>OZ004684.1:11469100-12669100 GCA_963924505.1 Agonopterix alstromeriana
ACCCCAAATAATGGGAAATGGGCAAGAGAATGATGATGATAGAGGTATACAAAAAATATTGTAATCGGGTGGGAACCGATTTTTTCGCTTATGGATCCTGCCTGGTAGGTCCCCAAGTCAGCAATCTAAAAAAATGTAAATCCATCTGGTCTGGACCACCCTGTATACAAAATATATTGAGAAAAATGTATAAAATATTTTATAGAGCAGGCGCCATTAAGGATTTCGTACTTTGACTTCTATAATATATTCTTGAGGTCACAAGGATGTATAGTTTTATGTTGCCTGCAAGATTTTTGTACCAAAAAATTTAAGTGACGTCTTTTTTTTTTCTAAAACCTGTGTGGGATATCCAATTAAAGGGTTTTAAGAGCAGTTGATTCCAAAAATATGCTGCATTTCAGTCACATTTTTTGTAGTAACAACAATAATTTTCAAAACACACAAATTTGGCTCCTGATAAGAAATGACTGAACAATTTTTGTCAAACTTATGAGAATATTTATGAAGGATGTTAGGGTAAACAGTTGCATTACTTTAAAGGGTAATGCTGAAACAATATCTCAAAGGAATATAAGGCAAAAACGCTAACAAATTTTGACATTTCAAACAAACGTTGATCTGCTTATTGCATTTAGTACGAAACGGCCAAAATATGTATTTTTAGAATTTCCTATAGGTTTCTTAGGGAAAGTTGTTCAGTATCATGGGTACAATCACTAGCATAGCCAATAAGTTTTATGGTACATAGTATACATAGCCAATAAGTTTTATGGAAATATAAACACAATATAAATTATACACACTTTAATTTCTTTGACAATTTTAGATTGAGCTTAAAGATTGTTTACCTCAGTTTTTAAATCAGTTTGTTCTGATATTAGTTCAACAATATCAGCGTCTTTCTCTTTATCCTCGTCCATGATGAAGTCAGTAATGTTTGTGAAATCATTTGTCAGTTTGTTTAGTTCTTCGGCAATCATCGAATCAACATCTTCTTTGAGAGCTGACTGAAGATCGATCATTGCGCGTGAAATTGGTGCCTTCTTGTCTAACATTGTTACATCTTTTCCTGTTGTAGATTTAACATCAACTTTTAGCAGAGTTTCAAGAATAGGCCTTTTAACTGCATGGGATATATTCTTACCATCAAAACATATAACACCTTCAGCTGCTATTGGGTATCTGGAGCACTCCAAATGTTCTGGCCATGAGAATCCAAAGTGAATCATCAATTCATAACAATTGTGCTTTGAAGATTCGCACAAATGCCGACACGGTGGTATTGGTATATCTAGGATTGTGCATATAGGCGCATACATGGAACAGAGAAATGATTTGAAGTCAGGTGAGCAATTCACTTTAACGAGAGACGTGAACTGGATGACTTCTGAACCAGCTTCGTTTTGTGAAGCGTGGTTTAACAAATTCGGGAAGATTGTTTGATTATACGATATATGGTGGCATAACGGAATAGTGATCAGCTCACATCGACCATGATGTGGTGAATCTCCGGTACCGAAACTCTGTCCAGTGTGACGGGAAGTGAGCCCGTCGGCACTTATAATGGACAGTTGGTAAAATACGTGCCTCGAAATTGAAGCATGCAGGTTTCCTCACGATGTTTCACAATGCGTTTTCACAGGCCTTCACAAATCGTACATAAATTCCCAAAAAACTCATTGGTACGAGTCGGCCAGGACGGGAATCAAACCATCGCCTCCTGCACGGCAGGTAAGGTTACTTGCCACTGGACCACCACGGCTTTTTAAATATTAACTGGCTTGCAATTTGATTACAACTGAAATTGAATTCAGGATTGAACTTCGATGTTTTAAGTTAGCGCGATGGCCTTCAAGCTGTTGCTAGCAAAGAGTTCTTTATGGCTACATAGGAACATTTTTGATTCAGCACAACCATGGGACCAACAGAAATAGGTTTCCCTCGTGGACCTACGAGTAGGAACAAATAGTTGGTCCACGAGAAAGCGGGCGTAAAATATTATGTACTAACATAAACTCACGACCAAAATCCCTTTCGGGAGTGGAGAGACATTGGCCAGCTTTCAAAAATATCACTTGTGCACATTTACGGCCAGAGAGCTATGTAGAGCGTACTCTAATCTTTGACTATTTATATGTGGACTGGTTACGCGTGTAATTCTACTATCAAACCTTTCTGCCACTTTTTGCGGGGGGCGAGGTAACATGAAATCCGCAACTTTGGATTTTATTCCCCATAACTTTAGATTCTAATTTTGAATGTTAAAAATCATGAAAAGTAGTCTCGTGTGGACCCCAAACGTTCTAAGTTCGAAATTATTATTTCGCAATTGTAGTCTGTCTCGTTTAGTGATAAGGTGTAAAATTGAATGTAAATGCACAAGATCAATTGTGCTTATACCGTGGCAGAGGGGAAATGCTACCGCAAGGCTAGTCCTTATAATAATTAGTCAAAGACTCTAACCTATTTCAAAAGGCAACATAAGTTCTGAACTAAAAGTATTTAAAAACCTTATTACGAAGCTAACTAGATTTCAAACGGTTTGGCAGCGTTAAACTAATTTTGACAGAATTTGCCGTATTATTTAGATTCTATTTTAAAGTAACTAGCAAAGGCTTTCAAATTGAGCCTGTTTTAATTATATTAATTTCTTACCTTTATACTTAGTTTAAGTAAATACCAATGTTAGTTTCAATTCTTTAGCAGACGAATTAAGACTTGACATTTAAAGGCCTATGTCGAAAAATAATTAAAGCGAAATGGGCGTGTGATAGCTTATATTACTGCCTGATGCGAGAGAAAGAGATGGGGAGGCGCGCGCGCCGTACTAAATAAAACGACGTAAGCGCCAAAACAAACTTTATTTAATTGTGCTTGTACTATTTATGTAAGTTCATTTCTGCTCTAATCAAACTTTATAAAATATCAATCTCTTTTTTAAATTAAGTCTCGTGTTTCTATTAATCACCGTTTAGCAGTTCCAAGCGTTTATCGATAAAGATTACTTTGGCTTATTTTTCTATCGAGAAAATGTTTCTTAATCGTGTTTTGGTTCTAATCAAAACTTCAATTATATGTTCAATTTACACATATCCGCAAATCATACTCCTACTGTTAGTACTTCATGATATATGATGCTTTGAAGTATCCTATTTTTTTCACATATCCTCTTAAGAGCTTTTAGTTAAATTGTTAGTAAAAAGCTTTTTTTTTGTAAAATGTTTTGGCATTTTTCACCTTTATACAGAATAATGCTCATCGTCATCTTCCATCTTCTTTCATTTATTTCCGTTAGATAGTTTCAGAGCTTGTATTTCTCTTTTCAGTTAATAGGTTATTTATGCAGTCGGGTTTTTTGTACCTTAATAATTTCGTTTGTTTCATACTTTTTAGTCTTGTGTCGAAACGGTAACACAAAAGTACCATAAAATATATATATTTTTGGAATTTTCTGATTACTAGCTTTCATTTGATACCCATTTTGTAATTTTAACAAAAAAAATATTTATTCCTCCCCTTTTTATTTCGCACACGCCAAATTAAATTAATATAGCCTATGTCACTCTCACAATTTTTACGAATCTAATGACACCTCATACGTTAAAATCCATCAAGCCGTTTAGGCTATAGGCCGTGCCAAAGAAATAGACATACACACATACATAAATTCATACATACATACATACATTCATACATACATACATACATACGCTCGAAAAACATAACCCTCCTTCTGGCGCAGTCGGGTAAAAAGGAAACAAACTTAATAAAAATTTTGTAAGCTTTTCTTCGCTTCTTGGCTAGGAGCTCGCTAATCCTGGATTTTTGAAATTAATCCCTATTACGCTGTTAAAATGGGATTCAGAAGATCGTACGGCGAGCCAGCTAGTCTTTTATGCTCTCATAATTCTGAATTAAAATCTCACGCCCACTCTACACCACAAACTTGGACCATTGCACCCTTTTCCAACACCAAAAACTTGGCACCTAAATCTCCACATATTTCCTCCCAAACAAAAAAACTTTGTGCTAATACGCACTTATCGTAAACCAGTAATAACCTAGTTCGCGTATGGGTCGTTGCCAAGTTCAGACAGTTAATAGTCTGTTGTTTACGTATAGATAACTGTTGTCTGAGAATGTTACACTAAAGCAGTTACTCTCCGAGTCAGAGGCCTGTTGAGGCTAGAAATTATTATGCAATTGTCTCCCAGGCTCTGGAAATTTTGCCACACAATAAACAATGGCAGTTTATATTCCACATGCAACAGCTATTAACCGGCTGAGAAGTCTCGTTTTGTCTATATTCTATTTCTGTGTTTGGATAAATCTTCATAGATTCTTTGTCAGGTTATAACGTCCTCGCTGACCGAGATCTCTGCCTCCCTTTTTCTTCTCTCCACTACAGACGCTACAAACACATTCGATGCTGCTTATCACGGATTCCCGCCACCCAATTAGCTCCGTAGACCTACCAACGCCCTCATACCGAGGTCCTTGCCGCTCCTGGATGACCTCAGTCCGGTTGCTTCAGTTCTTTCATTGGTACAGTTGAGATACCAGGGCGCTGAGATCCCGGCTGAGAAGTCTTTTGTCTATATTCTATTTCTGTGTTTGGATAAATCTTCATAGATTCTTTGTCAGGTTATAACGTCCTCGCTGACCGAGATCTCTGCCTCCCTTTTTCTTCTGTCCACTACAGACGCTACAAACACATTCGATGCTGCTTATCACGGATTCCCGCCACCCAATTAGCTCCGTAGACCTACCAACGCCCTCATACCGAGGTCCTTGCCGCTCCTGGATACCAGGATACCTGGATACCAGGGCGCTTCGTCATCACTGGTGTGGTTTCCCTATATCATGCAGCAATAAGCAGTAGGTTCTGCCTGAGCAATCCTATGTTTGCCAGTTCGAAAAGAATAGTGTAGAAAAGATATAATGATTGGTGATAGCTCTACCAACAAGAGAGTAGTTCTTGGATGAAATGATAATGATGATATCTTTTACAATTTGATGTTATTGTCATGATAACCTGACCTGATATACTTGAGAAAAAATCCAAGACGTTCAATTACCCACCTAGCTTTTTTCTTCTGCTGTCGTCATGTCATTGAATTTGACTTACCTTGATTTGATTTTCCAACCAGCATCAGGGTATTGCTGATTGCCCAGGTTACGCCAGACTTATCAGGAGGTATTTGGAGATTTAGTACGTCACTTGGGGACTTAGTACTCTCTTCGAGCATTCAAATACTTAGCATGCATAATACCCGAGTGTGCACAAATACTAAACTATTATAACTACGGGTTATACACCACAATTTTTTAATTATTAACGTAACTTTAAGGGTATATTCAGACAGTGAAACTAAACAACTTTCCCTAAGAAACTTGGGTCGAAAAATTTTTGAACCTCCCATACAAAATCGATCCGCACTTTTGTTTGGAAGTTACAAAAGTTTTTTCGTTTTTTGACTCATGTTCCTTAGGAAAAGATGTTTAGTTTCATTGTCTAAATATACCCTACAAGTAGCGTTAGTAATTAAATATTTGTGGTGCATAACACAAGCGATTTTTGAGCTTAGGCTTTGACGAAACTATATCGTCGCCATAACACCGCGGCATCGCCGCGTTATTGCCGGACATCGCCGCGTTATCACCGCGATATTTCTGAGATCAATTTTAGTGTCGCGGCGTTAATGCTCAGTAAAAATCGCGCGATTTAGTTACGACGTCGCGGCAGGGTAGTTGCGACGTAGTTACTGTGCAGTTGCAATATCGCTTGAGTGATAGTAGGTCTCTAAGGGCCATATCACAATAATCGATTATTGAGCATCAGCGTTGCCGGAACCACCTCACCGCGATTTCACTAAGATATCGCCACGATTCCACCGCGACATCACCACGATTCCGCAGAGTTCTCGCGGCATCATTGTTGCGATGTGGTACAGTCACAGAATAGGTAATATTATATAGTTCTACATACAGAACGGCCACTCCCCGCCCCTCTCTGACTTCAAATACCCCACTTGAGGGGAAACTTGACGGGAGCCGAGCAAGGGAATGCAGTCAGGCGCGCGCACCCGTTGGATTTAACTACACAAAATTTATTTTGTTTTTATCCACTCAGTAAAAATAAACGTCGGAAAATAACGCTAAATTCAAATTTTCAGTGATTCTTTAGCTTAAATACTATTTTTAATATCAGAATTAACTATTAAAAGTAGCGAAATGTATAATGATGTTCATTCGATGCGTGGTAAGTCAACCCTACACAAATGTCATGCACAATTTACGCAAAGTACGCATGTCAAATCTAAAACGTTGTTTGAAGGGCGGGTCCTGTGGTACAGTTGCGATATCGCTTACGCTCAAAAATCGCCTGTGCGATACGTCCCTATAAGTGATGTTACATGTTACTTGGCAACCATACAATGTTTGCAAGATATTATCTTTAATTGTAATGTATTGGAAACTCGTGTATCTACAATATAAGCGGTCATTTGGATACGTTGGCTTATCAATAAAATCTGATGACCTATTGTTTGGCATTGTATTGTAGTGATTAACTGTAATGTATTCTAGATCGAGATTTGTATTAGGAACTGACATACAATTGTGTAAGCTTACCTTTACACTGATATACAACGTGTTAATGCAAACCTCATACACCCCAACTGATTTTTAACAAAATAATTTAATAATTTACTTATGACTGGAGGCCCTTGGGGGGTCGATGCCAAGGACTTTATTAGAGAGATAGGGCAGCGTATGAGGACTAGGGGGGGGGGGGACCCACGCTGGGAGCCTTTCTGGTACAGAGAATTTCTTTGGCCATCCAGAGGGGCAATGCAGCCAGTATCTTTGGGACCTTTGAGCCGGGGTTGCGAAGAGCAGTGCCTTTAGATTAGTTGGTGATAGTCTGACGAAGCTTGCATGCGGATTTTATCTTGTGTGCTGCCATTGACGAAGCTTGTAGCAGATATAGATGTATGTGATTAAGATTTGACGAAGCCTGCGTTGCGGATTAGATTATTTTTGTTATATTGTTTTGAATAAGTAAATAAATATTTCATTTAAATAATTTAGATTGAAGCAATAATTTCATTATTTTAATCGTTGATAAGTTATTCGCATTTTAAGTTTTTAGGCAAAAATGATTTTTATCAAGCTAAAGTTAATCATTTTAACGGATTCTTACAGCTTTTTTATTGTTTTTGGAGTTCATGGGGATGACGTCATCGCGTGATCATGGCAGTTGCAACACTGCCGAAATATCGGGAACTTCAAAAACGATAAAAACGCAGTAAGAACCCGTTAAAATGATTAACTTTAGCTTAATTAATAACCGCGTAACTCTCAAAAATTAGATTTGTTATTATTTCAGCAACGAATGAAAGCGCTAACGTGGTCATGGATACATTTAAGAATCTTGTTTTGGTAGTAAGTAGGATGAGAGTGTCCGTGCGGTGGGTTGAGATCGAGATCAATAATTTTAAAATTTTACAAACAAATTATTTAATATTTAAAAAAAAAAATACCTATGTTGAAACCATGATACTTCGATTCTACTCTCAATTCTAAAAAAACGACTTTCTAGCTTTGCGTTAATTCATTAACACGTGGTATAAAGAAACTTAGTTGTGACAGTCATATCTACAGAACAGAGAACCCGGCTTCACCTTAATAGAAAAAGCATGGAGTCACGTTTCAGGTTCTGACACGAGCACTTGTCTCGCGTGGTGTTCGCTCGTCGTTTTTGCTTACCACGAGGCTCCGCAATCCTCAATCTCTTATTGTTCTTGATCAAAAACAATCCCTAAGATTGGGATAGATACTCGCATAAACTACTTGACATTGGCGGAAGTGAAGTAAAAAAAAATAAGTATTCTCCAGAGGGCCCGGATTGATTTGGCCCTCGCCTCCTGTCTTGCCTTAACCGGCTGGCCGGAGTGGAGTTGCAAGAACGGAACCTATGCTCCAGGTTGAATCTAAAACGTTGTTTAAAGTTCGGGTCCTGTGGTACAGTTTCGATATCGCCTACGCTCAAAAATCGCCTGTGCGATACGTCCCTATAACTTATAATATTAGTTAGAACAGAAAGCAGGATTTGTTTAAAAGTTTTATATTTTTTTTTGAAAATTGTTCAGTTTGATGGTCTAAAACACCGTTAATATTACTAGGGTGTTATGTTATACCCTGTATATTTTTCAAATTAAGTTTTTCGTCCACTATAACCAAAATAAAAAGCTACGTATAACCTTATTCCATATGTACACATAACCTTAGCTTAAGAATTTATATTGTAATAGTTATTAAGTCGTGTTATGTTGTAGAGTTTCTGGCCGCATCTTCTCTACAGCGACAACTCGTTCCGACGCGGTGGTAGCTTAAAAAAGAATTGACATTTAATAAGTGTGCTTAACAGCTCTGCTGAAGTGGGACTGGTCGGGACATATCTGCCGTATGCACCCGGAGAGGAGGGCCAAGATAGCCACAGAATGGGTTCCACATGACGGTTGCCGACGTCGAGGAAGACCCACGAGAAGATGGAGCGATGATTTGAATACCTTCCTGAACAGTTGCCCCGATTTCGCGTTGCATAGGGAGGATTGGAGGAAAAGAGGGGCAGCCTTTGCCCAGCAGTGGGACACAAAATTGGCTACAAAAAAGCGTGCTTCAAGCTCCTATATTGAACTAATTATTTTTGACTTTTTTTTTGACCTCTTTTTCTCTATGAAGCGGTAAAGAGAACGACCATTTCTGTCCTAAAATAGGAAATGAAAATAACATTTGTTCCAACGCGTACCTGCACAAAGGTCACGTTTGACCTACGTTAGAATTTTGGATTGCTTTGTTTCCTTTCACATAAAGGCCTTTGTGGTCCAATTTAGAACCAACACGGCAGAGTTTCGGAATCTAACTGCCAAATGGCCGTAAAGTGGGCAAAAACAGTAATTTGAACCAAACGTTAAGTTGTATAAGCTCTGTTAGTGAAACCGACTAGATGTTTAGGATAATTATCGTAAAGCAAAATAAGGATGGGATAGGATGAGTCAGTTCACGGGTTCGATGATTTGGATCAGAATCCGTTAAATTAGCTTGAGGCTAGAGGTCGTGATGTTGTGTTTCTTTTTTTATCATCATTAATTGAGAAAAGTTTGTTTTATATTTAAAATGTCAATCTTACCCGATTTGGCTGGTAGCGGGTTCGAATCCCGCCCGATACAAACATTTTCATTTTTTTTTTTTGGTTAGGTGCGATAATTATGTCCGTAATTTTTGTATTTGTTTCTATATAATCCGTTACATTCAAGCGTTAAATACTGAACAACTTTTAATATGAAACCATCAATGGAATAAAAAACGGTTATTCTATAGAAAATGTTATAGCTACTTGACCTAAATGTATGGAACAGGTGTTTTTTTTTTCGCGTTTTGAATGTTGGTCCCATTTTGAAACTGAAACTCAATTTTATTCTAAATAATATCATAAGGATAGCTTTCTGACGTCATTTTTGGCTCTACCACCGTGTCGGAAGGTGTTCCGTTGTAGAGAAGATGCGGCCAGAAACTCTAAACGAACGAAGCGAATGTTGTTCAGTTGAAGGTCACATTTTTACACACTGTATTTCATGCAGGTTATCCTCAAATGAATTGAGTCATTAGAACCGACTCACTCCAAACCCATCATTAACAAACATTTAAAGCCCATTAGTTTTAGTGAAGCTATGTACGTCTTACTTAACTATACCAACGTACCATCAAATGACGAGGTCACGTGAATCAAGCTATCCTCACACTTACCACCTTGACATACGAGTTGTTTCAGGCGATTTCTTTCACTGAAGTTTTTCAGGCGTAAACTGAGGAAAAGCTCGTAATTAATTTGCCAAGCGCGAGTCGTTGTATTTAATGTGACGTGAAAACGTTTCCTTTATTTCTTGTTTCAACGCGTTTATGAGACGGTTTGTGAATTTAATTGCTTGTTTATGTTTGTTAGTTTTTTTTTTCTTTTAAAGACAAATTATTCTTTATGTTGAAATATTTTATGTTGTTGTGGTTATACGGGATGTGAAATTAAATGCGTTACATACTTGGTACAAATGGGACAAATATTGAAACCGCGAACAAAAACGATTTTCATGAATTTGGGTCTAGTCTTTGACGTTTTCTATGGAACAGCTGATTTATTTTCGCGATGTCAATGTTGGTCCCATAGTAATTGTTCGGTTTGATGGTCTAAGGCACCTTTTAAAGTATGTAACGCATTCAATTTCACACCCTGTGAGTCGAGTTGATGTAAGGTCAAAAAAAATAGACCACCCCGTCGTCGAAAGTAAATCAACTTAAGAATAAGGTTTTGCATGCATGCATACATATGCTCACGACTATATTCCCCGAGGGAGCAGTCAGAGATATTCTGAAACCTCAGAACATCCACGTTTCACCAGTAATAACGAAACGGCGGGAATATAGTTTTCATAAGGATAATTCGAAAAAAACAATACTTTTTGGTTCGAAAAACTCTTTGGTTCGAGTCGGCTTGGACGGGGATCGAACCATCGCCTTCTGCACGGCAGGCAAGATTACTTGCCACTGGACCATCACGGCTTTTTATTAAGTAATAGCTGAGTCCGTACAAACTACAAATATTTACGGTCTAAATTCGGTTTATTTGTAGAAACAACAATAGTTAACTGTTATGTTAACACCTTTATAAAACTTTACAAGCAAGTTCATTAACCTCTAAAACAATTTGTAATTAAGTTAGTAAATATTTAAGTTAACTGAATATACTACACTTTCCTTTCTCTTGGTTTTGGGAATAAATTTAATGTTGCCAGGAGGTTCTCCTGAACTAATAGAGTTTTTGAGAGTTACGCGGCTATTATGTAACCTAGAATTAAAGATTTTAACGGGTTCTTACCGCGTTTTGGTATGTTTGAGTTCCCGATATTTCGGCAGTGTTACTGCACAAAATTTTGAAATTTAGGTTATTCGACTGCATGACATATGTTTTAATTTATTTATCTCACATTTTCAGTAATAACAGGATAAACTATAAAAAGTAATGAAATGTTGATGACGTCAGTATTTATCGACGAATCCTGTTGTATGCATGTACCCGTGACTAAATTCCACTAGGGAATAGTTAGTATTATACAAATTTACAAGGTTGAGTGCATTATCTGTTACGGTAGTAACTATTAAATAATTGGTGGTAGGACTTGCTTTAGGTTTGATTTACATTACAAATTTATAATTGGCCATTTCCGAGCGGTTGGTGGTTAATAGTACATTATGATACAAGTGAGCAAAGTTGTTTATTACAGCCCAGGCGGGATTGCAACAGGAGCCGCAGGCGAGTGGTACAGATCTAGCAGAGGCTGTAATTCCCAATGCTCAAGCGTTTCATATGACGTTTTTCAACAAACTTTCGAAAAAAATCGTAAAACTCGACTATTTTAGACAATTATTCGTGGGAAATCGCGCTGGGCTTCTTTTTTTACGGTCTGTCCCTTCGGTTGATATAGCTATGCGCACGCAGGTTGACGAAGAGGCAATCAATGACTTAGCTGACATTCAACCAACGATATCTTGTTGCAAACAACCTAATATTAAAAACGTTATAAACTTAATATTTAAATATTTATAACACAAATTAATGTTAATTTGTTAACTAAAATTAATTGTTTGATGAAATGAAACATTTATTTATCATATTTAATAAACACAGATCAATTTATTCAGAAAGAAAAAAGTTTTTTTGTACGTTATAACTCTTTGCTGAGATTAAAACAAACTAAAGAAAAAAAAGTAGCATTACTGCACTAGTGCGATAATATAATCATTTTCGCACTGGTGTTCTATAAGCCGCATTATGTAACTAAAAGTGGAGCAATAAGAGCCACTTTACGAGTTAAGTATGTTGAAAAAATACATTATAGCTCCCGTAGCCTTTATGACACCCGTCTGCTATTCTAAACTAAACACCACACGGCAATAAGTACCACATAAGTACAAAATATTGATTATTATAAAGTAACTTAACCCATACCACTTTAACTCGCAGTTATCTCCGCTAATGAGTCGTGTCGGTACGAGATCCTATTGTAAGATAACCAGCTTAATCTTCTACCTCATTAAGTTTAATGTTCGTTATTAACAACAACGTAGCCGTTATTACAACGTTGCTTGAAAGAAACCTTATTGGATTTGATAATACAATGTCAAACATAATATGGGTGTCAATGTAGGCAGCAGGTTGCGATAGCTATTAGTTAGTGACTTAGAGCATACAGCAATGGAGTTGTCATTTCACTCGTTCACCGGACTAATTTTTCTGCCACTTTTGGCGCACCAGCACACCACAGACACAACGCTTCATACTGATACAAACAAATACATCTAAAAGCGAAACCACAAATAAAACGACTTGTACTGTGTGCGAGCTACCTCTGTACCACTGTATCTGTCTATCGTTTTCTTCTCGCAACGGCTTTTTGTTTATTTTCATATTGTACTTAAATACAAACCTAATATTTAATAAGAATACTCGCATATGGTAGGAAACGCCATGTTCATGCAGATTTTAAGTGACAGATCGACTTTTACATTGAAAAATAACACAATTAACCATTTTTCTGGGAGCGGACCAGCGTGAAATAGTTTTAAACGCGCATGGACAAAAATGGTCATGTACTTTGGCAAAGGGGTACGCCCGTCGTTAACAACTCCATTGCTATATAGACCAATAGATCAATTATCATCCTTTCCTCTCCTTAGATTAGATAGGGCTATTTTGGATACACTTCTATGGTGTGTACTGGGATAACTGCCGCTTGGTGTCACATTACAATTTAGATCAAATTGTCTGACGGGCCTCTACGTGTTAGTTTCGGCCCCACGCACGCCTCCCAAAGGTCCGGGTATTTATGTCCCGAGATATGGAAAAAAAAAAGATACTATTGAATAGTCAGACACATTCGTGCGTGACCGTCCCTCGGGGCACGACAAGCGTTAGGGGAGCAGAGGTACACACGGCGACAGATCAATCTACCCATAGTTGACCTCTATGTTCATGGACATAAGGTCCAACTAAGGGTAGGTTGATCTGTCGCCGTGCGTACTCTAGATGTTAGCGGGGGGCGGGTGGCGTAGCGGGGTGAGGAAGCGCACGCCGCTCACCAGCACCACAAGGCAGCCGCACGTCTTGCCTCTCCCATCATATATGCCCCGCGGGACTCTCGCCCACTAACTTTTCGAACTAACGATTCGCAAACATAATATTTTCCAACACATCCAAAGGGCAGCTTGACCTCTGATTAATAGTAGGAAAGAATCTATCGTCTGCTACCTAAAAGGGTCCTGTCAACCTCCATCATAAAGTAACCAAATAAGAGAAACGTCATATTAGTCAGATCTTTACCTTTCTGGTTGGTGGAATGCGCGCAAGAATATCTCAGGAATATTTCTTTTGATTTCATCGTAAGTTCTGAATTCAGTTGATTTATAGGACTTCATATAATGGCATGGACTTTGAGAATTGGTCGAGAGTAATTTTGAGTCAGATAAATTGACTTTATTGAGTTTTGAATGGTACAATCAGAAATCTTTTTCGTGCTGAATTGGCTGAATTATGAGGCAATTTTTGAAATTCTTTTATAAAACGAAACGATTGTCTACTAAAGCTGTGTGTAACATTTGTCCTTTGACTAAAGAAATGTTTTTTGAACTTTTGTACTTACCTTACCTACATGAGAATACATTTAGCTACACCTGACGCTGTCAGGCTCTCCGAATGTCTGAAAAGTAAAATAATAAAAAACACCATACTATAAAAAAGTTACATGAAAAGAAAAAAACCGATCAAGTGCGAGTCGGGCTACTCGTCGTACCACATGACCTCACAACATATTAGCATATTTTTTAGGAAACATTTTTTTTTTATCCATATAATTTTTGTTTTCTTCGGGACCGACTCACACTTGGCCGGTTTCTATTATTTGTTGTTAGGTATAACTGTAGAGTTTTCTCTAATCCCAGCAAGTTTAACAATTGTATATATTACCGTTTAAACGATAGAGCGAGAAGAAAACACGATAAAAACTAAACTAACTATAACTTGATAAAACTTTGTTCTTGTATGAGGATCCCTCTTAAGAGGATATAATTCGGAGCTCGCTCCATACAAACATACTATGGTGATATTTTCAATACTAACCAATTAAACTCAGTGAAATTTTTCAGAATCAATCCTAAAACTAATTTCTATGCTTGTATAGAGTCAGATTTTCGTTAAAATGTATAGTTTTAAAGTTACAGTGCCTCAAAGTTTTCCATACAAATCTTATATTAATCCTAGCATTGAAACTGTATATTTTAACGAAAATCTGACTCCATACAAGCATAGATATTTGTTTCAAGATTGTTTCAGCAAAATTTCATTGACTTTAATTGGTTAGTATTGAAAATATCACCATAGTACGTTTGTATGGAGCGCGCTCCGAATAATTTCCCCTTAATTTAATGGCTAGTGTAGAGATGCACACGCGCGATTGAATCGCTGCAAAAAGTCGCAGTTTGTAAAGGGCCTACTTTGACTAGACAGATGACAGTTTGACACTACCATGTGAAAATCTATTTTTTTTTTTACTTTTTTGATGCCATGAGATTCTGGTAGACCATAACATACATACCTAGTTAACTCATACCCTACAGGGGAGGTCAGACAATTTGATACAACTAACCACTATCTCTTAAGCATGCAGTAATAGCTGACCTGTCTCATTCCACAGCTCAGTACGCTTGACGGCCGATCCCCACCGAGGGGTGAATTGCAATAGGTTAGGTATACCGAGTAAACTTCTTGGTAAAATCTCATTAGACTTGCCGCCATTTTGTGAGTAATCAATGCGAGACTTGAAAACCCTAGCGATGTCACGCTGCCAGTACGTGAAAGAATGAAAGAGGGAGACTATGTAAAGGAAGCTTTCATGTCTAATTACTAATCTCATTTATGTTTGCACGCGCGCCATTGTAAAGGGTTGGTAGGTTATTTGCAAATTGTACGATAGGACGTGTGCAAATAACTTTGCATCTTATTGCCGTGCAGATAGAGTCGCTATTGATGCTTCTGTACGTGTAGTACTAATATTTTTTCTCTGGTACCATAAACATTTTAAGTTTGGAGTTGGAGTAAAATTTGCTTTCCGCATTTTTCAGGTTTCTGAATGTAATATCGTATCAATTGTTGTTAGAAGCTATCCTTTCGCCACTAAAAATCAGTGCTTATAACTTTCTATGCCTTCAATTATCTTACTCATGTAATGTTCCATTGTTCCAGGTGTCATGGATAAGACGAAAAGACTACCATCTCCTCACTGTAGGCTTGACAACTTACAGTTCTGATCAGAGGTTTCAAGCCATACATCTACAGCATTCTGAGGTAAGTAAAATAACGACGAAACCTTATTTTTCATTGCCCCATTCCTAAATCGCAATTCGCGATGCCGTTCGCCCTGTCCCGTGGCCAGGCGTCATGGGACAGAGCGAACGGCGGCGTGAATTGCGATTTTATAATACACTGCCCACCCGCCGCTGCGTTCTTGCGTTATAGTAGAGACACAACGCTCAGTGTATTCTAAAATCTCAATTCGATTCGCCGCTTACCCTGTCACGTGGCCAGGTGGTAAGGCCTCGTTCAGGGAGACGCGGGGCGTTAGGCGCCGCGGTGCGCGGAGCGGGCTGCCAGAAACACAAACTTACGGAAATGTATGAGAGCGTTTTTTCACGCGTCAAATTGTCATAGATTTATTGCCCGCGCTACGCGCTGCACAACCAAGTGCGACGCCCCGCGTCTCCTGCACCTATCTTAACTAGTTGAAGCGTTAATACCGTAGCTATAAAAGTGCAAAGCCTTTTGTTATCAAATCACAACACTGCTTCGCCACAGAGAGAACACTTCAAACAATCCTACGTCATGTGACCATTTTGTGCGCTCCTGACCCCACGGAGACAAAGCTTTTAGGAGTGCACAAAATGAATTCTTGCCGCTCTGCTCCAACGTCTCCTATACAACGTGTTAATGAATAAGCGCAAAACCTCATACACCCCAACTGATTAATAACAAAATAATTAGATTGAAAAAATAATTTCATTATTTTTATAGTTAAAATTTTAAGTTATTCACATTTTAAGTTTTCAGGCAAAAATTATTTGTTATCATTTCAACAATTAATGAAAGCGCTAGCGTGCTAATGGATACATTTTAAGAATCTTGTTTTGATAGTAAGTAGGGTGAGTGTGCCCGAGCAGTGGGTTGAGATCGAGTTCGGTAAAATTTAAATTTTACAATCAAATTATTTAATATTTTGAAAAAAATTACCTATGTTGAAAACACGATAATTTGATTCTGCTCTCGATTCTAAACAAACTACTTTCTAGTTTTGCGTTAATTCATTAACACGTTGTATATTATCCACTAGTAGCCCATTCATTTTACGGTTTGAGTCGGGACTAATTAAGAATTGATTTTTTTTTCGGTGTATCATTTGTAAGAGCCAATTTGGGCATAGAAACATAACAAAATAAAAAAAAAATCACGTCTGCAATAGACCCAAATTTAAAATTTTTCATTTATCTTGTTCTAAACAACCTGACGGTCAAACTTTTTTTTGTCTCATTTTTAAGGCTTTACCATTATACACCCTTCAAACACGGAGTAAATATTTTTGAATGCTTAGAAAGCTTTGAAAAATACATTCATATTTTCTAATGAATACTCATTTTTTAAGTTTCCATGGCAATTTGATTTCTCAAAAGTCATTTATATTGCTGAATCTAATTAAAATGAGTGCATTTGTTTTAAAACTATTAAGTTAAATGCCTTCTGGGAGGTACAATTTAGATTTCTATGTTGCGTAGTGAATTTTTTAAATATGTTTTCCGTTAGTCTTTTTGTCACTAAATGGTGCCGGTTACAGTTTAAAAGTTCATAAATTACTCCCCACCCCACCTAACAAAACTCCATAAAACGACAGGGCTATAGGGCGATTGTGTCGAATCATTCTCTCTGTGGACTATCTACTCATGTACTACAGTTGTGTGAAAGCCACTGGATAGTAGTAAAACTTTATCGCTGTTTTATGCCGGGAATACGCAAGATGAAATTGTCACACGAACACATCTTATTCACTTCAAAAGTACCTATGTGTTCTCTGGGGTGTACTTGATTTTAAGACGAAGATTCTTTTATATACACTTACTTTTTGTAACTGGAGAAGGCAATTGATATTGAAACATTATCTTTTCGTGAATGAATGAATGAAATTATACTTTATTTACACCAAACACAAAAAGTATACAGTGAAAAACAGATTAACAAACAAGATTGTACCGGCATCTCTTAAATTAAAATACCTACTGGCCATTAACAACCATAGCAGTCAAGACCATAAATCGCTGATATCACATAGCCACGGCACAAGGTCCCTGACTACGGGCATGTTTGTTGTGCCTAGGGTCACAAACTATTATGGAGATAGAAGCCTTTGTAAACGCATACCTTATTTGTATAATAGTCTACCATCTATAATTAGGAATGAGTCGAACAAGCGTAGATTCTCTAGACTGCTAAAGAAATTCATATTGGATAGCATTACCTATAAAACTAAAAAACTACCAAAATTTATAATGACAGGTACAATTAATGTATTGCAACGTTCGATGTATCTAAATAGACAAAATAAGAAGTTATAATAGCTTGAGCGTGATTGTAGCTCCCAAAGACAAACCGAGCAATTGGTTTTGCGGGATTCATTGTTATAAGTGTTCACTGTAACCTATGTAAGTAATAATAATAATAATAAAAAAAAAATGAAGCTCATATTGGTACAAACAAGGCGATCTTATGGCTAAAAAGTGGTTTATTTTTTCTATTTAACCTTAGGGTAAAGTTAAGCAGCGTAATTTATTGATGTGACGAATAAACAATTGGCTATAATTAATGAACGAATGAAACTTTGCTGCATCAACTATCTTTTATTTTGTCAAGCAATCCCTTTTATTACATTTTCATGACGAACTGACGTTCGAACCCGGATCCTAATGATTGAGTGACCATACCTCTCCGCAACGCACCACCGAGACGCTCCAAAGTTTATGATTATAGCCATATTATTTTTATTACATCCTTTATTATTGTAGGGTTACATTACATATTTCTGTTACTTTACAATTATTTTATATTATTTTTCTGTTATATTATCTACATAAATTTTTTTCTACCTCGAAAACCTTTTCAACTGACATAATATGCCTCTTCCAGAGACATCCCCGCGTCATTAAATAATGAACCCACTTCTCTATATCGACGGTTAAGAATCAATAACGGCCAACTATCAAAGCACTAATTTTACAGGAGACGAAAAAAACATTTTGCTCTTTCAAATGTTGACTTATCAAAAACTGTTGTATCAGTATAAATACAAAAAAGTACACGATATTGGCATGTATGTTTTTGCCAGGAGTCGTAAAACTCAATTTTAAATTTAATCACATTTAAAGTTCATTTTTACCAAAAATGTGAGTTAGCCGTTATTGATTCTTAACCGTCGATATCTCGCTTTCAGCATCCATTCTCCTCCTGCTATCATAGCACCTCTTCCTTTTCTGTATTTTTCTCTCTCTTAGGTAACATTTTATTAGAGTACATGAATAAATGGTCAAAGGACATTGTAGATTGGTACCCAAGAGATAGAAAAAGAAAGAAAGGAATAATGATGTATTATTAAAGTCACGATTTAAAAAGTTATCTTTGTTACAGGATTGGACCCTAAAAGTGAGATTCGTCCAGAAACGTGACGCCGGTATATACGAGTGTCAAGTGTCATCACATCCGCCCACTAGCATCTTTCTACGCCTCGACGTTGTTGGTAAGTACATATTCGAGTGTTTATCGTCCCCTCCACCCACTAGCACCATTTTAAGCATCGACGTTGTCAGTAAGTACATATACGAGTGTATACCGTCATATCCACCCACTAGCATCTTTATACGCCTCGACGTTGTTGCTAAGTACATATTCGAGTGTCTATCGTCACATCCGCCCAATAGCATCTTTCTACCCCCTGACGTTGTTGGTAAGTACATATACGAGTTTCTGCTGTCATATCCACCCACTAACATCTTTCTACGCCTCGACGTTGTTGTTAAGTACATATACGAGTGTATACCGTCATATCCACCCAATAACATCTTTCTACGCCTCAACGTTGTTGGTAAGTACATATACGAGTGTATACCGTCATATCCACCCACTAGCATCTTTTTACGCCTCGACGTTGTTGGTAAGTACATATACGAGTGTTTATCGTCACCTCCACCCACTAGCATCTTTCTACGCCTCGACGTTGTTGGTAAGTACATATACGAGTGTATACCGTCATATCCACCAACTAGCATCATTCTACCCTTCGACGTTGTTGGTAAGTACATATACGAATGTCTATCATCACATTCACCCACTAGCATCAGTCTCGACGTTGTCAGTAACAAACACCGTGTGAATGACCGTCTGAATCATAAATATTAATTTTCGTTTTCAATTTCGTACAAAGTTTTCGCTTAAACGCAGGTAAATAAATAATAAGAACGAAATTGAGAAACAAAAAGTTCGCTAATTGAAAACTTTCTCTATACAACTGAAAAGTTTTCAAATTGTAGCGTTACATTACTTAAAGTTTTTTAACTTAAATCGAGTAGTAACTAGGGCAGGGATGGACTACAACGACTGTATAAGTGTACGCGCTAAACACAGATGCAAATCTCTTGTCCTTACCCTCCTATCTATGATGGAACGGGAGACCGATATGATCAGAGGTGGAGTCAGATGCAGTGGCTATAACCGGCAGCCACCCGGTTTGGGCATCGAAGATGTGTCAGAAGCCTAAAGGACTTAGTCGCTTCTAGTATAGTACTTAGTTTATAGTGTTTTAAAAACCATTATGTTAAAAACGTTTTCCCTTTTTACCCGACTTCGCGACGAAAAGTAAGGGTAATATGATTATCAGCCTGTTTGCATGTATGTATGTGAGTTTGTTCCTTTGTCGCACTCTAATCTGGTGGCACTCTAGTCGCACTATTGTGTGCCCATGTGGCGGAACATAGCTGAACTGTACCATAAGTAATAATTTCATCAATTTTGTATACCTATGATTCACAATAAAGAATATTTCTATTTCTAGTTATATTAAATGTTTCACAATCCTCTTAAAATCATATTAAGAAGGTTTAAGGTGTCAAACCAAAAGAACATAATCGTTTGTTGATTTTTCCTTACAATTTACATGGACGCGGATCAAAGGTCCTATCTAAACTGACGTATATGGGTCGACGATTGTACGAAACCGATATTGGCCCTTTGCTAGTCTTTTTACTATTTTCTCTGTCTGTGTAGGGTTGACTTATGACGCATCGTATGAACATCATCTACATTTCGTTACTTATACATTCTGTTATTAATATTTGAGCTAAAAAATGACTGAAAATGTGTTTTTAGCGTTATTTTTCAACGTTTTTTATGCACTGAAAAGACTCAATTTTATGTAGTGAAATATTACGAGTGCGCGCGCCTGACTGCATTTTCCCTCAAGTTTCCCAGAAAGTGTGAGGTGAGGTAGGGGATCTGAAGTCAAAGGGGGGCGGGGAGTGGCACTGCATAAGAACCTTTATCCCTAAAGAATACATTCAAATCTCTGCCTTGTTTAATAAAACGTCTGACCCCAGAATGTCAATAGCCAGTCGTCCCTTTATTCTAAACTTTCCTTTGCCCAAAACACGGTTACCGTCATTTTAACCGGGGGTCAGAACATTTGCATATAAATATGTAATTAAAGAAAACCGCGCGCAAGTATGAAGACCTGTTTGAATAATGTATTTAGTGCGGTAAAGAGGATTAGAGAGGTTTTAGTAAAAAACTGGCTAAGTCTGGGTACCGAGGGTTCCGTACCACCACAAAATGTAACCAAAAATGTAGTTTTCTACGAAATCCTTAGCGCGAGCCCAACACACTTGGTTAGTTTTTATTATACAGGGCGTAAACTTAAATGTGTTACATACTTTATGGGGTGACCAGCAAACTGAAAAATTTTTAGCTTGGGACCAACTTTGAAATCGCGAAAAAAATATCTGTTGTTCATACATTTTGTTTGAATAGCTTATTGACATTTTCTATTGGAATAGCAGATTTTTGTCTAAAGCACCCTGTTTGATATGTAACGTATTTAAATTTACACCCTATGTATTGTCTTACTTCATAGTATGTACTATAATCACACTAAGTTTGACGCTTGTACGTATTACCGTTTCTACGATACAGCATAAAACAAAAAAGCAGAAAAAAAACGCGTTTCTAGTGAGGACTCCCCTTTATTTTCAATTTTTTGTAATCTTATTATTTTTCACAAACTCCGCCGTAATAACACATATTCTGTGAAAATCCCCATTAAAGTTAAGACGAATGGAAAGGATGGGTGTCAGCATATTAAGAAGGACCCTGTATAACGTCACGCCTCTTTCCCAGTGGTGTAGGCAGAGACCAGGGCGCGCCATCTACTACGATCCTTACATACCTCTTTTGCCTCATTCACATTCATACATGCCCGTCGGTTTCGAGTACTCCGCACCTCCCCTTTCTATGTTTTAATATTTTAATATTCTAAAAACAATGCATAAAACTTAATATAAACGGTTTTAAACGTTAATATTAATATCGTAATTGTTAAAGCCATCAAAGTCGAGACCGACACTTTCGCCTTACATTCACAATGGCCATCATCCAAAGCGGTGTAACCCAAAAATAATTAAAATTCTACTTTGAATTTTCACGTGGTAACGGAGAGAGTTTTTTATTAGGGATGTGAAGGTTACATTGAATATTTCGCATACGGATATTTTGATATCTTGACTCTCAACCACAGAATAGGTAATAGTATTATAGTTCTACATATCGAAGGGCCAATTCCCGCCCCCTCTGACTTCAGATACCCCACCTCACCGCAAACTTTCTGGGGACACTTTAGGGGAGCCGAGCAAGGGAATGCAGTCAGGCGCAAGCACCAGTTGGATTTGACTACAAAAAATTGTGTCAGTGCATAAAAAACGTTGAAAAATAACGCTAAATTTAAATTTTCAGTAACTCTTTTGCTCAAACACTATTTTTAATAACAGAACGAACAATAAAAAGTCACGAAATGTAGATGATGTTCATAAGATGCGCGGTATGTCCACACATATGTCAAGGATAATTTGCACCAAGTGCGCGAACGCCATCATGTCAAATCCAAAGTAGGTATCTGATCAATCCCGCAATATTATAGGGCCGTTGAAAGGATCTATAGAGATGAAATCATATTTTTAAGCTGGCTAAAGTTTAGACAGGCTGATACAGCAATAAATTCGTATCGTGTTTCGTTTTTCTGGTTACATTGAAGTTTGTAGTGATTAGTGGCTGCAGGATTTTTAATTTCTTGTCTACAAGTTAAATAATCTATGTTTATTTTTGTCCAGAAAACAGCACTTTATTTACACTTTTATCATCCAAGTGCTCTTATAAGAAGCTTCATTTTAATTAAATTATAACTTACCAAACCATCAAAGTGATTATAAAATTTAGAAGTCGACTTCTTGTTTTAGTTCAAGCAGGCAGGAATAATAATAGATACATAGATAGATAGATAACTCATGTATTTCATCAGAACAATACAGGATAAACAGTGACAGACAAAGGCAGTATAACACTATGGTGGAATAAGGAGGTCCGTGAAAAGCTGCAACAGCAGCTACACTCTTTATCGTACTAGGCATCGCACAAATTTCAGAGCTAAAAAAGCAAAAACGGAACGCATACTATCGTACCCCCTGCGCGTCCCCGCGCCCCGCGCTTGAACTGACATTCTTTTTAGAGCAATTTCTATTCAGTTTCACAATATTCTGGGTAATTTTCATTGATACAGCTAGATGAAAAAATATCCGTTAATAACAGTTACGGATATTGTAGCCTTCGATCAGTTCGTAGCCATCCCTAGTTTGTAATGACTTTATTCAGGAAAATGTAATTTTGGTCTCATTTGCCTTTGGCAAAGCTTTTGTTTTCTGAATTGTATTATCCTTATTACAAGAGTTTCTAAAGGTCATTTTTGTCAATAGAAATGAAATGTAATTTTGGTGTAATATAGTCGTTTTTCCTTTTAAAATGTTATTTAATTTTGGTAGAAATTGGATTTTTTGTGACGGTAAAAATTGGCAGCACCTATTTTAATTTTATGAGACAAGATCATTTTTATGAATGTTATATAAAATGTTATAGTTAATTTCTTTTTTCCGTCAGCTTTTATTAAAATTGCCTTCAAAAAAGTTAAAAATAATAAAACAACTGATGATATTTAATATTACACATTTATTAAGGTACATTGTTTTTTTTTTTAACAGATACTCAATACTCAATGCTTTATTGCGTTTCACAATGGGAGATACAAAAGTTGGTGTAATCTTAAATTAGTACAACATTGTGAACCCTGTTATGTAGAGCACAGCAATTTTAAAAGAGAGGAGGACTTGAATAGACAACTTATTCAAGATATTTATTTTAATAGTATTTTATTTACCAATGAGTTTTTCGGAATTTATGTACGATTTGTAACACCACTGGCTTTTCGGTGAAGGAAAACATCGTGAGGAAACCTGCATGCTTCAATATCGAGGCATGTATTGTACCCACTGTCCATTAGGTGGCGACGGGCTCACCCCCCGTCACACTGGATAGAGTTTCGGTACTACTGGTGAAACGTGGATGTTCTGAGGTTTCAGAATATCTCCGACTACCCCCTCGGGGAATATAGTCGTGCATATGCTAGTATTTTATTAGTATGGTACCTTCTAGTAAGTTTAATATTATATTTACTTATACAATTATTATATTTATGTAATAATCGAATGATTGAATGATTTTTGATGAATAATCGGATCAATTCAGCTCACGTCAACTTTCTACTAGGCATAACTAAGTCTCCTTTTATTGCGCAATGCCACACGGTCCTGTGGTTATCTGATCCATTTTTGACCATTACCACAGAATAAATACTAGTAATACCCGTACAGAAGAATCACTTCGAAAACAGATTTAAATAAATAGCGACAATTCGCGAATAACTAACCGCCATAACGACGCACGTGCAAACAAAAGTGAGTGAGTCATTAGACATGAAAGCTTCCTTTACATTCTTTCACGTGCTGGCATCGTGACATCGCTAGGGTTTTCAAGTCTCGCATTGACTACTCACAAAATGGCGGTAAGTCAGATTTGACCAAGAAGTTTACACGGTATACCTATCCTTTTGCCATTCACCCCTCGGTGGGGATCGGCCGTCAAGCGTACCTGAGCTGTGGAGTGAGACAAGTCTGCCCTTACTAAGTTGTCCAAGCCACACGTGTTGGTGTTGGTGGTCTGCCTACTGTCTTCCATCCCTCTCCATACCATCTTCCATCCGGTACCATTCTGATACTGTTTTGGTCCTTCGACCGTCTTCCCAACTATTCATTCCAACTAACCTGATCATCGTTGTTACAGAGGCACGAGCGCAGATCTCAGGACCTACTGAGAAGTACCTCAAGCCAGGGTCTACGCTGAGACTCCAGTGTTCAGTGGTGCAGACCACTGAAGCACCGGCTTTTGTTTTCTGGTAAGTAACATTCATTAATGAGGCGCTTTTCAAGACTAATAAAATGATAAATCTCTAGATGGTAATATTGCATACATACATATACTCACGCCTGTGTCCCATTGGGGTAGGCAGAGACAATTGATCGCCATCGACTACGATCCTGACATACCTCTTTTGCCTCTTCCACAGTCATAAGTCGTTTCATACAGGCTCGTCGGTTTCGGGTACTTTTGATCTGACCCTTCTTAAGTAGGCTGTCAATTTGGTCTGCATACTTACGTCTAGGGCGACCCCTTTCGACTGTTCCATTCACTCTCGCTTTATATATTTCATACGTCAGTCTACTATCACTCATCCTTTCTACATGACCAAACCATCTCAACATTCCCTTTTCAATCCTTGTCACTATATCCTCTTTCAGTCCACACTTGTCTCTAATTACACTGTTTCTTATTCTATCATTCAAAGTCAAACCGTACATACTGCGCATGCATATGATTACGATTATATTCCCAGAGGGCTATAACTATAGTCAGAGGTATTCTGAAACCTTAGAACATCCACATTCCACTAGTACCGAAACTCTGTCCAGTGTGACGAGGAGTAAGCCCTCCACCACTTATAATAGACAGTAGGTACATAAATCTCAGTATAAGCTCACGATTATATTTCTCGAGGGGTAGTCAAAGTTTTTCTGAAAACTCGGAACATCCATGTTTCACTAGTACCTGTCCAGTGGACGGGTAGTCAGCCTGTCGCCACATAATTATAATGGACAGTGGGTACAATACACGCCTCCAAATTGAAGCATGCAGGTTTCCTCACGATGTTTTCCTTTACCAAATAGCAAGTGGTGTTACAAATCGTACATAAATTCAGAAAAACTCATTGGTGGATGGTTGGTAGGTGGTGGTTTGTAGATGGTAATATATATATATTTTTTATTTACAATTAATGGTATTTTGCTTGTGCGTAAGCACTGAATTTCCGCCAGTGTAAAGGGGGAGTACCTTATGGACTAGGACTATTTATATGTGGACTGCTTACGCGTGTAATTCTACTAACAAACATTTCTGCCACTTTTTGCGGGGGGGCGAGGTAACATGAAATCCGCAACTTTGGATTTTATTACCCATAACTTTAGATTCTAATTTTGAATGTCAAAAATCATGAAAAGTAGTCTCGTGTGAACACCAAACGTTCTAAGTTCGAAGTTATTATTTCGCAATTATAGGCTGTCTCGTTTAGTGATAAGGTGTAAAATTGAATGTAAATGCACAAGATCAATTGTGCTTATACCGTGGCAGAGGGGAAATGCTACCGCAAGGCTAGTCCTTATAATAATTAGTCAAAGGGGAGTATCTATCCCAATCTCAGGGATTGTTTTTGATCAAGGACAAGATCGGATCGATCCGATTCCGGTTAGATCCATTCCACATCCGATTAAATCGATGGCTTCCTGAAGAACTGGCCTAACGAAGAGCACAACCGGGCCGCATGGAGAGAACGTTGGGAGGCTTTTGCCCAACATTGGGACAGTGACGGCTGATATAATAATAACCTATAGGTATTAATGTGGCGAGAAACGAGTGGCAGAGTCATGGGGAGGCCTTTGCCCAGTACTGGGACGATATAGGCAAAAAATAAAATATGTTTAGATGTCGGTTTATATTTTAAGAACTATGCATTAAGACAAATAAGTGCTTTAAAAACACTCTTTACTAAATAACTACCCACGCTATCGAAAATAACGATAGTACAAAGTCTAGAAATAGGCAAAATTGTGAGAAATGTTGAGAGCATTTGAAAAATGAAAAGCTCCCGCGTTAAAAGAGGCAAAAATAGACCCGTAAACGTAAAAACTATTTCATCACTAAAGACAATAAAACAAGAAAAAATATTCATTATTCAATTTATGAAAAGCCCCTTTCTAGTTGCAAATGAATTGAATGTCTAGACTCATTGGTTTGTATGAATTATTCCTAGAATTAATTTTAAGATTATTCGCTAAAATAAAGTTGTTAAAAGGAAAAGCGGTCTGCAAGAAAGCTGCTGCTTTTAAGGATAAATTACCGTTGGCGCGCTCCATACAAACGATGTCTGGTTATATTTTCAATACTAACCAATTAAAATCAGTGAAATTTTTCAGAAACAATCTAGAAAGTAATCTCTATGCTTGTATCTGGTCAGATTTTCGTTTAAATGAATAGTTTTAAAGTTACAGTGCCTCAAAGATTTCCATACAAATTTTAAATTAAATCTAGCATTGAAAATGTATATTTTAACGAAAATCTGACAAGATACAAGCATAGAGATTGTTTCTGCAAAATTTCATTGACTTTAATTGGTTAGTGTTAAAAATATCACCAGACTTCGTTTGTATGCAGCGCGCATTGGCGCTTTTGGAATAAACTTCTCTTAAAAGGAAAGGCGGTCTGCAAGAAAGTAGAATAGGTTTTAAACAGATCTATTGCTATGGTGCTGTTTCTGGGCAACCGAGCTACCAGTGCGAAGTGACAACTGCAGCTCGGACTGATTTAACGTACATAAAATTGTCGAAATCATGATTTTGTATTCCCCTGTTTCCTCCTCAAAAACTAAACCGATTTTAATAATTTTTTCAAGAAAATTAATTATGAGAAATACTTTTGGCTATGTCTGTTTGTTTTTCTTTTATTTAAGTTTGCTAAATAATCTGATCACAGCGGTAAAAATGAGAAAGTTTTTGTCATTTTCGAAGGCTCCTATACTCCATTCCATATTATAAGGTTACGAAAAGATTTTCCGATTCCTATTTAGCTTTCTGGCCAATTTTGATTAGCAAATATAATTTATTTATCAGAAAAATACACTATCCGACATATCTTGGACTTTACTAAAGCTGTTCTAAGAATACGTGAGATTAAGGGCCCTTTCCGACAGATAGTTTGACATATTTTGTATGAAAGATTATGTCAAAATATCCGTCGGATAAGCTAACAAGAACTTACTCAGAAATGGTGAAACAGGCCCAAAGTGTTTCAAATATCTGTTTCTGTAATTCAAAATAGTATTAAAATTTCGTCGGTATTTGGAATGAAGTATAAGTTCTTAATGTCATTAATTAATAAAAAAAACAAAACTAAAACCCGCCTTTCCACTTAAGTTATAAAATACTTTGTCAGAAATATTGAGTATAAGCTCTTTAGGGTAAAGAACATCTTTGATGAAAATCTGCGAACTTTCTGAGAAAATCTTGAAACTAAAACATCTTAATATCGTAATAACTATTTTCGAGTCGCTCTTGACATAGTGGAGCTACGGTATTGGAAACAATAACCAGTGTTAAGGAAAAATGGCGTGGCTAGAAGGCTCACGAGTGGTCGTATTTCGTTCGGCGCGCGGGTTAAGTGGTCACGTGGCTTTGCCATTTTGTGTTGGTTTCGAGTAATGTTTTTGTGCAAAAATAGTCTATAAGATCGTCATATAGGTATTTATTATTTTACAATGTAAGGTATTTCACTTTTACGATTAAAATTAATATTGGCAAAATCACCAAAACTACGAAAGAGCTACAATTTTAAAAATTATAATAGAATAGAAGTTATGGAACCCAGGCCACAGAGTTTTTGAATGGATAACCGTTTCAGTTATATTTCATATATAACGCCTCCGTGCTTCGGAAAACACGTTGAGGTGATATTAGATTGTCAATTCAAAAATGTAATTATTAGGTTTGTGACGTAATTTTTCAACCGCGTCACCGTAACGTAAAAGGTATTAAAAAACATAAACATACAAAAATTTTATTTTTAGATGAACAAGCCATAATTTATCAATCTTTTTTTTTTATTATCAAATAAAACAAAAAAAAGATATACTTTACACCTATTTTTTTTTTATTTATTGCCCAACCCTAAAAAAATGAGGAGGAAACCTACATGTTTCAATTTCGAGGCATGTATTGTACCCACTGTCCATTATAAGTGGCGACGGGCTCACCCCCCGTCACACTGGACAGAGTTCCAGTACTACTGGTGAAACGTGGATGTTCTGAGGTTTTAGAATATCTCTGAGTACCCCCTCGGGGAATATAGTCGTGAGGATATGCTATGCTTTATTCATGCAATAAGAAAATAGAATCATCATCATCATCAGCCTATATATGTCCCACTGCAGGACACAGGCCTACCCTCAGGGAGGGTGGATGGTCGTTAGTCCACCACGCGAGCCCAATGTGGAATGGTAGACTTCACATACACATCAGATCTTCTTCAGCATATGCAGGTTTCCGTACGATGTTTTCCTTCACCGTTTGAGAGCAGTCGGTATTACGTACATAAGTTAGAAAAACTCATTGGTACGTGGCATGTTGTCCGTGCGGATTCGAACCCGGACCTCAAGACTGAGAGTCCATACCTCTCTGCAACGCGCCACCGAGCCTCTAAAAAAAAGGATAGAATGTAAAACTTTTTTATTAATAACAAAAAAGATTCAGTAGGAGTCAAAATGGTGACATTTTAAATATCAAGTCTTTTTAAAATATTAAAAACTTGGATTAATTGGGGTGATTGAAACCATTATGTTTCAGTGGGTAATTTTTGTTATAATTGCGAAAGTTTCTAACAAAGCACTTAATAAAGAAACAAAAATTTAAAAAAGCAAATTAAATTTTAACACTTTTCTGAACATAATAGCCCGCAATCAATTTGATTGAAGTCTTTAACCTTTTAAAAAT
The DNA here is from genome assembly GCA_963924505.1 of Agonopterix alstromeriana. Lineage (NCBI taxonomy): Eukaryota > Metazoa > Arthropoda > Insecta > Lepidoptera > Depressariidae > Agonopterix > Agonopterix alstromeriana. Next base: position 11,498,549 of record OZ004684.1, read on the forward strand.
TATTGAAAATAGACAATATAACTTAACCTCTATGGAGGATCGGAGTCTCCTACCGAAGAGTAATTTCTTAAAGATACTAGTACACTTGAGAACTTAAGTTCTTATAAGTGCCAATTCATGATCGAATACCACCTACAACGTGTTAATGAATAAGCGCAAAACCTTATACACCCCAACTGATTTATAACAAAATAATAAGATAGAAACAATAATTTCATTATTTTGATAGTTAAAATTTAAAGTTATTCACATTTTAAGTTTTGAGGCAAAAATGATTTGTTAGCAATAAATGAAAGCGCTAGAGTGCTCGTGGATACATTTTAAGAATCTTGTTTTTGTAGTAAGTAGGGTGAGTGCTCGTGCAGTGGGTTGAGATCGAGTTCAGTAAAATTTAAATTTTACAAAAAAAATCTGTAATATTCAGACAAAAAATTCCTATGTTAAAAACATGATAATTCGATTCTGCTCTCGATTGTAAATAAACTACTTTCTAGTTTTGCGTTAATTCATTAACATGTCGTATAATCGATTCGTAGAGCAGAGAAAAGCCGAGCTCGCTTCGTTCTCTCTAAGTTTCTGTTTTAAATACCTGCTGTATTATTAATATTATCAGCCACTGATATTCCACTGTTAGGCAAAAGGCTCCCTCCGTCCTCTCCAAGAGTCTCTGTACAGGTCAGTTATTAAGGAAACCATCAGTTTCGTTCCGCCACCCTCGTTTACGTCTGCTTCGATGCCGATTTCGTTTCGTTGGAGACCAGTTTCTGGTCACGATATTAAGGGTATATTACTGTTGGCGTGCTCCATACAAACGAAGTCTGGTGATATCTTCAATACTAACCGATTGAGCTCAATGAAATTTTGCAGAAATAATCTAGAAACAAATCTCTATGCTTGTATCGTGTCAGATTTTCCTTAAAATGTACAGTTTTAAAGTTACAGTGCCTCAAAAATTTCCATACAAATCTTAAATGAATCCTAGCATTGAACTTGTATATTTTAACGAAATTCGGACACGATATAAGCATAGAGATTTGTTTCCAGATTGTTTCTGCAAAATTACATTGAGTTTTATTGGTTAGTACTGAAAATATCACCAGACTTCGTTTGTATACAGCGCGCATTTACGCATTCGGAATGAACTTCTCTTAATCTGTCGTGCATCTAGGTTGATCTAGATGTAGGTCGCCAATACTGGGCCAGTACAGGAACAGATTGGACAGATATCAGAGCGGGATATTGACTTAGGGTGGTGGCGGATGAATGTATCACTATTTATACATCAAAGCCGAGTTAACAGGTCTTCTGTTCACCCACCAACCCTCACTGAACGAGCGTGGTGAGTTAAACGTCCAAAACCCCTCGAATGATGAACTACGACTACTATAACAGGCTCCAGTGCCCGGCAGCTCTAGTCAATCTGTTGACGACCTGCTGAATACATCATTCAAAAGAGTTCTGACCACAGGCACAGGCTACGTCGAAGTGCTAAAAAATTTGAGCTCGCTTCGCTTGCTCCATGGCTTAACTTAAATGTGAAGTTTTGTATCAATAGAGCTCTGGCGGCTGGAAGCTGGAAGCTCTTGAGATGTTGTGTTGGAGGAGAAAGGAGGGAATAAGTTGGACAAAACGAATAACAAATGAAGAGGTGTTAAGAATAGTTAAAGAAAAGAGAAATATTTTAAAAAATCGAAACCCGGAGAGGAAAAATGATCGTACACTTGATACGAAACGACAATTTCTTTAAAACCATTCTGGAAGGTAAGATAGAGGGGAAAAGAGGCAGAGGAAGGCCCAGACAGAGTTATCTAGCACAAGTGAAGGAAAAGGTTGATGTCAAGTCGTATCAAGAACTCAAGACACTAGCGGATAAGAGACAGGATTGGCGAATACTCCACCGTCAAGAGCGTAGCTCTTAAATAAGATGATGATGATGATGAGAGCTCTGGCTACAACCAATTTGTATCAAGTTCCTCGCTTCGCATGCTTATGTTTACATTTTTGCCTGGATAAGCCAAAAGATTTCTGACAATAACCTGAGTATTTGAGCTAAAAATTTGAGCTCGCTGAACTAACTCTGCCATTTTACCGCAATGAGTAGAGAAAAGAGGACGGAAAAATCTGTCTGTGCCCAGGGCGACAGAAACCCACGTTACGCCACTGGGCCAACTATACAACAACGGCACAAACGTAATTCGAACCCAAAGACCTTGTTTTGGGAAGTGGGATGAACTCGACGTCAAAATACATGAGCATAGAAAATTATCGATTCTTTTTGGAAATGCAGAAATTATACCGTAACATAGATACTGAAAAAACGAACTTTTAAACGAAAAATTTTAAATTAATTCCGCGGGGTGAAAACTTAATTAGGGCTGAAGCACCAGCCATTTTTGGCAGGTGAAAATTTGTATTCCAGCAGTGAAAATGACCAGTATATGAATATTTTATGAGCTAAATTTAGTTTGAATGACACCCCCGAACTTCGGTATTGTAATTTGTCATTTTGTGTTTATTATTAATAAAATTCAATTACGGTTCTGCTTGTTTATGGTTAAATTTTGTTTGTTTTTAAAAGGATGGCGAAAATATCTTGGACATTGTCACACAAATTATCTAGTCACATTTAAAGTACCAGAATCTAGCCTGGACTTGTATTATGATGACTAGACAACGAGACAGAATACATATAGAGATACAAACGTCCATGACTCGGGTACAAATATTCATATTCATCATACAAATATTTGTCCCTTACGGGATTCGAACCCGCGACCCTCGGCACAGCAGGCAGGTTCACTACCGACTGTGCTATCGGGCCGAAAATATTACTGCCCACGCATTTTCGCAAAGGGGTAGGCACTTAGACCGTTGAAAATTATGCATAAATTTTAACGGGTTCTTACAATAGTACCAGGTTTATAAGCCTTTCCGATGTACCTGCGCAGTTGGCAAATTTTAATAGCGCGTGAAATTATATTGACCAATCAGGATGTGCTACCTTCAATCCATTGTCGCTATTGGCTAATTATTTTCGCGCCCTTTTCGCTCCTATCCGTCTTTGCACATGATTTCGGGTTTTATCGGGGACTCGGGTCTGCTCTGCGCAAACGAAGATTGCCAAACGGAATTATCTTCCTGGTAGTACTGTCCCTCGTAACTCCCAAAAACTGTACAATGGGCACAGTATACAAGAAAAACAGCTCTTTACAAGCTCATGTAGGCTTTGACTATTTATATGTGGACTGGTTACGCGTGTAATTCTACTAACAAACATTTCTGCCACTTTTTGCGGGGGGCGAGGTAACATGAAATCAGTAACTTTGGATTTTATTCCCCATAACTTTAGTTTCTAATTTTTAATGTTAAAAATCATGAAAAGCAAGTCTCGTGTGAACCCCAAACGTTCTAAGTTCGAAGTTATTATTTCGCAATTATAGGCTGTCTCGTTTAGTGATAAGGTGTAAAATTGAATAAAAATGCACAAGATCAATTGTGCTTATACCGTGGCAGAGGGGAAATGCTACCGCAAGGCTAGTCCTTATAATAATTAGTCAAAGGTCTTTGCACATGATTTCGGGTTTTATCGGGGACTCGGGTCTGCTCTGCGCAAACGAAGATTGCCAAACGGAATTATCTTCCTGGTAGTACTGTACCTCGTAACTCCCAAAAACTGTACAATGGGCACAGTACACAAGAAATACAGCTCTTTACAAGCTCATGTAGGGATATATGGCCGCCGCGAGCTTGTATGAATCTGTTTTTCTTACTACGATATCTTTTCGTTGCTATGGATCTCTACTTTGCGGAATACTGACATTCTTCTCTCAAAGTCAAAGTCAAAGTCAATATAATTTATTCAATATAGGAGCTTGCAGCACACTTATCAAACAACAAATCTTTTTTAAAGCTACCACCGCGTCGGAACGTGTTGTCGCTGTAGAGAAGATGCGGCCAGAAACTCTACAACATAACACGACTTAATAACTATTACAATATAAATTCTTGAGCTAAAGTTATGTATACAATAATACATAGTCTATTTAATAAAATAATTGATACTGTACAGTAAAGTAAATAAACTATAAGCTAGTGACCTCAGACCCAAGCATTTTGATCTCTCGCTTCCTTTTTTACATTTAAGAATAGCTCTAGATAAGCATTACGCGTTTCACCGAAGTGGATAGGGAAACGTCGAAGGAGTCAATTTCTCCAGCTATGGGAAATAGGCCACCAAAAAATGTTAGCGTATAGTTGGCGTATAGTTATGGAACTCATGTCGATTTGTTTATCATAATCTCTAGATTATAGTGGTAATATTAGCTATAGCTAATAGCTATTAGCTGTGGCGACGGGCTCACCCCCCATCACACTGGACAGAGTTTCGGTACTACTGGTGAAACGTGGATGTTCTGAGGTTTCAGAACATCTCTGACTACCCCTTCGGGGAATATAGACGTGAGCATATGCATATGCTATTAGCTATACCTCATATAAACGGAGTGTCGCGTATTCGCAGTTGGCGCACATCTTGTCTTGGTAAAATATGTTGGTTTTTACTTTTATTTTTATTTTCGTAAAACATCTAAGACGTTCCTATACTCGCATTGTTTTACATGTGCCGTTTTAACAGGAAAAAAGAATCTTCGCAAAAAAGTCAAAAAGGTGCATATTTACGAGTATATTGATTTCATTATTCCGGTTACATTTTTACCTAATCTTTCGTCCGATTACTATCATAAATTAAATTATGTTTTTAGAGTGTAATACCATCAATAAACGTTACCGTTTGTGGGCCTAGAAGAAATTGACTCCGTTGTTAGTCAAATCCAATTTTTTTGCAAAAATTTCAAACCGAAAAGCATAAAAAGCAATTGAAGAGACAGTACGCGATGAGGGATATTTCAAATGAGCATTATTTTTACCAAGCTTTTAGTTAACTCGCTTTGTTAGTTTGTTAGGTACAAAACTTGCCAGTGAATTTTGACCCACTTTCAGGTTCTATATCATGCTGAAACTTGTTATTCATATAGGAACCATATAATGCAATATGAATGATATGATAGAATGAATGAAAGAAGACTTACGAATGAAATATATCAAGCAAAGGTGAGCGGAAGTGTTGGGAGAGGCCGTCCGAGGAAAACATACCATGATCAAATCAATGATCTTTTCCGAAACGGACAAGTGCGTAGCACCCTCAATCGAAGGAAGTGCATGAAAAGATTTATGAATGTGAATGAGGCTAAAGAGGTGTGTCAGAGTCGTAGCGTGTGGTGGTCAGTGGGCTCTGCCTACCCCCATGGGACAATAGCGTAAGCTTATGTATGTATCTATGTAATGCAATATTATGGTGTCCAGGAGATGATATGATGATGAAGCCGGAAGGTAGTGACTGCCGTCCCTCTGAGATTGGGCTCGTTAGAACTCTACAACTTTCACTGTGTGGAGACCACTCCATCCATCCATCACAGCCCTTGATCAGTCCGTCTTTTGACATAGGCGTCCTCCATATTTCGCCATGACGTTCTGTCCCTCACCATCTGCACCCAGTTGGGACCCGCGTGTCTCCTAATATCATTGACCCTTCCTGGTGGGCGGCCTCTACCCCGCGTGGTTTCTCTGGGTCTCCACTCCAGTGTTCTTCTGGTCCAGCGCTAAGATCCATACATGCAACGTGGCCCGCCCATCTCCACTTGAATTGACCACTATGAAAAAAGAAATCTGCTGGATCATACATTTTAGTAGAGGGTTGGTCATTGGTTACTACAGTTTTGTACGAAGGAACAAATATTGTAGATTTTTAGTGTAGTGAAAGTTGTTCAGTTTGATGATCAAAACCTCCCTTTTAAATATCAATGGGGTATTTTGCTACATCCTGAAGAAAATATGATCTTCCATACAACGTGTTGATGAATAAGCGCAAAATCTCATACACCCCAACAGCTGTTTTTCGCATTTTAAGTTTTGAAGCAAAAATTATTTATTATCATTTCAGCAATAAACGAAAGCGCTAACGTGCTCATGGATAAATTTTAAGAATCTTGGTTTGGTAGTAAGTAAGGTAAGAGTGCCCAAGCGGTGGGTTGAGATCGAATTCAGTAAATTTTAAATTCCACAAACAAATTATTTAATATTTTGAAAAAAAATCCTACGTTGAAACCATGAAAATTCGATTCTGCTCTCGATTCTCAACAAACTACTTTCTAGTTTTACGTTAATTCATTAACACGATGTATACAGGGTCCTTCTTAATATGCTGACACTTTTTAAGGAGATGATGAGACCATCAAACTGAACAACTTTCTCTATGGGACCAATATTGAAACCGCGAAAAAAAAACCAGCTGTCCCATACATTTGGCTCAAGTAGGTTTGCAGTTTTGTATGGAAGAGGTGATTTTTTTTTCGCTTATTCGATATTGGTGCCATAGAGAAAGTTGTTGAGTTTGATGGTCTCATCATCTCCTTCAAAAGTGTAAGCTTATTAAGAAGGACTCTTTATAGGCACACCACTGGTTTTTCTGTGAAGGAAAACATCGTGAGGAAACCTGCGTGCTTCGAATTTCGAGGCATGTATTGTACCCACTGTCCATTATGTGGCCACAGGCTCACCCCCCGTCACACTGGACAGAGTTTCGGTACTACTGGTGAGACTACCCTTAAAAAAGTGTCAGCATATTAAGTTGGACCTTTATATACTTTTTGTCCAATCAAAAAATTTTTGTTTGCCCACTCTGTTGGTCTAGCTAACAATATAACACCGCCGTCCAAAGTAAAGTAAAAATAGGTTCACAAAAATAAAAATTCCATTTGGACAGCCAACAAATTTTAGATTGCTTCTCCGATAAATTGACTACCTGAACAATCTCTTCGGATTCAAATTTTTCGGGTGACAACTTCAAAGAAATTGTTTGTGTTTTGTAGCCTTAGTTGTTTGATTGTAGTCTGATGTGCTTTCATTGTTTTTCGCGTTTATTTTGTACAGTCTATTCAAGTTTTGTCCCTTGGGAATATTTGTTTGTGAAATTGGAATATTGTTTTGTCTTTTTTCGGGGCGTTTTTAGATTCGATTTTTGAACTACCCTGTAACTATAATCGTTAGATTATAACAACTACTACTAACAGCAATTTTGTAGGGTTCCGTACCCAAATGGTGAAAACGGGACCCTATTACTAAGCCTACGTTGTCCGTCCGTCCATAGTACCTATTTAGGGCTGTAACTTTTGAACCGTAATAGCTAGACAGTTGAAATTTTCACAAAATATGCGTCATTACGGTGGATTTGTTAACAAATAAATTTGGGTCCTCATACAAGAAACTAGTTTTTACCAACGTTTTTTCTTCTCGCTCTATCGTAAAAACGGTAATACATATAAGCGTCAAACTTGTTACGATTATAGAACAAACTCTATAGTATAACAACAAATAATAAAAATCGGCCAAGTGTGAGTCGGTCTCGTCTTAAAGGTCAACAAAAAAAATTGTTTTTAGTTAATATATTGTGTGGTGGTGTGGTACGGAACCCTCGGTGGGCGAGTAGCCCGACACGCACTTGACCAATTTTATTATTTAAGTCTGTTGTTTGTTAGCAAGGCTCACTGTTAGCTTATAAGGCGCCTATGCAATAATTATAATTTTTTTACGATGCCTTACCGCACCAAAGGATAATATAGTCGTGATTTTATATCATAACCGTCATTCCTCATCATCAGCCTTTACTCATCCCACTGCTGGGCATAGGCCTACACTCAAGCAGGGTGTAGCGAATTGGTAGAGTTTATATAGGTACGCATCAGATTTTTCTATGTATTTTTGGGTTGGTGGAAACACCCCCTAAAATATCTAACGCATTAAAGTTTACACCCTGTATAATAACGGTAAAAGCATTCTTTCGCCAGAAAAAAAAAAGAAAATTTTATTTTTAACTGAAACTACACTTTTTAACGCCATTCCGTTTTCTTTTGTTTCAAAAACTGGAGCGAACAAACTAAAAATGGTTGCAAAAGGAAACATGGACAGGAATTGAGTACCGTTGTAACAAAAGTTTAGCAAAATATATTTTTCTCATATATTCGTCTAGTCTAAGATCCCGCTAAAAGTTCTCTGAATTTTCATGTTTAGATAATGATACATATTCCAGTGGAAATGTCAAAATCTGTTGTTTCCTATAAAACTGCTTACCCTTTATTCTAAAATTAAAACTTTCCCAAAAGAGAGATATTGGATAATAATTTTGAGAAAAAAATCATCAAAATCTATCCAAAAGTTTAAGAGTAAATCATTCCCATTCATACGATCAAAATTCATGGCAATTCGAAGTTGCAACCATTTTATGCCGGCAGCCCAAATTTTTCATATTTCGCTTTAGTTTAGCTTCCAATTGTTATACAATTTATTCCTTAAACATAAGCATGAGCGTATGCTCACGATACGACACGGTAGATAACTTGTACCAGGATCTTGGACTATAAATGGCGTAGCAAGTCGTAGCCATATCGTCGTAGCGCCACGTAGCAACGTAGCGTAGGTAGATAGGTACTGTCCTGGCACTTGTGAAACTAATATTTTAAAGTTTTATCTTTGGGACTGAGTTGTACTCGTAACAGTATTTTCTAGTTTTGCTCTAGAGAAATAGTCTACAGTATTTCCATATTTGTATGCACGACCTTTTTCCATTTAGGAGCGATTAGTAACTGTTTTAAAGCCTTAAAATGCTGTGGTAAAGATGCTATATTTATAAGAATAAATAATGTTGTTTTCTTTGAACATATCATTTGCTCAGTCGGTCATGAAACCTGCATGTTGAACTAAAGATCGTGGATCCAAATCCCGTAAAGGGTTGATAACATTTGAATGTAAATATATGAGTTTTTGTACTTTGTACTAATTTATGTACGATTTCTAACACCACCTGGCTTTTCGGTGAAGGAAAACATCGTGAGGAAACCTGCATGCTTCAATTTCGAGGCGTTTATTGTACCCACTGTCCATTATAAGAGGCGACGGGCTCACTCCCCGTCACACTGGACAGAGTTTCGGTACTACTAGTGAAACGTGGATATTCTGAGTTTTCAGAACAACTTTGACTAACCCCTCGAGAAATATAATCGTGAGCTTATACATACATACATAATGTGTGTGTCAGAATCCAAAATTATCCTTTAGTCGCTTCGTATAATATACCTACAGGAAAAAAGAAGGTTTATTTCTTAGCAACACGGTTAAAGGTATTTGCTATAGTTTGAAGGAACAATTTAGGAAGTTAGGCTACTATGTGAAGGTGGACTAAGTTAATTGGGATTCTCTGACATGGATTATTGTGGTGAAACCGTTCCTAACAGAGGCTTAAGGGGATTGTTTGGCGTCCTCCACCGTACAGAGTTTCTACTATAAACTTAGAATGGGTATGAAGCTTAGAAATAAATTGTTATACTGAAGAAAATATTCTGGAGCGTTTGTTAAGAGGATATGTGAAAAAAATAAGGATTCTTCAAAGCATCATATATCATAAAGTATTAACAGAAGAAGTATGATTTGCGGATATGTGTAAATTGAACATATAATTGAAGTTTTGATAAGAGCCAAAATACGATTAAGAGACATTTTCTCGATAGAAAAATAAGCCTAAGTAGCCTCCGTCTTTATCGATAAACGCTTGGAACTGCTAAACGGTGAATAATAGAAACACGAGACTTGATTTAAAAAATAGAGATTGATATTTTATAAAGTTTGATTAGAGCAGAAATGAACTTACATAAGTACCATCACAATTAAATAAAGTTTGTTTTACGCTTGCGTTTTTTCAGGCGCGCGCGCCGCCCCATCTCTTTCTCTCGCATCAGGCAGTAATATAAGCTATCACACGCCCATTACGCTTCAATAATTTTTCGACATAGGCCCTTAAGTTTTAGCAAACTGCTTGTAGTACTGTAGCCCCGGGACTTTTTAATTACCAAAAAGATTACCGATTGCCGTTTAGATATTGTTGTAAGGTACGAAATTACTAATATAAAAACCTAAGTCTTACAGATCACAACCCGCCGTAACAAACAACAAATTAAAAATATATTGTATGAAATTTTTAGATTTCAAGGACACCGTTTTTTTTTCTATACTGTCATGTTCTTCACCTTAGTTCAATACCCATACGTAATATTAAGATAGTCTAAAGTTGCTATAAGACGCTTTAAGACCAATCAAAAATTGACTTTTACATCTGGTCCTATAGCTTTGTATGACAACTTTAGACAGTCTTACTGTTACGTTTGGGTATTAAACTAAGGTGAAGAACATGAAACGGTATCCCCGAAATTTTAAAATTTCTGACAATTTTGTTTATTTTGTTTTTGTTACTGCGGGTTGTGATCTGTGAGACTTAGGCTTTTACACTCGTAGTAATTTCGTACCTTACAATAATTTCTAAACGGCAATCGGTAATCTTTTTAGTAATTATAAAGTCCCGGGGCTACAGTACTATTGTGTATGGATTGTAAAAGTCAAAGTTAAAGTTAAATTAATTTATTAATTAGGAACTTAAAGCCCACTTAATAAACGCCAACAGTTTTTTCGAAGATGCGGCCAGAAACTCTACAACATAACACGACTTAATAACGATTATTTCTTAAGCTAATTTATTTATTTATTTATTTATTTAACACTTTATTGTACACATAACAATACAGAAAAAACAATTAAAGTAGACATGTACAAAGGGCGAGCTTATCTCTAAAGAGATTTCTTCCAGCAGACCCGCAACAGAGACAGTTCTAAAGTGTGAGGCAGACATAATGTGTACAGCAGAAATAATAAAAACTATAATGAGTAGATGTGCGTCAATATATATACATATATTATCTATAAATATAAAAATACATATTTAAATATAAACAAATAGATACAATAAACTTACATAAACTATGGCTTATTTAAGAGAATGATAGTGTTCATTTACTTGCTTTTTGAAGGTCGCAAATGTTTGACAATCACGAATGTTGGCGGGGAGTGAGTTCCACAATCGGGCAGCATGGATAGTGAAAGAGTAGGAGTAGAAGTCGGTGGAATGGGCCGGGATTCTAAGTTGGGTACGGATATGAGATCGACAAGTAATAATAATAATAATATGTTTAACTTTAGCTTATTATGTTTGCAGTTAAACATACAGTCTATATTAATATTGACTACAGAACCCTATCATTGGGTGGGTCCGACACGTTTTTAGCCGGTTTTTACTCAGAACTTTCATGATCTGTTCTAAATTTGATCGTACATCTTATTTACTTAGGTTTAAACCAAAACAACTAAAAAATAATAATCATGAAATTTCATCGCAAAAGAGTCACAGATACGTAAAAACTCAAGAGCATCGTTAATATCAACTCCATGACGAAATGTAGTACATACTTAAATACATATACAGTGGTATGTTACGAATAAAACCTCGTCATATGAAGCACTCTTCAGCGTCGAGTGTTTAGGCTGAAACATTTTGATACGAACCCAAAGAAAAAGCTGAATTCATAACGGAATTTTAGTTTTTTTACATTGTTGAAAAAGAAAATCGTTTAACATTTAATATACCTACCTATACATCATGAATTTCTAATTACTAAAAAAGTTTTAAGGGTGTATTCAGACATTGAATCTAAACAACTTTCCCTTATCGAACACGGGTCGAAAAATCGATCAACAGATCCGCAATTTTGAATGGGAAGTCCTTAAAATGTTGTTGTTTTTCGACCGAGCAGTCAATCAAACAGCGCTTCGTGATTAAATCACAACATTTCTTCCATTTCCTACCACTGGTGTAACGCAGTATGATGTGGTGAATCTATTCTAGTCAATGAGACACCTGCTGGAATGTCCCCCCTAATGGCGAACACCTGCACGAGAGAGGACCTAAACAAAGCTACACTGAACTCTGTCATAGCCGAATATCTGGCCAATAAAATATAGACACATCATTTACAATAAAGATAGCACAGTCGGTAGTGAACCTGCCTTCTGTGCCGAGGGTCGTGGGTTCGAAACCCGTAAGGGACAAATATCTGTATGATGAATATGAATATTTGTACCCGAGTCATGGACGTTTGTATCTATATTTGTATTCTATATCGTTGTCTATTCATCCTTACACAAGTCCAGGCTAGATTCTGGTACTTTAAAAGTGACTAGATAATTTGTGTGGCAATTTCCAAGATATTTATTATTTATCATCAGCCTTACTTAGTCCCACTGCAGGGCACAGGCCTAACCCAAGGAGAATGTGTGCGTGTTTCCATCACGCGTGCCCAATACGTGTTGGTAGACTTCACAGACGCACCGGAATTTATTCTTCAGCGAATTCAAGTTTCATAGTATGTTGTATATGCGGATTTGAACCTGGATCTCAAGATTGAGTTTCCATACCTATCTGCAACATGCCACCGACGCTCGCAAAAGAAAGAAGTCTTCTAACCTAATATCTTCTTTTCCCAGGTACCACAACAGCAGAATGATAAACTACGACGTGGACCACGGCATCAACGTGACCACAGACCCAGCGCAGAGACTGTCAGATCTCCTCATACCAGCAGCCAGTGTGTCCCACGCTGGGAACTACACTTGTGTCCCAAACAACGCTGTCCCAGCAAGCATATACGTCCATATATTTAATGGTAAGAGCTCTATATACGTCTGTTCTATTGAATCACGGCTTTGACCTGACCACAGACTCGGCACAGAGACTATCAGATCAACAAATGAACAGGTATTCTTAAAATCAGGCATGGCCCCAACACACATTCCCACCGCTGTAACTCGTGTAAACCAGGATCAACGTCGGCGACCATTCACAACAGTAAACAATGAAGTCCAGCGAGCCCGGGGATGACTATCATCTGTCTTGGAACTCAAAGAAGATAGGAGTAGGAAAATCATGAACAGGTATGTCAAGGATAACTTCATAGCAGTTGCCAGGGCCGCCGCTAAGAATTACCTCCTATTTAATGCTGACCTAGGACTGCTGGAGAATCATGTAATATCTTTCACCAGTTGACTATTTATAACAAAAACCGGCCGTCCAAAGTCAAAAAGGAAAAGGGGGTCTATGTATATACACGGTCCTTCTTAATATGCTGACACTTTTTAAGGGGATGATAAGACCATCAAACTGAACAACATTCTCTATGGGACCAACATCTAAATCGCAAAAAAAAATCTGCTGTCCTATACATTTGGCTCGAATAGGTTTGCAGTTTTGTATAGAACAGATGATTTTTTTTTCGCGATTTCGATGTTGGTGCCATAGAGAAAGTTGTTTAGTTTGACGGTCTGGTCATCCCCTTAAAAAAGTGTCAGCATATTAAGAAGGACCTTATATGGGGGGAAAATGCATAAATGCATGTCAGAAGATACACATCTTCCATTATTACGACCTTTCTAAACCACTTAACGGTCACCCATCCAAAGACTGACCGGACCTGACGTTGCTTTACTTCGGTGATCGTTTCCATACCGAAGCTCCACTACGCCAATGAAGGCCTGAGTCTTTATTTTTTGTTTCGATTTCGTGACCATTATTGGCTTCATATCAGCGGCCAGTTATAATAGTTGATAATAAGTTGATAGTAAGTTACAAACATAAACCAATTTTAACTTTACCATCACAATTAGTGGTATATAAACCATCCCTTTCCAAAATTTATAACTTTATACTTATCAGTAACTCCGATGAAATTCAAAGAAGAGGTTCATTAAAATGGAATTTGTTTCAATTATACTTTGATTCGTTCGTTTATAAAATGCCTTGAAGCTTGATATCGCTTTAACAATGGTCTTACTAATGATCAATTCTATGTTAATTGAAGGATCAATAGCCTTTCATTTAATCCGAGAAATGTTTTTGATAGTTAAGTTTCGGACTTTTGATAATTCAGTTTGTATTTTGGTTTTAGATATTATTGATCAAGTTATGGTGGTCAAAACAAAATGAGAAGCAGGCCATTAAACTGACAACTTTTTCTACGGAACCAAAATCGAAATCGCGAAAAAAATCTGTTACATTCATTTTTGTCAATTTCGCCACCTCTCTACGAAAAGCAGGACTTCTGGCCACTAAACCGCTATGACTTCTGATTATCTTTATCAAGCTTAATCTAAATATTTCAGAGCAATAAGAAACCTACTCAAATAAATCAGAAAGTTAATGAAAAATTTATTCAATTTGTCTTGGCTGAAATAATAAATTTATTTCACAACGAATACGTAAATAAATTGCTTCAGAATTTCATGATTCAATAACAAACGCAAAAGTGTCTAGAACAAAATAATTAATACAATCTTGAACTTGGATAAGTCAAAAAAAGGAAGATGGTGCACTTGTCAGGTCTGCTAATAATTTGCAACTCCAGTAGATGGCGCCACGTCTCTTAAAGACGGAATACGTTGATGAATTTCATTCTCTGACATTGTGGCTCAGCAGCTAAATGGGAAAAAGCAATTGGCCGGTTTAGAAGATTGCGGGTAAAAGTCCCGCCTGAGACCTTAACTTTGCAATCATTATTTTAATTTGAAATCGCACAACATGGCTGTAACCTGTTTATAATAGAGAATATTTTTTTATAGCCTATTTTGTGTCCCACTGCTGGGCAAAGGCCTCCCCTCTTTTCCTCCAATCCTCCCTATGCAACGCGAAATCGGGCCAACTGTTCAGGAAGGTATTCAAATCGTCGCTCCATCTTCTTTTGGGTCTAAGAATATTTTAAATAGTTTAAATATAGGGGTATTTAAGAGAAGGAACGGTAAAATTTTGTGCATCATAGATGAAATGAAACCTGCCAATCGGTGAAAGATAATTTTGTTTCTTATTCATCTCGTAAAAATGGGGTGAATCGACGGGAAAGACAATGGAGTATATTGGGCACCGAATAGGTATATTATGTTCTTACTGAATATCAATGTTAAATTTGTGTTTTTTATAAAGAAACTATATTTTATTTTCACACCGATCAATATCAACGAACGTTAAACAATTCCGCAGAGAAAACTGATATAAAAATCCACAGTCTTAATAGAGAGTACTACGTACTCGAACACCACGCGATGATTGTATTTAAGTCGGCTAACTAAATTTTCATTTCCACAATGTACTAGCGTGACGCATCTTCCTTTTTTTAGTTTACTCTTATTTATTCATTCTCATTTATCCCAGTAGTGTTGATCTTAAGTCTCATAACTACATTTTGGTTTTTGAATTACTAATGAAATGACCTGTAGAATTGGATGGATTATTTTATATCTTGTAGTTTATTTCGACAATCTAGAGATCAGAAGCTGTATAATTGCCCGTGATATGGCTATATTAAGCTTTTTATCTCGTTCATTCGCGTGATGTCACAGATGTCAATATCATAGTTTCTCTATGGTCAACACCCGCAAGTTATAGCAAAGATTCCAACAGATGGCGATACTGTCGCCCTCGAAAATATGTTCCATACAAAGACAACGTTCACCGTGAATAACCTACTACAAATAAGGTTCACAATCGAATGCAAGGCATAAATCACGCTGTTGGATTCTTTGCGATAAGTTGTGGGTGTTGACATGATCATGTGCGAAGGCGAGATAGCGCTGTATCACGCTGCCATACTACGGCGACAGATGACATTTGTTTATTATCCTGTCGTAATTTATAAGTAACTGTTATAACTTTATGAAATGATTTCATCGATTTATTATAGGTTTTTTTTTTTTTAACTGTTATTTTTGGATTATTTGTAGTACCTATAGTTCGTGAAGAATACTACTATAGGTTCATTATTCTAATTAGAAATTTTGTTGTTCAGGCTTGAAATACTCCATTCCATTCCTTACCTTGTTATACTTAGAGAAAGGTTTCTTGAAATGCATTTTTTTTTCTAAAATTCATCCCCTAAATGTGTGCACCGGAGTGTAAAATTTTCTGAAATTCACTTGGACATACTCACTTGCAAAAGCTATTAATACTTATATAAAAAAATTTACTCAGTTTAATCAAACTTCACATTTTTCACAAGACTTGAAATATTTATAAGAATGCAAATACAGCTTTTATATTTGGAATTGCAAAAGCCAATACTTGCTCAGTGATCAAAACTAACTCTTGAAAGTAACAGTTGATTTTATTTTCCTTAAAGAAATCCACTTTAAACAGAAACGCGTCGTCAAATTGCACCAAACCACAGATGTTTCAAAAAGTACGAACTTTGAATAGTATACGACCTGACAGAAACATTTACAAACTTTTCTATTCAATAGAGATGGATGGAATTTAAATAAAAGTGTGCATTTAGAATTATTTTATTAACCGGGCTTTATCAATATTCCGTTTTTTTTTAATCTTTAAGTACAGATTTTGAAACACTATTTTTTTAATACCTAGTTCCAGTGATGCCCTCAATTTTTTTTTATTTCTTAACTATTTATTCAAAATGTCTAAATCCTAGAATGTCAAATTGTAGTCATCTTTGGTTTCATAATCATTGATGTTTGCTCATAGCCTTTAGATTGTATATTAAAGTAATTTATTTATTGACTATGAGAAATTAATTGACTTAAATATAACTAAATAAAATATAACTAACTAAAGTATAACTAACTAAATTATAACTAACTAAAATATAACTAACTAAAATAAAACTAGCTTAATAAAGTATTTACACTTAGTCGAAAAGCCCTACCCGGGCCATACCAGATGCAAAGGTGCCCATAACGCTTGTCGCGTTTCCGCGTTGGATGGCGATAGACAACCTTTGCATCAAGTAGTACCCGGAGCGAGCGTCGTTCCCCCTCTCCTGGAGTCGATGGCCGAGCTCTTTAACGAAGCTCAAAGCTTCGGACCTAAAGTAATTGTAAGAATTAACTTGACAAAAATCTACTATCCTCATCTATTCGATCTTTAAGATTTGAGAGAGAATAGGGTGGATTGGAGAAGAAAGGAGGAATTTGACCAGTTTAACAAGCATGCATATGCTCACGACTGTATTCCCTAGGGAGAAGTCAGAGATATTCTGAAACCTCAAAACATCCACGTTTCGTATCCACTAGTAATACCGAAACTCTGTCCAGTGTGACAGGGAGTGAGCCCATCGCCACTTATAATGGACAGTGGGTACGATGCCTCGAAATAGCAGGTTTTCTCACGATGTCTTCCTTCACCGAAAAGCCAGTGGTGATACAAATCGTACAAAAAATCTTAATAACTCATTGGTACGAGTCGGCCTGGACGGGCTCTAACCATCGCCTCCTGCACGGCAGGCAAGGTAACTCGCCACTGGACAACCACGGCTTTTTAATTCAATGAAATAATCTTAATTACACACCAAAAAGAAAAAAAAGGTTAGTGAAATCATAAAATAAATGATACAGGGTCCTTCTTAATATGCTGACGCTTTTTTAAGGGAATGACCAGACCATCAAACTGAACAACTTTCTCTATGGGACCAAAATCTAAATCAAAAAATAAAACTAGCTAAGTAAGAAAAAAACAACTATAGTAGGTTTGCATAAAGAAGGATCCTGTATAAATAAAAAGTTTGTGTACATACGACTGTATCCTACACAAGCAATAAATAAAATCTCAGGAACATTTAACTATTTGATTCAACGTTTATTGACGTTATAAAATGGATCAGTACATTCCTCAAACGGGATAAACCCGGATTATCGGGAACGTAGAGAGTTCTAGAGTCTTATTTTTGGTCTTTTGAACAATTCCGAGTGGAGCACATAAAATAAAATGTTATTAAGGCGTATCTGCCCGGGAACACGACTCTCCATACTAATCGATGTGAACGAGCGCGTGGCTCCGGTCAGAATTTAGCTGTTTTCTTTGAAAAAAGAAACGAATTTTTATGAATTTTAAGAAGATAATCATATCGCCAAACTGTTCAACTTTATCTATGGGACCAATAACGAAATCGCAAAAAAAAAAAACGATAATGTCCCCAGATTTCGATATTGGTGCTATAGAGAAAGTTGATCAGTTTGGCGGTTCCTATGTATAATACTAAAATAAAAACCCGACCTGAAACTAATTAAATGAAAAGGGAAAAACAAGCTCTATAATCACTAATCAGCTATAACAACGTTGTTTGAGTAAATATAATTTGATTCTTATTAGGTTTTTTATGCAGTCGGGTTTTTTATTAATCTTAATAATTTAGTTTATTTCATACTTTTTAGTCTTGTGTCGAAACGAAAACATAAAAGTACTATAATATTTATATAACTGGAATTGTCTGAATACTAGCTTTCATTTGATACCCATATTGTAACTTTTCCCAAAAAAAATGTGTTCATTCCCCCTCTCTTTTTTATTTCGTAGACGCCATCTTAAAATAATATACCCTATGTCATTTTCACGATTTTTACGAATCCAATGACACCTCACACATTAAAATCCATCAAGCCGTTTAGGCTGTAGGCCGTGCTAAAGAAATAGACAGACAAACATACATACATGCATAAATACATACATACATACATACATCCATACATACATACATACATACATACATACATACATACATACATACATACATACATACATACATACATACATACATACATACATACATACATACATACATACATACATACATACATACATACATACATACATACATACATACATACATAGATACATACGCTCCAAAAACATAACCCTCCTTCAGGCGCAGTCGGGTAAAAATACAATTAACCATCAACTGCAGACGATAAAATAAACAATTCTTAATATGACTCTTATGACTTACGCAATAAAAGTCAACTTTGTTAACGTAATGACGTACTCTATACAAACGAGTTAGTGTGCAAGTAAATATTAACAGTAACGTAATTTTGAGAGGTTGTGAATATAATATCCATTTAAATTCAGTAGCCATGTTTTTTTGTTCTATCCGTTCATTACGAGACATTAAGAACATAATCTTTTTTAAAAGACAATGCAGGTTTTATATGGAAGGTTGGCGCCTTATTTTTTAACGTTGTTTTTAGCGCGGCCATCAATCAATCTTGAATATTTTAGTTTAGAATAAAGTAACAAACAAAACTTGTTATTGCTGTATAAACTCAGTCCAAACGGAGATATGAAGGCTTGAAGTTGAAAATATACTCATTACGTATACACTTCAAGCCTTTATATCTCCGTTCGGACTGAGTTTAGAGATATACTTGTCATAACAAGTTTTGTTTGTAATTTTATTCTAATTTTCAAGTTTGATTGATGGCAGCGCTAAAAAAATTGGCGAACAGAAAAAAGGAGCCATTTTTAGTCTTTTGGTCCAACTAGAACTAGTAACTAGAAAAACATTTTTAATAAAAGCTCCAAGTTGACTAATGTATTTTTAGGAACTTAACGTAATTAAGATTTTTAACATTTCATATTTTAATAAGAGAGTCGGTGGCGCGTTGCGGAAATGTTTGAAAAGTCAATCATGAAGCTCCGGGTTCGAATCCGCACGCACGACATGTACATACCAATGAGTTTTTCTATCTTATGTACGTAATACCGACTGTTCTCAAACGGTGAAGGAAAATATCGTGGGGAAACCTGCATACGCTGAAGAAAAATTCGGATGCTTCGATATGTAGTCCACCAATCAGGAAACCCTTTGTGGACTAACGCCCAAACACCTGAGGCCAGGCCTGAAGGTATGCCTGTGCCCTGCACGTGTATAGGCTGATGATGAGATTTTAAAAACTACATGTTTTTTAATTTTAGAGGAAAAAACATTTTTTTTTTTCATTTCCAAAATGAAATCGGGCCGTTGAATGTCTTGGGATGGTTTACCGTTTTTGTGATATTACAAATTAACGCCAACAAATAGCACAATAAAAAAAATCACTTACCTACTTTTTCTTCCTTTTAACTTTTTTTTAATAATCTCGATTCCCTCTTGACTTTTTACATTCAATATTACAATAAAGCCAAAAAATGTGCTAACCAGAGTTTGGTCTTTTATTTTCTCTTTTCCTTTAGCATTTCAATTGATATGCGGCTGGTGTATGTAAAGTCCACACCACAATCGACTGTGAAAAATGTAAACAAAAATTACTTTTTTTTCTTAAATAATTTATTAGGTACACACGGCGACACATCGAGTCACATTAGTCACATTAGTCACCCTACGCGCGTCTAGCTTATACAGGGTCCTTCTTAATATGCTGACACTTTTTTAAGGGGATGATCAGACCGTCAAACTGAACAACTTTCTCTATGGCATCAACATTGAAATCGCGAAATGCAAACCTACTCGAGCCAAATGTATGGGATAGCTGTTATTTTTTCGCGATTTCGATGTAGGTCCCATAGAGAATGTTGTTCAGTTTGACGTTCTGATCATCCCCTTAAACAAGTGTCAGCATATTAAGAAGGATCCTGTATGTATTGGTTTTGTGTAGCTTGATGTGTCAGCGTGTGTACACAAAGTTATGTGTACATTAATTTCAAGCTTCAGATCCGTTCGATTTATTTCATTTCAATTGTCCGATTTGACAATTTCAGTTAGATGGTGAAATAATTATTAATTTATCAGAAAGGGATACTGTGTTATTATAATAAACTTATAACCTAAAACATTAACGTCTCTGACCAAAAGGGTAGTCTTGTTTATGTAAAACAAGAATAAACAGAGAAAACTTACGAAATTTTTATATAAGCTATGGTACTATAAAATATATATACGCAATTCATTGAAAGAAAAAAATAATTCAAAATTGACGAAATTGCTATACTGTTTTCCTTTTAATTTTTGCTTAACTTTTTAAAATATCATAAACCTTTGATTTCGTAAATCTGACCTGCGTCTAGTATCGTCATTGGGAAATAGAGTAAGGTTACTAAACCTCTCAGTGTTTTGTTTACATTTTTCGACATTTACAAAGAAACGCACTTAACATTATGTTATTTTTAAACATTTTTTCCCGTTGCAAGATGAAACAATTTTCCTTCTATTTACCCGAAAAGGTTATAAGAATTTCATATTCAAAGAATTTCAAATCATTTCAAACAAGGTCGCTTTGAATTCTTTCATGTACCAATAATGAAACGAGTATGTTTTAGGTTATCTTGAATATTTACTTCATTAAAGGGTCTTTTTTAATAATGCTGGCGGTTTTAAGAGTTTTTTTAGTTCAGTTGCGATTAGCTTCGGTAAGTCAAAGTCAAAGTCAAAATAATTTATTCAGAGCTTGAAGCACACTTATTAAAAGTCAATACTTTTTTTAAGCTACCACCGCGTCGGAACGTGTTGTCGCTGTAGAGAAGATGCGGCCAGAAACTCTACAACATAACACGACTTAATGACTATTAGAATATACATTCTTAAGCTAGGGTTTTGTATACAGTAATAGATAGTATATTCATTTAAATAAATGATACTATACAGTAAACTATAAGTTAGTGACACTCAGACATTTTGATCATTTAAATAATCATCCAGTTTATAATATGCTTTTTTGGTATTGGGAACGATCGCAGAAGTTAAGCAAGACTAGTTTCTGTCATTGTGACCGTTTGAGAAGTATATTGTCCTCTGTCCGTTAAGAGGATACTGGGTGTTACAAAATATAAAATAAATATTAAAAATTTTTAAGAGGGTTGTTTAGACCATCAAACTGAACAACACTATGGGACCAACATTGAAATCGCGAAAAAAATAATCAGCTGTCACATACATTTAGCTTGAGTAAATTTGTAGTTTAGAATGGAAAGTAAGATGTTTTTTTCGCGGTTTCGATATTGGTCCCATAGTGAAAGTTGCTCAGTTTCAGTGTCTAAACCAACCCCTTAAATGTATTTTTGTAACACCTTGTATAGGGTTCTTCTTAATATACTGAAACTTTTTTAATAGGATGATCAGACCATCAAACTGAACAACTTTCTCTATGGGACCAACATCTAAATCGTAAAAAAATCAGCTGTTCCATGCAATACTGCAAACCTACTTGAGCAAAATGAATGGGACAGCTGTTTTTTTTTCGCGATTACAATGATGGTTCAATAGAGAAAGTGGTTCAGTTTGGTGGTCTGATCATCTCATTAAAAAGTGTCAGCATATTAAGAAGGACCCTGTAAATATTTTGAATTTTGAATTTACAAACGAAGGTTTATTTTATTTTGGAAATTAAACATCGTGACAAAACCTGCATGCTTAAATTAAGAGGCATGTATTGTACCCACTGTCTATTATAAGTGACGGGCTCACTCCACGTCACACTGGACAGATTTTCTGTACTAGTGAACCAACTACTACCCCCTCGGGGAATATGGTCGTGAGTATATGCTATGCTATGCTATTAATTAATTAAAATCAATGGAATTTTTAAACATGCTCTAGAAACTTCTCTATGCCTGTGGTTTGTCAGATTTTAGTTAAAATTAATCATAGGACGAAACAGTATATTATACCGAAAATCTGAAAAACTACAGATACGAAAATTATAAGATTGTCTAAACCACAGGTACAAAAATTATAAGATAGTGTTAAAAAAAATCTTGTCTTTAATTGGTTAGTTAGTATTGAAAACATGATCCAATTAACTCGTAGAGACTACCCGACGAGCTTTTTTTCTGTTTATTACACAAACTAGCAGCCCGTCCCGGCTTCGCACGGGGTAGACAATTGTCTATTTTACCAAGGATCCCTAATTTTTTTCAAAATGAAATGTAGCCTATGTCAAATTGGAAGAATGTAGCATTCTATTGGTGAAAGAATTTTTTAAATCGGCCCAGTACTTTTTGAGCCTATTCATTACAAACATACAAAAATAGGTACAAATCTTTCCTCTTTATAATATTAGTGTAGAAAACACTACGAAAGATGTCTGGTTACAATACAATCCTCTGTGACAATACGCTCTGCCAAACTGTGAGAACAGAAAACTTTATCAGATTTTTTTATTTTTGTGTTGTTTATATTTACCGATATCCACACAGACAAAGTTGTGGGCAAGACTAGTAATATACAAATACGAAAAGTTTGATTATTTTTTCCTTTTATGGTAATAAGAGAGTTGACGGGCTCCTACCCGTTTTGTTCTGTGTAGAGTTTATCAACGCTACTGAAATGTGGATGTTCTAAATATATGGATTTGCTCAATGTCGGTGACGCGTTGCGGAGAGGCATCGGCACTTAATCATAAGTTTCCTGGTTTGAATCCATGTACCAATAAGTTTCTCTAACTTATGTACGTAATACCGGTGAAGTAAAATATCGTTAACCGGCATACACTGAAGAAGGAATTCTGGTGGACAATTTTTTTTTTAGAAATTACAATTACAGCTTTGCTCAGGGAGCAGTTACTGCTTTTTACTGCGGACTATTGGAGGGACCAAGAAGGGTCTGCCGAGCCAAATGAATGAACTTAAGCACGGGACCTAGGGGCACCCAGAGGGGTACAGACCTCGGCATAGGCTATTGCTGGGGCTCTGCGGCGGATTGGGGATCGGTGAGAGGTGGACTAATGCCTATACACTCTACCTGAGGGTATGACCGTGTCCTGTGAGAGACGTATAAAGGTTGATGATAATATTATGATAAAAGTCCTGAGTTTAACTGAAAGGTTTTATATTATATTCATAGGGGTGCTTCAGACCATTAAACTGAACAACTTTCTCTTTGGAGCCAAGATTAAAATCGTCATAATAATCTAAACTATTATAACACTGTAATAGAAGTGTGTTTGTACATTGAAGATCATGAAAATGATAACGATATGGTTTTCAGGTATCCCGAACTCCAAATCAACCGTTTTTTAGAATTTTTGTCTGTCTGTTTGTTTGTTAGTTTGTATGTCTGTAACAGCATCACGCAAAAACTACTGAACCGATTTTGATGAACCTTTTTTTGTTTGATAGCTTATGATCTGACTTAAAATCTGGTATATAATTTGTGCGGACGAAGTCGCAGGTAAACTCTAGTATGAATTAAATGTACCTGAGTGAAAGTGCCCATTGAATTTTTTTTTATTTTTACATTGCGGCTCGACCCGATGCAGTCCGTCGTAATATGCGCTTACCCTTATGCGTCTCAGTAGTTACCTTGTGAAAACTTGGCATAACCAACAAACACGTAATATTTGAAAGCGGAAGTCACGTTGCAGGTTCTGACCCGAGCACTTGTCTCGCGTGGTTCTCGCGCATCGCTTTTTCGCCTGCCACGAGGCTCCGCAATGCTCAATCTCTTCTTGTTCTTGATCAAAAACCATCCCAGAGATTGGGATAGATACTCCCACAAACTACATTGGCGGAAATGCAGTGATAACGTACAAGCAAAAGTCCATTAATTATAATCTATCTATAACGTCACGCCTCTTTCCCAGTGGGGTAGGCAGAGTCTAGAGCGCGCCATCTGCTACGATCCTTACATACCTCTTTTGCCTCATTCACATCCATACATCTCTTCATACATGCCCGTCGGCTTCGAGTACTCCGCACCTCCCCTTTTTGTAGGACGCAACCGATTTGATCAGAATACGTCCTACGAGGGCGCCCTCTACCAACACTTCCACTCACTTTAGCTCCATATATCTCTTTCGTACATCTGCTATCACTGATCCTCTCCATGACCAAACCAACGAAGCATACCCTTCTCTAATTATTAATTTTAAAAAAATGTTTAGGCGAAGGAAATCAAAGTTTATGTCCAAGAATGTGGAGTGACCACCAACTCTGTCGCAAACCGCTTTTAGAGAAGTTTGAACTTGGAATAGTTAAGTAACTGCAAGGTTAGTTATGTGTTGTTTATTACACTGAACTAGTTTCGTTACCTTTTTGGTCAGCAGGGCAAAGGCCTACTCTCACGAATAAGGGTGAGAGGGCCATCATCCACCACGCGGGCCCAGCGCGGTTTGGTGGAGACAAGTTAGTGGTCAAGTTTGACGGCCCGATAGCAAAGTCGGAAGTGAACCTGCCTGCTGTGCCGAGGGTTCCGTGTTCGAATCCCGTAAGGGACAAATATTTGTATGACGAATATGAATATTTGTACCCGAGTCATGATGTATATGCATACTATATCGTTGTCTAGACATCATAATACAAGGCCAGACTAGATTCTGGTACTTTAAATGTGACTAGATAATTTATGTGACGATGTCCAAGATATTTATTTATTTAACTTGCTGTCAGAGTATTTTCAAGCTGCCTTGATAGGCCTATGATCTGGCTTAACGAATAGTTGACGGAACTATCCGAGACCAACTGCTTAACGTGCCATCCGAAACGCTCGAGATGAACTACCACTAAACGGTCACCCATCCAAAGACTGGATGGGTCTTGGCGTTGCTTAACTTCGGTGATCGTTTCCAATACCGAAGCTTCACTACCCCAACGAGCGCTTTACTTATTAAATTAATGTCATTTAATGTCGGCCTAGCAGCACTTTGTTGTGTAAAAGCAAGTTTACGTGCGAGTATGTAAGGCTAGATTACAATAAATATATCATCATCATCATCCTATACAGGGTGAAATTGATATCATTAGCATCCGTTTAAACTAAGAGTCTACCCATCAAACTGAACAGCTTTTATTATGGGAGCAAACCGATCGGAGCAAAAAACTAAATTGCAATGCCTACTCGACTCAAATGCATGCAACAGCTGATTTTTTGCACCGATATCGGTTTGTTCCCATAGTAAAAGATGTTCAGTTTGATGGGTAGACTCTAAGTTTAAATGAATGCTTTTGATATCAATTTCAGACTGTATACGTTCCAATGCAGGGGACAGGCCTAACCACAGGGTGGGTGTATGAGCATCACTCCACCACGCGTGCCCGACGCGGAGTGGAAGACCAAACAAATTCATATTTATTTCTTCTTGAGCGTATGCAGGTTTCGTCACGATGATTTTCTTCACCCTATTTTTAACTTTGAGCGCAGATATCTCGAGACAGACGCGTCATAGCGATTTCGTTTCTATTAGAATTTTGTTCCATTAGACAAGACCTACCTAAGGACACCTCACTCGATTTTTTCCAACCCCGATTTCGTTGTATGCGGTCGAAAAAAAATTTTTTCTTCATAACTACAACATTTCTGTTTTTGGGTTACTGTTTTCTGTCTTCATGTCAAATTTCGATTCACTAGGTGCAAAAATGAGCGAGTTATACAGACAGATAGAAAGAACGGACGAAAGTATAAGGGTTCCTTGTTTTGACTACGGAACCGTAAAAGTATGTCTAATCAAAATCATATCCAAATCATACAAAGTCTAACTATCTCTTTTCTTCCCAATCTTCAACAAATCTAACAGTCTCTTTCTTTCGCAGGTGAAAATCCAGCAGCCATGCAATCCTCATCTCCAAGTTACATCAGTCGTCTGAATTTCCACGGATTTCTATTACCTACTTTAACTACACTTAACTTAATTCTACGGTGACAATGATTGGACTAGTTACCCTAATTAGAACGTTAAATGTAAAATGTACTCTATCCGTTTTAGATTAAGGTAAGATTTTGTGTGGGATTAAACTTTTACATTTCATGATTATGATTTTTGTCTGTATGGCCTATACAACGTGTTAATGAATTAACGCAAAACTAGAAAGTAGTTTGTTTAGAATCAAGAGCAGAATCGTATTATCACGGTTTCAACATAGGTATTTTTTTTTTCAAAATATTAAATAATTTGGTTGTAAAATTTGAAATTTACTGAACTCGATCTCAACCCACCGGACAGGAAAACTCACCCTTTCAATGAAATTATTGTTTCAATCTAATTATTTTGTTGTAAATCAGTTGGGGTGTATGAGGTTTTGCGCTTATTCATTAACACGTTGTATAAGGTCCTTCTTAATATGCTGACACTTTTTTAAAGGCATAATTAAACCGTCAAACTGAACAACTTTCTCTATGGCACCAACATCAAATCACGAAAAAAAAAATCAGCCCTTCCACCATACAAAACTGCAAACTTACTCAAACCAAATGTATGGGACAGCTGATTTTTTTTTGGCGATTTCGAAGTTGGTCCAATAGAGAAAGATGTTCAGTTTGATGGTCTGATCATCCCCTAAAAAAAGCATATTAACAAGTTGGGTAAATCGGGGTAACTCCCTTTCAATATATTGTAAAAGATTTAAGAAGCTCACTGTCCAAAAAACCGGCCAAGTGCGTGTCGGGCCACGCGCAGTGCAGGGTTACGTAGTTGCCCGTTACAATATACGGACTTAGAAGGGGACTTTTTGTTTTATACTACGGTTTAACGACTGGTAACGGGTATAAAGTAAATTTTATAAGTTGGTCGACTATTACTCGTTAACTTGTGCTGAGATAGTTCTATCTTTAACTTCGTATTTTTCTTTAAAGCTTAGTATTTCGCAAGCGGATCCCTTAATCGAAAAATGAGTTAGACGAGAAAAAAATTAATTCCCACTTCACGTGTTCCCTACAGGGTAGTACAAGTACCATAAAAAATATTTTACAAGATTTTATTCTACCACTTTGTTGGCGTGGTTAATATGTATACCCATACCAAATTACAGCTTGCTAGTAAGCGTCTCTGAGCTAAGCCGCGGACAGATAGACAGACGGACGATCATGGTGAAACTTTAGGGGTTTCCTGTTCACTACGGAACCCTAAGAATGTCATTGTATTTATTGCAGATTGTGTTGTTGTTATAACTGTAGTAATATTTCATACAGGGTGTAAAAAAACATCCTAGCAATACTTAAGGGGGTGCTTCAGACAATCAAACTGAACAACTTTCACTATGGAGTCAACATCGAGAAAAAATAAAAAATGCAGCTGTCCCATACATTTGAGTCGAGACGGTATACTGCAGTTTTGTAATGGAAGAGCGGTTTTTTTTTTGCGATTTCGATGTTGGCTCGATTGTGAAAGTTGTTCAGTTTGATGGTCTGAAGCACCCCCTTAAGTATTACAAGGGTGTTTTGTTACACCCTGTATACCAGAAAAATAGTAAGGGCTTATTTAAATAACAACTTTCCCTTAGGAACACAAATTTTGAACTTCCATAAAGTAGCCTATCGATTTTCTATGGTAGGTAAAACCATTTTCTCTTTTTTTGACTCTCTTTCTTTAGGGTTGTTGAGTTTAATTATCTGAATTCACCCTTATATTCGAGTATTCTAGTAATGACTAGATTGGTCTCTCTTTGTGTGTGTGTGTGTTTGTTTTAAACTATTCATTTAGCATTGCCTACCTCCGTGGTCTAATGGTTAAGAGCATTGGGCACTTGACACGGAGGTCGTGGGTTCGATACCCACGAGGGACACCTAGTGATAAGTCACTTTGTGTGTTTTTCCCCAGTTGGTCAGGACATTGCAGGCCGAATCACCTGATTGTCTGAAAAGAAAGATGATTCCGTGCTTCGGATGGCACGTTAAGCCGTTGGTCCCGGCTACTATCTCTCGTGGTAGTAGTCGTTACATAAAAACCACGTCAGAGGCCGTAAGGCTGTCTGAAAAAACTCTGACACCAGCTTGCCCACACGATAAGAAGAAAGTGTTTTACATTTATTCTGTAAACCGTTTGATGAAATCATATGAAAGAAAAATAAGACTAAAATTTGTTCTCAAACACGTTCCATTATCCCATTGCCATATTTCTCAAAAATATTATTCCAAATCTAGAAACGTTCTTTTAGGATTTAAAAATAAAACACGTTATGTTTTCAAACAATTTTATTAAATGCCCCTGTTGCCTGCAGCTTTGCGAGCATGCATCTTTTATTTGAATAAAATGTTATGAAATATTCGTATTTTAAAGAAATTTTATTAGAATATTTTGAAGAAACTTTTAATGCAATAATCTGGACGATTATGTTTTACCTACTACTTATATGAGGACAAGTTACGCGTGTAATTCTACTAACAAAATTTTTTCCACTTTTTGCGGGGGTTGAGCTTTGACTAATTATTATAAGGACTAGCCTTGCGGTAGCATTTCCCCTCTGCCACGGTATAAGCACAATTGATCTTGTGCATTAACATTCAATTTTACACCTTATCACTGAACGAGACAGCCTATAATTGCGAAATAATAACTTCGAACTTAGAACGTTTGGGGTTCACACGATACTTTTCATGATTTTTAACATTCAAAATTAGAATCTAAAGTTATGAGGAATAAAATCTAAAGTTGCGGATTTCATGTTACCTCGCCCCCCGCAAAAAATGGCAGAAATGTTTGTTAGTAGAATTACACGCGTAACCAGTCCACATATAAATAGTCAAAGGGGGCGAGGTAGAACGAGATACGCAACTTTGAATTTTATTCCATAGTTTAGATTCTAATTTTGAATGTTAAAAATCATGAAAAACAGTGTCGTGTGAACCCCAAACGTCATAAGTTCGAAATTATTGTACCGCAGTTATAGGCTGTCGCGTTTAGTGATAAGGTATAAAATTGAATGTAAATGCGTAAGATTTTTTGATCTTGCACGTTGGTAGAGGGGAAATGCTAAGGCGAGGCGGGTCCGCATCAACATTTTACGTCGGCTATTCTTTATCCCATTGCTGGGAATAGTTATGTCTCATTTTCTCTTTCTCTTATACACCGGAAGGACATCCAGGTGCACCACGGGATATCACCCCTACTTGGTTGACATCCCACATCTCCTTACTAAGCGCCTTTCAGCGTCGTTTATAATTCGCACAGCCAATGACTGGAATACCCTGCCTGCGTCGGTATTTGCGAACGCTTACAACCCGAATTCTTTCAAAGTACGAGTGTCGTTACTTCTGCGACCGTATCTTTGTCCTGAGGACTGGATTGAGGTCAAGAGCAATCACATGGCTAATAAAAAAATGGCCTAGTGCATGTAGGGCCACGCGTAGGTTAGGGTTCCGTAGTTGCCCGAAATAATATAACGGACTTAGAACGGGTCTTTTTGTATTATACTACGGTTTAACGGCTAATGAAGTCTAAAAAGTACATTTTTCATGTTGGTCGACTGTTACTCGTTGACGTGTAAAGACTTTTAAATTCGCTATATACACTACTGCCGTGAATTTTTTCACGTATCCAGAAACAACCGTTTAGCTGGTAAACTTCTGTACAATGTGTACATTTTGGAACAATGAGAGTCGCGATGTTCACTTAGCTTTATAGCCGCAACATAGCCGCGATTCCAACACGATACTGATTGATCTCAAAAATATCGCAGCGATACAGTGATGATATCGTTCCGTCAACGCCTACACTCAAAAATCGCTTGGGTGATATGGCACTTAGTGTCAGGTCAAAGTTTACGGATATACAGTGTGTAGCGAAAAAATGCGGTCACAATAGTAATTTTACACCCTGTGCACAGTCACATGAGTAAACACCCCACAGAGAAAGCTTCTAAGGAGCACACGAAATAAACATGTGACGCGCTCGCCCATAGATTGTCCACTGGCCGAGACGGTTTATCCACGGGCGGGGGAAAGGCAACGCACACACCACCAGGCCTCGTAGTGCCTATCGTAGATAGATTGTATGAAGCTTTGTTTCTGTATGGTATTTACTCATACAACTTTTACTGTCTTTACTTACTTTTACTTATTTACAAAAATTTAATCCCACACAAAAATATTAATGTAAAAAGTGATTTTAATATTATATTTGTAATTTAATAAATTGATTGACGGATGAATGAGTAAAAAAAAACTGTTATTAAAAGGAATGTTATTAATAGTAAAGGGTTTCTGTAACAAAAATTTATCATTGGTTTAATTAAGATGTTTTTATTGTAGCTACTCTATTAGCTATTCGTATCTCTTATAAATTACACATTCTTTAAGTTATAAATCATTGAATCTGCAGTCTTTCTGCCAGTTGCACTTACGTTCATTAAAGTTAATCCTCCATTAAATATCTTGCTGTCACTTTTTGTTATAAATCAGATATTATTATTAAACCAAATAATTTGTAAAGTAACATTAAAATTAATGTAAATTAATTTGATACATAAACCCAAAGAAACATGTGTAAAAATATCATCATTAAAATAATGTAAACAACAAAAATAAATGAATCATTCATTAATTAACTTAAAGTCCATTAATTTTGTAAGACTTACGCTCAGTTGCAGAAACGCTCATTAGAGTTAATCCTCCATTAAATCTCTTGCTGGCTTTTACTACGTCAACAAGACAAAAAGTGACTGCAAGAGATTTAATGGAGGATTCACTCTAATGAGCGTTTCTGCAAGTGACACATTTTAATATAAATGTAATAATTGTTTTGTTAAAAATATTATAATTCTTTAGCATTATGTAACACTTTTACTCAAAATATATTTTATTTAAAAAATATATAAATTATAAGCAAAACATTTATAGAATAAATAATTTATATTTTATTTATTTATTTATCACCTACTTGTAGAAAAACATACACAAATGCCTTATTTAGTTTTTATTAGGCTCTGAATGACAATCGCCTACACGTTTTATCTGCGACTTTATCTTAACTAAAGCCAAGCAAATAACAAAGTAGCTTATTTATTGACCACTTATACTGAACGAGATAGACAATCAGCGGTCCAAAAATGGCAGACCCGTAAGAGGTACTTAACGAATAAAAGTACCTGTTTTGCCTCTATACAGCGCCAACTCTCTGACTGTAAACATACCAAATACGACTAAGTTTAATAATCAAATACTCGTATGACGTATTAGTATCACCCTACAGCATTTATACTTATTTTGTGTGGCTTATAATTTGTCTCAGTTCTGTAGTGCGATTTTTGAGAGTCACGCGTTCGAATCTGCAGTGGAAAGAAGCAGTAGAAAGATTTCTATAGTAATTTTAACAGTTTCTACTGCTGATTTGATTTGACATCTTGTTCCTTTTTCAAAATGTCGTTTTAGAAAAAAAAAATATTTCTAAGAAATGTAAGAAGTATTTACAACTTTAAACCTAGAAAATAAGGTATAATGTTCCAATACTACGTATTACGTGAAAAGATAACAGAAAAAAGGCTTTCAATCTCTTTGCAAAAATTCATTGTAAACCAACTGTAAAATTAACTGATGTTGAATGACTTCATGTTACAAAATGAAATAAATAGTCACTTGTTATTTAATTGTGCAGTATGTAAAATTGTTATTTACACTAAGCGGATTAATTATAATCCACTATTTAGTTGTAAGTCGATTTTCATTCAGAGCCTTATTTTTCATTTAACGACATAAACAGTGTATCATATTTGTTATGAATATCACATATTGTTATATTTAAGGATTGAGTTTAACAAGTGAAGTTATTAAATAAATGTTTTGTTAATTTTAAGAACTTTAATATAAAAATTGTTACTTTTCGTCCCTAAAGTGAATATTGTCACTATAAATTAAAAAAAACCTTAGTGT
Organism: Agonopterix alstromeriana; assembly: GCA_963924505.1. Lineage (NCBI taxonomy): Eukaryota > Metazoa > Arthropoda > Insecta > Lepidoptera > Depressariidae > Agonopterix > Agonopterix alstromeriana. The sequence goes on from OZ004684.1 coordinate 11,530,885, forward strand.
AAATAATAAGATTAGATTATTTGTGATAAACACAATCATTGTAATGACCCTAATTACATTGTTAATATTTGTACATATTTAATGTTAAGTCAAACCACATATGAATATAAATAATTGTTCATTTTTTAATTGTTTTATTATGTATCTCTGTAAAGGTTTTACTCACAGGCCGTAGCCCGGACCTTTGGAAGGCTTGAATGGGGACACAGGTCCAACACGAAGAGACCCATGCACTGATGCCCTGACTAATGGGACGCTCCAATCATGAATCTATTCCTGAATGCATTATGCAAATACACGCATAGATAGGCCAGATTTCCCGGCCCACCCAGTTCACCCATGGGGTCGTTATGGAACCAAAGTAAAATTCTCTCCTTCCCACAATAGTCTTTGCGACTATTGTCGAATATTGAATTTTACTTGGGTTATGGGGGTGAACTGGGTGGGCCGGGAAATCTGGGCTATTGCGGAGAGACTCGGGATGCCTGCCGTAACAAATGTCTCAAGTTTATCCAAAATGGCAGAAGCTGTCTAGCCAACTCATTTGATGGACCCCCCAAAATGGCCGCTCAGAAGTAGCGAGAAGGCGGCAACATCTAGTGAGCGGCTAAAGTTGTAGAGAGGTGAGTCTGCGGGCGCTAGTTCTCGGTGCTAAGCGCACCAGTCAACAGGTCCCGGCGTTATGGCATTTAACACTTCCAACCTGGAGCATAGGTTCCGCTCTTGCAACTCCACTCCTGTCCAGCCGGTTACTGTTAATACTAACCAATTAAAGTCAATGAAATTTTTTAGAAACTATCTAGAAACTAATCTCTATGTTTGTATGAAGTCAGATTTTCGTTAAATTGTATAGTTTTAAAGTTACAGTGCCTCAAAGATTTCCATACAAATCTTAAATTAATCCTAGCACTAAAACTGTATAGGTACTTTATCGAAAATCTGACTTCATACAAACATAGACATTAGTTTTAATAGATTGTTTCTGAAAAATGTCATTGTCTTTAATTGGTTAGTATTGAAAATATCGCTAAACTTCGTTTGTATGCAGCGTGCATTTACGCATGTCAACGAGATAAGTCAGTGGTCAACCTGCTGTCAGAAACATGAGTTTAATCTCTTTGTAACGAGTCGTTGCAAAGTCATTCTAAATTTATTTTGTTATGTTTTGTTACACCTTGTATATGATCTTTATTCTTAATTAATTCTGACGGATGTTTAAAAAGATGATCAGACCAATAAACTGAAAAACTTTCTGTATAGGATTAACGTGGAAAACGAAAAAAAAAAAATTAACACCATGTTTCATATTTTATGCATTTCATTTTACACCCTGTATACATCCTCGAAGAATCGTGAAATTAATCCTTTCTCTTATAGTGGGGGCAATAAAAGCTGATGATGATTACAAGCCAGGATACACAACCAGATCATACAAATATACCGCATAATAATTTAATTGCATTATTCTCAAACCTAATTAATTATGCAATTGTATAATTCACTCAAACATACCCCTAATTGTCCTGTTCACACCTGTCGTGGCAGAATTAAATATGGCGGGCACAGATGGGGCGACAAGCGGAATTATCTCCCAACTATGAACAAATATCTTTGAGCTAGAGTTTCTGGATAGGACAGCAACGCTTTTATGTGATCGACGAGGGCAGAGTGTCGGTGGCTTGATGCGCAGATTTATTAACAGTCAATCATGACTGTCTGGGTTCGAATCAGCACGGACCACATGCCATGCACCAATGAGTTTTTCTAACTTATGTACTTAATACCGACTGCTCTTAAACGGTGAAGGAAAACATCGTGAGGAAACCTGCTTACACTGAAGAAGAAATTCTGATGGGTATGTGTAATCCACTGATAATTGGGCACGCGTGGTAGACTAACTATATGTGCCCTGCAATCTCTACCCATCGACCTGAACAACTTTAACTATGAGACCTGTCAGCGCAAAAAAAAATTTACTGTTCCATACTAAACTGCAATGCCTACACGAGTTAAACGTATGAAACAGCTGATATTTTTTTTGTTCTGACAGGTTTACTCCCATAGTAAAAGTTGCTCAGGTTGATGGGTAGAGTACGTGGTTTAAAGGGTTGCCTTTAGTTAGCTTACATACTGATGATGATGAATCAAAGATCAGAAGTCAAGCCACGTTCGTCAAGAGGAGCGCAGCATCCTTGACTTAAAGTTGATCGACTGGGTCAGAAATGTTTTTTTTTATTTTTTTTTTATAATTAATAATTAAATTCTTGCTTGTGCGTTAACACCGCATTTCCGCCAGTGTCAAGTGGTTTGAGGGAGTATCTATCCAATATCGAGGATTGCTTTTGAGTAAAAATACAACTGAGAAGGATTGCGGAGCCTCGTGGCAGGCTGAGCTGCGAACCACGCGAAAGACAAGTGTTCGGGGCAAACCCTGCAACGTGACTCCAAAAATTATATCATTCGCTAAAGAGCCCAAGTGACAGACAACGCCACCACCGCTGACAATCTAAAGTGGGATTGGGCTGGACAGGTCTGCTGCAAGCCAGATTATCTATGGACCACTACCAACTGGACCCCAACAAAATAATTGACAGACGTCGAGGCAGACCTTGAATTTGTCGGGACGAAGTCGATGGTTTCTTATAGAACTGGCAAGACTAAGATGCATGGTTAATGCAATTAAAAGTTTAATCAAATGCTTTCTAAAGACAATGCGGGATTTTGTATGGAAGGTGGCGCCTTATTTTCTCCAAATTTTTTGGTGCGGCCAGCAACCAAACTAGAATATTTTAGTTCAGAATAAAGTAACAAACAAAACTTATTATTTCATGTATATCTTTAAACTCAGTCCGAACAGAGATATAAAAGCTTGAAGTTGAAAATACAGAAAGAATTTTTTTGTGTATTTTATAGGCTTTTCATTGGAATCATATACAGCAACCAGAAAAGTTATTTATTTAATTATAGTAGTTAATAGTCTATAAAATACTTTTTATTTCAATAAACTTTAATTCTTAGTTTCCAGGATTTTTAAATAGATATATATTTATACAGGGTCCTTCTTAATATGCTCACACTTTTAAGGGTATGATCCGACCATCAAACTGAACAATTTTCTCTATTGCACCGACATCGAAGTCGCGAAAATAAAAAACAGCTCTTCCATACAAAACTGCAAACCTACTTGAGCCAAATGTATGGGACAGCAGATTTTTTTTCGCGATTTCGATGTTGGTCTCATATAGAAAGTTGTTCAATTTGACGGTCTGATCGTCCCCTTAAAAAAGTGTTAGCATATTAAGTTGGACCCTATTTATTAATTACGTTTACTTCAAGCCTTTATATCTCGGTTCGGACTGAGTTTAGAGATAGGTTGTCATAATAAGTTTTGTTTGTTACTTTATTCTTAACTAAAATATTCTAGTTTAGTTATATAAAATATAGGCTAATGAACAAAAGGCGCCATTTTTAGGCATTAGCTTTTATCCTGTAGTCCAGTCCATCATAGTCTAGTCACTTCCGGTCTGTACTCAAACTAATTCCACGTGAAAGGAATTTAGCAGGTATCTACGTACAATATTACAGAATATTAATGGCAGCGAATGTTGGGTATGGCAGAAGAGGAATGAATCAAGGATAAATGCTGTCGAAATGCGTTCTTTGCGCAGTATGTACGGTTTGACTTTGAATGATAGAATAAGAAACAGTGTAATTAGAGAAAAGTGTGGACTGAAAGAGGATATAGTGACAATGATTGAAAAGGGAATTTTGAGATGGTTTGGTCATGTGGAAAGGATGAGTGATAGTAGACTGACGTATGAAATATATAAAGCGAGAGTGAATGGAACAGTCGAAAGGGGTCGCCCTAGACGTAAGTATGCAGACCAAATTGACAGCCTACTTAAGAAGGGTCAGATCAAAAGTACCCGAAACCGACGAGCCTGTATGAAACGACTTATGACTGTGGAAGAGGCAAAAGAGGTATGTCAGGATCGTAGTCGATGGCGATCAATTGTCTCTGCCTACCCCAATAGGACACAGGCGTGAGTATATGTATGTATGTATTTTACAGAAGCGACTAAAACCTTCATCAGGGAGAAAGCTCTACGGGATACGAACCCGGAAGCGAATTCAGACGTAAGGTCGGTAATCCTTTGATTGAAATCAGAGGAAAGATTTTCGTAAAAACATTGTGTAAATAAAGGCACTACTTCGATTTCTGAAAGGAATTTTTTGAGATGAAAAGTAGCTTTATTTTTAAATTAAGATGAAACGAAATGTCTGTTTTGTGCTTTGGATTTTAATTTTTAATTTCAGTTACTTCGTTCCGTCTAAGAAAAGAAAGATAATTATTTTTTGATTACCTACTCACCTACCTACTTAGCTTTCTCGATATTATAAGACCTCGAACGTTACTAAATCCGTTCTAAAAGTAGGTAAGTGCATGATTCAAATATGTTCTGTCAAAATTTTATTCACGTTGCAGGTTCTGACCCGAGAAATTGTCTCGCGTGTTGTCCGCGCGTCGCGTCTTTGCCTGCCACGAGGCTCCGCATTCCTTAATCTCTTCTTGTTCTTTATCAAAAACAATCCCTGAGATTGGGATAGATACTCCCACAAACTACTTGACATTGGTGGAAATGCGGTGCTACGCACAAGCAAAAAGTCCATTAATTATAATAAAAAAATTAAAAAAAAAAATTTAAACCGACTTCAAAACTAAATAAAACCGGTCAAGTGCGAGTCGCGCACCGAGCGTTCCGTAACACACACCATTTTAACTTACAAAAAAGTTTTGTTTTCTCAGGGACGTTTAGCACAAGACCGACTCACACTTGGCCGGTTTGTGTTATTTTTTGTTATACTATAGAGTTTGCGCTATAATCACACTAAGTTTGACGCTAGTATGTATTACCGTTTTTACGATAAAGCGATAAGAAATAACGTTGATAAAAACTAGTGTCTTGTATGAGGACCCCCCTTATTTTTTAACTGTTTGACATCAGTCATTCAACTGTCTTGCTATTACGGTTAAAAAGTTACAGCCTTAAATAGGAAGGACGGACAGACGGACAACGTAGGCTTAGTAATATGGTCCCGTTTTCACCCTTTGGGTACTAAACCCTAAAAAAGAAAAAATATATATTGCAGCCAAATATCGCTTACTTTCGCATCTATCAGAACATTACGTTGTTTTACCGGAGTCGGTGTCAAGCTGTACGACTTGCAACTGGGCTTGGAGTAAGATTTTGGGCTTGGCTTGACACCGACACCAATAAGACAAATGTTCTGATAGATGCGAAAGTAAGAGAAATTGGATGCAATATTATTTTATAGTTTTGAAATGAGTTTAAATTTTTTGTTACATTTTTTTATTTCATTATTTTCAGTGGTCATAATAGTTCGACTCAGATGTCAGTTATACACGCAAAGGGAACATCGATACAAATCAAATGATTTGCCGCCAACTTTTGAGGAGGTCTGTTCTGCTCAGATCTACACCAAATTAAAACGGGACCAAATCGGTGGTATTCAGACGAATTGTGAACCTACTCCTTTTTTTGTAGTCGGTTAAAAATAGGCATAAAATATTATACAACGTGTTAACGAATAAGCGCAAAACCTCATACACCCCAACTGATTTACAACAAAATAATTCGATTGAAATAATAATTTCATTATTTTGATCGTTAAAATTTAAAGTTATTCACATTTTAAGTTTTGAGGCAAAAATGGTTTGTTATCATTTCAGCAATAAATGAAAGCGCTAACGTGCTCATGGATACATTTTAAGAATCTTGTTTTGGTAGTAAGCAGGGTGAGTGTGCGCTTGCGGTAGGGTTGAGATCGAGTTCAATAAATTTTAAATTTTACAAATAAATTATTTAATATTTTGAAAAAAATTACCTATGTTGAAAACATTATAATTCGATTCTGCTCTCGATTCTAAACAAACTGCTTTCTAGTTTTGCGCTAATTCATTAACACGTTGTATACAACGTACAATAAGCGCAAAACCTCATACACCCCAACTGATTTATAACAAAATAATTAGATTGTAATAATAATTTGATTACTTTGATAGTTAAAATTTAAAGTTATTCGCATTTTAAGTTTTGAGGCAAAAATGATTTGTTATTATTTCAGCAATTAATGAAAGCGCTAACGTGCTCATGGATACATTTTAAGAATCTTGTTTTGGTAGTAAGTAGGGTGAGAGTGCCAGAGCGGTGGGTTGAGATCAAGTTCATAAAATTTTAAATTTAAAAAATTATTATTTAATATTTTGAAAAAAAAAAATCATATGTTGAAACCATGATAATTCGATTCTGTTCTCGATTCTAAAGAAACTACTTTCTAGTTTTGCTTTAATTCATTAACACGTTGTATAGGGTCCTTCTTAATATGCTGACACTTTTTTAAGGGGATGATCAGACCATAACACTCAACAACTTTCTCTATGGCACCCACAATGTAATCGCAAAAAAAAATTGGCTCTTCCATACAAAATTACAATCTTACTGGAGCCAAATGTATGGGACAGCTGATTTTTCTTTTCGCGATTGCGATGTTGGTCCCATAGAAAAAGTTGTTCAGTTTGACGGTCTGATCATCCCCTTAAAAAAGTGTCAGCATATTAAGAAGGACCCTCTATAATTGACAGCTCTAGATTTCGTGTCCGACATTTTAGCCAATTTCATTTACGAAGACGATGAAAAGTCAACACATAAACGAAAAAAAATGAAAACCATATATTCTACGGAACAACGTACGTAATTACAGAAACACATACATTTTAAGTTGGATATTTTTGTAACACTGAATTTTCTTTCCATTTCCTAAAACATTTGTGTCCTCCAAAATAAAGCAAGCCATTTTAAACTTTATCACTAACTCTCTTAAAGCTCAAAACACCTTGCTCCAGTCGCATAATCTCCACTAAAAAGTAAATCTCCGACAAAATCCCTTTTAGCTGTGTTTACGTCACGAAAAAGATAACTTATTATAATAAGACATGATCTACAAGAAAGAATAAAGATTAATAGGTCTCTGTCATCATAAAATGAGGTAGAAACATACATATAATAACGGTGAAGATATACTTTGCTAAACTGGGTATGGCTCTCTTTACGGTATTGCTGTTTGGGTGTATTAAAATTGAATGAAACAGGCCGTACAAGGTGTTGCAAAAATACAAATAAACATTTAAGGGGGTGGTTAAGACCATCAAATTGAACAACTTTCACTAAGGGAACAACATCAAAATCGCGAAAGAAAAAACGGATGCTCCATACTAAACTACAAATCTACTCGAGCTAAATGTATGGGACAGTTGGTTTTTTTTCACGATTTCGATGTTGGCCCCATAGTGATAGTTGTACAGTTTGATGGTCTAAACAACGCCCATAAAAATTTTAAATTTTTATTTTTACTTTTGTAACACCTTGTAGACTAGTGTTATATTCACAAAATCGGTTTGTTTTGAAGAAATGAAAAATTCTGAACTACGAAGAGCAGACTTTCTTTTAGGAAATTAAAAGCAAGTTAATTTTCTAATCATTATCAGCTAGTCATAAACATCTCATCTCCTTTTTTCCACAGAACTGGGAAGTAAATGAGGTGTCATCTGAAGGAGAACGATGTAAAGAACTTCGAAAACTAAACAAAAAAGGAGTGTTTTTCCAGTGGCGAGTAACCTTGCCTGCCGTGCAGGAGGCGATGGTTTGATCCCCGTCCAGACCGACTCGTACCAATGAGTTTTTCGGAATTTATGTACGATTTGTAACACCACTGGCTTTTTCGGTGCTTCAAATTCGAGGCATACTCGTATATTGTACCCACTGTCCATTATGTGGCGACGGGCTCACCCCCATCACACTGGATAGAGTTTCGGTACTACTGGTGAAACGTGGTTGTTCTGAGGTTTCAGAATATATCTGACTACCCCCTCGGGGAATATAGTCATGAGCATATGCTATGCATGCGGCATAACCTCTCAGTCTCCGCAACTCTAGGGTTGCCAGGTTCAAAGAAGTCATTTTGAACCCTAGAGTTGCGAAGTTTCGACAGACTGAGAGGCAACCCTAGTTATTCCAGTTCTTTAGATTGGTCTCATTCAGATGTCATCTCATTTACTTTCCAAACAGATCGGTGGAAAAAAGGTACCATAAATCATCACGGTAAAGGTACTTGCGGCAAGATTTTGTTAGGCAACCCGGCGGCGTTGTATGAGCCCATGTATGAACTTTTACTTAAGAGGATATGTGAAAAAAATAGGATTATTCAAAGCCTCATATATCTTGAAGTACTAACAGTAGGAATATGATTTGCGGATATGTGTAAATTGAACATATTATAATTGAAGTTTTGATTAGTGCCAAAACACGATTAAGAGACATTTTCTCGAAGGAAAAATAAGCCAAAGTAGCCTCCGTCTTTATCGATAAACGCTTGGAACTGCTAAACGGTGAATAATAGAAACACGAGACCTGATTTAAAAAAAAGAGATTGATATTTTATAAAGTTTGATTAGAGCAGAAATGAACTTACATAAATAGTAAAATCACAATTAAATAAAGTTTGTTTTACGCAAGCGTTGTTTCAGACGCGCGCGCCGCCCCATCTCTTTCTCTCGCATCAGGCAGTAATATAAGCTAACACACGCCCATTTCGCTTCATTTATTTTTCGACATAGGCCCTTAAATCACATTTCTTTCACCAAACAAAAAGGTGCATAAATTTACGGTCGCATCTCGATCTAACAGATTAAATTGTAAACGTCCTTATTCGCATCACAACATAACATAACGGGAGCAAACTATGTCCTTCACACAATGCATTGCATGAGAAAAGGGAAAACTTGTTCGTTTATTTTTTGTACTTTCTCAGTCCGAGGTATTCTTTACCTTTGATCTTCCTGAGCTTTCTTATTAATGAAATGGAAGCAAATATAAAAATGATCCTATTGTGTAAGATTATATTAAGCTGATTAACATTGACAATAAAAGATGGCATGCGCTCCTTACGAAGTATGTGTGGTATTAGTTTGGGTGATCGAATCAAGAACAGTGTGAACATTGGTGTAAGTTGAAGGACGATATAGTAACTAGAATTGAGAGGGGTATGCTTAGAGGGTTTGGTTGCGTAGAGAGAATGAATGAAAGAAGACTTCCGATTGAAGTATATCAAGCAAAGGTGAGCGGAAGTGTTGGGAGAGGCCGTCCGAGGAAAACATACCACGATCAAATCAATGATCTTTTCCGAAAAGGACAAGTGCGTAGCCTCAATCGACGGAAGTGCATGAAATGATGTATGAATGTGAATGAGGCTAAAGAGGTGTGTCTGAATCGTAGCGTGTGGCGGTCCGTCGTCTCTGCCTACCCCCATGCGACAATGGTGTGAGCTTATGTATTTTTGTATGTATAAATGATAAGTTGACTTCGATTACGATTGCTTGGTTACAGAAGCAATCAAGAATGCAGAGTTTTGTGAAGCCAACCAGTCTTCATTAAAAAAAGCTTTAAATTTTGATATAATGAATACATAAAATATTGTAGTACTTTTATACTACCATTTTGACACAAGTCTAAAATGTATGAAATACACTAAATAAGAAAAACAAAAAAACAAACTGCATAAAAAAATATTGAAAAGAGATAAACAAGCTCTTTTTATCATTAATCAGCTATTGGTTGATAATTCTTTTTAGCAAAAACAAATTGAGCGCGGCGCAGGCGCGGTCAAACCAATAACCAGCGAGTCACGTTGCAGGTTCTGACCCGAGAACTTGTCTCGCGTGTTGTCCGTGCGTCGCGTCTTTGCCTGCCACGAGGCTCCTCATTCCTTAATCTCTTCTTGTTCTTTATCAAAAACAATCCCTGAGATTGGGATATATACTCTCACAAACTACTTGACATTGGCGGAAATGCGGTGCTAACGCACAAGCAAAAAGTCCATTAATTATTAAAAAAAAAAAAACAATTACCAACAAATAGGTCGGTATGATTTGTAATTTTTGATTGTCCCCATTTGCAATACCAACCAAATATCATTCAAATTGTATTTGCTCAAAGTTATTACTATAAATATAAATATATAATATGATATACCGAAAAAAAATATATTCTTAATTAGTCCCGGCTCAAACCGTAAAATGACTGGGCTAATTCTCAGACCTTGTCCACTTATCTACCTATAAATAGGGTTATGCTCGTTCGCCTCTGAGACTGAAAATGCATAACCCAAATAAGTCTACTGTGCGTTTTCCGACTTCAATACAGGCTGTATTTTCAAACCAGAATTTATGTTGAAACAAGCCACACAAGAAACAACCTAATTATATCACAAACAAGCCTGTAATTACCATGTCTCGTATTCCTTCCTCGGAAAATATCTAAATACACCAACCATTTATTTTGGGCCTTAATAATTACATTCAATTACTATAGAATAGTTAATTTGGTTTACGCTTACATTGTAACGCGGTTACTTAGGTACATTATGTATTCTATATGTGAAGTTATAAGGTTGTTTTCACTTTGCGAGTGCCCTAGCACATAGAGTAACGCGAAATTGAATACTGCTATGCTTCAAGCCTACCACTTTTCTGAGTTACACAGAATAGGTATTGGTATTGGTTGAAGGACTCGTTTTCCGCAACTCGACGTCGTGATCACCTATTTTGCGTGAGGTCGGAATATCTTTTTTTACTCCTGCCATTTAAGCTCCTCTAGGAAGCCCACCAGCTTGTTAATGCTGCCGAAGACTTCTGGAAGAGATCCCGGTGATCCGAGGTGTTGTGCCCGATAGTGTGCTAGCCCGTTGTATTCCAGTAGCACGTGCGCAGCCGTTTCCTCAACCACCATGCACACACAGAGGACTGTTAGTGACACAAATATTAAAGAGATGTTTGTCAGAAGGACCGTGGCCAATCAGGGCTCCAGTAACCAGGGCTCCTAGAGCGACGAGGGCAGAATAGGAAATAGTATATATAGAACGGCCACTCCCCGCCCCTCTCTGACTTCAGTTACCCCACCTCACCTCACACTTTAGGAGAGCCGAGCAAGGGAATGCAGTCAGGCGCGCGCACCCGTTGGATTTGACTACATAGTCTGTTTTAAACTAAATAGAACGATGCACCGCGAGATGCTAAGCTCTCAAATAAGGGATGTGTTTGATACTCGAAGCTCAAAGTAATCTTCGAAGCGGGAAAAATCGTTAGCCACTTTTTTATTTTTTATTACTGTTTTTCTTTTGCCCTTGTACATCAGGGACACTCAAGTGTCCCTGACTGCCCTGACTACAATTCACCGATGTTTGGATTTTTTGTGTGTGTTTTTCTGTGTGTTCGTTTGTTCATCACGCAAAAACTACAGGACCGATTTAGATATTTAAAACCTTGCTACGATGCTGATGAAATCACAAGCCAAAACTAGCTTAAACTAAAACTGATAGTGCAAAAAAAGACAGCATTTCACAAAGCAAGCGAAAACAATGGACTATCCATGTAAAAATATTCAGAACTGCATTTAACACGGCTTCCATTTGCAATTCCCCAGCTCCTCGATACCGATTGGCAAGAAAGCTTTTCGATGGGTTTGCTGAATTTCACGTGAACGTTAACAAGGCCACAGCTTGATGAAAACGGTTGTCGTACGTCCGTGAAACATGATACAATGAAACTCATAAAGTTACTAATAGAGTTAGTCTAGGAAAAATAAGGTTAAATTGTGTTTGAAATAATATTACTGTTAGTTTATAACACTTTTGTCGAGATTTCGTGGTTATATAGGCTCAGGAACCTGAGAAATACCTTAAAATCGATATTAATGTACAAATGGCAAGTTTATTTCTAAAAATATTTCGACCAGCATACCAGCAATAGAGACAGTTAATTATCAAAAGGCAAATTTAATGTGTAAAAACAAACAGTAAATAATTTAGTTTTGAGGTTATAATTTTTGAAGACTTACAAAATATTAAATATCTACCCAAATTAACGATATTAACCGTGCATTATTATTGTTATAAGTAAAACGTATTGAACGAAGCCATCCTGTACAAAATCACCAGTTTTCCATTTTTTGTTCATACCTAAAATTAATGTTTTGTAAATGTCTTAATTATTCAATAATACAACATAAACAATCGGGGATTATTGAGAATTTATGTTTTTCAGGTATGTATCTACTATATTCCAAATTTTCACCAAAAGTGCAATTAATGCAACCTACTCCATACAAAAATCCGTAGATTTCTCCGACTAAGTGACTAACAGCTGAGAAAGCGAGATGTACCTAGCGGCACCACTGTATAATAGAAAGAGATACGTGACGCGAAGCAATAGAACCGTTTTTGGGGATCTAATCGCAGAGTAAAAATTCGGTTTCTGTGAATAATTGTGAATCTAAAGTGAAATCGTAGATAATTTTGTGAAATATACTAACACTATTTCATTAAATTATCCACGACTTCACGGTAGATTCAGAATTAAACACAGAACTCGAATTTTTACCCTGACGATAATCTCCTGAAAGCCTCCAAAAACATTCTCCTCCTACTCCTTGATTTGACAACTCATGTCAGTTCATCACAGCATTTTTTTTGCTGTTCATTTTGATGGGTATAGACTCTAAGTTTAAAGGGATGCTAATAATATAAATTTCACCCTGTATCTATAGGTACAGAGAATACCTATCTATAAGAAAATTACGGAGCGAGCGAAGCGGGCCTAACATTTTTTAACACAACTCGGTTGTGGTCAGAAAGTTCTTGATTTATCCAAGCAGTGCCACGATTAAAACAAACTTAGATAGAAAAGAGAGCACACGTTTTCACTACTCTACAATCTTCAATATGCAATATGCATGCATGCATGCATATGCTCACGACTATGTTCCCCGAGGGGGTAGTCAGAGATATTCTGAAACCTCAGAACATCCACGTTTCACCAGTAGTACCGTTCTGTCCAGTGTGACGGGGGGTGAGCCCGTCGCCACTTATAATGGACAGTGGGTACAATACATGCCTCAAAATTGAAGCATGCAGGTTTCCTCACGATGTTTTCCTTCACCGAAAAGCCAGTAGTGTTACAAATCGTACATAAATTCCGAAAAACTCATTGGTACGAGTCGACCTGGACGGGGATCGAACCATCGCCTCCTGCACGGCAGGCAAGGTTACTCGCCACTGGACCACCAATATGCAAGCGATGAATAATAAAGATGGTGTTTTACCAAACACCATCATCATTATTCATCGCTTCATAGCGATAAGACCACCTTATTTTGTGCCTCTTGTTTTACTTTTCTCTGTATTTTACTGGTATTAAGTAAAGTATAGTTGATTGATTGATTGATTGTTTTCTTCACACTAAAACTGATTGTAGCTGTCAGTACCCATGTAAAAACTATGGAACACAAATGTTTTTGGTCTGTTCAAAAAATTCTATACCGTTACTAAAAATGCAACTAGAAACTGAGCGGGCATCACAACTATTTTAAAACATTCCTCTCCCTAATTTTTCTTTTAGACAAGTTTGTTTAAAAACAGGGTGTTAAATTATTTACAATTTTACACTGTGAGGCGTTCATCCCATTCAAATGAGGTTGCTCCGGTGCTACTTGTGGACTTCAAAACAACTTTAAAGTGTATAAAATTCAATTTGAACCGAGGCCCTGGAGTGCAATTTTTAAAAGTTGAGAGCTGTAACAAAAAGAACATACGAAAAGAAATAAAACAAGATACAAAAGTTGTTTAAATGGCGTTTGGGGGGTTTGAATAGCCTAAAGGTTTTTGCGCTTAATTTGTTGTGCTTTTGTTACATAAACAAAGATTAGTGCTCTTTCTTATGTTCGACGACCCAGCTGGTGTAGTTACTACCCGAACGACTAAATAAGAGGTCCTGGTTTGAATCCCAATTCGGTCATGGAAATTATAATGTTCGTATTGTTGTAGTGTGGTAATAAATAACATAGCATTTTTATTTATTTAACTCTTTATTGTACACACGGAAATATACAACGTGTTAATGAATTAACACAAAACTAGAAAGTAGTTTGTTTAGAATCGAGAGCAGAATCGAATTATCATGTATTCAACATAGGTAACTTTTATCAAAATACTAAATAATTTGTTTGTAATATTTCAAATTTTACTGAACTCGATCTCAACCCACTGCACGGGCACACTCACCCTACTTACTACCAAAACAAGATTCTTAAAATGTATCCGCGAGTACGATAGCACTTTTATTAATTGCTGAAATGATAACAAATCATTTTGGCCGAAAAACTTAAAATGCGAATAACTTTAAATTTTAACTATCAAAATAATGAAATGATTATTTCAATCTAATTATTTTGTTATTAATCAGTTGGGGTGTATGAGGTTTTGCGCTTATTCATTAACACGTTGTATATGAAAACAAGATAATAGACAATTACAAAGGGCAAGCTTATCTCTAAAGAGATGTCTTCCAGCTACCTCTAACATAGCATATCCTCACGACTATGTAGAGTACGGGGTAGTCAGAGATATTCTGAAACCTGAAAACATCCACGTTTCACCAGTAGTACCGAAACACTGTCCCGCCCGCCCGAGCCCGTCGCCACATAGTGAACAGTGGGTACAATACATGCCTCGAAATTGAAGCATGCAGGTTTCCTCACGATGTTTTCCTTCTCCGAAAAGCCAGTGGTGTTACAAATCGTACATAAATTCCGAAAAACTCATTGGTACGAGTCAGCCTGGACGTGGATCGAACCATCGCCTCCTGCACGGCAGGCAATGTTACTCGCCACTTGACCACCACGGCTCATAATAGCATATTTACGAGTACTATAGTTTACTCGCAACTTAAGCCATCAAACAAAAAAGTTTTATCAAAATCGGTTCAGTAGTTTTAACATGATGCTCGAACTCCTGAGTCAAACTCAAAATGTTTTATTCAAAATAATATCACATGGATAGCTTTCTGATATCATTTTTGACTCTACCGACACGTCGGGAGGTGTTCCGATGTAGACAAGATGCGGCCGGAAACTCTACAAGACACACCTTTAAAAAAAATTGGTATTCTAAGAACAATTTCAAATACAATATTGAATTACATAGTGTAACATTGTCAAGACAGCGACACATCAAGCTATACAAATCCAACATAAACTGGCCGCGCGTAAGTCTACTAACGTATAGCGTCATGCGACCAGCTTATGATGGTTTTGTACAGCTTGATGTGTCACCGTGTGTACTTGGTATGTCATTAGTGTGGATTCGTATCCAAACCATCTTAATTGATTGTCCATAACTCTACGCAACGTGCCACAGACGCTCGCAAAATGTACAGGGTCCAACTTAATATGCTGACACTTTTTTAAGGGGATGATCAGACTGTCAAACTGAACAACTTTCTCTATGGCACCAACATCGAAATCGCGAAAAAAAATCTGCTGTCCCATACATTTAGCTCAAGTAGGTTTGCAGTTTTGTATGGAAGAGCAAATTTTTATCTCGCGATTTCGATGTTGGTGCATAGAGAAAGTTTTTCAGTTTGACACTTTTTAAAGGGGATGATCAGACCATTAAAATAAACAACTTTCTCTATGGCACCAACATCGAAATCGCGAAAAAAAAATCTGCTGTTCTATACATGGAGAAAGTTGTTCAGTTTGATGGTCTGATCATCCCCTTTAAAAAGTGTCAGCATATTAAGAAGGACCCTGTATATTAAAGAACCTCCCCTTTTCTCAGTCGGGTCAGTTGTAGACTTTGCTAATAAATTACCTTTTCGCAGAGCATTACGAAGTAAGAATTCCATGTAAAGGAAAATGAGGAAACTTTTCTAAGAGTCGATTTTGTGTCGAATACACGCCTGGAACAGAAACTCTCTTTGGAAATTGGTTATTTCGATGTATTTAACTACTTTTTTAATTAACTAAAAGCTTTGCTAAAAGTGATCCTTTGTACAACTGTTCTGCATTTTTAACAGTTGTATCAATGGTTTAAATACACCGAAAGTAATTCTTCTTCTTGTCGCTGTTGTGTTTGTAACACCACTGGTTTTTCGGTGAAGGGAAACATCGGAAAACCTGCATGCTTCAATTTCGAGGCATGTATTGTACCCACTGTCCATTATGTGGCAACGGGCTCACCCCCATCACACTGGACAGAGTTTCGGTACTAGTGAAACGTGGATGTTCTAAAATTTCAGAATATCTCTGACTACCCATGAGAATGTTACAAACTCTTTGCAACAATGTTATATTTTACTTTATTTTTTTTGGTTTTGTACATTGTTTTGTTTTATTGACTTTTGTTATTCTAGAAAAAATTCCTTCAGCAAGCAAGGTGTTTTTCATTTCTAATATCTGTTAGGAGCTCGTAGAGCTCAGTAACAGCTTAATATAGTAGTAAGCATATGCTATGCTATTCATGCTTAAAATAATAAAAGTATAACATTTCCTCGTCGACTCCATATCTTCCGCTGTTCTTATTTGCGCGACTGACGAAGTTGTTAACAGTGCCGTCATCAGAACATCTCTGACTACCCCATCGGGGAATATAGTCGTGAGCATATACTTGTCGCTGTTACCCCGTAGAAGGCCCGGATATAGATCTCGACCGGTTGCCATCTTGGACAGCACTGTAAATATCTTCCCAATAGGAATAGCCACTGCCATTTTTTTCTGCGCAATAAACAATTTACTTTAATTTTTATTTATTTAAGGGTAGCATAGCATATGCTCACGACTATATTCCCCGAGGGGGCAGTCAGAGATATTCTGAAACCACAGATCATCCACGTTTCACTAGTACTGAAACTCTGTCCAGTGTGACGGGGAATGAACCCGTCGACACTTATAATGGACAGTGGGTACAATACATGCCGCGAAATTGAAGCATGCAGGTTTCTTTACGATGTTTTCCTTCACCGAAAAGTCAGTGGTGTTACAAATCGTACCTAAATTCCGAAAAACTCATTGGTATGAGTCGGCCTGGACGGGGATCGAACCATCGCCTCCTGCACGGCAGACAAGGTTACTCGCCACTGAGCCACCACGGCTTATTTAAGGGTATATTTTCTAAAACCTCTTCTTTCAGGAGCATTGTTTTCAGTGATATGCTATTGCATATCCAGAGTATTATATTTATTATAAATGACCTGCCTTTACTTAAAAATCAAATGAATCGTTTTTTTGTATGTTTCATATAATTTATTTTAGCAATCGCTGCACTGTTCGCCCAAAATAGCTAAATATAGAGTTACTATAGGATCATTTTTAGAAGGGTTAGGTTACACGGTTGAAAATATGGCTTACGTAAATTAAAATTTGTATAAAAGTAAAAAAAAACAACAAAATCTACTTTTTGAAATATGAGTCAGAAACGCACAAAATTCCTGAATACATTTTAGTATCAATCAAGCAGTCTGATTTCATACAAGACAAAATAGCGAACAAATTAAATCTCTTGACATGCTCTGACAACTGCAAAACTCTAATTATTTCTGATTATTTCCAATGTGCGTTACGAACGAAAATATACCCTTAAGAGAAGCTTATTCCGAATGCGTAAATGCGCGCTGCATACAAACGAAGTCTGGTGATAATATCAATACTAATCAATTAAACTCAATGAAATTTCGCAGAAACAATCTAGAAACAAATCTCTATGCTTGTATCGTGTCAGATTTTTGATAAAATATACAGTTTCAATGCTAAGATTAATTTAAGATTTGTATGGAAATCTTAGAGGCACTGTAACTTTAAAACTATACATATTAAGGAAAATCTGACACGATACAAGCATAGAGATTTGTTTCTAGAATGTTTCTGCAAAATTTCATTGACTTTAATTGGTTAGTATTAAAAATATCACCAGACTTTGTTTATATGGAGCGCGCCAACAGTAATATACCCTTAATGAATGCAACACCTAAAAATTCTTGAATCTACATAGTGTTACAAAAAGATATGGTCATATTTATAGGGCTGCTTCATACTATCAAACTGAACAACTTTTACTATGGAGCCAGAATAGAAATTGTGAAAAAACTAGCAGTTCCTACATCCGAGTTACATCAGTTGTTCCATACGAAAATGCAAATGAACAACTGATAATTATAATAATAAATAACCAGTATGCATTTCATACACATTTTTTTTCTCGCTTATTCTACATGCCTGGTGACTTTTTTTTTTTATTTTTCTTAATTTATGGCCGGTTGCTTGCGTCTAGCGCGGCAATTCTGCCAATATCAAGTAGTTTATAATTCAAGTTATTGTTTTATGATTAAAACACAAAAGAGCTTCACAAAATGGCGGAGCCACGTGCAAGCCTAAGAGAGGCCACCACGCACGCGTCCACCCTCCGTCAGACTTGCAGCGCTGGTTACTTTTATAATCAAGCGGTCACTGTAGTCAAAATTGACTGTCATTATCAAAGGTAACAGTCACAGTAAATAGACTAGCTTTCACTCTACCTAACCGCTTATTATAATCCCAAATCAGCTTCATTCATTTCTACCATCAGCTGCGGAATTCCATAAATAATTCAATCAATAGATTTCCTTGACGGAATACTAATTTGTCACAGTGGTGCACCGTGAGACTGATGGCAAAGTGTTTTTGGACATACGTTTTTGTCTCATTTTGAAAAGCTTTTTCTAGTAAACTGATAGACTAATATTATTAAGAAAAAACATAGGTTGTGGACATTCAAAAATCATGAACAATATTTTGTGCTTAAAAATTTTAGTCTTCAATCTTGCTTCCTATATGATTGAGAGTGAATGGGTTATAGCCCACAATGCTAGCAGTTTGGTTTAAAAATCAGTACAAATAAAATTGTATATAGTAGTGGAACGGAACAATAGTAAAATTTAGAGTTTTTTAGCGAAGCAAATGCGTGAAAACAAATTGTATTTCTGTGAACGAATGCAATTTTCGAACGAACGAACAAATTTTCTTTAAAGGCTTGATTGATGAGTGTAGAAATATAAAAGCAATGAAATTTACTTTTTAACTTGAAATTACAAACTAGTTATTCTAAATTGGTAGGCAGGTACTACTTCTGCTAAACTGTATTTTTAAAGTTGGTTAAAATCTGAAACAGTCTAGTTTTGATAATCTACGATTATAATGCTCACGAACAAAACACTACGTAACTATTTCCTAAAATCTTCATTTTGGCCAATACTCCTTACAATAGTATCCACTGTGCATTATAGAGTAACCGCAAATACCGATGGTGACCTATATTTCGTCCTGACTAATATAAGAGACCGAAATAATGAGAGAGAATTATTTACTGTTGCCCTAAAATATTTGTAATCCTGCTTTAGCTTTTCGTATTGATTATCCCTTATTTGAGATGACAGGACCAGTGGGGTTATTAGTATTAATTAAATAAAGACCACCGATAATACCGACTGATCTCAAAAATGGTGATGGAAAACATCGTTAGAAAACTTGCATACGCTGAAGAAGAAATTCTGATGCGTATGCGAAGTCAACCAATCCGCGTGGTTCACGCGTGGTTGACTAACGCCCACAAACTCTTTTTAAGAGGCTATGTGAAAAAATAGGATTCTTCAAAGCATCGTATCTCATGAAGTACTAACAGTAGGAGTATGATTTGCGGATATGTGTAAATTGAACATATAATTGAAGTTTTGATTAGAGCCAAAACACGATTAAGACATATTTTCTCGATAGAAAAACAAGCCAAAGTATCCTCCGTCTTTATCGATAAACGATTGGAAGTGCTAAACGGTGAATATTAGTGACTTGATTTGAAAAAAAGAGATTGATTTTTATAAAATTTTGATTAGAGCAGAATTCAACTTACATAAATAGTACAATTAAATAAAGTTTGTTTTATGCTTGCGTCATTTCAGGCGCGCGCGCCGCCCTGTCTCTTTCTCTCGCATCAGGCAGTAACATAAGCTATCACACGCCCATTTCGCTTCAATAATTTTTCGACATAGGCCCTTAAAGGTAGACCAGTGCTCTGTAGTAGGTGGTTTATAGGCAGATGATGATAATGATGAAATAAAAATCAAACAGCAGCGACAGGCACACTCACACACACCTGGACGTCTAGTATGATTTCTCTACACGCGCGTGACGCTCCTTCTCTGCATAGAAAATAACCTGTTCCCGCGTTTTTGGGAGAGTGAAAGCCGCGCTTGCCGCAACTTGTAGTATGGGAAAAGGCCGAGTCGCGCGCAAGTAGAGAAATCATGCTAGAGGGTCTGAAGTCCTATTTTTATTTTCCATTCGTCCTGATTCGAATAATGTAAAAATTCTATAAGTACTAGCCTTGCGGTAGCATTTCCCCTCTGCCACGGTATAAGCACAATTGATCTTGTGCATTTACATTCAATTTTACACCTTATCACTAAACGAGACAGCCTATAATTGCGAAATAATAACTTCGAACTTAAAACGTTTGGGGTTCTTACGAGACTACTTTTCATGATTTTTAAAATTTAAAATTAGAATCTAAAGTTATGGCGAATAAAATCCAAAGTTGCGGATTTCATGTTACCTCGCCCCCCGCAAAAAGTGTCAGAAATGTTTGTTAGTAGAATTACACGCGTAACCAGTCCACATATAAATAGTCAAAGTAAAAAAGTGTCAGCATATTGAGAAGGACCCTGTATTATTAAAATATTGCATTAGAATTGTTTTTTTTTTGTGACGCCAAAAAAATTGGCCGCCAAGAAAGAATACCGAAGATCATTTAATTCACAGAACCGCCAAATTGAATAAACGCCTGCAAAAAATTTGACTGAAAATTAATATCCTTTTTGTAACCATAAAAATTCAACGACGCGGAAATCGAAGAGGAAAACAAAACATACACTGCCTGTGTATAAATTACGACCAAAATAAATTATCTATTTGGATGCTGCGTTCTGTTTTTCTATCCGCTCGCCTCGGTTGATTTATATCGGAGCCTTAATCACTTCCTTGAGTGTTTATTGGTTGATTATGTATGTACTTGTATGTATGTATTTGTAACACCACTGGCTTTTTGGTGAAGGAAAACATCGTTAGGAAACCTGCATGCTTCAATTTCGAGGCATGTATTGTACCCAATGTCCATTAAAAGTGGCGACGGGCTCACCCCCGTCATACTGGACAGTGTTTCGGTACTACTGGTGAAACGTGGATGTTCTGAGGTTTCAGAATATCTCTGACTACCCCCTCGGGGAACATAGTCGTGAGCATATGCTATGCTTGTATGTAGGAACACGCTTTTGTCCCAGTTTTCGCTCCTAACAATTTAGGATAAATAAAATTTACGTAGCTGTAATTTCTATCGCATTTATACACGAGACAAGACCCATTTCAAACAAACTTAAAAATATAGGCTACACCTAGGTTTTTTTATACAACGTGTTAATGAATTAACGCAAAACTAGAAAGTAGTTTATTTGGAATCGAGAGCAGAATCGAATGATCATTATCGGTTTGAACATAGGTAATTTTTTTCAAAATATTAAATAATTTGTTTATAAAGTTTAAAATTCACTGAACTCTATCTCAACTCACCGCTCGGGCACTCCCACCGTACTTACTACCAAAACAAGATTCTTAAAATGTATCCATGAGCACGCTAGCGCTTTCATTCATTACTGAAGTGATAACAAATCATTTTAGTCTCAAAACTTAAAATGCGTCATAACTTTAAATTTTAACTATCAAATTAATGAAATTATTGTTTCAATCTAATTATTTTGTTGTAAATCAGTTGGGGTGTATGAGGTTTTGCGCTTATTCATTAACACGTTGTATACGATACAAATGTTAACTTGTAGTCATTTCTTGTGCGGATTTAGATGATACTTTTTTATTCTAAACGGGACATAATGATAAAAAAATCTGCTGGATCATTTGTATGGAACAGTTTTTGATTGATTTTTTGATGATTTTTTTTTTCGCGATTTTGTTGTAGGTGCTATAGAGAAAGTTGTTCGGTGTGAGGGTCTGATCATCCCTTTAAAAAGTGTCAGCATATTATGAAGGACCCTATCATCCTACTGTAAAATACAGGTCTACCCTCAGGGAGGATGTATGGGCGTTAGTCACGCGTGCCCAAAGCGGATTGGTAGACTATACAATACGAATTCGATTTTCTTCTTCAGCAATGTTTTCCTTTGTCGTTTGAGAGCAGTCGGTATTACGTACAGAAAAACTGATTGGTACATAGCATGACCAATAATACCAAAAGTCAAAAAGTTAAAAAGTCAAAATAATTTATTCAATACAGGAGCTTGAAGCACACTTATTAAACATCAATTTTTAATTTTTAAGCTACCACCGCGTCGGAACGTGTGGTCGCTGTAGAGAAGATGCGGCCAGAAACTCTACAACATATCTATCAAACTGAACAACTTTTACCATAGGAGCAAACCTGTCAGAACAAAAAAATATCAGCTGTCCCATACGTTTGAATCGAGTAGGTATTGCAGTTTAGTATGGGCCAGCTGATATTATTTTTGTTCTAACAGGATTGCTCCCATAGTAAAAGTTGTTCAGTTTGATGGGTAGAGTACGTGGTTTAAAGGTTAATGATACTTTTTTTATACCCTGTATAGGCTAAAAGTGAAGCTAGTAGAAATGTTTTGAATTTGTTTACCATATAGGTATACATAGATAGGAAGCTTGTATACATATATAGCTACTCTTAGAGTCCCCATGAAACTAACTCGTGTCATCCAAACCGAAACTGTGCTAAAACTACTTTAAAGTCCAACAATCGTTAATTCAGCAACCAGATCAAAGTTTCAGTTCACGTCAAGCATTTAGTACCGAATCCTTCGAGATTACCAATAGCCGTAGAGTAACGAGGATCTTGTAGATACGACAGGTTCTTGTTTTCTTTGTGAAAGATAATATACAACGTGTTAATAAAGCGCAAACCTCATACATCCCAACTAATTTATAACAAAATAATTAGATTGAAACAAAAATTTCATTATTTTGTTACTTAAAATTTTAAGTTATTCGCATTTTAAGTTTTGAGGCATAAATGATTTGTTATCATTTCAGCAATTAATGAAAGCGCTAACGTGCTCATGGATACATTTTAAGAATCTTGTCAGAGGGAGAGTGCCCGAGCAGTGAGTTGAGATCGAGATCAGTACATTTTAAATTTTACTAACAAATTATTTAATATTTTGAAAAAAAAATACCTATGTTGAAACCATGATAATTTGATTCTGTTCTCGATTCTAAACAGACTGCTGATATCCTCGATGTCAGAATATAGCCGATAATTTAAACACTTTTGAATTATCACTGATTTATTTTTCAAAAACAATTTTATAAACTTTATACACTTTTGCACACTTCAACTTCTTAGTATTTTATTTAAATTTTACAAGATTTATCGATAGACCAGGCTAGCCGACTATTCACTACCGCGGTCAACTGACAACTGCCGGTGCAGGTTTGTCTTGCCTCCGTTGCTATAATCCCCACTACCCCACTCTGTAACCTGTTAGTGTGACCAACATAGAAATGTTGCTAGGCTTATAATTAAAACTACCCAATAATTTATGTAGTGGTGTATATACTATTCACGCAAGTTAACAGTCGGCCTTCCTGTCTTTGTGCACGTCCTCGTGGACAGAACTTAATTTAGAACATAATCATATTTTTTTTTTTTATTCAATATTGTTATTATCTTGTGTACGGTGAAAAATATAATTTGAAAAATAAAATCTATCCACACATTTTACAAAAATAAAATAGATATTTCCAAAATACTCATAAATCTATTGTGATTGGAACTCTTGCCATCACACACTTAAAACTATTGTGATTGGAACTCCTTCATGTTTCCATCACACGCTTTTAAATCTATTGTGATTGGAACTCTTGCCATCACACACTTAAAACTATTGTGATTGGAACTCCTTCATGTTTCCATCACACGCTTTTAAATCTATTGTGATTGGAACTTTTTCATGTTTCCATCACACGCTTGAGGTTACTGTGAGTGGAACTCCTACATTTTTCCATCACACGCTTAAATAAGTACTTCTAATGGGCATTCAATAACAAATTCATTTATTCCATCAATATTCCTAAACATGCAGTTTAATGAACAATTGTATCATTATCATTGGTAGTAGCTTCACCATTGATATCATCGTTATCACTATAATTATCATCTATATCAGAATCACCAGAATCTCTATTAAATACCAGCCAAGGAAACATCTTGTCAACGGATACAATGCTTTTAAAAGGTCTATTATTTTTCCTTGATATAGGAGTGTCTCTTATTTCATACCTATCGTTATTTATAACTTGTGTAACTCGATAAGGACCCTGATACCTCGGTATCAATTTTCTACTTTGTCCTGTAGCAGGAATTTCTCTTTCTATTCTAACAAGATCTCCGACATTAAATGTAACTCTTTTCCTGTGCCTATCATATCTTTTCTTTTGATTTGCTTGATTCTTTTCTATGTATTCCGATACTTCCTTCCTTATGGTTTGTAGATCTACCACGCTCCTGTCCTCGTCTAAATCTATACTAGCTCGTAAACTAGCATCTCCTTCGCCAATTAACTGCATCCCAAACAAACCTTGAGCTGGAGTCTTACCAGTTCCTTGGTTGATTGTATTGTTCAGACCCCACTGAACTTCTGACACTTTTTCATCCCAAATGTTTTCTGGCTTGCCATGGTTGGCGGCAGTAAGAGCTCCCAAGATGGTTCTGTTGTATCGCTCTACTTGGCCGTTAGCGCGAGGAGTTGCAACAGCATTTAAGATATGTTTTACACCCAAGGAAGACAAATATGACTGGAACTGTTTTGATGTGAAACCACTGCCTCTGTCTGAAATAATTCGTTTCGGAACACCAAATAAGTGAATGTAATGACGAAGAGCATTGATTGACGTTGAGGCTTTTGTGTTTTTGACTGGAACTAAAACGATGAACTTTGTAAAAGCTTCAATAATTACAAAGAGATATGAATTTTTCTTTCTGCTACGCACAAATGGCCCCAAATGATCAAAATGTATAGTGTGGAATGGGCAATCAATTTTGGGTATTGGGTGCAACTCCCCTGCCTTCTTCCCGCCTTCGCCCTTTGCGTGAGCACACTCCAAACAACTGCTTACATATTTTTTTATTGTACGACGCATTTTTGGCCACCAGTAATCACTTTTTACTTTCTGAAAAGTTTTATCGAAGCTGAAGTGACCAATTTCGTCGTGGTTTGCTTTGAGTATATGCCATCTTACTCCCTTTGGTACAACCCAACGATCACCGTCGTCTGTCTTGCGATAAAGCAGTCCTCTTTTGACGACAAAATTTGTTTTGGCATCTAAAACACTGTCTAAATTCTTGTCGTTTACCATTTCTATCGTGCGTCGTATTTCCGGGTCATTTTGCTGTACGGTTGCCACCCAATCCACAGTTATCTGTCTCACTTCATGCTCTGATGAGCTTAGATCTGAGGTAAGGTTCGATGTTGATATAGGATTGCGACTGAGCGCGTCGACATGAGCCATGCTAACACCTGGCCTATATTCCATTTCAAAGTCATATTCCTGCATTGCATTCCACCAGCGTGCCACTCTTGGAATCATGTCCTTCTTTTCAAAGGTGGCCCTGAGAGAATTGCAGTCCGTCACGACCTTGAAATGCAACCCGAGAAGATACACCCTGAAACGCTGAAGCGAACATACGACCGCTAATGTTTCCAAATCATAGGAGGTGTAATGCTGTTCTTCAGGTGAAGTCTGCCGACTATAGTAAGCAACAGCTTTGAATGGCAAACAAGGTTTTTCCCGCTGCAACAAAATTCCTCCGATTCCAGTTTTGCTTGCGTCTGTGTGTACCTGAGTTTCAAATGTCGGATTATAAAACGCTAGGACTGGTCTTTCTACCAACATTTTTCGCAAGGTCACGAATGCATTTTCCTCTACCTCACCCCACTGCCATTTACTATCCTTTTTTAAAAGCTGCGTCAGTGGCTTAGCTATCAAAGAGAATTTTTCTACGAACCGACGAAAATAGCTGGCAAGGCCGATGAACTGCCGCACAGTGTGTTGATCAGAAGGCCTCGGAAAATTTTTAACTGCGTCAATTTTTCTACTTCCAGGCTTTACGCCATCAGCATTAATTTCGAAGCCCAAATATTCAATGTTTCTCATAAAGAAATGACATTTTGACAAGTTAAGAGTCAAACCAGCTTCTCTAAATAAGACCAGCACACTGCGTAAATGTTTCAGCCCAATGTCAGTGTCAAGAGACGGTATTATAACGTCATCCATATAAGCGAACGCATGTTGAAATCGAGCATTACCCAACACCTTATTGATTGTCCGCTGAAAAGTGGATGGTGCATTCGCAAGGCCAAACGGCATGCGATTAAATTCGTAATGACCGTCGGGCGTTACGAATGCAGTCAAATGCTTGGAACTTTCAGAGACAGGAACCTGGTAGTAACCAGAGGCTAAGTCTAAACTCGTATAATATTTGTTACCCGAAAGATTATCAATTTGGTCCTCGATTCGCGGAATTGGGTAATGCTCTTTCACAGTTCTCTTATTTAAGGCTCTATAGTCTATACACATACGATCTTCTCCAGATTTCTTTTTAACCAAGACTATTGGCGAAGCGTAATCCGAATGAGATTCACGAATTATGCCGCATGATTCCAAATCATTTACTATCTTCCTGGCAGATTCGCGCTGGGAGTGTGACAAGCGATAAGGTCGGTAGACAACAGGAGTTCGATCACTTAGATGTATTTCCATCTCAGTGGCTTTAGTACAGCCTATTTCAGGGGTCGAAAATGCGAAACAGTCTCTAAACTCATTTAGAAGGTTCAGTAATTCAGAAACAGTTTCTTTGTCAGTCTGGTCATCAACAGATATATCTTCCCGATTAATATGCTCCTTTCTTAGCGTGGGGTTTGTGAGTTTCTGTGTGTCGTAGTGTCTATCTTCAATTAAGTTTACATTTAATATATCTGCGGGATATGTTCGCAAAACTAAACTGTCTTTCGGTATCATAAATTCCCTGTGCGAAAATCCCCGCATAACTAGTTTCCCCTTTCCATTTTTAACATTACAGTAACCGCGTAATATTTCATATTCTTTCCTAGGCTCTTGCCTTAATTTTTGTTCAATGATTAAGTCTCCATCAAAAATAGGTTGAGTATAGACATCTACTTCACACAAACCTCTGATAATAGAATCTTGGCTAACGTATAACAAAATTTTGTCTTTGCAATGGTTTTTAGAAGCAATTTGTAGAGAATCACTAGTTTTTGTTATCGTAATATGATCTTGTTCCGTAAACGATTGACCGACCAATAACGGAATATTCAAAGTATTATCTGGCACTATTAAGACAAGAGTATCGGCACCAACCGAATCAATTGACACATTGACAAGACATTTGCCTATAGCTCGTACTTTTCCATCACCAAAGCCCTTTAATAACGGGAGATTATCAACATTCCATAACTTTATAATTCTGTTCGCCTCAGATTCTCGCATCATCGTGCACTGGCTACCCATATCGATAAAACAGGTTATTTCCTCAGAATTTATCAAAGCCTTTTTAAAATATTTACTATCCTTGTTGTCCTTATTAGTGATGAACAATACCGATTTCTCCTCTGGTTTTGGACCAGCGTTCTTCCGATTAGGACAGCCAGTACCAAGATGACCCAATTTAAAGCACAATTCACACTTTTTAAGAGGTTGCTTACATCTAAAGCTGGGGTGTCCTTCCTCACCACAATTATAACATTTCATCGCCTTGAAGTCCGATTTGGGTATTATACCTGGTCTAACAGCTCGGTCAGGGGCAGGAGTTTTGTGAAATAATTTTTCTGGTCGTTTTATAGACTTAACACTTCTCAGATAAACAAGTAATTTATCTGGATCAGTATACTGAACAGCCTCTGCCCCTGTCCGAACTGACCTATCATCAATCCCAAACAATATACAATCCACCGCTTCTTTTCCTGATATTTTACATCTATTCAAAAGAATCGTCTTATCATAAAAATAATCTTCAAGTGGATCTCCAAATTTTGCCTTACAATTCAACATTTCATGTAGTAACTGTCCATAATTCTCAGTACTGGGAAAAGCTGATCTCAATTTACCCTGCCATTCATCCCAAGAAAACAGAACACTGGGCAGCCCTTGGTACCAGCGCTGAGCCAAACCCGCTAACTTAGGCAGAGCATAATGAATAGTTTCGCGCTGTGACCAATTGTAGATACTGGCACATTCATTTACTTTGGTGATCCACATGTCGATTGTTTGGTTTCTTTTTGCCGGATCAAATTCTGGCACAGCATTGTTAATCACAGGAAATCTTTCAGCTTGCTTTGAATTGCCTTCAGACTTGATTATTTGAATGAAATCTCTAAAAGCGCTGGCAATGTCCTGTGTTCCACAATCCTTTGACAATGTAATGGGTGTACGAAGATCAACGGGATTACGAGTATGAGCAAGGTTATAGTTAGGCGCTTGATCTTCCACTTCGTTATTTGGTGGTGGGACAGCATCATCTACATAATTGCGAGACTTTTGTACATTATTGCTAGTATTTAATAATTGACGGTACCTTTGACTACCATGGCGACTAAGCGGCCGGCTCTGCCTCTTACGTCCACTGCGAGAACTGCGGCTACAACCGCTACTAGACCTATCACTGCCACGGCGACTGCGACTACCGCGGCGGTTGCGCGATCTTCCGCCACAGCGACTGTGAGTTCTCTCATTATGGCGACGGCGGCTACGAGATCTCCCACTGCCACGGTGACTACGAGACCTCACGTGGTCGCTGCGATGGCTGCGAGATCCCCTACTCTCGCCACGGCTGCGACGCCTTCGAGTATCACGGTCGTCGCGGGACCCAGCACTGCTAAGCCGGTTGCTCACTACGGGTGCAACCACAGGCGTCATCAAACGGCGCCGTTTGGCTGATCCTGATTCGTTCATCCCTGAAATTATTTCATATTCATTTGGACACGTCTGTTCTTTAACATACCTACACGTTATAAATTATAGCTAGCACATTTATTAACAAGATAAGTAATTGTCATTATCAGAGAGGGATTATCCCCAGGGAATGCCTTTCGTTAATTGAATACAAGAAAACGCATTATCAGGGAGTGCCCTGACCAAATGCGGGGGATTGGTTATTTACAAAAAAAAAACAAGTGCAGGCATTATCAGGGAGTGCCCTGACCAAATGCCGTAGAGTGGTTATATAAAAATAGGTACAAGCATTATCAGAGAGTGCCCTGACCAAATGCCGTAGATTAGTTAAATATAAAAAAAACAAGTAGGTACAGGCATTATCAGGGAGTGCCCTGACCAAATGCCATAGATTGGTCACACATAAAAAAAAACAAGTACAGGCATTATCAGGGAGTGCCCTGACCAAATGCCGTAGATTGGTTGCATAAAAATAGGTACAAGCATTATCAGGGAGTGCCCTGACCAAATGCTGTAGATTGGTTATTTATAAAAAAAGTACAGGTGCAGGCATTATCAGGGTGTGCCCTGACCAAATGCCGTGGAATGGTCAAAGTAAACTGATACAAGCATTATCAGGGAGTGCCCTGACCAAATGCCGTATCAATCTCTTAACACAGAGCACATTATAATTATATAAAGAGGTCATAAAATAAAAAAAATAAAAATTTTGTTTTTACCTTCAGGGTTCCGATCCCGCTTCTGAGCTGATATCCTCGATGTCAGAATATAGCCGATAATTTAAACACTTTTGAATTATCACTGATTTATTTTTCAAAAACAATTTTATAAACTTTATACACTTTTGCACACTTCAACTTCTTAGTATTTTATTTAAATTTTACAAGATTTATCGATAGACCAGGCTAGCCGACTATTCACTACCGCGGTCAACTGACAACTGCCGGTGCAGGTTTGTCTTGCCTCCGTTGCTATAATCCCCACTACCCCACTCTGTAACCTGTTAGTGTGACCAACATAGAAATGTTGCTAGGCTTATAATTAAAACTACCCAATAATTTATGTAGTGGTGTATATACTATTCACGCAAGTTAACACTACTTTCTAGTTTTGCGTTAATTCATTAACACGTTGTATTTGCTTATTCATTGTAAGTATAGGCCAGGCCTATAATAACTGTAGTAATACAGTAAAACTATTGTAGTTGAGCATTATCTACATCACTTCTCAAAATAATTACTAGGAGCGCTGTACGAAATTAAATACGAAAATGGGAGTGAAATTGTGACTTGTAATTTACTAGGTACACAAACTCATGGTAGGCCTAAAGATCATCAATCACTTAACGACTTTTATACGAATAAATATTTAAGTATAAAATATTATTTTACTTTTCAAATATCCGGTTTTTTATGGGGGACTTTTATTGTAAGTATTGATACATTTCTGGGTATATTATGATACCCAAGATCTCACCATTCTTGTATAGTACTGCTACAGAAACAAGGTCAGCACACGTATTGTACGTGTGCCGACCCACTCTACTTGTACGCGTTGGCCTACTGTATGTGCTGCGAGGTCGGCAGCTCGGCACCTCGGCACGGGGTGAAGTCTTTGACTATTTATATTGGACTGGTTACGCGTGTAATTCTACTAACAAACATTTCTGCCACTTTTTGCGGGGGGCGAGGTAACATGAAATCCGCAACTTTGGATTTTATTCCCCATAACTTTAGATTCTAATTTTGAATGTTAAAAATCATGAAAAGTAGTCTCGTGTGAACCCCAAACGTTCTAAGTTCGAAGTTATTATTTCGCAATTATAGGCTGTCTCGTTTAGTGATAAGGTGTAAAATTGAATGTAAATGCACAAGATCAATTGTGCTTATACCGTGGCAGAGGGGAAATGCTACCGCAAGGCTAGTCCTAAAATAATTAGTCAAAGGGTGAAGTGCGGTGTTGGAAGATAGGGAGGGGCAGGGAATGACCAATCTGTATGTATATTACTATATCTTATCGACATTTTTTTGCCAATGTGTACGGAGATAGTTCACGTGTTTTGAATAAACACTACCATCATTCTTAGTCCACTGCTGGACTTAGATCTCTCCCAATAAACGCCAATAAACTCGGTACTGATCTATTAAAAGTCCAACTGTATAAATTGAAATCAAACGTCGCATCTGTTTTACGAACAATATACTATTTAATCTTTGCCGCAACTGGGACAATCTGTCCCATTAATTTGCCGGCAGGCACCTCTGACCGCTTGATTGATTTACTCTTTGACATTTAATTGCGTGCAATTGTGCTTAATTTGTTTAATTCAAAATTTCATGAACTAATTTAGGTTTTGATTGATTAGGGTGTTTTGGACATGTTTGATTATAATTTAATTACTGCCAGCGAATTCGTACCTGTGGACCACTAAATTTTAATCCGCGGACCAGTCTACATAGACCCACTAGTACCATACATTTGTACAACGTGTTAATGAATAAGCGCAAAAACTCATACACCCCAACTGATTTACAACAAAATAATTCGATTGAATCAATAATTTCATTATTTTGAAAGTTATAATTTAAAGTTATTCGCACTTGAAGTATTGAGGCAAAAATTATTTGATATCATTACAGCAATGAATGAAAGCGCTAACGTGATCATGGATACATTTTAAGAATCTTGTATTGGTAGTAAGTAGGGTGAGTGAGTTTGTGCGGTGGTTTGGCATCGAGTTCAGAACATTTTAAATTATATGAACAAATTATTTAATATTTTGAAAAATATAACCTTTGTTGAAACCTTGATAATTCGATTCTGCTCTCGATTCTAAACAAACTTCTTTCTAGTTTTGCGTTAATTCATTAACACGTTGTATATACTACGTTAGATTGGCAACGGATTATCCAAGTCGAGACCAAAAAAACCTGAGATTTAAAAGCGGGATTCGTTCCGTTGACAACTGACGCAAGGGCCATACAGGCTCATAGCGTGTTCGAGAATTGGGCTCGTCTATCTATCTCGCTCTAACATACGTTAATGCTATGCCCTTTCTCTTTCGCATTTCCGATCTACCGTAGTATAATGCTAAATCTATGCACTGGTACCATAAAGCTTACATTGTTTATAATAGGTGATAAGAATGATCAGCGTCAGAATATTAAGAAGGACCCAGAAAAAACCGGCCAAGTGCGAGTCGGGACTCGGACAATTACTGTTCCGTACTATCAATTGTTTAAAAATGGGTCTTTGAAGACTACCACTATAAATTGACACTTACTTAGTATGTGGTCACATAGTAACCGAAGATCATTTTACACTGGTGGTAGTTTCTTGGGCTTAGAAAAAAAACTATCCAAGTTAGTACCAGCCTGATAATGTTCCCGCTATCTACACCTTATCTCTAATGTGCGTGATTTTTTAAGATTTTATGTGGCTCTAGTTTTTGAAATATTGTTTATCAAAGTTTCAAAGAAAGATTAAAATTATATATTTTTAGACTCGTATTTTTATAAAGTTTCATTTGATACCCCACACGATATAGTAGAAACAAAAATTTAGTTTTTCATCTCTTTCCGACGTCACTCGGAGACGCGGGTGCCATTCTCCTTTACAAAAAAAACGACTCTATGCTACGTACTATAAGGTTTATATTGTGTTATTTAGATTATCCGCCACCGCCACACGTCTCTTCTGTATAAACCGTGGCTAAGTCAAAAAGATAAAAGAGAGCATTTTTACAAATTCTGGTTTCTAGACTTCTGTGCACCCCGATTTATGAATAGTCGTAATCATATTCGAATGTAAAAAAAAGGAAGCAATTATTATTGTAGTAATCAAACAAAAATAAACAACCAATAGTTGCCTGAATGATGATTGATGATACACCTAATGTCAGTAGTAGAATCCATTTAAAATGCATGACATAATAATTCTTCGGTCATAGTGTGGTAAAAACTACTAGTGGTGATGCTCAGTTGTCGCGACAGGTCAATCGAGCGGGGTGTGAGGGGGCTGGGCGAGAGCGCGTTACTCTTTGACATTTAATTGCGTGCAATTGTGCTTAATTTGTTTTATTCAAAATTTAATAAACTTATTTAGGTTTTGATTGATTAGGGTGTTTTGGACATGTTTGATTATTAATTAATTACCGCCAGCGAATTCGTTCCTGCAGACCACTAAATTTTAATTAACCGTCCAGTCTACATAGACCCACTGGTACCATAGATTTATATATACTACGTTAGATCGGCTACGGATTATCCAATTTAAGAATAAACCTGAGATTTAAAAGCGGGATTCGTTCTGTTGACAACTGACGACTGACTGATACAGGCTCATAGCGTGTTCGAGAATTGGTCTCGTCTATCTATCTCGCTCTAACATACGTTAATGCTATGCATTGTCTCTTTCCCTATACGGATACTACGACCAGGAAAATAATCCCCGCTCGTCAATCTTCGTTTGCGCAGAGCAGACCCGAGTCCCCGTCAAAACCCGAAGTAATTAAGTAATCGAAGGATGAAAAGTCGGATAGCAGCGACAAGGGCGCTAAATCTATTAGCCAATCGTGGCAAGGGATTTCAAACTCGCGAAGGAGGCATCCTGATTGGTTAATATAACTCTGCGTGCTATTAAAATTTCTCAACTGCACAGGTACATCGGTGAGACTTTATAAACCTGGAATTACTGTACCAACTTGCCTGCGCGCGGAACCGAATGAGAATTCAATGCTGGTGCCCCTTCCTCACACACCGCGAGAGGTTAGACTCATCGCGACTACTGAGTTTCACCATTAGCACAGTATAGCATATGCTCACGACTATATTCCCCGAGGGGGTAGTCAGAGATATTCTGAAACCACAGAACATCCACGTTTCAGTAGTACCGAATCTCTGTCCAGTGTGACGGGTAGTAAGCCCGTCCTCACTTGTAATGGACAGTGGGTACAATACATGCCTCGAAATTGAAGCATGCATGTTTCCTCACGATGTTTTCGTTCACCGAATCTGTGGAGTGACACAAGCCTGATACAGCGCGCGACGTATGCGACGTTGCCAACTGGAGCGAGTGGCAGAAATCAAGCAAACGCATCGCACTACAAGCCTCGAAATTGAAGCATGCAGGTTTCCTCACGATGTTTTCCTTCACCGAAAAGCCAGTGGTGTAACAAATCGTACATAAAGTCTGAAAAACTCATTGGTACGAGTCGGCCTGGACGGATCGTACCATCGCCTCCTGCACGGCAGGCAAGTTTACTCGCCACTGGACCACGGCTTCACCACTAGTAGTTTTTATTACACTATGCTTCGGTACTACACAATAGAACTTCTCAAAATTAGACAGACTTGTTGTGACGTTTAATAACTTATTATAACGTGGAAGCAAAATTCAAGGTCTTAGACTTTTTGTTTCGTTCGTCTGACTCATACTTTTTACCCGACTGCGCGACGCAAAGGAAATGTAATGTGTTTATCAACCTATACAGGGTCCTTCTTAGTATGCTGACACTTTTTTAAGGGGATGATCAGATCGTCAAACTGAACAACTTTTTCGATGGCACCAACATCAAAATCACGAAAAAAAATCAGCTGTCCCATACATTTGGCTCGAGTAGGTTTGTAGGTGTACGGGACAGCAGATTTTTTTCTCGATTTCGATGTTGGTGCCATAGAGAAAGTTGTTCAGTTTGACGGTCTGATCATTCCTTTAAAAAAGTGTCAGCATATCAAGAAGGACCCTATATAAGTTTTTTCCTTTGTGGCATTTGTGGCACTCTAGAGACCAAAGACTTGGGCCGATTTTGATACGAGTGTCACTAAAGACATGACGCCAAATATTGTGCAAAAGAAAGTTAACGATCGTTTTTGATTTATCCCTTTATAATCCAACGACGAAAATAAAAAAATAATGTTGTTTTAAACTTATGTTCTGAGTTCTGACACAAAAGGAAATATCTAAAGTTTGAATCATCGACGTATGAATAATTGGACATTACTGACTGCTACGGCCAATTTTCGTGTTTCCATGCTTGTAAGGAGGATTGGTATCCTTTATCATTCTTAATCCATGGACTTCTCTTACCATATTTTATTTCAAATAACTATTTAGGATCTATAACGATTTAATGTTGAAAAAACTAAAAAGTGTAAATAAAAAAAAATTTACAAATAAAAATACACTGACATTACTATAAAGAAAAATTAAACTAGAATACACAATTTAAAAATTTCATATTTCAGACCAGTGTGTGTATTTGTTTGTTTGTTCGAGCATCACGCAAAAACTGCTAAACCGATTTTGATGAAACTTTTTTGTTTGATAGCTTATGATTTGAGTTAAAATCTGGTATACAACGTGTTAATAAATTAACGCAAAACTAGAAAGTAGTTTGTTTAGAATCGAGAGCAGAATCGAATTATCATGGTTTCAACATAGGTAATTTTTTTTTAAATATTTAATAATTGGTTTATATTATTTAAAATTTTCTGAACGCGATCTCAACACACCGCTCGGGCACTCTCACCCTACTTACTACCAAAACAAGATTCTTAAAATGCATCCATGAGCATGTTAGCGCTTTCATTCATTGCTGAAATGATAACAAATCATTTTTGCCTCAAAACTTTAAATGCGAATAACTTTAAATTTTAACTACCAAAATAATTAATTGATTGTTTCAATCTAATTATTTTGTTATAAATCAGTTGGGGTGTATGAGGTTTTGCGCTTATTCATTAACACGTTGTATATAATTAGTGTGGACTAAGTCGCGGGTAAACTCTAGTACTTCCTAAAAATATATTTGTGTGAGTGTGAGTCGGTGTTGCGCAAAACTCCCGGAAAAATTTTTTTTTTAGTAAGTTGTGTGGTGGTACGGAACCCTCGGTGCGCGAGTTGACCGACTCGCACTTGACCGGTTTTATTTTGTTACTGCTCCTAACAATAAAACAAAAATTTTCCAAAAACTAGAATGTCACATTGTTAGTAATTGCCGGTTTTATATGTACTTATCGAAACATTACGGATTAATATGTTTTAGTTACTACCAATAACTACGAGACATTTACTAAAACAAATGGATGATCGAACCTGATGAATGTAGATTAATCATTTTTATCATTGTTCATTTTAACAAAGTTTCTACAAATAATGACTATAAAAATAATAGTTATGACTTGTACATTTTGTTTATATAAATTGGACGGTCTCATTTATAAATATCAGTACGGCCAGAGCCTCTAGTGGCCACACATCAAGACGTTTTTTTCAATATGTTAATCAAACTTGCATGGTTAGTGTACATTTTTTTAAATATCTACGATTATAATGAAGCCGCAAGAATTCTCGCAGTGATACCAATACCGTCTGTAAGCCATCAAGTTGTATTCCGTCCACTGACACAAGAACTTGCCAAGCGAGGACATGAAGTCGTTGTAGTGACACCAGATCCAGCATTTCCAAAAGGAGAAACACCAACTAATCTAACGGAAATCGATGTCCATGATGCCACGTATGCGATTTGGAAGAAAATAAAAGAGAACATAGTATATGGAAGTCCAGAAAATGTAGTTGATCAATTTAAAATGTTTTTCGATCTCTCATCACTTACTTTTGAAGCATTAACACAGCATCCTGATGTCCAAGACTTAATTAATAATAAGAGTGATTATTTTGATTTGCTAATCCTTGAAGCTTGTGTTAGACCTGCCTTGGGATTGACGCATATTTTTAAGACTCCAGTAATTCGAGCCAGTTCATTTGGTGCTGTACTTGGAAACTATGATGTAGTTGGAGCCCCAACTCACCCTCTTTTGTATCCATTAAACCATCATGTGAGAATATATAATTTGACATTTTGGGAAAAGGTGAAAGCAGCTCACAGTGATTACATCTTAACTTCTGCGTATGATTCACATATGAAAACAGAAAACGAATTGTTAAAGAGACTTTTTGGACCAGATATTCCTTCTTTAAGTGAATTAAGTAACAATGTTGATATGATGTTCTTAAACATACATCCGATATGGGAGGGCAATCATCCAACGCCGCCAAGTGTTATTTACACGTGGGGATTGCATAAAAAACCGGAGAAAGAGTTACCAAAAGTAAGTAAAGTGAATGTGAATGAGGCCTGCCACATACATCCGGAATTCCAGAACGGAATTGTGATTTTATATGAGTTTTATGCCTCCATAATTCCGATCGGAATTCTGGAGTAATGTTGTAGGCCGAAACCAAAGCAATGTTCATCTATTTTTCTTTTTTTTTATTCTTTCTTTTTATATAGGGTCCTTTTTAATATGCTGACACTTTTTAAGGGGATGATCAGACCGTCAAACTGAAGAACTTTCTCTATAGCACCAACATCGAAATCGCAAAAAAAAATCTGCTCCTCCATAAAAACTGCAAACCTACTCGAGCCAAATGTATGGGACAGCGGTTTTTTCTGTGATTTCGATGTTGGTCCCATAGAGAAAGTTGTTCAGTTTGATGGTCCGAAAATACCCTTAAAAAGTGTCAGCATATGAAGAAGGATCCTGTATGTAGGGCTTTTAATCCTGAGGTTATGTCAGCGCCATCATCCCTTAACCTTGAGACTCTACACAACAAAGAAATGAAAACCTAACACTATCATCCTAACGAAAATACAACTATATACTAGCACGGTAAACACACACCCACACACATACGCTCAAACACTACTATAAATAAAAGGTACACCATTTTAGCCTCTCCCGACGTATGGGCGGCAAAAATGGTGACAAAAGAGCCTAGGAGAGGGATAAATGTGTGACTGATTGTTATGAAATGATAGAGGAGGAAAAGCAACAAGTGAATGAGTTTCTTTATTTAGGAAGTTTTGATTACTGGACTTACTGAACATATGAGGGTAATCTGCACAGGTAATTGACAACGGGCAACAAAGGGAATGGTGCCTTGCATACCATTGTGGTAAGCCAGTCTTTGTTTAAACAGATGTGATTTGCTATACACAATAGCGCTCGGTATGCGGCCTCGCTTGGCTGGCAGATTGACTCCGGAGACCAGGTTCACCATGCTTTCAGGTGGTACGACCTGCTCCACCCATTGAGGGGTGGCGCCGCCATCCCCAAACGTGTGATGGGAATAGCAGAAGACGCATGAAAGTAAGATTGATGCTGTTGAAATGCGTTCTTTGCGAAGTATGTCTGTTACTTTGAGAGATAGGGTGAGGAATTGTGTGATTAGAGAAAAGTGTAAATTTAAAGAAGATGTTGAGAAAGGGATTGAAAAGGTATGCTTCTTTGTTTAAGTTATTTAGAGAGGATGGACAGCAGATGCACAAAAGAGATCTATTGGACGAATTTGAATGGAAGTGTTGGTAGAGCGCGGCCTCGTAGGACGTACTCTGATCAAATCGGTAATGTCCTACAGAATGGTAAGGTGCAGAGTATGGGAATGTATGAAAATATGTATGGATATGAATGAGGCAAAAGAGTCTCTGCCTACCCCAATGGCAAAGAGGTGGGACGTTATAAATAGATAGACAAGTTATGTCTGTTATTAATAGAAAATTTAGGATCCTTCATAATATGCTGACACTTTTTAAGGGGATGATCTGCTGTCGCATACATTTGGCTCGAGTAGGTTTGCAGTTTTGTACGGGACAGAAGATTTTTTTTTCTCGATTTCGATGTTGGTGTCATAGAGAAAGTTGTTCAGTTTGACGGTCTGATCATCCCCTTAAAAAAGTGTCAGCATATTGCGAAGGACCCTGTATATAGTGTTCATTGCAATTTAAGTCCATCTCAAAATCTTCTAATTTTTTTTCCAGGACCTTAAGGCTTTCCTAGATTCTTCAGTAAATGGTGTTATCTACATGAGTTTTGGTTCCAATGTGGTATCTTCACAGTTACCACCAGAAAAAATACAGGTGTTCCTCAATGTTTTCTCTCAACTTTCCTATGACATTTTATGGAAGTGGGACAGTGATGAACTAGCTGGAGTATCAAAGAATGTCAAAATTGGAAAATGGTTTCCACAATCTGACCTACTAAGTAAGTTGTTTGTTATATAGATACGTGTTACGCTAAGCTTATCTAAACCTAACAAAAACAAAAAATAAAAATTATATCACTACAAGGTGAAATTGATATCATTAGCATCCTTTTAAACTAAGAGTCTACACATCAAACTGAACAACTTTTATTATGGGAGCAAAATAAAATCAGCTGTTGCATACCTTTGCTTAGAGGATGAGTCGAGTAGGCATAGCAGTTTAGTATGGAAGAGCCTTTGACTAATTATTATAAGGACTAGCCTTGCGGTAGCATTTCCCCTCTGCCACGGTATAAGCACAATTGATCTTGTGCATTTACATTCAATTTTACACCTTGTCACTAAACGAGACAGCCTATAATTGCGAAATAATAACTTCGAACTTAGAACGTTTGGGGTTCACACGAGACTACTTTTCATGATTTTTAACATTCAAAATTAGAATCTAAAGTTATGGGGAATAAAATCCAAAGTTGCGGATTTCATGTTACTTCGCCCCCCGCAAAAAGTGGCAGAAATGTTTGTTAGTAGAATTACACGCGTAACCAGTCCTCATATAAATAGTCAAAGGGAAGAGCAGATTTTTTTTGAAGAGAGAGATGTAGACTCTTACTTAAAATTTTAAAGCATATGGACTAGATGATAGGCTGTCAAATATAACCGTTTTTGGGAATTGTTTGACAGCTTATCGGCACGGTGAAAATTCGAGCTCTGTCAATAATTGTGGATTGCAATAATACACAATAATTCACAGAATTATCAACGATTTCACAATTATATACAGATATGCTCTATAGTTATATGCTCGAAGAGTGGATGTGTTGCGTAAGTGGCGAGACCATTTTTTGATCAAGTGCTGGTATTTTTAAGTTCAGAAGCACCTCTTTAATCTAAGCCGCTCCGGAAATGTTGCCCCTTGTCGCTCCGTGCGAGCGGTCGTTTTCGGGGGCCCATTCGTTTTGAGGTGGCGAGTCAAGTCACCATCTGCCATTTTTCACGCACGCCCAAAGGTCCGGGACCTTTATATCCCGAGATAAGGAAAAGAATTTTAGAATTCAATAATTAGTGGGAAGTGTCTG
The DNA here is from genome assembly GCA_963924505.1 of Agonopterix alstromeriana. Taxonomy (NCBI): domain Eukaryota; kingdom Metazoa; phylum Arthropoda; class Insecta; order Lepidoptera; family Depressariidae; genus Agonopterix; species Agonopterix alstromeriana. The sequence goes on from OZ004684.1 coordinate 11,571,005, forward strand.
GTTTGAGACGCCACCTGCTTCGTACTTTGGCACCCTCACATGTCCTGGTATCTTCTTGCTGCGCTGGTGTGGCTGCAGCCTGCAGGGATTGGGTGGCAACAACATTTGCTTGCCCTTCGCTGTGGCGACTCTAGGTTGCTGGGGTCCTGAGGGGAAAATGTTCCTCAATTGCCTCTCAAGGCCTATTCGAGGCTACAGGTGACAGGAGTCATCTTGCGATCCAAACAGGCAATGCTGCCAGCCTCCTAGGTACTCTGCCCTACTCTCTAGGTTTCTTTTGTATTGTTTTTATTTCTATCCGCTATGTTAAAATAAATAAAAAATTAATTTTCTCTCAAAACATTGGACACACTAATACAAAATTTCCCATTTCAGAACATCCAAAAATAAAACTATTTATCACGCAAGGTGGACTACAGTCAACAGATGAAACGATAATAGCTGGTGTACCAGTCATTTGTATACCAATGTTAGCGGATCAATGGTACAATGCAGAAAAGTTTGTCCACCACAAAATTGGAGTTCATCTTGAATTAGAAGATCTGACCGAGGAAAACCTAAGAAAGGCGATTGACACCATTATTGGAGATAAAAGGTGAAAAACTAGCCAAGTGTGTTTAACCACGCACGGAGAAAAGTTCTGGAGCATTTTATCAGCAGCAAAAATATGTTTCTATTTCATACATAGTATTACTCTTCTTCTTATCGTGTGGGCAAGCCCTGGTGTCAGAGTTTTTTCGGACCGCCTTACGGCCTCTGACGTGGTTTTTATGTAACGACTACTACCACCAGAGATAGTAGCCGGAACCAACGGCTTAACGTGCCATCCGAAGCACGGAATCATTTTTCTTTCAGACAATCAGGTGATTCGGCCTGCAATGTCCTAACCAACTAGGGAAAACGCACAAAGTGACTCCCCCGTGGGAATCGAACCCACGACCTCCGTGTCAAGAACACAATGCCCTTAATCATAGATTTAGAAGTTACTTAAAGAATGTGAAAAACAACGTTATTCTTGCAATCGCTAAAAAATCGAAAAAATCGAAAAAACTATATAACATTATCATCATATTCAGACCAATTTAAGTAGAACTGAGTTTTCAAAATATCTCTAACTACTCCCTCCCTAAACCTCTCCCTCCCTAAACCTTTTGTCTGAATTATTCCCCCTACAGTTGAAAAGTTAGAGAGGGGACACTTTTTAAGACTTTTACTGCCAGTTGCACGTACGTTCATTAAAGTTAATCCTCCATTAAATCTCTTGCTGTTCTTTTTGTCTTGTTGGCGTAGTAAAAGCTAGCATGATATTTAAAGGAGGATTAACTTTAATGTACGTACGTGCAACTGAGCGTTAAAGCCACAGAACATTATAAGAGGGGTTAGAAGTGCAAAGTAGGCGTTGAGCGTGTCGCCACAGGTTATGCAATGATTTGCATAACACCATAAGGCGCGCGGCGTGGTGCGAGCGAGAGGGCATGAGTAATTGTAGCAGCGTGAGCGGGAAGACAAGTGGCAACAGCCGTCTCCGAAGCAAAAGCGCTACTTTGCATTTCTAACCCCTCTTCTTGGTTAAAGCACAAAACTCGCAAATTATTGACGGACCTGTAACCGAACGGTTTCTTATCTTCTCTAATCTCTAAATAGTATAAAACGAAGTCACTATCCACGTCTGTCCTCATCATTTCTGTTTCTTCGTTTACTTCTAAACCGCAAAAAGGATTTGTATACGGTTTTCACCGTAATTTAGACATTATTTCCGAATGGTTTGTGTGAAATATATTTAATGACATCCCAACCGGGCAAAGTCCCCAGCCGGGGCAAGTCGCTAGTTTCTAGGGACCCGTACCCAAAGTGTGAAAACGGGACCCTATTACTAAGCCTACGTTGTCCGTCCGTCCTATCTATTTAGGGCTGTAACTTTTGAACCGTTATAGCTAGTTAGTTTAAATTTTCACAGAATATGCGTTATTACATCGGATTTGTTAACAAATAATAAAACTATCAAATACTTAAAAATTAAGGGGGGTTCTCAACAAGAAACTAGTTTTTATCAACGTTTTTTCTTCTCGCTCTATCGTAAAAACGGTAATACATATAAGCGTCAAACTTGGTGCGATTATAGAGCAAACTCTACAGTATAACAACAAATAATAAAAACCGGCCAAGTGTGAGTTGGTCTCGCGCTAAAGGTCCCGGACAAAACTCAACTTTTTTGTAAGTTTATATTTTGTGTGGTGGTGTGGTACGGGTGGTTTTATTTAAAATAAATAACGTGTTGTTCTGATTTACAGTTACCGTGCCAATACAGTCAAGCTCCGAGAGTTGATGCACGATCAGCCTCTTCCGCCGCTCGAGCGCGCAGTATGGTGGACCGAGCACGTTCTGAAACATGGAGGTGCGCGACATCTGCGCGCGCCCGCCGCCAACATGCCCTGGCGAGACTTTCTTGAACTAGATCTTGTATTCACTTTATTAATAGGCTTTTTGTTCTTGACGGCTGTGTGTGCTTATATTATTTATCATTTATGTGTAAGATTTGTTGTTGTAAAGAAATTAAAGATGAACTAGACTAAACTTTACGTTTCATTTTAAGGGTTCCGCACCCGAAGAGTGAAAACGGGACCCTATTACTAAGCCTACGTTGTCCGTCCGTCCGTCTGTTTGTCCTACGTATTTAAGGCTGTAACTTTTGAACCGCAATAGCTAGACAGTTGAAATTTTAACAAAATGTGCGTTGTTATGGCGGATTTGTTAACAAATATTAAAAATTTCATAAAGTTAAAAATTTAAAGGGATCTTCATTCAAAAAACTAGTTTTTTCATCTTTTTTCTACGTTTTTTCTTCTCACTCTATTAAATTTTTTTAAAACGTATAAGAGTAAAACTTTGTTATGATAATATAGTAAACTCTATAGTATAACAACAGATAATAAAAACCGGCCAAGTGTGAGCCGGCTCAGGTCCCGGAGAAAACAAAACTTTTTTGCAAATTAAGATGTTGTGTGGTACGGAACCCTCGGTGCGCGATTAGCCCGACTCGCACTAGACCGATTTTTTAATAAATTATTGTTCATTAATTATTATCTACACAGGGTGTGTAGATAATGATTAATTAATTTTTTTTTAATATGCTGACACTTTTTTAAGGGGACGATCAGACCGTCAAACTGAACAACTTTATCTATGGCACCAACATCGAAATCGCGAAATAAAAATCAGCTCTTCCATACAAAACTGCAAACCTACTTGAGCCAAATGTATGGGACAGCTGATTTTTTTTCGCGATTTCGATGTTGGTCCCATAGAGAAAGTTATTCAGTTTGATGGTCTGATCACCCCCTTAAAAAGTGTCAGCATATTAAGAAGGGCCCTGTATATTAAATTTACTATAAACTGATTGTCAATAGGTTCCTAATATCGGTAGTATTGTGTATTTTTGATAACGATAAATAAATAAATAATTATCTTGGACATTGTCACACAAATTATCTAGTCACATTTAAAGTACCAGAATCTAGCCTGGACTTGTATTATGATAATACATATATAGATACAAACATCCATGACTCGGGTACAAATATTCATATTCATCATACAAATATTTGTCCCTTACGGGATTTGAACCCGCGACCCTTGGCACAACAGGCAGGTTCACTACCGACTGTGCTATCGGGCCGTCGGGACGATAAAAATAAAGTGCGTAATCTTGACCCGAAATAAAAACAGAAATGCGGTAGACAAAGAGTAAACAATTTTTTTCGACTAGTCATCTTATTTAATTCAACAAACATTAGATAATTCATTATTTTAATATCATTACATATTTTATAAAGATTACATTTAAAAATATTATTAAATACCTACACTTCATTCCAAATAAGGACGACAAGATTTTCCGATTCCTATTTAGATTTCTGGCCAATACTGATTGCCAAATGTAATTATTTTATTGGATACATATACTATCCAACATATCTTGGACGTTACTAAAGCTGTTCTAAGAATAAGTAAGAGGAAGTGTTTCAAATCTCTGTTTTTGTAATGCAAAATAGCCTTAAAATTTCGTTGCTATTTTGAACGGAGTATAATTATTATAATACAAAATATAAGGTCTAACAAAATTAGCTGAAACTATTTTAAGGGGATGATCAGACCATCAAACTGAACAACTTTCTCTATGGGACCAATACGAAAAAAAAACAGCTGTTCCATACAAACCTACTCGACCTAAATGTATGAACCACAGATTTTTTTTTCGTTTTCGATATTGGTCCCATAGAGAAAGTTGTTCAGTTTGAGGGGTCTGATCATCCTCTTAAAATAGTGTCAGCATACTAAAAAGGACCCTTTATACATATAAAAAATCGTAAACTCAAAATGTTTGAACGCACATCACGCAAAAACCACTGAACGGATTTTGTTGAAATTTGGCACACAGATAGAATATGATCTGGATTAACACATAGGATACTTTTTTAAGATCAACGCAATAATAATGTCATTAATCATAACGTTTTACTTCAAACTGTACTTAACATAAACATTTCTCCTACAAAACACAACTTAACTTAATTGTTCAAATACTCTCTGCGAACCCTGTTTTTGCTCTAGAACCTGCTTAATATACGTACAGCCCGTTGTTTGATCTAGTTGTAATATGCAAGGTATTCCCACGGGAGACTTAATTATATAATAGTTGCTCCGAGAGATGGTAGGTTATGTAACGTAGTTATTATGGTTATGTGTTGACATAGGGTAGGATTTAGCAGTACTTTAACTGCTTTGTAAGATTCCTTTCAAGCTCTGAATCAAAGCTGATTATCTTGAAAACTGCTAAACCGATTTTCAGGAAACATATCTAAGTACACTTTCGCAAAAATGAGCTTTCGATGACAAAAATCCGCTTCGAAATCGGTCCATCCGTTTGGCAGCTACGATGCCAGAAACAGACAGACAGACATTGGTATACAACGTGTTAATGAATAAGCGCAAAACCTCATACACCCCAACTGATTTTTAACGAATCAATTGCATTGAAACAATAATTTCATTATTAAATTAATTCAAATTTAAAGTTATTCGCATTTTAAGTTTTCATGCAAAAACGATTTCAGCAATGAATGAAAGCGCTAGCGTGCTCATAGATACATTTTAAGAATCTTGTTTTAATAGTTAGTTGGGTAAGTGTGCCTGTGCGTTAGGAATCGAGTTCAGTAAATTTTAAATTATACGAACAAATTATTTAATATTTAAAATAATTTAACCTACGTAGAAACCTTGATAATTCGATTCTGCTCTCGATTCTAAACAAACTATTTTCTAGTTTTGCGTTTATTCATTTACACGTCGTATACAAATCCGGTTTCGCCTTAATAGTAATAGCATACAGGCATCCCGTGTGCCACTTATATGTACTATGTCTAATCTGTTCATACATTTCGATCAACAAAAGGTCATAATAAGTCCCTATTAGTATTTTGTGATTATTCAGTCATACGAATTTTGATGTTCGAATTTAATTTGATTCGTTTTTTTAGGGCTCCGTACCCAAAGGGTGCCAACGGGGCCATTATTCATAAGCCTACGCTGTACATCCGTCCTTGTTTTAAAGGGTTGTATCTATTCTTCGTCTATCGAGTCGATGACAAGTCATTTTAAATCTTTCCAGTCCAGTATTTCGTCCATAAGCTCTGTTAGTGTGCGGGTGTCAGGGCAGAAAGGGCACCAGGATATGAGGTGGGCCATAGTATGTGGGGCAACACAGCATTCACACTGTAGATCAAACCTTATACCCTGTGACAGCCAAGCAAATACTGAAACGTTGAACTCAGACCTTCAAACTGAACAACTTTCACTATGGAGCCTACCTCAGAAATCGCGAAAAAATGCTGTCCCATACATTTGAGTCGGATAGGCACAAATTAAAGTTTTGTATGGGACAGCTGATTTTTTTTTTGCGATTTCTGATGTAGGCTCCATAGTGAAAGTTGTTCAGTTTGAAGGTCTGAGTTCAGTATTTACTAGGCTGTCACTTACACCCTGTATGTAAGGGTCCTTCTTAAAATGCTGACATTTTTTAAGAGGATGATCAGACCATCAAACTGAACAACTTCCTCGCGAAAAAAAAATCGGCTGTTCAATACAGAACTGAAATCTTACTCGACCAAATTGTATGGGACATCAGATTTTTTTCGCGATTTCGACTTTTGTCCTATAAAGTTGTTCAGTTTGATGGTCTGATCATCCTCTTAAAAAACTGTCAGCATATTAAGTTGGAGTTGGGTATGTATGTATGTATGTCTCTTTTCTGTGCTTATAACCTACGAACAAACTAATAACGCAACATTTACCGTTGATTGGTTCAAAAGTCATTCATTCATTCATTCATGAAAAGCTTTGACTATTTATATGTGGACTGGTTACGCGTGTAATTCTACTAACAAACAATTCTGCCACTTTTTGCGGGGGGCGAGGTAACATGAAATCCGCAACTTTGGATTTTGTTCCCCATAACTTTAGATTCTAATTTTAAATGTCAAAAGTCATGAAAAGTAGTCTCGTGTGAACCCCAAACGTTCTAAGTTCGAAGTTATTATTTCACAATTATAGGCTGTCTCGTTTAGTGATAAGGTTTAAAATTGAATGTAAAATCACAAGTTCAATTGTACTCATACCGTGGCAGAGGGGAAATGCTACCGCAAGGCTAGTCCTTATAATAATTAGTCAAAGATGAAAAGTCATAATATGTCCAAAAAGGCACGTTTGGCAGTTCACGAGGGTGTGCTGGCACCAACTTTGATGTATGGCAGCGAATGTTGGGTATGGCAGAAGAGGAATGAATCAAGGATAAATGCTGTCGAAATGCGTTCTTTGCGCAGTATGTGTGGTTTAACTTTGAATGATAGAATAAGAAACAGTGTAATTAGAGAAAAGTGTGGACTGAAAGAGGATATAGTGACAAGGATTGAAAAGATTGAATGTTGAGATGGTTTGGTCATGTGGAAAGGATGAGTGATAGTAGACTGACGTATGAAATAGATAAAGCGAGAGTGAATGGAACAGTCGAAAGGGGTCGCCCTAGACGTAAGTATGCAGACCAAATTGACAGCCTACTTAAGAAGAGTCAGATCAAATGTACCCGAAACCGACGAGCCTGTATGAAACGACTTATGACTGTGGAAGAGGCAAAAGAGGTATGTCAGGATCGTAGTTGATGGCGATCAATTGTCTCTGCCTACCCCAATGGGACACAGGCGTGAGTATATGTATGTATGTATAGTTCAAAAGTTACATTCAATTATTTATTTTATTAAATAGACTATGTATTAATTTAGTATCAATTATTTTATTAAATAGACTATGTATTATTGTATACATAACTTTAGCTTAAGAATTTATATTGTAATAGTTATTAAGTCGTGTTATGTTGTAGAGTTTCTGGCCGCATCTTCTCTACAGCGACAACACGTTCCGACGCGGTGGTAGCTTTAAAAAAGATTTGACGTTTGATAAGTGTGCTGTAAGCTCCTATATTGAATAAAATTATATTGAATTGAATTGAACATTAATTGTGATTTTGAATGTATTTCAGTACTTTGCAGATATAGGGTATTATTTCGGTTGGCAGAACTCGAATGTACGTACCGTGAAACTAGCGAACTTTACTTGCCTTGCTTCCTAGACAAAGTTTCAGGTGCCATTCCATCACTATTACTTCAAGTGGAACATGGTTTTGTTCAGTTTGCTCTTAGTTTGCATTCAATTAAAGATATCTTGCATTTTCGGTTTCAAAAGGGTTTGTGTAGAGTTGGCGTCGTTTCATACATTCGCGGCCACTGATGGAAGTACTGAAATTAAGAAGAGGATACTAAAGCAAACAAACTTACTATGGAGAACAAATGCATGCATAGCATATGCTCACGACTATATTCCCCGAGGGGGTAGTCAGAGATATTCTGAAACCTCAGAACATCCACGTTTCACCAGTAGTACCGAAACTCTGTCCAGTGTGACGGGGGTGACACATACATGCCTCGAAATTGAAGAATGCAGGTTTCCTCACGATGTTTTCCTTCACCGAAAAGCCAGTGGTGTTACAAATCGTACATAAATTCCGAAAAACTCATTGGTACGAGTCGGCCTGGACGGGGATCGAACCATCGCCTCCTGCACGGCAGGCAAGGTTACTCGCCACTGGATCACCACGACTTGGAGCACATATAGCTAAGTAATATCGGGGCTGAGGTATACAGGGTAGAATATTTTAGACAGGGCAGTACGGTAGGTACCTTAACCGTTGTAGATAAAGGAAAATGTTCTTAGAAGACTATCCATAACTTTTTGAGACAATTAGACCTGCATTCACTGATTTTGAAAAAACAGATCTAAATGTTGCAAAAAGTTAACCGATCGTCTTCTAAGAACGTTGTCCTTTAGCTGAACTAGAGATACCAGAGAAAATTCTTAACTTGACGGACAAGAAGTTTAAGTCCCATGTTAAAAAAGTCTTCTGTAAAAAGGTTACTATAAACTCGATGATTATTTGAATGACCAAAATGTCTGGTCTTGACAATGTTACACTATGTAATTAAATATTGAATTTATGTAATTGTACTTTATATATTTTGTTTTGTTTAAAAGAAGTGTGTTGTAGAGTTTCTGGCCGCATCTTCTCTACAACGGAACACCTTCCGACGCGGTGGTAGATTAAAAAACATGACGTCAAAAAGTTATCTATATGATATTATTTTGAATAAACAATTTTGACTTTGACTTTGACTTTGCTGCAACGGTTAAGGTACCTACCCTACTGCCGCGTCCAAAAACATTCACCCTGAATATCTCGGCTCCGATACAACTTACAGCAAATTTTATTAGTCATACAGGTTTGTTAGAGGTAATGCTACAAAACAATATTAAAATTATTGGTGGCCGCAACAAAAAAATTTTACGCCATGATCCATATAAAGTTACACAAACCCCTTTAATAAAGGAGAGTAGTTTAGGGACCTGTTATTTCAGACCCAGTCGTAGAGAAAGGTACCATACATAAATGAAACTTAGTAATACGTTTAGCATAGCATAGCATATGCTCACGATTATATTCCCCGAGGGGGTAGTCAGAGATATTCTGGATCCTCAGAACATCCACGTTTCACCAGTAGTACCGACTCTCTATGAAATACGTTTAGAGTAAAATAAAACTAACAAAAATGTTAATTGACTGTTTCATTGTGTAATAAGATATCTTGGACATAAGATATCTTGGACATAAGATATCTTGGACATAAGATATCTTGGGCATTTGTCACACAAATTATCTAGTCACATTTAAAGTACCAGAATCTAGACTGGACTTGTGTTATGATGACTAGACAACGATATAGAATACATATATAGATACAAACATCCATGACTCGGGTACAAATATTCATATTCTTCATACAAATATTTGTCCCTTACGGGATTCGAACCCGCGACCCTCGCCACAGCAGTTAGGTTCACTGCCTTACTGAGCTACCGGGCTGATATGTAATGTAGTCATGTTTTTATATTTTTTCGAATAAAATGATTTTTTAGTTTAAACAAGTTAGTGCCAGAATGATAATTTTCCCGCCATCTAATGTGCGTGATTTTTTAAAGATTTTACGTGGCTCTAGTTTTTGAAATATCGGCGGGGACAGCAGTTTTTCTGGGTTTACTGAAACATTTTGTTCAACAAACTTTCAAAGAAAAATTTAAAAAATATATTTTAGTCTCGTATTTTTTATAAGCTTTCCTTTGATACCTCACTTGATATAGTAGAAACAAAATTTTGTTTTTCATCTCTTTTCGCCCCCTAAAACTGCCCCTAAATATAAACATTATGCTTTTTTGACTTTATGTATGTCATTGGACCGTTAATTGCTCTGTGCCAAGTTTCAGCTTCCTGGGTCTTACGGTCTCTGAGAAAAATGCCTGTGACAGACGGACGGACGGACGGACAGACACCGATGTGATTCCATAAGTTTGGTACAAGACACTAAACAAAAAACCCGACTGCATAAAAAACCTATTAACTGAAAAGAGAAAAACAAGCTCTACAATCACTAATCAGCTATAACAGCTTGCAGGCGGGGACAAACTAACAACCAACCAAAAATCTTCTTTGTCCACGTTTGCGATACCTACCTAATAACATTCAAATTATATTAGCTCAAATAAAGCTGTTATAGCTGATTAGTGATTGTAGAGCTTGTTTTTCTCTTTTCAGTTAATAGGTTTTCTATGCAGTCGGGTTTTTTGTTTATCTTAATAATTTCGATTATTTCATACTTTTTAGTCTTGTGTCGAAACGGTAACATAAAAGTACTATAATATACATATTTTTGGAATCGTCTGTTCACTAGCTTTCATTTGATACCCATTTTGTAATTTTTAACAAAAAATATTGTTTTTTCCCCCTTCTTTTTTATTTCGCAGACGCCATATTAAAATTATATAGCCTATGTCACTCTCACAATTTTTACGAATCTAATGACATGGCATACGTTAAAAGCCGTTTAGGCTGTAGGCCGTGCCAAAGAAATAGACATACAAACATACATACATACTTACATACATACGCTCGAAAAACATAACCCTCCTTCTGGCGCAGTCGGGTAAAAATGGACTGTAACCTGTAAATGTTGGACGAAAGGTGTTTCTGCTTAATTATACCTTTTAAATTAATTTTTGAACCTCATAGTCTTTCTCGTTAGATAGTCCACCTTAATCTTCAGTTAGATTCTGTAAATCTAACAAAAAAAACTCTACACAACTGACTAAACAAAAACTGATACATAGTCGGGGAAATCTATGGATTTTTGTATGGAGTAGCTTGCATTAATTGCACTTTTGGTGAAAATTTGGAATATAGTAGATACATGCCTGAAAAACATAAATTCTCAATAATCCCCGATTTTTTATGTTGTATTATTGAATAATTAAGACAGTTACAAAACATTAAATTTAGGTATGAACAAAAAATGGAAAACTGGAGATTTTGTACAGGATGGCTTCATTCAATACGTTTTACTTATAACAATTATAATCCACGGTTAATATCGTCAATTTGAGTAGATATTTAATATTTTTTAAGTCTTCAAAAATTATAACCTCAAAACTAAATTATTTACTGTTTGTTTTTACACATTAAATTTGCCTTGTGATAATTAACTGTCTTTTTTGCTAGTATGCTCGAAAAAATATCTTTCGAAATAAACTTGCTCTTTGTACATTTATATCGATTTTAAGGTATTTCTCAGGTTCCTGAGCCAATATAACCACGAAATCTCGACAAAAATTGTATAAACTAACAGTAATATTATTTCAAACACAATTTACTAAAGTGTCTTTAATGCAATCTCAAACCTTATTTTTCCTAGACTAACAGTCAAATGTGATCAAAAACTTAACTGCTGACAGTGAAAAACCGGATGACATAAAACTTCTATCCGGGTATACGAATCCGGTTATGAACAGTAATAAACTCTACCAATAGTTTGAACTGAACGCGATCTCCTTATTTATTCTAGGTCAGTTGATTCCCAGGGTTCCTGATGTTATCTAAATTAAATTTGCTGATCAAATCGATTTGCTATTTCTGCAATGAATAAAATTCAATCCTGCGCTGAATAATAATTTTAATTTGTGCAACGGAAAATAAAGCAAAAAACAAGGTGTACATTTTTTTTAACCCCCGACGCAAATAGAGGGGTGTTATAAGTTTGGTGCCTATGTCGGTCTGTCTATACGTCTGTCGGTCTTGTCTGTGGCATCGTAGCTCCCAAACGGGTGGACCGATTTCAATGCGGTTTTTTTCAATACAAAGCTAATTTTTGCGAGAGTGTTCTTAGCTTTGTTTAATTCAAAACGGTTCAGCAGTTTTAAAGTTTCTATAAAAATTACGAAATAACATTAAATTACAAATTAAAAAAACGCCAAAAACCTGAGAGCATCCACGTTTCACCAGTAGTAACGAAACTCTGTCCAGTGTGACGGGGGGTGAGCCCGTCGCCACATAATGAACAGTGGGTACAATACATGCCTCGAAATTGAAGCATGTAGGTTTCCTCACGATGTTTTCCTTCACCGAAAAGCCAGTGGTATTACAAATCGTACCAAGAGTGGCTTGGACGGGGATCGAACCATCGTCTCCTGCACGGCAGGCAAGGTTACTCGCCACTGGACCACCACGGCTTGGCATGGGAGGACTAGAAAAGGCTTAGAAAATTTGATCTTTTTTCGACCCACGTTCCTTACGGAAAGTTGTTTAGTTTCATTGTCTGAATATACCCTTAACATTTTGTTAGTTATTAAAAACTAGTGGTGTATAAATAATTAAATATCTTGGAGGTTGAGGTTGGAGGTTGAATGCTCCACCTTTTTATTTTTAAGAGAAATTAAAAAGTAAAAGATCACTTTCTTGTTCGACTGCAAATTACCTAATTACCTCTTTTCCAAATTATAAACTTGTCACAAAAAGTGAAAAAGTCCTCTAAATTGAAATGGAAATTGAAACATGTCTACTCTACAGTTTTCATTTTCTTCCCTCTCGTAATTAAGGCGGTGCCGGTGCGACGTGGCTTCTCTGTATTAAAGACTAAAAACTATACATTTTTCAGCGAGAACTTCCTGGAAAATTTAGAGAAATGGAGCCGATATTTTAAATTGTGGGGGACGGGAGTTGTCTTTTTGCACTAAACTTTTTGTCTTTTTCTTGAAGTTTACGTTTTGCAATCGATCTTTCGGTTTTAATCTGAAAGTTTGTAAGTTTTCAAAAGAATATGAAGGATTCCGTTTCTTTTATACTGAAATCTTCAACATTATGCTAAAAGTTATTCTTCCTACAATAGTTTACTTCTATTCTATATTTGGTGGTCCAGTGGCGAGTAACCTATACATTTATACACATACGTGCAGGTGGCGATGGTTCGTTCCCCGTCCAGCACGTCTAGTATGATTTCTCTACACGCGCGCGACGCGCCTTTGCTCTGTAGAAAAAAACCTGTTCCCGCACTTTTCGGAGAGCTAAAGCCGCGCTTGCCGCGATAAGTAGTATGGAATAAAGCCGCGTCGCGCGCAAGAAGATAAATCATGCTAGACGTGCAAGTCGACTCCTAACAGTGAGTTTTTCAGAATTTACGTACGATTTGTAACATCACTAACTTTTTAGTGAAAAAAAAATCGTTCATTGTTAAATTTCGAATCATGTATTGTACCCACTGTCTATTGCAATTGGCGACGGGCTCACTCCCCGTCACACCAGACAGAGTTGCGGTACTAGTGAAACGTGAATGTTCTAAAGTTTCAGAATATCTCTGACTACCCCCTCGAGGAATATAGTAGTGAGCATATGCTATGCTATTCATGCTTAAAATAATAAAAGTATAGCATTTCCTCGTCGACTCCATATCTTCCGCTGTTCTTATTTGCGCGACTGACGAAGTTGTTAACAGTGCCGTGATCATTTCAGTTCTCGTTTCCTTTGTCTACGTTGCAAGCATTACTCTCTACTTCTGTCTTACGCCGTGTTTTCGTATACACATGTATACACTCGACATAATACGACTATAAGTACTGTTTAACTCAAACTTAAACCGTTTGTGCAAAGTTTAAGAAAGTGTTCAGAAGATAGTTTTTGCTGCGCGCTTCAGACAAACAAAGTTTGGTTATATTTTCCATAATACCCAATTAAAACATAGCATAGCATATGCTCACGACTATATTCTCCGAGGGGGTAGTCAGAGATATTCTGAAACCACAGAACATCCACGTTTCACTAGTACCGAAACTCTGTCCAGTGTGACGGGGTGTGAGCACGTCGCCACTTGTAATGGACAGTGGGTATAACACATGCCTCGAAATTGAAGCATGCAGATTTCCTCACGATGTTTTCCTTCACTGAAAAGCCAGTGGTGTTACAAATTGTACATAAATTTTGAAAAACTCATTGGTACGAGTTGGCCTGGACGGATCGAACCACCACCTCCTGCACGATATACAAGGTGTGGGTTAAACTTTTCCAAGATGGCGGCGGGAAAATAGAAAACTGACCCCAGCGAAAAGGTTTTCCATTTAGTCCTCCAATAAAACTACACATACCAAATTGTCAAACTTTACTACAGTTAAGTCATCGTAAAGTTTACTAAGCATGGTTAAAGCACCCTTTAATAGTTTAATCTTACATGATATAGTACTAAAACGATCCTTTAGTAATTTATGTGCTATGCATAACATAACATACAGTTATACCTATACATTACAACCTACCTAGGTTAGTATAAAGAATTAATAAAATATAGTGCACATTCATTCCAGGAGACTGATTCCGCTAATTTAAAACATCTAAGTTTCGATCTTTGACTAATTATTGTAAGGACTAGCCTTGCGGTAGCATTTCCCCTCTGCCGCGGTATAAGCACAATTGATCTTGTGCATTTACATTCAATTTTACACCTTATCACTAAACGAGAAAGCATATAATTGCAAAATAATAACTTCGAACTTAGAACGTTTGGGGTTCACACGAGACTACCTTTCATGATTTTTAACATTCAAAATTAGAATCTAAAGTTATGGGGAATAAAATCCAAAGTTGCGGATTTCATGTTACCTCGCCCCCCGCAAAAAGTGGCAGAAATGTTTGTTAGTAGAATTACACGCGTAACCAGTCCACATATAAATAGTCAAAGTTTTCGATCGAAGTTAGAAAAACTGACAGTCTTTAACGTTTGAGCGATCTGTCAAAACGTCTCTTACGGCTGTCATGAGCTGTACCGCGATTAGCGCAATACCAAATGTGTCAAAAGTTATGGTTCGTACGTAGTCCAGTCACGGTTCAATCACCGAATATTTACCGCGATTGCAGCCCGGGGGCTGTTCTTAATAAACTTATGTACGTAACACAGTCAGTTCTGAAACGGTGAAGGAAAACATCATGAGGAAACCTGTATACGCTTATGAAGAAATTCTGATGCGTATGTCAAAGTCTACCAATCCGCATTGTGCAAAATAATGTTTGTCTACTTTAGTCACGTGATCGTAAACGACTGTGATTGGCCGAATGGTTGATGACGTCAACTGCTTGTTAACAGTTGCTTGTAGTGTGAGTGTCGTACAAAGCTTACATCATCGTGACGTCACCTGCTTGTAGCCACGTATATTGTCAGGAAAACCGTTGGTTAATTAAACACTGTTGAATACTTCACTTATATATTTTACACACCCCGATACAAACCCAACACCTTATAACATCAACTCGTAGGAACTAAACAATAGCGCGATGTAATCGACACGTGGCGCCATCTATTATAAATTCATAAAACTAAAAACTTTAAAGTTTACGGCCAAACATCCTGGGGCCCAAGGACCATATGGTCCTTCAATACAAAAAAAATGAAAAAATAAACACATTGAAAGGTTACATGTAAACGATAACTTAAGTTCTATCAGCATCAATGGGCAGGGGACACAGTTTAGTGACTGGTCTCTTAAAAACATTGTTTTTGTACTGTAGAGTGACAACCCTAGTTATACCATCAGAGCCAGGATGCTTATCAATAACTCGTCCCAAAAGCCACTTACCAGGAGGTAATCGATCGTCCTTGACTAACACCACAGTCCCCAATGGAATATCTGGCAGATTTTTAGACCATTTATAACGTTGTTGCAAGCTAGATAAATATTCAATTTGCCAGCGCTTCCACAACGTTTGTACAATTCGTTGGACAATATGCCAACGGTCTAAAGGACTAAGTTTGGTCTCCAAATAGCTCTCTTCGGGAACCGAGATTGGAGGCTCTCCAATTAAAAAATGTCCCGGAGTCAGAGGCGGTTCATCGGGAAAAGAATTAATT
Source organism: Agonopterix alstromeriana (assembly GCA_963924505.1). Taxonomy (NCBI): domain Eukaryota; kingdom Metazoa; phylum Arthropoda; class Insecta; order Lepidoptera; family Depressariidae; genus Agonopterix; species Agonopterix alstromeriana. Next base: position 11,586,883 of record OZ004684.1, read on the forward strand.
AAAGTAAGAGGTCGGGAGTTAACGCATGCTTCCACTTGAGTTAAAAGAGTAACAAACTCTTCAAAAGTGAGAACAATTTGTCCTATGACCCGTTTGAGATGTCCCTTTACCGATTTTACACCGGACTCCCAAAGACCACCAAAGTGTGGAGCCCCTGGAGGGATAAAATGCCAGGTTGTTTGATCATTAGATAGAAGGTCCGAGATTTCCACAACTAACTGGGAATTTAAATGTTTGAAAGCCATGTCTAATTCTCGGGAAGCACCTACGAAATTAGTACCGCAGTCACTCCAGATATCAGCACAGTGACCACGACGTGATGTAAATCGCTTAAAGGCGGCTATGAAGGCTGACGATGTGAGATCGCTGACCACCTCCAAATGAATGGCCTTTGTGACTGTACAAACAAATAAACATACATAAGCCTTGTAAGTTCTATTGCATCTACCCGAATACCGCTTTAGGGTAAATGGTCCAGCAAAATCGACGCCGCTTGTACGAAAAGGACGACTTGGCTTGACTCTGAATTCAGGTAAGTTACCCATAAATGGAGCTATAGGGTTCGCTCGTTGTTTAAAACATGGAATACATCTACTAATCACCTTTTTAACCAAGTTTTTTACACGCACTATCCAAAACTTTTGACGAACGTAATTCAAGGTAAGCTGGTGGCCACCGTGCAATGTTTTCAAGTGTGCATCAACAAGTATCAATTCAGAGAGAGGGCAGTCATGCATTAACAGTATAGGGTATTTCAGGTAATCTGAAATTTGAGCATTGACTAGACGTCCACCAACTCGAATTATTTTATCATTATCGATGTACGGATTCAAAGCATAGATTTTACTTCCTTTGGAGACATTTTTTCCCTGAGACAGTAAATTCAATTCCTGTCCAAAGCTCAATGATTGTGACATACGGATACAAGTATTAAATGCGATTTTCAATTCGTTTGCCGTTAAATGGGAAGCTGCAGTGTTCTTCGTGATTGGGCTATTTACAATTTTATCTTTACAATTTCTTAAAAATCTTAGACAGTATGCAGTAACACGAATCAATTTCAACAGACCCGAAAATCTCTTCAAAATATCCGATTTGAAATCATTATCACTGCAAATATGTGTGACTACAATTTTCTTTTTGGATTCTAAACCGGTTTCCGGTATTGTTGTGATTTTAAAAGAAATCTCCGGATCTCTCAAAAAACCAGGACCTTCCCACCATAGTTGTGATTCCTGCAAGTCCTTAGGGAACAAACCACGAGTGGCAGGATCTGCTGAGTTATTAGAAGACTCTACGTGATGCCATTGACTACTATTCATACTTGTTAAGATTTCCGAGGTACGATTAGCTACGAATGTCGTCCATGTACCAGGGGTTTTACGCAGCCATGCCAAAACTATGGTGGAATCTGTCCATGCCTTTACGTGATTATCCTGTATTTTCAGAACAGTCTTTAAGTCGGTTAACATTCTCGCCAGTAGTACTGCACCGCAGAGCTCGAGTCGCGGTAACGACACTTGTTTTACGGGAGCAACCTTAGTTTTTGCCATTATTAGACTTACTTTAACGTCGTTGCCGTCCGACACTCTGAGATACACTACACCTGCGTAGGCTAAACACGAGGCATCACAAAAGCCATGCAATTCAATTTTCGTTACATTATCAGAAACACCGAGCCATCGCGGTAGTGTCACATGCTTCATTTCATCAAAATTTCTGAGGTAAGTATGCCATTCACATTTTAAGGGTTCAGGTAGTTCATCATCCCATTCTAAGCCAGCCAGCCACAGCTTTTGCATGAATAGTTTAAGAATAATGATAGCAGGAGCTAGCCAACCAAGAGGGTCAAAGGTTTTAGCTATCGTAGATAGTACATTTCTTTTCGTTACAACACCAGGTAAACAATTTAAATTAGTGTTCAATTCAAAATTGTCAGTCTGGGAATTCCATGTCACACCTAACGCCTTCATAGTGTCTTTCACCTTTATATTCACTGCACCTTGGGAATCTTTGTCATCATCGGGGATTTGACACAACACTGATTCACTGTTGGAAGCCCACTTGTGAAGTGGGAAGCTGCCACGAGCTAAAAGCTCTGTTAAACGTTTCTGAAGTAAAACCGCGTCCTCCTCAGTGGCTGCGCCGGTCATCAAATCGTCCATATATAGATCAGTCTGGAGGATCTCCGCTTCTCTTGGAAACTCTTCACGTTCATCTTCCGCGAGTTGGCGTAATGTTCGGATAGCCAAGAATGGGGCACATGAAGTACCATATGTAACAGTGAGTAGACGATATTCTTCAATTGGCACGTAAGGTGTTTCACGCCAGACAATGCGTTGATAGTCGCAGTCATTACTTTTTACCAAGATTTGCCTATACATCTTTTGAACGTCTGCTACTAAACAAAATTTGTGCTGTCTCCATCTAGTTATTAGTTCTCGCATATCTTGTTGTAGTGACGGGCCAATCATTAATTCTTCATTTAAGGATTTTCCTGTTGTGGGTGCAGCGCTTCCGTCAAAGACTACTCTAAGCTTGGTACTTAGGCTAGATGGCCTAAGGACAGCGTGGTGAGGTAAGTAATATCCCTTGGTTGTATCCCTTTCTTCTTTTTCAGTTAGCTTCTCCATGTGACCCTGTGCTTTATACTGTCGCATGAATTCACAGTATTCTTCCTTAAATTCTGATTTATGTGCAAAGCGCTTCTCCATTTGTATTAAACGTTTAACTGCTAGAGGTCTGGAGTCTCCAAGCGTCATGGTAGGATCGTCTTTAAACGGTAAGCTGACTACGTATTGACCAGCGCTAGTTCTAGCGTGGGTGTTCTTATAATGTTCCTCGCATTTTATCTCTAAAGGGGTCATTGGTCTCTTGAAAGGTAAGTACTCTTCTACTTCCCAAAACTGACGAAGCAACTGATCAACTTCTAGCTTAACATGTGAGACTACTACGTTGTGTTTATGCGAAGCAGTTTGTGTGACTCTTCCAGATATCAACCAGCCCAGACTTGAGTTGAGCGCTATCAGGGATCCTTGTTTTTGTAATCCTTCCAGGATTATGTGGGCATGCACGTCGGCACCGAGTAATACGTCAATAGAACCTGGCTTGTGAAATTCTGGATCAGCAAGATCCAGACCTTTGGATAAAGGCCAGACATCTGCAGGAAACTCTTGTGAAGGTAACAAAGAGGTGAGTTTTCTGAGTACGTAAGCATTGACTTCGATTTGTGAGGAGCGATCTTTAATAGAATGAAAGTTCAATGTAACCATAGATTTTGTAGTAACCACTGATGTATTTGAGATTCCAGTTATTTTGCCATTCACCGAAATACGATCAAGATTAAGCAATTGAGCGGCTGCTTCAGTGACGAACGACGCCTGAGACCCTGGATCGATCAACGCTCTGAGGACCATTAGTCTTCCATTTTTCGATTTGGCAGCGATTTGAGCCGTAGCCAGAATGACTTGTTCGTTTTGTGTTTCTGTCTTCATACTAACACTTCCCTCAGAATTATGGTCAGATGATGGTTCGTCTGGCTTATTAGGATTTGTGTAGTGTAACAACGTGTGATGCCGTCTACCGCATTTTCGGCAAGATGTGCTTTGACGACAATAATTAACAGCATGTCCCTTAATAAGACAGTTAAAGCAGATGTTGTTTTTCTTGACAAAATCTTGTCGTTCTTCAATTTTCAGAGCAGCAAAATCCTTACAGTGGCAAACATAATGATTCTGAGTGCAGTAGGTGCAAGTGCTATCGACCTCTGACATAAAGGTTCTAAAAGTGTGTGGTTTTTGTTTAGTCGGGATGGACTTATCTTTCGTGTATGAAGCCTTAATCATTTCCATTGATCTAAATCTACCTTCCAGATGCGAAGCTAATTCCTTGAAAGTGGGAATATTAGTCGAAGAACCGAGTGAATGTTCCCAAAGTCGGTGTGATTCTATGTCTAACTTGGAAACTATCAAATGAACTACAATTGCATCCCATTTTGAAGTGTCTATTTCCAGATTGTTTAAAGAGTTGAGGCATTCCTTGGAAGTATCCAATAATTCTTTAACACCTTCTGCAGATTCGGATGCCAATTTCTTTTGGTTTAAAAAACGATTGAGTATATTATTTACAATTATTCGTTTATTGTTGTATCGATTCCCAAGTGTTTGCCATGCTTCTTCATAATTAGCTTCGGTAAGAGCAAAATGCTTCAATAGTTGTTCCGCTTCTCCAGATAAACAAGATCTCAAATAGTGATGTTTTTCAATTTTTGTAAGATTATCTTCATTGTGTATAAGAGTAGTGAACATGTCTCTAAAGCTCATCCAGTTGACATAATCCCCCGAGAACGTAGGAATCGAAATCGGTGGGAGTTTAGGTCTCAACTTCACCGATTCATTCGCGATGACATTAGGCGGAGGCGTAGTTTGTTCCGTTTTCTTAATCTCATATAAATTGTCTTTTACTAATGTATTAAGATCCATGTATGCCTCTTCAGTAATGTCGTAGTTTAACTCGGGATCAAATCCATATGCTTTAAATTCGGCAGCCTTAAACTTTGCTATCAAGTAATCATATTGTTTTGAATATGACGCCCAATAATTACTTAAAGTTTCAATTCTTGTTTCTAGATAACCTCTAGTTATTTTAGCCTTTGCACATTTTTTTGTATTAGTCAACAATTTGATGATCTTATTTGAGCTGTCCTTTATTGCTAAAATTAAAGTGTCTATAGTTTCCGCCATAATGTAATCGAATATCGGTATTTCAATGCAAAGTTAATGTTCTACTTGCTTACACCTTAATGAAATGAAGAGTCCACGAATATTCGGAAAAATTTACAAGTCCTTAAATTTCACTGCACAAATTTTCTAAGTTCTGAGAATAGTGTAAAATTTTACAAGTCCAAAATATTTGAAATTTTTCTAAGTCTTTTAAAATTTGTAAAATTTTACAAGTCTTTTTTTTGTTCAAATTTTTCTAAGTCCACAGAAAAACTTGCAAATTATTCTAAGTCCTTTTACCAACACTTTGTCACTTTTCACTTGCACTATACTTACAATCCGGTACGAAGGACCACTAATGGTTAATTAAACACTGTTGAATACTTCACTTATATATTTTACACACCCCGATACAAACCCAACACCTTATAACATCAACTCGTAGGAACTAAACAATAGCGCGATGTAATCGACACGTGGCGCCATCTATTATAAATTCATAAAACTAAAAACTTTAAAGTTTACGGCCAAACAACCGTTTTCGTGGGATATTTAAATAACATTTTTTGTGTTCGTTTTTTCTTGCACTATATGTAACGGATCGTAAAATATTGAATTTTCTATAGAGTTCTTAGACACCAGTGATAACGAAGAACAGTTATAAAAATCTGTCAAATACCCTGTTCGACTTTCCGTCTGGAGGATACTGTAGCGGAGTACTAGAGACCTGGGCTGCAATCGCGGTAAATATTCGGTGATTGAACCGTGACTGGACTACGTACGAACCATAACTTTTTAGACATTTGGTATTGGTTGAATAGTAATTGGATTGCAAAGTGATTAGAACTGAAATTGGATAAGTCAAAGTCAAAGTCAAAGTCAATATAATTTATCCAATATAGGAGCTTGCAGCACACTTATCAAACGTCAAATCTTTTTTAAAGCTACCACCGCGTCGGAACGTGTTGTCGCTGTAGAGAAGATGCGGCCAGAAACTCTACAACATAACACGACTTAATAACTATTACAATATAAATTCTTAAGCTAAAGTTATGCATACAATAATACATAGTCTAGATAAGATTTGATGATTCAAATTAGCAATCGGTCTCCAGACTAAGCAACAACGCCGAGGCACAGTTTAAGAAATAGTTTCTAGTGCTACATAGGCGAGGTATCGATCGAGTCGATGCAAACGACAGATCTAGGTCAGCGCATACGACACAGCACTTCACACGTATGACAGCCAATCAGAAGATGAATATGTCCAACGTGTCATAGCGCGTCTCAAGTAATGAACCAATAAGATGGCGAAGAAGAGACCAATGCAACCAAAGCACGTTACCAATATTAACCAGTGTTGCCTAAGTATCGATAGTATTATGTATGTATGTATGTATGTATGTATATGCTCACGACTATATTCCCCGAGGGGGTAGTCAGAGATGTTCTGAAACCTCAGAACATCCACGTTTCAGCAGTAGTACCGAAACTCTGTCCAGTGTCCATCGATAGTATTACTTTAAAATAATTGATACCTTGGCGATAGTATTAAGATGCAATAGTACGCATGCATGCATATGCTCACGACTATATTCCCCGAGGTGGTAGTCAGAGATATTCTGAAACCACAGAACATTCACGTTTCACTAGTACTGAAATTCTGTCTAATGTGACGGAGAGTGAGCCTGTCGCTACTTGTAATGGACAGTGGGTACAATACATGCCTCGAAATTGAAGCATGCAGGTTTCCTCACGATGTTTTCCTTCGTTTCCTTGTTACAAATCGTACATAAATTCTGAAAAACTCATTGGTACGAGTCAGCTTGGACGGGGATCGAACCATCGCCTCCAGTTCGATAATTTATCTATTGTTAGGAAACATTCATATTAACCACACATAATAAAAAATGAAGGGTCCCCCATACAAAAAAACAAGCTTTTTTAGGGTTTATTGTTTTTGCTCTATCTATTGTGAGAGTGACATAGGCTAGATTATTTTAATATAGCGTCTGCAAAATAAAAAGAGGGGGAATAAACAGTTATTTTTTTGTTAAAAAATACAATATGGGTATCAAATGAAAGCTAGTGAACAGACAATTCCAAAAATATGTATATTAAAGTACTTTTATGTTACCGTTTCGACACAAGACTAAAAAGTATGAAATAAACTAAATTATAAAATAAAAAAAACCCGACCGCATAAAAAACCTATTAACTGAAAAGAGAAAAACAAGCTCTATAATCACTAATCAGCTATAACAGCTTTATTTGTGCCAATATAATTTGAATGTAGGTAGGTAATAAAAAGATTTTTGGCTGGTTATTGGTTTGTCCCCGCCTGCAATACCTACCTCATAACAGTAACATTCAAATGTATTAGCTCAAATAAAGCTGTTATAGCTGATTAGTGATTATAGAGCTTATTTTTCTCTTTTCAGTTAATAGGTTATTTATGCAGTCTGGTGTTTTGTTTATACGACCTAAATTGCATTATCAAAGTTGCCAAGATACTTTGCAGGTCACGGACGATAGCTAGTTTTAACTATTAAAACGATTCTGTTACCAGGAATCAATAGTTTCCAATATTAGTTTAAACTAACTTGATTGAATATTGGAGGAAAGTAAAGATTGACTTGGCAAAGTTTTGAGTTACGATTTAACTTTTGTCAAGGTTAGAATAATTTAACGGTCGATAAGTAAACACGCCTATGCTCACCCTTATATTCCCCCAGAGGGTAGACAGAATATTACGTTATCCAAAATATCTACAGAGTGGTAGTGGTCCAGTGGCGAGTAACCTTGCCTGCCGTGCAGGAGGCGATGGTTCGATCCCCGTCCAGACCGACTCGTACCAATGAGTTTTCTGGAATTTATGTACGATTTGTAGCACCACTGGCTTTTCAGTGAAGGAAAACATCGTGAGGAAACCTGCATGCTTCAATTTCGAGGCATGTATTGTTCCCACTGTCCGTTATGTGGCGACTGGATCACCCCCCGAAAATATGGCCCGGCCCTGCGTTTACCCATGGGGAGCGTCTTAATTTCAACTTGATACCTCCACCCGTTCCTGAGAAAAAGGGTCTTGACATACGAACAGACAGACAGACGGACAACAAAGTGAACCTATAAGGATTCTGTTTTTTTCCTTTTGAGCTACGAAACCATAAAAACGATTATTGGAGAAAATTAGACACGTGTGACCTGAACTAAAATAGATGTTCGTTTGACATTTAAGATTTGATTCTACAGAAAAATGTACTCCAAGATCCCGGAACAAGTTTTCTATGTTCATATACAAGGTGTTACAAATGTAAAAATAAACATTTAAAACTTTTAAGGGGGTTGTTTAGACCATCAAATTGAACAACCATCACTATGGGACCAACATCGTTATCGCGAAAAAAATATCTGATGTTTCATACTTAACTACAAATCTACTCGAGCTTGTATGGTGTAACTGTTTTTTTTTCGGGATTATGATACTGGTCCCAAAGTGAAAGTTTTTCAGTTTGATGGTCTAAACCACCCTCTTAAATGTTTATTTGTATTTTTGTACCACCTTGTATGTTTGGGCAATAGTATACGTTTTAGTGCAAATGTCAAAATTGGAGCATTATAAGAAATGTAGTCGGTGCATAAGAAACTTTGACTATTTATTATAAGGACTAGCCTTGCGGTAGCATTTCCCCTCTGCCACGGTATAAGCACAATTGATCTTGTACATTTACATTCAATTTTACACCTTATCACTAAACGAGACAGCCTATCATTGCGAAATAATAACTTCGAACTTAGAACGTTTGGGGTTCACACGAGACTACTTTTCATGATTTTTGACATTCAAAATTAGAATCTAAAGTTATGGGTAATAAAATCCAAAGTTGCGGATTTCATGTTACCTCGCCCCCCGCAAAAAGTGGCAGAAATGTTTGTTAGTAGAATTACACGCGTAACCAGTCCACATATAAATAGTCAAAGATAAGAAATGAAGAAAAGAGCATGGGTGGTGCGTTGCGGAGAGCTACAGAAACTCAATCTTGAGGTCCAAGTTTGAATCTGCACGGACGACATACCATGTGCCAATGAGTTTTTCTGTCTTATGTACTTAGTACCGACTGCTCTCAAACGGTGAAGGAAAACGTCGTAAGAAAACCTGTATACGCTGAAGAAAAAAATCCGATGCGTATGTGAAGTCTACAAATCCGCATTGGGCACGCGTGGTGGACTGACGTACATACAGTCATACACCCTCCCTGAGGGTAGACCTGTGCCCTACAGTGGGACGTATGTAGGCTGTGATGATGATGAAATGTGGTCGCTATCCCATTATGTATGTCGCAACACCGTAATTATCTTTATACTATATTGACGGCCCGATAGCACAGTCTGTAGTGAACCTGCCTGCTGTGCCGAGGGGCGCGGGTTCAAATCCCGTAAGGGACAAATATTTGTATGAAGAATATGAATATTTGTACCCGAGTCATGGATGTTTGTATCTATATATGTATTATATATCGTTGTCTAGTCATCATAACACAAGTCCAGTCCAGATTCTGGTACTTTAAATGTGACTAGATAATTTGTGTGAAAATGTCCAAGATATTTATTAAGATATTTATTTATTATATACGTTTAGGCAATAAAATGTTCACTATGATGAAGCAAGACTCATCAAATTTACGAAAAAAAATTGGTTGGGAGCATTCAAATGGTCGTAACATAAGATTGCAATGTTATAATAGTACATTACGATACGAGTGACCTAAGTTGTCCATTATTGCACGGCGTGAAGTTAGCGCCCGAGCGCAGCGAGGGTGCTAAACGCCGTGCATTAATAGGCAAGTGAGATCAGAGGGATCAGATTGCTATTTTAAAAGAAACATTGAAATGATTTTGATTTCGAATTGATTTATTGAAAAAAAACATTGAAACCAGTCATTGGATCATATTTAGTCAAATTCAGTGTCACCGTTTTCGCCATTTCTTTGATCGCGTCCGGAACAATTTCGGTGTTCTCATCGTCGCTAAATTCACTGCTCGAACAGTCCATTGCTGCTCGAAAGTTACAATTTTCGCGAAACGAACTAAGTCAGCGTTTTTCTTTGATTTCGTCGCTATCTTTGATATCCTTTCTTCTTTTGTAATTCTTCTTCTTCTTCAGGTTATTCGCCACGCAACCAACCTCCACTCATTTGACAGTCAGCTCTGCATCTTAGCATAATAGGGTATTTCAAAACATGTAAGAAAACATATAAAAATTCATGTTTATGATAGATTTCGAAAAAAGTAAACGAGAAATGTTGATATTCATTCATAAAAATGCAGTGTACATTGTATAATGCAATTTTACAAAGCGTCTTTTTTAATCTGTTTTTCAAATGTCTAAAACGCCATTCGCCATGTTGGTTGACGTCACTTCGATAGTACACAACCTATATTATTGTCGTGCTCTGTGTTATTTCGAACTCATTATTTTCACAAATCTTGTAACTTGGTCACTGGTTTACTAACTGAGTGACGTCACGAGCAGAAACAGCATGGCGGCTAGCGTTTTCGCGCGAAAATTCAAAATCATAAATAAAATGGTTTGTTAGGCATTTTTCGGCTTTATAAAATTACAATTCTACTAGTTCATTACGATCTCACTACTTTAAAACTGTTTTCAAAAAAAGGTGTAATACTCTATTGCCTATACTATAAATACAATATTAAGAACTATAATAACTTCTAATGGGATCGAAGTCTATAACTATAACTCAATGTCTAATGTCTCGAAAAATTAATGCTTTTAAAAAATTTTGACCTTTATCAAGCCTGCACAGGCTTTCTTTTTTCAGGGTAATTGAGCAATTTTCCCGCCAAATTTATTTAAAGCCCACTACATGTATTTCATAGATACTGTCTACCAACACTAATCTGATGTTTTATTTTCATATTTTGAGATATACATAGTAAGTAGATATTTCTAGGTACCAAATTAAAAAAAAATTTAAAAAAAATGGTTAAAAATGCCAGGTTAAAAGTAGCCGAAATCGAAGGGAATGTATGAAAAGATGTATGGACTTAGAGGAAGCAAGAGAGGTGTGTCAGAACCGCCCAAAGTGGAGATCTATAGTTTCTGCCTACCCCTCTGTAAAAGGCGTGAGTTTATGGATGTGTATGTATGTATGTACCAAGGTAGTTTTAGGTAAGTATCTCAGTCTTTCAGTAGGGTATTTGACAGCATGTAAAATAAAGGATCTATTGATGGCATCCGTATTGAACAGGAATTTTGGAAACCAACTATTTAGTCAGTTATGAAAAATACTAAATATTTTAAGAGAAAATCGACGAAGAAAAATTTTTTTTTTGTCTACTTTAGTCACGTGATCGTAAACTGTGATTTGCCGAATGGTGGATGACGTCAACTGCTTGTAAACAGTTGCGTGTAGAGTATGAGTATCGTACAAAGTTTACGTCATCGTGACGTCACCTGGTTGTAGCCACGTATATTGTCAGGAGAAGCGTGTTCGCGGGATATTTAAATAATAATTTTTGTTTTTGTTTTTTCTTGCTTTATATGTAATGGAACGTAAAATATACATTTTCTATAGAGTTCTTAGACATCAGTGATTAACGTTGAACAGTTTTTAAAAACCTGTCAAATACCCTATTAGGTGGTTCGATACCGAACTAGTAGTGAAATACCTGTGTTACTAGTTTTTTCTCGTTTCTATATAGGGTCCTTCTTAATATGCTGACACTTTTTTAAGGGTTTTTAGACAATCAAACTGAACGACTTTCTCTATTGGACCAACATTAAAATCGCAAAAAAAAATCAACTGCTCTCAAATCTGCAAACCGACTCGAGCCAAATGTTTGGGACAGCTGATTTTTATTTTGATTTCGATGTTGGTCCCATAGAGAAAGTTGTTCAGTTTGATGGTCTGATCATCCTCTTAAAAAATTGTCAACATAATAAGAAGGACCCTGTTTATATTTTTGTCTATTGGTTCTTGATTTACCATGGACCTATTTTTGGGAGTCCGTAGCCAAAAATGACAAAAATAGAACCCTTATTTCTCCTCAGTCTTAAACCCTATGGTTGTGTGATAGTGATCACTTTTTAGCAATAAGACCGTGTTATTTGTACCATTAAGAGCAGTTTATTCCGAAAGTTCCCGAGTCGGCTGCATACGTACGAAGTTCTGTCCTATCTTTCACCATTTTAAGTCAATACATTTTTAAAACACGATGTAGAAACCAATGTCTGTGTTTTCCATTTCTTTCTTCATTTCTTTTAAATTTAATAGAGTTTCAATATTAATTTAAGATTTGTATGGAAAACTTTGAGCCATGATAACTTTAGAACTAAATTGTTAAAAGGAAATCTGACAAAAGCAAAGCATATATTAGTTTCTAGATCGTGTCAAAAACTTTTAGATAGAAGATGCATTCGATTGTACGGCCCCCTATAAATTTAAGATTTTATATCCTAATGTTGTCATATTGTATACAAGGTCCAACTTAATATGCTGACAGTTTTGTGAGAGGATGATCAAACCATCAAACTGAACAACTTTCTCTATGGGACCAACATCGAAAGCGCGAAAAAAAAATCTGCTGTCCCATACATTTGGCTCTAGTAGGTTTTCAGTTTTGTATGGAACAGTAGACTTTTTTTTCGCTATACCTATGTTGGTGCCATAGAGAAAGTTGTTCAGTTTGACGGTCTGACCATCCCCTTGAAAAAGCGTCAGCATATTAAGAAGGACCCTATATACTTACCTACTATTTTTAAGACTGTCAATTTTGTACATACCTACTTACCGTTTTTTTAGTTGAAAAACTAAATGTTCAAAATAAGGCAAAATTTCGTATTGTGTGGAGCGCCGTACAAATTCTCCGCCTCTTAACGTAATTTACTGTATTTTTCACGTACCTATCTATAAATTTCTATGACTGTATCACAAAAAAATGTTTACTTTGAAATCGGGTCTAAAACGTTTTGAGTTAAACGACCCCTTTTTCACATAAAAAACAACGTGACATTCACTCAGACAGTGTTAAACTCAAGATTTTGCCATTTTAGAGTACAACAAAAGTAATAAAAAACCCTTGTGGCCTGTCTACTGATACCGGACGATAAATACCGACCATGGACGGTATAAAGCGATAGAAGTGACATTGTAGAATTATTATTGTGAATGTACAACATCCTTTATCAGCTAAACTGGATTTGATGTGGTTTTTACTTAGAGTACTATATCCGGATCCGCCTCGCCTTAGCATTTCCCCTCTGCCAACGTGCAAGATCAAAAAATCTTACGCATTTACATTCAATTTTATAGTGATAAGGATCACTAAACACGACAGCCTATATTGCGGAACAATAATTTCGATCACGCGACACTGTTTTTCACTATTAAAAACATTCAAAATTAGAATCTAAACTAATGGAATAAAATTCTAAGTTGCGTATCTCGTGCTACCTCGCCCCTCGCAAAAAGTGGCAGAAAATTTTGTTAGTAAACGCGTAACTTATCCTCATATCAGTAGTCTAAGAGTTTTTATCATTTCTCGATACCGGTAAAGATATTTAAGGCGTATTCGCCCGGGAACACGACTCTGCGTACTAATCGATGTGAACGAACTCGTGGGTCCGGTCAGAATTGAGCCGTTTTCTTTGAAAAATGAGATGAATTTTATAATTTTTCAAAAAATAAGAAAACCAAATCATTCTAGTTTTGTGAAGTATAGGTATTGTAAATTTTCATTTTCTTCCGATCAACAATGATGTATGAGTAAAAGGGTTACAACTCTAAGAGGAAGGATCTCTCTTTAAGACTAGAGTGAGCCATACCAATTGTAAAGTGTCCACTTTTTTTGACGTTTAGGTTTGAGTGTGTGGTGTCAAGTAGTATGGACAAAAGGCACCAAGTGACATATGGCCTTATGTTTACGGTCACTTTTCACACACACTAGCTCAAAAAAAAGTGGACAGCCTTATAAACAAATATCTATAGTTCCATCTCCTTCTACTATTAAAGGTACGTCATAAGACAAAAGAGACCAACTACAATCGTAAATTTATGCGGACTCTATGGAGATCCTTCCTCTTAGTTACAACTGGAAAAAAAGGGGTGACTTTAGATTCATTTTTCTTCAGTTTTGTTAATTAAAATAGGTTTCGAGAAAAACCAAATCACTTCTCATGTCCTGTAGATTGTTTCGTTTTGTTTTCTGCTTAAAAAGAATCATAGTTAATGTATAAATTGGTTACAAAGTTACCAAATTTTACGGTAAAATCGGGCGGTAGAGCCTTAAAGGTCGTCTTTCTTCTTCTGTCGTCGATGGGCGAGTCCGACACGCTCTTGGTCGGATTTTGTCTTCCGTTTTTGATCTCATAGTAAAAGTACGTATAAATAAGATTTGAAGCATCCTTCATTTAAATATGATTACACATTTCTTGTTACACCTTGTATTGTATAGAAGTCATATCTAAAAATACTCAATTCAAACACCTTTGAAATTACACCGGAACAGTTTAGAAACCAAATCACGTACTGAAGACGTCCTTTGAAGACATTTAGGCCGAAAACGGACGTCGAATAGCAAACAGAGGAAATGAAAGCCTTTTGTTCTGGATTTAGTCTGGAGCGGGAAATACACTTGTCAGTTATGTTTTGTAGCAAAGCTTCTGGCCACCCCAAAAGGGATTATGCTTTTGCAAGCGAAATCGAATCTGCTGTTCGACCTAAATGTAAGGGACAGCTAATTTTTTTTTTCGCGATGAAGGTTGTGGTCCCATAGAGAAAGTTGTTCAATTTGGTAGGTCTGATCATCCCGTTAAAACTGTCACTAATTTCAGTCCAACTTAACATGCTGACAGTTTTTAAAGAGGGTGATCAGACATCGAACTGAACAACTTTCTCTATGGGACCAATGTCAAAATCGCGAAAAAAAAATCTGCTGCCCCATAGAATTCGGTCGAGTAAGATATCAGTTTATTATGGAACAGCAGATTTTTTTTCGCGATTTCGACCTTGGTCCCATAGAGAAAGTTGTTCAGTTTGATGGTCTGATCATCTCCTTAAAAAAGTGTTGACATTTTCACAGAATGTGCGTTTTTAATGGCGGATTTGTTACAAATAATAAAAATGACAAAAGTTACATTTATGTATACATTTGGCTCGAGTAGGTTTGCAGTTTTGTATGGTAAAGCCGATTTTTATGGTGCCATAGAGAAAGTTGTTCAGTTTAACGGTCTGATTATACCCTTAAAAAGTGTTAGCATATTAAGGAGGACCCTATGTGTAGGACGGACGGACGGATAGACGGACGGATAACGTAAGTTTAGTAATAGGGTCCCGTTTTCACCCTTTGGGTACGGAACCCTAAAAACAGTCAAATGCACAGGATATAAAAAGGATCAAACAGCAAAATTTGCAAAACAAAAGCAAGCTATAAATAACACTATACCTATACGATTTACGTACAGTTCTCATTGCTATTCAGGGAGCACTCGATAAATTCACGCTTACAACGAATAGGTGGGCAGGAAGAAAAAAGAAAAAATGTTGGCGACACCGTCTATTGTCTCTGTAAATCAAAATAACAGTGCATGTTTGTAGTTCAAACACATAGCTACGATGGGGTGACATGGTTAAGGGAAAGGCACACGGAAGGAAAACCCAGTGTACTACTAACAGAACTTATTACTGGACTTAAAAGGCCAGACCAAAAAAATGTTCAATTCTCAGCAACTTTAACTAATATAGTCTATAATTTAAGGGTACTTTAATGTTATGTTAGAGATACTAGATCAATCAAATAAACTCCAAAATAATTTGTTCTATTTTTAGAACTTTGAGTCATTTAACAAATCTGATAAGTTTTAAAAGACTTTAAATCACATACAAAATAGGAAAAAGAACAAATTTGATTCGCTAAAAACCAACTTAAACCGCTTTTACTATTAAAATTGTAAAATCCATCATCTTTCAGTAATTTTTACCCAAAAATAAGCAATAGAAAACATTAACTTTAATTTTCCATGATTCCAAAATCAAAATTACTGTCAATGCGTGCAATTAAAAAGTAATATTTTATTAAATCTCTGTAAATCCAAATAACAGTGCCTGTTTGTAGTTCAAACACTACGATGGGGTGACATGGTTAAGGGAAAGGCACACGTATTAAACTACAGAAAAGAACATCCGAAGAAATCGCGTAAGGAATATTCAAACTTCAAAACATTATACTTTACCCTCCTGCGGCCCAGTTTCAAAAAGAGTCGAATGAAGGAAGACCCAGTGTACTACTATTAAAACTTATTATTAGTCTTAAAAGCCCAGACCAAAAAATGCTCATATCTCAGTAACTGTAACTAATATAGTTATGATATTTTAAGGGTACTTTAATGCCATGCTAGAGATGCTAGATCAATTAAATAAACTCAAAAATAATTTGTTCTATTTTTAGAACGTTAGGTCATTTTAACAAATCTGTCAAGTTTTAAAAGACTTAAAAATCACATACAAAATAGGAAAAAGAAAATATTAAATTCGCTAAAAACCAACTTAAACCGCTTCTACTAACCAAATAGTATCATTTCCGTCATTTTGGCACAAAAAAATAATCAATAGAAAACATTTCCAAAATCAACATTACGTTAAGTTGGACCCTGTAAATAACATCAGTGTGTAAGGTGCTTAAGGAAGAAATTTTATACAACTTTCGGCTCGCTTTTCGGCTTATCCAAGGTCATAGGATGGATGTTTGTTTTCTTTAACCCGCTTTTTGGTGGGAAAGTAATATTTTTGATGTCCACCCAAATTGGTTTAGCTTGTTGGAGGTATAGTGGTGATAAAAATGTCGAGTTTATCCGTTTAGCGTTTTTGTTTTTGGAGCGTGAAGTAAGCTTGGGGTAAGTTACACTTTAATAGTCAACGATTTAGGTGAAATGGAGCGATATTGTAGGTCTAGCATACTACCCCCGGAAAGCGACAAAAATCTAGACTTACCTCTGTCTTATTATTATTATTGGCTGGGCTATTGCAAGCAAGGGTCGTTATGTAACACTGCGACCATCGCTGGTCTGTTGTGTTCGCCCCAAGCTCACCCATAGTTTACACATACATCCGAACAATTTTTTATTATTCTAGGGTATGCAGGTTTCCTCACGATGTTTTCCTTCACCGCCGAGCTAGTGATAATGATAAATACAACCGTACATAAATTCTGAAGAACTTAGTGGTACAGGCCAGGAATCGAACCGCCGCCTCGTGATTGAGTCGCTAGCTCTCTTCCGTATGGACTATCATCGCTCCTAGCTCTATCTTTGTTACTTTACGTATGCGAAAGCGAGCGAGTTAGTTCGTTTGTATTGAGCGCGCCAACAGTAATATACCCTATATTACTGTTGGCGCGCTCAATACAAACGAAGTCTGGTTTTTCAATACTAACCAATTAAAGCCAATGAAATTTTGCAGAAACAATCTAGAAAGCAATCTCTAAGCTTATATGTAGTCAGATTTTCGTTAAAATGTATAGTTTTAAAGTTACAGTGCCTCAAAGATTTCGATACGAATCGTAAATGAATCCTAGCATTGAAACTGTATATTTTAACGAAAATCGGACAAGATACAAGCATAGATATTGGTTTCTATATTGTTTTTGAAAAATTTCATTGGCTTTAATTGGTTAGTATTGAAAATATCACCAGACTTCGTTTGTATGCAGCGCGCATTTACGCATCGGAATAAATTTCTCTTAAGGATGCTGACCCAACATCCGACTTCCAGTTCAAGTAAAGTAGATCACTACGGAACTGCTGCATGTCTAGCATGATTTCTCTACTTGCGCGCGACTCTGCTTTTTCCCATACCACATGTCGCGGCATGCGCGGCTTTCGCTCTCCGAAAACCGCGGGAACAGGTTATTTTCTATGCAGCGAAGGCACGTCGCGTGCGTGTAGAGAAATCATACAAAACGTGCTGATGCACAAGACGCACTTTACACCTTTGCCTATTAATCTGGGCCAGCGTCCAATGCTTAGTTAACATGCTCACGACTCTATTCCTCGAGGGGGTAGTCAGAGATATTCTGAAACCACAGAACATCCACGTTTCACTAGTACCGAAACTCTGTCCAGTGTGACGGGGAGTGAGTCCGTCCACTTGTAATGGGCAGTAGGTACAATACAAACCTCGAAATTGAAGCATGCAGGTTTCCTCAAGATGTTTTCCTTTCACCGAAAAGTCAGTGGTGTTACAAATCGTTAGTTAACATTAAAGTAGAATCTAAAGAGATCTAATATAATCTATTGTAATTTAGGATTAGATCTCTTACTCTTGGCGGACGATATACCTGTGTATCATTTCTTAATTGCCGCCGCCGGTTCTTGCAAAGTGCGTCGTTTGCGTCAGCAGTTTGTGATATACTTTACTTACAATCCTTAACTAGCGCGCATAACGGTTTTTATCATTTTATCGCTTTGCCGTGGGCATGCTAGCCCTAACGGTCGAACTGGGCAAGATATAAACAGAGTGTAAACTCAAACGCGTTTGATATTTCAGTAGGTGCTGCAGGCCATCCAACTGAACATCGTTCAAAATGGATCCAACATTGTAATCGAAAAAAATCTAAATTCCAGGCATTTGGGTCGCATAGCCCTTTACTTTTTCAATTTATTTTTAGAGTTCCGTACTCCAACAAGGAACCCTTATACTTTCGTCCATTCTGTCTGTCTGTATGCCTCACTAACTCATTAATTTTTGCACTTATTGAATCAAAATTTGACATGGAGACGGGGAACAGTAAACCAAGAACAAAAATGTAGTAGTTATGAAGTAACAATTTTTTTAGACCACTCTCATACAACTACATAGGTCTTGTCCTTAGACGATTTATCTACGGACCCGCCTCGCCTTAGCATTTCCCCTCTGCCAACGTGCAAGATCCAAAAATCTTACGCATTCTCATACAATTGTATACCTTGTCACTAAACGCGACGGCCTATAATTGCGGAACAATAATTTCGTTCACACGACACTGTTTTTCATGATTTTTAACATACCAAATTAGAATCTAAACTAGTGGAGTAAAATTCAAAGTTGCGTATCTCGTGCTACCTCGCCCCCCGCAATAAGTGGCAGACAAGTTTGTTAGTAGAATGAGACGCGTAAGTCCTCATATAAATAGTCTAAGGTCTTGTCCAATGGAACAAAATTCCTACAGAAACTAACTCTATAAAATACTTCTGTCTCGAGATATCTGCGCTCAAATTAAAAAATAGGGTGTACAATTTTGCAAATAAGTACCCTTTATAATTGAGGGCCCTAAGATAATTGATGACATTTCAAAATTTTAGAAAATTATTTTTATTTGATTTATGGATAGTTTACTGTTAATTAAGAGACCCGTATTTTTTATGTTTTCCTATTTTTCTTTCGTTTTAGTGAAAATATCTACTAAAAAATTGTTTGACGTAAGTTACAAAGGTAGGCTGTATGACAGTAATATATTAGCACAATTAAAAAAAAAATTACATAGGTACAGTCTGTCTAAAAAGTCATGACAAAAAATGAGGGCGCTGCCTCCACGCAAGAACGTCAAAATCACGAATAACCTGTCAACAACACTGTAGTTCCCTCAGAGGAAGGATCTCCATAGAGTCCGCATAAATTTACGATTGTAGTTAGTCTCTTTTGTCTTATGACGTACCTTTAATAGTAGAAGGAGATGGAACTATAGATATTTGTTTATGCGGCTGTCCACTTTTTTTTGAGCTAGTGTGTGTGAAAAGTGACCGTAAACATAAGGCCATATGTCACTTGGTACCTTTTGTCCATACTACTTGACACCACACACTCAAACCTTAACGTCAAAAAAGTGGACACTTTACAATTGGTATGGCTCACTCTATTAGGTATAATCTCTTTGGTAGTTCCTCAAACATTCATCGTACGTTCCGTTGTCAACTTGTCAATATATTTTTTTTAAATTACCTGACATCAGAAGGCAAAGGATATCTGATGGGTGATGCCTACCTCCGCATTATTTTTTGTTTTTTCATAATATTTTAAAACTATTACATTAAAAAATAAAAAAAAATATGTATCATGATAAGCATCCAAAAATCTCGAAACGGTTTTCGTATTTCACTACCAAATGATAAATGAAATGTTGTCAATTGTAATCCCTAATTAAAGTCAGGCCAATTTTAATAGGTCACATTTGACATCTATTGATACTTCATCAAACGTAACCTTGTAACGGCGGGCATAGAGTAATGTTTATTTTTTCGAAGTTAGAACTGCACAATTACTTAATTACGAGTACATATTTATTTTAATAATGACCAAAGAAGGTAATTTTACGATTTACTTTCACTAATAAACCATTCTAAACATAACAGTTCTAAAGAACTGAACGTCTATACAATGTTGCGTCTGTGACCCTTTTTCTTTTTCACACTAGGGATGTAACCCAAAAAAATCAAAGTAAAACGTAGTTCCAACAAATCGCGATATTTACATACAATTCGATTCACGTATGTTTGAAATCCGTATCTATTCATTCCCTTTAATCGATGTTTTTAAGCAGGTCACCTCACTACGAAGCTAAAACTGACAGATGTCCATTGGCCCCACTTTAATTGTTGCTTAGGAGTCGCGCTGCAAGTCTGGCGGAGTACAGACGCGTGCGTATCGGCGCGTTGGGCTTGCACGTGGCTCCACCATTTTGTGAACTCTTTTGTGTTTTAACCTTAAAACAATCACTTGAGATTATAAACTACTTACATTGGCAAAACTGCCACGCTAGACTTAATTAATACTACTGATCATTTTCCTTCGTATACTATCCACATAACGAGACATTGACTGAATTGTGATAACACATCGGATGCCACTAAACAAAAATTGAATTGAATTGAATTGTTGCTTACTCTAAATTTTGATTTCCCTATTGGCCATCAGATTCTAGTCGGCCTATACCTACTTTACTTCAGTACCATAAAAGCATATCAGAGAGATGAAAACTAGAGCGAAACCGAGTCTCGTCGCATTTTTACACTTACGGCTAAAATATACGTGACAACGTTAAACTAAATCAGAAGTCACCTGATACAACCTTTATTCGAAGCCAGAAAGTGCGAATATGGCTTGATTTGTACGACTTCGAATTTAATACGAACTACACGGTGACACTGACAAGAGCGAACGTAGGTAAGAGTCAGCACTTTGAGCAATTTACACAAATTTACAAAAACGTATGCCGCGGTGGTGTGATTTGTTTAGAGCTGTTATAACCGCGTGAATGTATACCCCATAGCACAGAATAAATACTAAAGTCCGGCCGCTGAAAGATTGCGTTTGACAGTTACCATAAAATTGTAAAAAACTGAATGAAAACTATAAATGCCGATCATTATTTAGTAGCTTTTTAAACTTAAAAGGGCAGCTAGTGCCCTGTGTACTAGAGTGAGTCCAGGTAAACAATATTTTCATTCAGTTTTTTACAATTTTATGGTAACTGCCAAACGCAATCTTTCAGCGGCCAGACTTTAGTACTACTCGTACAGAAGAATCATTTCGGAAACAGATTTAAATAAATAGCGACCCTCTCGTACGTTATTCGCGAATTGTGTTATAGTACGGGTGCGAATAACTTTGCAACTTATTGCCGTGCAGTTAGAGTCGCTATTTATTTAAATCTGTTTTCGAAGTGATTCATTTAGTACGGATAGTATTAGTATTTATTCGTAGGTACGTAATACCAGTTGCTCTAAAACGGTAAAGGAAAACATTGTGAGGAAACCTGAATCCGCTGAAGAAGAAATTCTGATTCGTATCTGAAGTCTACCAATACACATAGGACACGTCACAACGGCGCGCGTGCAAACAAAAATGAACCGAGTCATCAGACATGAAAGCTTCTTTTTCATAGTCTCCCTTTTTCACTCTTTTACGTGCTAACAGCGTGACATCGCTAGGGTTTTCAGGTCTCGCATTGACTACTCACAAAATGGCAGCAAGTCCAATGAGATTTGACCAAGAAGTTTACACGGTATACCTAACCTATTGCCATTCACCCCTCGGTGGGGATCGGCCGTCAAGCGTACTTGAGCTGTGGAGTAAGACAGGCCTGCCCATAGGGACAAAGCTTCGAACAATTGCTAGTGCCTAATTTATGGAAGACATTGGGTGCGTACAGATCATTTTGTGCGCTCCTGGCTCCACTGAGACACAGCTTTGGACAATCTATGGGAAACTCTCCTGTTATTGAAGGAATAACGAGGATAGAGTTTTGATAGTCAGCGAGGAACTTTTATAAAATCCTCGTGTTCGAGATACTCGTACATTCATCTCGCTTACCAAATATGTAATATGTATGAAATTGAATTTGTGATCCCCGTTCTGGGTCGTTTCTGGTGCAGAGGCTAGCGATTGCAATTCAGCGTGGCAACGCTGCTAGCGTTTTGGGCTATTAGCGTTTTGGGTTATTTGACTGAGCGTGTTTTTCAATGTTTTGACGAAGCTTGTTGCTGACCGCTATATTTTTGTGATTGATGTGTTTACTTATCTAATGAAATAATCGATTCATCAAAAATATGTATGAGTTCCTCGTCAGGTGGTAAACCCAACTCTATACAACCACTGCCCCCAGGGAACGTAAAGTCATTCACACATG
Source organism: Agonopterix alstromeriana (assembly GCA_963924505.1). Taxonomy (NCBI): domain Eukaryota; kingdom Metazoa; phylum Arthropoda; class Insecta; order Lepidoptera; family Depressariidae; genus Agonopterix; species Agonopterix alstromeriana. Next base: position 11,609,283 of record OZ004684.1, read on the forward strand.
AGGTAATACTTCGCGGTCGCTATCGCGCTCCGTGTGAACGTACCTTTTTATTGGCCCGTGTATTTTAAAACCGCTGGTAAAACGGAAGTTATAGCTTATTGCAGTCTATTTTGCTCTTTGTGTCAATTAGCTTTGTTATGTTTGGTAGTTCTGTGTTTTGCGGGTTTTCGGGTTCCTTAGTCAATATTAAAAATCATTTTTTCAATGAAACTTCACTTATTAACTGTCAAATCTTTTTTGAAGCTACCACGTGTTGTCGCTCTAGAAACGATGCTGCAACATTAAGGGTCCGTTTCACCATTTTTTGGGTAAGTTCTTTTTTTTTATTTATAATTAATGGACTTTTTGCTTGTGCGTTAGCACCGCATTTCCGCCAATGTCAAGTAGTTTGTGAGAGTATCTATCCCAATCTCAGGGATTGTTTTTGATAAAGAACAAGAAGAGATTAAGGAATGCGGAGCCTCGTAGCAGGCAAAGACGCGACGCGCGGACAACACACGAGACAAGTTCTCGGGTCAGAACCTGCATCGTGACTCCGGGTAAGCTCTTGTTAGCTTATCCGAGATCCGACAGCTCATTTGACATATTTTGTATGAAGATAATAATTATGTCAAAATGAGCAGTCAGTTAAGCTAACAAGAACTTATCGAAAATTGGTGAAACAGGCCGGAAACTTTATTATTTTTATTACAGTATTCATTCTAAGTATTAAGCTAAGAGGAAGGATCTCTCTTTAAGACTTATGTCTCGAGATATCTGCGCTCAAATTAAAAAATAGGGTGTACAATTTTGCAAATAAGTACCCTTTATAATTGAGGGCCCTGAGCTAATTGACAACATTTCAAAATTTTAAAACAATAATTTATTTGATTTATGGATAGTTTACTGTTAATTAAGAGACCCGTATTTTTGATTGTTTCCTATTTTTCTTTCGTTTCAGTGAAAATATCTACAAAAAAATTGTTTGACGTAAGTTACAAAGGTAGGCTGTATGATAGTAATATCTTAGCACAATTTTATAAAAAAATTACATAGGTACAGTCAAAGAGATTATACCTAATAGAGTGAGCCATACCAATTGTAAAGTGTCAACTTTTTTTGACGTTTAGGTTTGAGTGTGTGGTGTCAAGTAGTATGGACTAAAGGCACCAAGTGACATATGACCTTATGTTTACGGTCACTTTTCACACACACTAGCTCAAAAAAAAGTGGACAGCCGCAGAAACAAATATGTATATTTCCATCTCCTTCTACTATTAAAGGTACGTCATAAGACAAAAGAGACCAACTACAATCGTAAATTTATGCGGACTCTATGGAGATCCTTCCTCTTGGGTATTAAGCTAAGTAAGGTTATGTAATCAATAATAGTTTTACATACAGATATAAATATTTTATAAAATCTTCGTGTTCGTCTGAACTATTCTAGCGTTGTAGTTTATACAGTTTTGAATAGAAATTAATGATTTTTGGTGCATTAATACTCTAGTTAATAGATCTCACTACCTACCTAAATGTAAAGCAGGATTATATTTATCCAATCCAGTGGACTCATTTGAAAGGTTTTTATTGAGGTATATTTGATCCCTTTTCTTGTATTGATAATTATTTTAATTTTTACGGAACCCAAAGTGTGTTTACCTACCTACACTTTTCCGGTTTTTATAATTTGTGGTTTTTGTTGAATAAGTAAATTCTGTGTTTCAATGTACGTAAGCTCATAAAGTATTTGTGCTTATTGTGGACTTTTCAGCGGGTTTTGTACCCAAAAATGTAAGTAAATTTTATAATTTTCTCGCGGATTTGTCTGCATGGATCATGTTTACGGTTGCCAAAGTTGTTAAGAATAACACAATATGTGTCTCCAATGTAATTTTCAACTCTTTGACCTAAAAAACTTATTATTAATACTTTCATGATATATATTTTTTTAATCATGAACACTGAAATAATCTGAAATCGAGCCTAAGTACATCCAAAACAAAGTAGGTAACAAAGTAACACGATGTGTAATAAAGTCTCCATAGTAATTTCCAACCTCTTTGATCTGAAAAACTTGTAATAATCTATATATATAAAAATGAATCCCTATTTCCCTTGGTCACGGCATCACGCCTGAACGGCTGGACCGATTGCGATGAAACTTTGGTGGGTTGTTGTGCATATGCCAGGGAAGGTTTATAAACAAAAAAACGGCCAAGTGTGTGTCGGGTAGGTGTAGGGTAGGTGTAGGGTAGTTGTAGGTGTAGAGTAGGTGTAGGGTAGTTGTAGGGTAGGTGTAGGGTAGGTGTAGGGTAGTTGTAGGTGTAGGGTAGGTGTAGGGTAGGTGTAGGGTAGGTGTAGGGTAGGTGTAGGGTAGGTGTATGGTAGTTGTAGGGTAGGTGTAGGGTAGGGAAAATGGCAGAACAACGTCTGCCGGGTCAGCTAGTATGATATATTTTCTTAAATCATGAACCCTGAATGAATCGGCCAACCATAAGTTTTCTACTGTCGTTACGTCGCCAATTTCGTATGGCAGAAATTAGTTCTCGACGAAATCACTAGGAGCGCTGTACGAAATTCAATACAAAATTGGTGACGTACAGTAGTAACTTTCAGTGAAAACTCTACACAACGTAACACCTTCCGACGCGGTGGTAGAGTCGAAACTTAGGTGCGTCAAAAAAGCTATCCATGTGATATAATCGTTTAGAATACAATATTTTGGTTTAAATTGATTTGACCTCCACCTCCAACTTGACTTGACAAACAGACAAAAAACTTTCAATAACTTGTGATGAACTTTATAGATAAAACCCTTTAAATTATCCCCTAACATTTGACTCGGCTGTATGGGCTCGTTCCCTTTGCCTCTCGTATGTGCGTATACCGTGTCTCGTATACCGTGTGACGGTACTACAGTAGTACAGTACAGTAAAAACTCATGGTAGGTCCACTGAAATCCAGCCTAAGTACATCCAAAACTAAGTAGGTAACATAGTAACACAATGTGTGTCTCCATTGTAATTTCCAACTCTTTGATCTGAAAAACTTGTAATTAATATTTTCATTATATTTATTATTACTTTTCATGACATCATTTTTTTTTTTAAATCATAAACACTGAATGAATCTGAAATCCAGCCTAAGTACACCGAAAACAAAGTCGGTAACTAGGTACACGGTAGGTACATAAATAATATCTTTATAAAATCGCAACGAACCTTTTTTTTACGATAAATTATAAAAGATACTCAAACCTAAAATAATATTTGTTTATTTTTAATCAAAAACAACGTTTATTAAAGATCGCGATTCGTTTAAAAATTCAAGAAAAGATTGTTTTTATCAGCGAGAAAGGTTGTAAGAATCAATTTCACATTTTATCAGAACATTTTTTCGTCTCAATTCAAGAAAGTTTTTTCGGGTCAGGCCTTTTTAAGTCATTTTTGATGTTCTCCTTCACGGACCAATCTTCTTACGAGCTTTGTTTAAACTGTGAAAGAATATTGAGCTGAATTTTAACCTTTACTGAAAAGAAAACCATTTTTTTACGTTCCTACGCGTTACTAAATGGATGTCATCATTATCATCTATAAGGTCTAACAAAATTAGGTGAAACTATTTTAAGAGGATGATCAGACCATCAAACTGAACAACTTTCTCTATGGGACCAATATCGAAATCGCGAAAAAAATATCTGTGGTCCCATAGGTCGAGTATGTTTGTATGGAACAGGTGATTTTTATCGCGAATTCGATATTGGTCACATAGAGAAAGTTGTTCAGTTTGATGGTCTAAGCAACCCCCTAAAAATTTTTAAATGTTGTATATTCAGTCTATGAATTATTCCCATTATAATACAATACATATGCCAGCTTCCTGGCTGTGCCATACCATCATCATCATCATCTCAGCCGATCGACGTCCACTGCTGGGCATAGGCCTCCGCTAAGGATCGCCACAACGACCGGTCCTGCGCTGCAATCGTCCAAGAGGTTACCGCCACCTTCACCAGGTCGACGGTCCACCTTTTGGGGCCTGGTGAAACGTGGATGTTCCGAGTTTTCTTTGCCTAAGGTGTATCACAAAACTACGGTATAAGAAAGAGTATCTAGTACTACATAAATAAACTATATCCTCTATAACTATAAAAGAGAAACTAATCTAAGTATTTCGATTGTGTTTAGAAACTTTCACGAAGCCGTGGTGGTCCAGTGGCGAGTAACCTTGCCTGCCGTGCAGGAGGCGATGGTTCGATCCCCGTCCAGGCCGACTCGTACCAATGAGTTTATCGGAATTTATGTACGATTTTTAACACCACTGGCTTTTCGGTGAAGGAAAACATCGTGAGGAAACCTGCATGCTTCAATTTCGAGGCATGTATTGTACCCACTGTCCATTACAAGTGGCGACGGGCTCACCCTCCGTCACACTGGACAGAGTTTCGGTACTACTGGTGAAACGTGGATGTTCTGAGGTTTCAGAATATCTCTGACTACCCCCTCGGGGAATATAGTCGTGAGCATATGCTTATATGCTTTCACGACGACAGAACGTCCGACCGAATGAAGACTTTTCACATTTAGTCCTGTCTCACTCCACTGGCCGATCCCCGCCGAGGGGTAAATGGCAATAGAATAGATTAGGTATACCGTGTAAACTTCTTGTTCAAATCTCATTAGACTTGCCGCCATTTTGTGAGTAGTCAATGCGATATCATGCTGCCAGCTCGTGAAAGAATTAAAAAGCCCGACAATGTAAAGGAAGCTTTCATGTCTAATGACTCGGTTCATTTTTGTTTGCACGCGCGCCGTTGTGACGGTTAGTAGGTTATTCGCGAATTGTACGGGTGCGAACAACCTTGCACCTTATTGCCGTGCAGAGAGACTCGCTATTTATTTAAATCTGTTTTCGAAGTGATTCTTCTGTACGGGTAGTACTATTACCTTCCCCCTCCTTCGCATAATCTTTGATCATTGACGTGTCAAAAAGTCGGTAACCACACAATCAAAGCCTTACTTGAACAAAGAACTTTTTTCGCTTTGGCTCCCTTTGTAATATTCTTCACGCAAAATCTTTGAATAGGTATTAAAATATTTTTTCCGACACCAAAACGGTATTTCAAAGGTGTTTCGATCTAACACGACAGAGAGGTTTTTCATTAAATTTTTACCTACTGATGTAATCAGTACGAATTCCTCAACGAATTCAAACAAAAAGCTTTTCGTACTTTTGCTTTATAAGGCTGATTCTGGATTAAGAAGATTCTGGATTCGGTTGCTTCTGGATTCGGTAGATTCTGGATTCAGCAGATTCTGGATTTGGCATTAAGATGATGGTCCCATAGAGAAAGTTTGTTAGTTTGATGGTCTGATCATTCCCTTAAAAAACCTTTTTGTATAGATTTATTTTTATATATAAATTAGTGCTCACAAGAGGAGTGTGGATGGAAAAGTAGAAAGCAAGATATTTGACTACGGGATTGTTTGGACTAGGAGACAAATATACTAAAAGTCCCCCCCACTTCTCTGTGGTCAACGTCAACGTCTGGATGTCAACGGCCCGTGGAAACTACGACAGATAGGGTTGACCTCGAACCAATGTCATAGAAGATCCTGGTCAGATATGGTTGGCGGTAAAAAAAAAAATAGCGAAATTCAAGATGGCTGCCATGGACCGAAAGCAGTTTCAAAAGGTTCACCAAATTGACAGAAAATTTGTATCCGGGGGTTTTTGGGGTCGCATTTTCTTTTTATCTTTAACTTTCATGAGTGTCGCCATACAAATTTCATAACTTACTTAACTCTACAAAATTTTCTCGGGTCGTATGACAAAAGTTTATAACTTTTTTGTAGGAAATTTTGTCAGGTTTAATTTGTACCTACAAAAATTTTCAATAGGTCCCATAGATTTCGAGATCTAAGCAAAAAACAAACTTCCTGCTTTCGACTTTTCCATCCACAATCGTTCGTTGCCTAAACTAGTAAGCATTATTTAAAAAAATGACGTTATACAGGCGACGATGATGATAATGATAGGCATAATAAGGTGCACTTTTAGCGTATATTATTTGAACCTGAATCGCACCAATTAAAAACCTTTACCTAACGCTCTATCGACGCCGACGTCGTCAAAAAAGAAGTTTCAGCACAAAAATAATTAGCCTTTCGCCACAAAAGACTCTTTGTAAATGAACCGACAGTAAAGAAAGGATCGGATATCTTATTTCAATCCAATTAAACCTTTTTATCTGTGTCTCTTAGGGTACTTGATTACTCGAGAATCTGTCCAGCTCAAAGGGTTCTTGTAACAAAAATAATATTACCTATTTCTAAAGAGATAAACTTTTACCTACTTGGTACTGTGAATCAAAAAAGTCCTCTGTAAAAAAGCATATTATAAACTAGATGAAAATGCTTGGTTCTGAGGTCACTAGCTTATAGTTTATTTACTTTACTGTATAGTATCAATTATTTTATTTAATAGACTATGTATTATTGAACACCTATATAACTTTAGCTTAAGAATTAATATTGTAATATTTATTAAGTCGTGTTATGTTGAAGAGTTTCTGGCCGCATCTTCTCTACAGCGAAAACACGGTGGTAGCTTTAAAAAGATTTAACGTTTGATAAGTGTGCTGCAAGCTCCTATATTGAATAAATTATATTGACTTTGACTTGACTAGTATTGGTTGAGCGGGCTCATTTTCCGTAACTTGACAACTTAGGCGCCTATTTTGCGTGAGATGACATTGACTATTCTTACCATCCTAGCTCCTCCAGGAAGCCCACCAGCTTGTTTATGCTGCGGAATACTTCTGGAAGAGACCCCGGTTCTCACCGATCCCAGCTACCCAATCCGCCGCGTAGCCCCAGCAACGTCCTATGCCGAGGTCCTTACCCCCCTGGGTGCACCTAGGTCGGTGGCTTAAGATCATTCATTTGGCTCGGTAGACCCTTCGTGGTCCCTCCAATAGTCCGCAGTAAAAAACAGTAACTGCTCCCTGAGCAACGCTGTATTATTAATTTCCAAAAAAAAAAGAGACTGCCGTGATCCGAGGCGTTGAGCTCCGATAGCGTGCATTCTAACAGCACGTGCGCAGCTGTTTTTTCAACCTCCATGCAGGCCCTGCACAGAGGACTGTTAATAATACCATTATTAAAAAGATTTTTGTTAAAAGGACCGTGACCAGTCAGGGCTCCAGTAAATAGTCGAGCGCTCTACCAAGGGTTAACCCTCGCCTCTTTGTAATCTGTCAGTGCATTCCAGAGTGTCCCGTTTTTGACTGGTGTAATTGCGAGCGGATCCAGCCGAAAGCGGTACAATGGGCCCGGGCCCTAGCGTCTGTGCTAGACCCGCGTCTCGCTAATTCGTCCACTGAATCATTGCCACGCGAGTTGCTGCTTTTATCTAATTGCAGGGTGATGTGGTTTCGCATAGACCTAAAAATTGATATCGTTTACATCTTGTTGAAGATCATTGCTATATTTTTCATTAATTTGTATGTCTTTCGACTCAAGACCTGCACGTCTAGTATGATTTCTCTAAATAACCTGTTCCCGCGCTTTTCGGAGAGCAAAAGCCGCGCTTGCCGCGACTTGTAGTACGAGATAAAGCCGAGTCGCGTGCAAGAGGAGAAATCATGCTAGACGTGCTATAGTGTGATTTTTGAAATTCACACGTTCAATATCATGGTCGAATGATGCATAATCTCCATAATAATTTTGATATTTTCTACTGCTGATTTGAACGTGTGAGTTTCAAAAATCGCACTTCCTACTTAACTTCTGTCGTTACGTCGCCAATTTTATATGGCTAAAATTAGTTCTCGGCGTAACCACAAGGAGCGCTGTACGAAATTCAATACAAAATTGGTGACGTAACTACAGTAGTAACTTTCAGTGAAAACTCATGGTACCGGCCGCGATCTTCTCTACACAACGTAACACCTTCCGACGCGGTGGTAGAGTGGAAAATTAGGTGCGTCAAAAAAGCTATCCATGTGATATAATCTTTTAGAACACAATATTTTGGTTTAAATTGATTTGACCTCCACCTCCAACTTGACTTGACAAACAGACAAAAAACTTTCAATAACTTGTGATGAACTTTATAGATAAAACCCTTTAAATTATCCCCTAACATTTGATTCGGCTGTATGGGCTCGTTCCCCTTGCCTTTCCGTAACAAAGAAATTAAAAAAAAAACTGTCACTGTCAAACAAGTTGTCTTGATATTCTGCAAATCGGAAATTCTCGTATTTTTGTTTTATTTTAACAAGTTTCTACAATGGAAATGGACGAAAACTTTTACAAATCAATATGCCGAGTTTGTCTATCCCACGAAAATAGTGCCAGGGTTCCTCTATTTGACAAATCCAGTGAAGAAAATAACCTAAGTTGTTACGGGAAAGCAGTCCTCACTTTCGCCAATATTAGCCTGAAAACTGACTCTCTACCTAACTGTATGTGCCAAAATTGTTTATACTTACTCAAGCAAGCAATAATCTTTAAGCAAAAGTGCGAAAAAAGTGATTTGGAACTCTCAAAATTGGTTTCAAACAGTGAACTTTCTGACAGAAAAATCAAGGAAAAGTTGTCTCAATTCGTGTTATTCAAGCATTATTTCCCTGATGGATGTGAAGGAAACGATTCGGAAAACGAGCTAGAGGTCGTACCACAAATATTAAAACAGGATAACGTTGAAAACTCTGAATCGGACCATATTTTCGACGACGATTTCGACGATTTATTCGAATACATAAAAGAGCCGTCACAAGAAGAGAAAGAAAACAGCAAGACTGAAGAAAACATAGATCTGTTACTAGACAACATAGAAAAAGTTATAAAAATGTCACCGCAATCTCTTCGCAGATACAACAAAAACTACCACAAACCATCGCAGCGGATAAAAGTCAAAATCCATAGTAAAATTAAACTTAATCGTAAAGAAACTAAACAACGAGCGTACCAGAACAGACCGCAACGAGATATTACGTGCAAAATTTGTAACAAAGTCCTCGCTAATATATCAACGTACCAATGCCATATGCAAAGCCACAACGGCTACAGATATGTTTGCGAACACTGTGCAAAAGGGTTTGCCATACACGCTCAGTTACAATATCATCAAGCTGCAGTCCACAATATTGGACGAACCTACATCTGCAAGCAATGCGGGTTTAAAGCCGCTCGACGATGGGATTTAGTTGAACATGAACGAGTACATTCTGGGGAACGACCGTACGCTTGCGATAAATGCGGCTTGACGTTCCGAAGACGTTTCGTTTGGAAAAAACATGCGATATACCATATGGAAAAGACGATCCAATGTCCTCAATGTCCGAGGAAGTTTTATCAGAGAGGTGAAATGCTGGCTCATGCGAATAACGTTCATGAACGAGTGTATATTTATGCGTGTAATGTATGTGAGGTTACGTATGCGAAGCCATCATCGGTGAGACGGCATTTGGTTGAGAAGCACGGTGTAGCGAGGGAGATGCAGGGGAAGATTAGACGGATTAATTTGGGAAAGTCTTGCGTTAAGCCAGGCATACATTAAATTGGGACTAAATAACATACAGCCATACTTTCCTAGAGGGGTTGGCAGAGACTATGGTATGGACAGTCATCATCAGATATATCGTAGCATACAAGGTGTTCAAATATTTCTCAGCAGTGCTAATTTTTAGGGTTCCGTAGTCAACAACGAACCCTTATAGTTTTGCCATGTCCGTCCGTCTGTCTGCAGCATACCTCAGAGACGCTCAGTACTAGAAAGCTGTAATTTGACAAGGGTATACACATTAATCAAGCCGACAAAGTGGTAAAATAAAATCTTGAAAAATGTTTTTTTTTAGGGTTTCTCCCCCACGAAAAGTAGAGTTGACATTTTTTTTTCTCTTCTATCTCATGGTGTGGGGTATCGTTGGATAGGTCTTTAGGGATCCGTTAGCGAAATATTAAGCTTTAAAGTGAAAATTTTTGATAGAGTCAAGTGTCAACCTTTGTTGGTTCCATAGAGAAAGCTGTTCAGTTTGACGGTCTGATCATCCTCTTAAAAAAGTGTCAGCATATTAAGAAGTATTACTGCTTATTAATTGATATATTGATATTAATAATGAAATTATACAGGGTCCTTCTTAATATCGTGAAAACATCGTGAGGAAACCTGCATTCTTCAATTTCGAGGCATGTATTGTACCCACTGTCCATTATAAGTGGCGACGGGCTCACCCCTCCTCATACTGGACAGAGTTTCGGTACTACTCGTGAAACGTGGATGTTCTGAGGTTTCAGAGTATCTCTGACTCCCTCTGGGAAAATAGTCGTGAGCGTATGCTTATGCTTATGGCTTCTTAATATGCTGACACTTTTTTAAGGGGATGATCAGACCGTCAAACTGAACAACTTTCTATATGGGACCATAATCGAAATCGACAAAAATAAATCTAAATGGTGGTCCTATAGAGAAATTTGTTCAGTTTGACGGTCTGATCATCCCCTTAAAAAATTCTCAGCATTTTAAGAAGGACCCCTATATTTAGTTAAACGATATGTTGTTATATTTCGTTATAGGAAAAATATTATGGTACCTACTTACTTTAAAATAAATTATTCATTTGATTATTATCTGTTTTAATTACCACGCCGTACTCCCAAACCAGAGGTCCTGGGTTCGAATACTGGGTGTTGTCGTTGCATAGTTTCTATACAAGGTGTTACAAAAGTAAAAATAACCATTTAAAACTTTTAAGGCTGCTGTTTAGACCATCATACTGAACAACTTTCGCTATGGGAACAACATCGAAATCGAAAAAAAAAAATAGCTGTCCCATATAATTATTTAGCTTGAGTAGATTTGTAGTTTAGTACGGCACATCAGATTTTTATTTTACGATTTTGATATTGGACCCATAGTGAAAGTTGTGTAGTTTAATGGGCTAAACCACCACACCACACCACAGCACCACACCCACACCACCACCATATGGGTTAATAATTTGTAGTAAATGTTCTGCATGCCCTCTCTCGAATTATATATTGCATGCTCATGGGCAGATCACAGAGCTCTATATAAAATACTGTTAACCACCTTTATATTACCTGTGTCGCAATAAAGTCTTTGAAGTTTGAAGTTTGACCACCCCCTCAAATGTTTATTTTTATAACACCTCGTATTCAGTGTCCCTGAGGATATGCATTAACTTTGACCTCTTATTCAGCCCATTAAATAAGGCATTTTTGACTATGGGACCAAAGTTGAAAACACGATAGTTAATTGTTGGGTCGTTCTTAATATTCTGACGGTTTTTCAAGAGGATGATCAGACCATCGAACTAAACAACTTTTGTCTATGGGAGCCAACATAGAAATCGCGAAAAAAAATCTGCTGTCCCATACATTTTAGTCGAGTCGGTACGGTACGCAGTTTGGTATAGAACAGCTGATTTTTTTTTCTAAATTTCGAAGTTGGCTCCGTAGTGAAAGTTGTTCAGTTTGATGGTCTGAAGCACCCCCTTAAGTATTACTAGGGTGTTTTTGTTACACCATGTATTTTGGTCGACTAGGATTGCAATTTTATATCAGCAGAATTTTTTCCCCGAAATCGATGTTTGTTGGTTCCAGAGAAAATTGTTCAGTATGATGATCTGATCATCCCCTTACAAAACCGTCAGCATATGAAAAAGGACCCTATAAGATACAACGTGTTAATAAATAAACGCAAAACTAGAAATCCATGAGCACGCTATCGCTTTAAAAATTAAAAATGCGAATAAATTTCAATTTTAATTAATTAAATAATGAAATTATTGTTTCAATGCAATTATTTCGTTATAAATCGCAAAACCTCACACCTACACCCCACTGGGTGTAGGTTTGAGGTTTTGCGCTTATTTATGAACACTTTGTATAATGTACCAATCCAGGGCACATTCCTCCTAACAAATGAAAAGGGCAATAGTACCACCACGAGGACCCCGGACCCAATGACACTTCAGTGGAGCCTGGAGAAAAGTTAGTTCAATCCTCTATCGAACTTAAAGCATTAAAATTTAAAGACAACATTAAGAAGAGCCCATTTTGAGATCAAAGGCAGGTTGACCTGCTCTCTGGCAAACATTAGAAGGCAAGTACCTAGTTCCAGGGCTATAAGTTCTTTACTAGGAAGTGCCGAGAACCAAGCCATTTCCAACCTTAACACACAGGCTTACAAGCGCTATCGGGAGACTATTGGGTTTTCAAGGAAGATCCAAATTACGAAGTTCTACGTATCAATGGATTTTGACTCCTATTACCGTTAGGAACAAGCGTACTAATAGTGGTCTTTTTATGTTGTGTGGAAGTCAGGTAAGGGACGTGGGCCCTTCGGGAGTTAACCCTCTACCAATCATTCTATCTGATGGATTTGCATGTTATAGGAGCAAGCGATTTAGTAGTCGCTAAATGTAATGCTGCTACGAACTTTCTTGCTACGCAGCAGTGAGCGTTTTTCCAACAATTTTCCATGGGTTTTTGGATCACTCTTTATTTGATCGAAGGTCTAGTGTGATGGTTAGTCAGCTGGTCACAAATTTTAAAAGATACACGCCTCGAAGTTGGAGCACATTTAAAGGGTTTTCTTGCGATGTTTTCAAAAGCCAGTAGGGTAACAACTTGTCAGGTAAGGTAGGTGTTACCCTAGCCACTAGATCACCATCATGGAGCAAGATCATCACGGATTTTAGACGTGTAGGTAGTGAACATATAAAAATTTTGACAATAAATACTGTTGTCCGTAAATTACTCTAATTCGTAGGTAGGTACTTCCGACTTTTGTAAATTCTTATAGCCATTTTCGACTACTGTGATGTTGTTCGTTGTTTGTGGTGTGGATGTAAGATGTTTCGGCTGTTGATTTCTAACAAAAGAACTGTGGTAACTAGGTAAGATAATATTATTGAAGTGCACGAGTGTGTGTGCACAGATGCATTGTCTCGTCCTTACCCTCCTAAACGATGGTAGGAGAAATCGATACAATCAGAGATGGTATGCCCACAATGGTGTCGGCATCAGATGTAATTGACGACGCCTAAAAGATAATAAGTGAGTTGCCACTTAAGGTGGACTTCCGATAGCTAACATGCTCATGGATACATTTTAAAAATCTTGTTTTGGTAGTAAGTAGGGTGAGAGTGCCCGAGCGGTGGGTGAGATGGAGTTCAGAAAATTTTAAATTTTATAAACAAATTATTAAATATTTTGAAAAAAAAATCATATGTTGAAAACATGATAATTCGATTCTGCTCTCGATTCTAAACAAACTACTTTCTAATTTTTCGTTAATTCATTAACACGTTGTATAAGTAGGTATATGATATTATGTGTTAGTAGTTTATTCTATGTATATTCTATTATATTAGTATATGTTATTGAAGTGTAATGTGGTTCACTTACTATGAAAACGTATGGCGCCGCTTCCGATGCCAGCGACTGATGCGTGCGTCAGACGCGCGCGGCCGACGCGATAGACATAATATGGCATATATCAGTACCACTCGTCAGACGCGCCCGTCAGTCGCATCGGCCGCTGGCATCGGAAGTCCACTTTACGTACGACACATCTTGGTTAGTGCTTATCTATCTATTCAATGCCGAACAAGTCTCTCCGCTTTACAATTGCACCGTACCCAAAGTACAGATGTCCGAAGTCAAGTCGAAATTATTTAAGGGGCATTTTGCAGAGGCAGATTTTTTTTGTTGGTGCTCCGGAACTAGTTAAAGTGATAAGTTCTACGTCGAGGGATACTGAAATTGGGTACCTACCTTTTATAGGATATTCTTTTTACCCGACTGCGCCAGAAGGAGGGTTATGTTTTTCGAGCGTATGTATGTATGTATATTTCTTTGGCACGCCGTGGTGGTCCAGTGGCGAGTAACCTTGCCTGCCGTGCAGGAGGCGATGGTTCGATCCCCGTCCAGGTCGACTCGTACCAATGAGTTTTTTGGAATTTATGTACGATTTGTAACACTACTGGCTTTTCGGTGAAGGAAAACATCGTGAAGAAACCTGCATCCTTAAATTTCGAGGCATGTATTGTACCCACTGTCCATTAATAGTGGCGACGGGCTCACCCCCCGTCACATTGGACAGAGTTTCGGTACTACTGGTGAAACGTGGATGTTCTGAGGTTTCAGAATATCTCTGACTACCCCCTCGGGGAATATAGTCGTGAGCATATACCATACCATTTCTTTGGCACGGCCTACAGCCTAAACGGCTTGATGGATTTTAACGTATGAGGTGTCATTAGATTCGGAAAAATTGTGAGAGTGACATAAGCTATATTATTTTAAAATGGCGTCTGCGAATTAAAAAAGAGAGGTTATAAAAATTTTCCTATACAGTGTCCAACTTAATAATTATGCTGTCAGTTTTTAAGAGGATGATCAGACCATCAAACTGAACAACTTTCTCTACTGACGAAGCTTGTGCTCACTACTTATTTTGTGTAGACATTAAAGAATTATTTTTATCAATAAACAACTTTCTCTATGGGATCAATGTCGAAATCGCGAAAAAAAAAACTGATGTCCCATAGAATTCGGTCGAGTAAGATATCAGTTTAGTTTGGAACAGCTGATTTTTTTCGCGAATTTGACATTGGTCTCATAGAGAAAGTTGTTCAGTTTGATGGTCTGATCATCTCCTTAAAAAAGTGTTAGCATATTAAGGACCCTATATTTTATAAATTATGTGGACTTTGACTTGACTTTGACTTTTATTTGATTTGATTTGTTTATTAGGATTAACAACAGGTTATACACAATTCTTTAAGGGCCTATATCGAAAAATAATTGAAGCGAAATGGGCGTGTGATAGCTTATACATATTACTGCCTGATGCGAGAGAAAGAGAAGGGGCGGCGCGCGCGCCTGAAACGGCGCAAGCGTAAAATAAACTTTATTTAATTGTGATTGTACTATTTATGTAAGTTAATTTCTGCTCTAATCAAACTTTATAAAATATCAATCTCTTTTTTTAAATCAAGTCTCGTGTTTCTATTATTCACCATTGAGCAGTTCCAAGCGTTTATCGATAAAGACGGAGGCTTCTTTGGCTTATTTTTCTATCGAGAAAATGTATCTTAATCGTGTTCTCTAATTAAAACTTCAATTATATGTTCAATTTACACATATCCGCAAATCATACTCCTACTGTTAGTACTTCATGATATATGATGCTTAAAAGAATCCTATTTTTTTCACATTAACAAATATCATAATCATTAAACATGCACGGTGCTAACCCTTTTATAGATAACCCTTTTATTGATTATTTAGGTACCTACAAACTGTATCCTGGATCATAAAATAAGTATATTGAAATAATAGGTACCTTTCCTGTTCAACGAACATTCTAACTTATACTAGTACATCAGGGGATGAACAATTTACAGTGCAGAGTTCAAACTTTTGATATTAGAAAACTTTTTGAATACAAACTGCGTAACGGTGCCAGAAGATACATTTTGTAACGGTTATGGATATGTAACTAAATACGAGATACATTGACTTACCACTACTGGACGGAGGGTCCGCCCTCAAAAGTGTCCGAATAAAAAGAGAACGAAAACGTAAAAAGAGAACGATTTACGCAACAGTCTTCGTTTGAACGGCCGACTACGCGCACGCGTGGGCACGGGACTTGGGAGTGGGACGGAAAAGAATTTCAGCATTTTCAATGTTTTTAGTTGGTTTATATTACTATTCGTACTTACTTAGATTTGTTTATTTTAGTCTCGGACACTTTATTCGAGTATTTTATGCTACGCCGGGTGTAGTCCATAGTATTTCTATGTCAATGACGAGATATAAAAATAGCATTTAAATCGCACGGCCGATAGCACAGTCGGTAGTGAACCAGCCGGCTGTGCCGAAAGTCGCGGGTTCGAATCCTGTGAGGGACAAATATTTGTACGATGAATATGAATATTCGGCGAATCGGACAAATACGTAAACAGTCGAAAAAGTGACCTATTCTCCAAATTTCTTCAAGTGCTCTACCCTCTTCAGAGTGCTTTGCTCGGAGTTTCCCTTCAAGATCGAATTAGAAGTTAATATATTCTCAGAAGAACTAGCTATAGTCCACATAGCCCCTAGAATTGCCAGACTGAATTGCTAATGGAGTATGAGGACCGTGTACTGGAAGGTGCAGCGTGGATAGGCCCCACAAGGTGGACCGACGACCTGGTGAAGGCGGCAGGAACCCATTGGATGAGGGCAGCGCAGGACCGGTCGCTCTGTGCCGATCCTTGGAGATGATGACGAACATGATGATCATGATGTCAGTATTAACGCTAGCTGGTTGAGGTCTATAGAATATAGTGGCTATTATGGCTTGAATTTTACACTCAAAATGGTCATAGTTGAATTTAAATGAGAAGCCAAAATCGCCTTTAAATCAAAGTAATTAAGAAGTGACGTTAATGAGCCCTATAAGTTACAAATTATGTGAAACTGCGTCGTTATGCATTTAAATTAGCATAAATAAGTTCATTTGAATAATGTTGGAAGACTTAGCTCTCTTATAAACTATGGATTTGATAATATATCGCCGTCCAAATTAAAATAGACCTTAACATAGGCATTATTTCAGACGATATTCTTTAAAAGACTGTTAGTTGATCATCGTCTCGAAAAACAATCCTTGTACTGTGTTCCGTATGTACTAAAATTGGCAAAACGAAACCAAAGTCAAAGTCAATATAATTTATTCAATATAGGAGCTTGCAGCACACTTATCAAACGTCAAATCTTTTTAAAGCTACCACCGCGTCGGAACGTGTTGTCGCTGTAGAGAAGATGCGGCCAGAAACTCTACAACATAACACGACTTAATAACTATTACAATATAAATTCTTAAGCTAAAGTTATGTATACAATAATACATAGTCTATTTAATAAAATAATTGATACTATACAGTAAAGTAAATAAACTATAAGCTAGTGACCTCAGACCCAAGCATTTTGATCATTTAAATAATCATCCAGTTTATAATATGCTTTTTTACAGAGGACTTTTTTGATTTGAGTTTTAAACATGTTTTCGGAAAGATTCAAAATGGTCTCGGGGATTATATTATAACAACGTATACAGTGACTCATGAAAGACGTGTTGACCCTACTAAGCCGAAAGTGTGGAGATATCAGTTTATTTTTGTTTCGAGTGTTGTAATTATGGACATCACAATTTTTTGGAAATAAAGACAATTTTTTTTTAACATATAAAATGTTTTCATAAATAAACTGTCCATAAACTGTTAAAATATTAATTTCCTTAAAAAGGTCGCGACCCTTTGTTATTATACCAAAATTGACAAATGGAACACTCATTGAATTACCTCAGTAACTGTCCATCCGTCTAGTTGCACGCGTTTTTCTCAAAAACTTAGGAAACAGCAATTACTGGCCCAATTACAATACATGAAGTCAACAAAAAAAAAACTATTTTGGAGCCTCAAACTCAAAGTCAAATGTTTTATTCAAAATAATATCACCCCTTGTCACAAGAGATAATATGACGCCAAAATCATCATAATGTGTGCAATAAAATTGTGTAATGTGCAATACTAATTTAAATTTAAATTAAATGTCTAATTTACTCGTCATACTTTATTATTGGTGAACCCCCCCACAAATTTCAGGCTGCGCCTGCGCCTGTTGAGGCGAAAGAATCTGATATTAAAATTATTTGTTTGAAATTCTATGACACCTCGCAGAAAATCAAAGAAAGTCAGAAAAATTAAAAGTAAATTCATTTCGCGCCGCGGATAGAGTCCTTAGATGGTGAAATAGTTATTTTCCTTTTCATGAGTTTCCTTTTACTACGGAACCCTTCCTTCTGTTCTTAAATCCTTTAGTTCAGGCACAGTTGAATTTCATAAAGCAGTAAACACATTCCCATTCTCGAGCCAAGAATTTGAATCACGCGAGCTTTGATTGACGTTTGTAAGCTTCGTCTCTCATCCAAGGAGTTTACACGTCAGTCAATCTGACATTTAGCGTTGTCAATCTGACGTTAATTCGATTATAGAATATCTTCTGATTCAATGGTCTTTTATTTGTGATGCTTTATTTGTTATTTCAGATTTTTTTTAAAGACCGTATTCGAAATTGACTGAAAGATCGAGTACGATTGAAGTGGAGTTGCATTTATTTTATTTTGAATGGATAAGGAATTTTTATTTTCTTTTTCTTTTTTCCTTTTTAGGGTTTCATATAAGGGTGCAGATATATAAAGGACGGCTTATATTGGACCCTATTCATAAGCCTTCGCTGTCCGTCCGTCTGTCTGTCATATCTATTATATAAAAAGGGCTGAATCTAATGAACCGTAATAGCTACCGAGTTGAAATTATCACAGAATATGCGTTATTTCGGCGGATTTTTAAAAACCAAAAGTATAAAATTTAGGGAACCCCATGCAATAAAAGTGTTAACTTGGAGTAGAAGAAGCGCTATACTTGCAGTGATACAGAATGAGATTGATATCATTAGCATCCTTTTAAATTAAGAGTCTACCCATCAAACTGAACTACTTTTACTATGGGAGCAAACCGACCGGAGCAAAAAAAAACAGCTGTTGCATACATTTGACTCGAGTAGGCATTGCAGGCTGATTGTGTCTCGGGCTCGCGCTAAGGATCCCGTATAAGACACTTTTTTTTTGCTAATATTGTACGGTGGTACGGAACCCCACCCTGCGCTAGTTGGACTCGCACTTGGCCCGTTTTTCGGAGAAAATAATTTTGGAACAGTAGCAACAAAAAACTATGTAAATGCAAAAGCATATACTGTCAAAAGTAATGAAGTGAGTGTTTTGTTTACCAGAGATTGAAATGGCGTATAATCTGCTCCGTCCCTAAATGGTTTGTTTACCAATTCCACAGCTTACAACGTAATGTACTTTAGCCGCGTGTAAACAGTTAGGACGTGAGAGCTGTAATTAATTGCTTTATTTCATATTGATTAACCTGTTTAACCTTTTACCACAGGTCCGGCACTTCAAACAACGTTTTGGATTTGACATGATGGCGTTCGCACATGCGCACTTGCTGCAAATTGTCTTTGACATTTGTGTAGGGTTGACTTACCACGCATCGTATGCATATCATCTAAATTTCGTTACTTTTTATTGTTCCTTCTGTTATTAAAAATAGTATTTGAGCTAAAGAATTACTGAAAATGTGAATTTAGCGTTATTTTTCAACGTTTTTATGCAATGAAAAGACTCAATTTTATGAAGTCAAATACTACGAGTGCGCCGCCTGACTGCATTCCCTTGCTCGGCTTCACTCAAGTTTCCCAGAAAGTGTGAGGTGAGGTGGGGGATCTGAAGTCAGAGGGGGGCGGGAAGCGGCCGTTCTGTATATAGAACTATATACTATTACCTATTCTGTGCTTTTACTTTTATACAGGCTGTAAACTTAAAAGCGTTACATACTTTTGGGGGTGCTTCAGACCATCAACCTATGATTGAATGAATGTACAATTTATGTAACTTGTACGTAGGCAGGCCTGTCTCACTCCACGGGTCAGGTACGCTTGACGTTGATCCCCACCGAGGGGTGAATGGCAATAGGTCAGGTATACCGTGTAAACTTCTTGGTCAAATCTCATTAGACTTATCGCCATTTTGTAAGTAGTCAATGCGAGACTTGAAAACCCTAGCGATGTCACGCTGCCAGCACGTGAAATAATGAAAGAAGGAGACTATGTAAAGGAAGTTTTCATGTCTAATGAGACTGGGTTCATTTTTGTTTGCACGCGCGGTTTACTATGGAACAGCTGATATTTTTTTGTTCTGACAGGTTTGCTCCTTTAGTAAAAGTTGTTCAGTTTGATGGGTTGAGTATGCGTTTTAAAGCTAATGATATTTTTCCTTACAGGTGATTTGATGGTGACATTGATGAACATTTTTGTGGACCACAAATCATGCATGCATGCATGAAATTTCCAAACGCATAAGTACATATTAATAATCCGATGTTTGTTTGCCATTTTCTTTTTGTAGAGCCGTCGTGGTCCAGTGGCGATGGTTCGATCCCCGTCCAGGCCGACTCGTACCAATGAGTTTTGCGTAATTTATGTACGATTTGTAACACCACTGGTTTTTCGGTGAAGGAAAACATCGTGAGGAAACCTGCATGCTTCAATTTCGAGGCATGTATTGTACCCACTGTCCATTACAAGTGACGACGGGCTCACCCCCCGTTACACTAGACAGAGTTTCAGTTCTACTGGTGAAACGTGGATGTTCTGAAGTTTCAGAATATCTCTGACTACCCCCTCGGTGAATATAGTCTTGAGCATATGCTATGCTACTGTATAGGTTGATGGTAACATTGATGAACATTTTTGTGGACCACAAAAATTGCATGCATGCATACAATTTCCAAACGCATAAGTATTAAGAATCCCATGTTTTTTGCCTCCTGCGACTTGCACATTCCACTTTTCTCCAACTTTTTCTTTTCACTTTAAAGAATAAACAGGAACTTCCCAACAAAAGTTTATCTTCAAAAGAGTGCCAGCAATTCTTTGTCCTCTAAAATTACAGCATCTCACGGCACCTCGCAGAAGGCGGACAGTGTTTACGGCAAACATTTGACACTTTACCGTTGAAAATATCGCTGTAGTCTGGCTCACTTAGTTTATGTTCCTTCGGTAAAGGCATGGTACCTTCTTTATTATCTTTGGAACCTATTTCATATAATAAAATTTGTTAGCACGGATGTACATCTACAGGGAGTTAGGGTAAACAGTTACACTCTTTGACTAATTATTATAAGGACTAGCCTTGCGGTAGTATTTCCCCTCTGCCACGGTATAAGCACAATTGATCTTGTGTATTTACATTCAATTTTACACCTTATCATTAAACGAGACAGCCTATAATTGCGAAATAATAACTTCGAACTTAGAACATTTGGGGTTCACACGAGACTACTTTTCATGATTTTTAACATTCATAATTAGAATCTAAAATTATGGGGAATAAAATCCGAAGTTGGGGATTTCATGTTACCTCGCCCCCGCAAAAAGTGGCAGAAATGTTTGTTAGCAGAATTACACGCGTAACCAGTCCATAAGTCAAAGGTTACATACTTTAAGAGAAGTTTATTCCGAATGTTTAATGCGCCCTGCATACAAACGAAGTCTGGTGATATTTTCAATACTAACCAATTAAAGTCAATGACATTTTTCAGAAACAATCTATAAATTAATCTCTATGCTTGTATGACGCCAGATTTTAGTTAAAGTATACAGTTTTAGTGCTAGGATTAATTTAAGATTTGTAGCGAAATCTTTGAGGCACTGTAACTTTAAAACATACACACACTTTTATACATTTTAACGAAAATCTGCCTTCATAGAAGCATAGAGATTAGTTTATAGATTTCTTCTGAAAAATTTCATTGACTTTAATTATAATACTAACCGTATGGGAAATATCACCAAACTTCGTTTGTATGGAGCGCGCTCCGAATTATATTCCCTTAAGGGGTGATTGAATCCATGATACTGAACATCGTTCCCTAAGAAATAAAATAGGAAATTCGCAAAAAAAAATTCAAACTTTTCATATAAACGTTCGATCAGCTGATTGCATTTAGTATGGAAAGTCCAAATTTTTAAGTAATGCAACTGTTTACTCAAACACCCTGTTATATCTTTATATCTATACTAACAGGGTGTAGGGGACTGGCTGTCCCTGTCAGCTTCCGGAAACGCGAAACAAAATCGTATGTTTTGTATGGAACAGCTTTTCAGATTTGTTCTGAGGTTGTTCAGTTTCATGGACCTGTCACCTTTCATAGTCAGTCCATTACACCCTGTATAATAAAATTGTAATCTTCAGGCCATTTTTAAAATGCATGTTTCACTTAAAAACTACTGAACCGACTTAACTCCGTTGTGTAATTCTTCTGCATAAGAATAAGCATACGCTCATGACTATATTCCCCGAGGGGGTAGTTAGAGATATTCTGAAACTTCAGAACATCCACGTTTCACTAGTAGTACGAAACACTGGGCAGTGTGACGGGGGGTGAGCCCGTCGCTGCTTATAATGGACAGTGTGTACAATACATGCCTCGAAATTGAAGCATGTAGGTTTCCTCACGATGTTTTCCTTCACCGAAAAGCCAGTGGCGTTAAAATCGTTCATAAATTCCGAAAAACTCATTGGTACGAGTCGGCCTGGACGGGGATTGAACCATCGCCTCCTGCACGGTAGGCAAGGTTACTCGCCACTGGACCACCACGGCTAAGTATAATAATTTTTATGTATAAAACGTTAAGTGGATGAGAGGCGAAGTGTCGTTACTAATTTTATTCATCGAAAAATGTCACTGGCTTCCACTGACGGATTTATACGATCTGCCCACAGATTAAGAACATTGGAGTCGAATGGCAAATGGGTTTGCAAAAAGGCGTGTTGATCGTGTGTTTTTTGGCTTGCCACGAGGCTCCTCGATTTTGTAATAATAGTTCAGATATGTTTTATAGGGCTCCATAGTTTAAACAAGCAACCCATATACTTTCGTATAGTCTGTTTATATGGTAATTAAGAAGAAACACTATACAGTAGAAAAAATATTTTTTTCTACTCAATCGAGTGAGTTGTCGTTTGATAGCTCTTGTCAAATGGAACAAAATACCCATATAAACTACGTCGTTGTAAAACTTGTATCTCGAGATATTTGTAATCAAAGTCAAAAATACAGTTTTGTAAGGAGCATTAGACTAATTTTTTCGAGATTTCTACTTTGATCCCGTAGAGAAAGATTTTCAGATAATTTTTTTAGAAAATAGAGGAGGATGTAGAAGGGAAACAAGAGATGGTCGGACTATAAATGATGAAGCCTGGTTCGTGACAAAAGGCATAATTCTGTCACAATCCCGTCGTCATCCACCGGCGTACAGTTCTGTTGTAGAGGCTGCGGACGTGCATGCGGCTCTCGTATAGAACTGTACAGCTATGAGAAAAAGTGCTTCTCCATAAACATTGCTTAGATCATCTGCAACAGATGTAAAGGCAATTATGCAAGAAACAATACCTACGTGTAGGTACTACTTAACTAATTCCGAAGCAGTAATCATTAAAATTGAAAACCCACTGTCTATGAATTTAGTAAATGCTCTTCGGTTCGTTTGGGAACAACATTGAGCTTCGATTTCTGGGATCAGTGAGGAAGGTGATATTATAATAAAATGGGTTGTCTGTAATTGGCAATTTGTAAAAATTATTGTTGTTTTAAAATTTTAACTCGTAAAGAAACCGTTACAATGCGTTATCAAATTACTTTACAAAATAAACAATATCAATATCTCAATTAATTTGATATCGAAACCAAACTAAACTGTTGTCAGGGTTGCCAAACGTAAAAGAAAAATCTCGTACTTTTCCAATTAATCAAAAGTGTGAAAAAACGAAGAAATAGCCTAGAATTAAATTAAAGATTGAAAAAGTCGGGTGGCGAGCGGGTTCGAACCCACGACCTGCCTATCCGGGGCATGCTCCACTCCAACAGAGCTGTCGGCGCCCCGCAGGCCACGACGAAATTTTCAATCTATATTAGCCATCTACCAGAGTTTATGCAAACTACTGACTCACAAGTCTAATGTTACAATTAGAAATCATGCGATATAGATGTATCACCTTATTCCAATAAAATTTATTGATTCTACATGTTTGCCCTGTTAGCTTCATTAAATTAAAGATAGAATTATAAGTTTTATCTAGCAACAACATTATTTTGTAATACACATTTGTTTTCCATAGAAACCAATCGGTTTCTTGAGCATTGGCATAGGTATGATATTAATCACACCGATAAAGTGGTAAAATAAAATCATGAAAAATATTTTTAGGGTACCCCCCTACACGTGAAGTGGGATGAAATTTTTTTTCTTGTATATCCCACGGTGTGGGGTATCGTTGGATATAATATAGGTCTTTTAAAAATATGATATGCGTCATGATAATTAGATTCAGCACTCGATTCTAAACAAACTACTTTCTAGTTTTGCGTTAATTCATTAACACGTTGTATAAGTAGGTATATGATATTATGTGTTAGTAGTTTATTCTATGTATATTCTATTATATTAGTATAATATGATATTGAAGTGTAATGTGGTTCACTTACTATGAAAACGTATGGCGCCGCTTCCGATGCCAGCGACTGACGCGTGCGTCAGACGCATCGGCCGCTGGCATCGGAAGTCCACCTTGTGAGTGGAAATTTTGGAAGGGGACGGTCTAGACGTAGGCTCGTACATATAAGGACCAAATTGGCGACGTGCTTAAAAAGGGCCAGGTCAAATCTACCTGAAACCGACGAGCATGCATGAAAGGAAATAAAGTGTGTTTGATTGATTGATTGAAAGGACTAATGAATGTGGAGGAAGCTAGAGAGGTTTCTCAGGAACGTAGCAGGTGGCGTTAAGTTGTCTCTGTCTATCCCAGTAGGAGACAGGCCTGAGCATATGTACGTATGTATGTGTAAATAAAAGTATTGTTTAAATAAAAATTATTCAATTCAATTTTTGTTTAGTGGCATCCGATGTGTTATCACAATTCAGCCAGTGTCTCGTTATGTGGAGAGTATATGAAGGAAAATGATCAGTAGTATTAATTAAGTCTAGCGTGGCAGTTTTGCCAATGTAAGTAGTTTATAATCTCAAGTGATTGTTTTAAGGTTAAAACACAAAAGATTTCACAAAATGGCGGAGCCACGTGCAAGCCCAACGCGCTGATACGCACGCGTCCGTACTCCGCCAGACTTGCAGCGCGACTCCCCAATAAAAATAATTAGGTAGACTTTCTTGAAATATGTATACAGTTTAAGTCAACAAGAGGCTTAAGTATTTAAAATTAATTTGGACTTGTGTTTTAGTTTCCATAAAACCAATAAAATTCAATTTCATTTGCAAACATAATTTCTGAATAAATATTACTTAGAAATAGTTGTTTCTGTATATTAGTGGTATAAAGGATAATTAATCGGCAATTTGTTAAGTTTTAATACTTTGATTTTATTAAGAGGTATCCCCACTGAACGACCTTGATCATTTCAGAGCCGCCTCACCTCTACTAAACTACGTCATTTTAGTAGGTATACCTATTTTTGACTGGCTTGTCCTTCATTACCTATATAGACATAAAGACTGATCATCACTATCATCTCAGACGATATATGTCCACTGCTGGACATAGGCTTTCCTCAAGGATCGCTATAACGACCGGTCCTGCGCTGCCCTCATCTAACAGGTTCCCGCCGCCTTCACCAGGTCGTCGGTCCACATCGTGGAGGTCCTACCCTAACATCCAAAGGCTGATGATGATTTAGTAACGAAACGCATCGTTTGAACTGATTATCTAAACCTACCCTATATACTTAACCCCTTACCTCATAACTGTACGATTGTGGAAAAAAATGGCAGTAAATTATTCAATTTTGGAGGGAAACCTGTGAAATTCAGAGCACAAAAAATCTTATCTACACATGTGGCTGACGTGTTACAAATGAGGCGAGGCATCTAAGCCCGCATACTTAAGTACTTGCGTGACTAGTGATGGCTAGTCGATATCGATAAAATATATCGAGCAGAAAAATATCGACTTTGGCATTTTAGAAAAACTTATCAGTCAGTAAAGATTTCTCAATAATGGATAACCAAAATGAAAAAGTGGTACTCCAATTTGATGACAGCATAAAAGACAGCCATTTCTATATTTATTTTGTAATGTGTAATGTTTAGAACCTATAAAAGTATTCTACAAAATTGCGTATAGGCTTTTTGTAGTAAGTTGCAGTACCTAGCACTTTTTCATTTTGGGTTTTCGATTTTCAGAAATCGTTAATATTGTGATGAGGGTGCCACTGAATGATGGTAAAACTATTGTTAAAATAACTTTAGATTTAATCAAATATCTTGTCCTTGCAGACAGTGCAAGAGATAAAAGGTTTTAGTTCCTATCAGGAGTAGCACCGGTAGCTTGATTAGACAAAAGCACAGCTCTGGATTGGCAGGAAGTTGGTTTAAATCCCGTCCGATACAAAAAAGCTGACGTCATTGGGTGCTCAGAGACCGTTGTGTTGTAGTATTATTTCATCTCGAACGCTGCCATATTAGAGCGAGCGAACTAAATTATCATGAAGGGGGTAGTCAGAACAGAACAGTCAGAATAGTCAGAACCTCAGAACATCCACGTTTCACCGGTAGTACCGAAACTCTGTCCGGTGTGATGGGGGGTGAGCCCGTCGCCACTTATAATGGACGGTGGGTACAATACATGCCTCGAAATTGAAGCATGCCGGTTTCCTCCAGATATTTTCCTTCACCGAAAAGCCAGTGGTGTTACAAATCGTACATAAATTCCGAAAAACTCATTGGTACGAGTCGGTCTGGACGGGGCTCGAACCATCGCCTCCTGCACGGCAGGCAAGGCTACTCGCCACTGGATCACCACGGCTTTGTAAATGCTAATTTACTATCGATACTTTCTTTCTAAGTATTTCCCATCTCTACATTCTCACCTGTCACAATCCGTATCGCACAACCGTCTTTTGTTTCCGAAAAGGGGATTAATCATCCGTTACACCGATAATAAGGCCAAAGGGTTGTTCTTCCACTTTACTTTTTTATGTTCTGATAAGACCATTGATGGACGATTTGTTACGTTTTTTTTTGGTGGGAATAAAGTAAAGCCTGCCGTGCAGGAGGCGATGGTTCGATCCCCGTCCAGGCCGAGTCGTACCAATGAGTTTTTCGTAATTTATGTACGATTTGTAACACCACTGGCTTTTCGGTGAAGGAAAACATCGTGAGGAAACCTGCATGCTTCAATTTCGAGGCATGTATTGTACCCACTGTCCATTATAAGTGGCGACAGGCTCACCCCCCGTCACACTGGACAGAGTTTCGGTACTACTGGTGAAACGTGGATGCTCTGAGATTTCAGAACATCTCTGACCACCCCCTCGGGGAATATAGTCGTGAGCATATACATACATAAAGTGCATTTTGAATGAAAGTAGAAAATTCTGCGCGGACGAAATCGGAAAGGCGGCGGGAACGCGATGGATGAGGGCAGCGCAGAACCGGTCGTTATGGCGATCCTTGGAGGAGGCCTATGTCCAGCAGTGGACGTCCATCGGCTGAGGTGATGATGATGAAAGACCACCGATGCTTTTTTTTTGTCGTTTTTTTCTGTCTATAAAAAATAATCCCACGATAAAATTTGCACTAATAGATAGACTGATTAACGTAGAAGGTTTGTGTTAGTTTGCACGGGCACCATCATCATCGCTATCATCGGGCGGGTCGCTATCATCATCATCATCATGCTTATATACGTCCCACTGCAGGACACAGGCCATCCCTCGAGTAGGGTGTATGGGTTTTCATCCACGTCACTATCACCATCGACATCATCATGTCTATAATACGTCCCACTGCAGGGCACAAGGCCTACCCTTAAGGAGGGCGTACACGACGCGTGCCCAATGAAAATTGGTGGACTTCACACACGCGTCAGAATTTCTTGTATACAGGTTTCCTAACGATGATTTCCATCGCCGTTTGAGAGCAGTCGGTATTATGTTTTTAAGTTTTAAAAACGCATTGGTATATGAGGTTTGGTCGCTATAATAATAAATTCAAAAAGTATCTCTATTAAAATCATAAATTGAGACCAAACTCCAAAGCGATTTTAAAGCTAACTAAATTACTTCAACCTATCTGGTTCCCAAACAAAAGTTTGTGCAATAAATGAGTTGTTAAAGTGGAGAGCTTACCCAAATAGAAATCCAATCGCGCCGGCGCTTCGGAGAGCAATAACTGTCAATGTACGACGGAGAGATTTTTGCTGTTCAAATACCTACCGTTTTAAATAAGAATGTAGTTTTGTGGATTTGGTTTTATAGATGAAAATAGCTTGAATATAAAGTTAGTTACATTTCTGACTATGCACTCTTATTATCTGCGCACAAAAATCGAACGTCGAAGGCACTGAACTAAGAGGGGTTAGAAATGCAAAGTAGCGCTTTTGCTTCGGAGCCGGCTGTCGTCACTTGTCTTCCCGCTCACGCTGCTACAATTACTCATGCCCTCTCGCTCGCACCACGCCGCGCGCCTTGAATGGTGTTATGCAAATCATTGCATAACCTGTGGCGATACGTTCCACGCCTACTTTGCACTTCTAACCCCTCTTATAATGTTCTGTGGTCGAAGGCTTTTTGTCTGGCGAATTTCAACTTCAGAATCAGAATTTTGACTATTTCGTACGTATTATAAAACGATATGCGATTTCTGACATTTGAGGGTCTGAAAAATATTGAGAACATACCTAAAACGTTTTCGGATTAGTGGAATAATAATGTTTTACGTAGCATAGCGTCGTTTTTGTCGTAAAGAAAAATCGCGCCCGCGACTCCAGGTGACGTCGCCTGGAGGTGCGGGCGTAATTTTCAAAACGACGCAATGCCACACGTCTCTCCTGTATAAACCGCGCCTTTAGTGACCAAGTTAGAATATTATGTCAATCAGATCTTCTTCTTTCATGTCAGTATATCGCATGACAATCCAATCGTTAGTACTTCCTATTCTCTATGGCAGTAATGGAAAGATTAGCCATTCACTCATTCAGATGATGAACTACGAAGTTTTTTTGGCATGACGAACTACAGGGTGAAATTGATATCATTAGCATCCTTTTAACCTTAGAGTCTGAGAGCTGAACAACTTTCATTATGGGAACAAGTCGACTGGAGCAAAAAAAAATCTGCTGTTCCAAACTAAACTGTATTGCCTTCTCGACTCTAATGTCAACAGCAGAATTTTTTTTGTAGCTCCGATCGGCATAAGTTGTTCAGTTTGGTGGGTAGACTCATGGTACCAATTTTGCCCTGTATATGGACAGGATTTTGGTTCCAAGCATTCCCTTATAGATCGCATCCTTTACGACGTTTTAAGGAAAAGTAACAGATTTGCGTATTTCCTCAAATACCCTTTAACTGGCGCCTTCTTTCCAAAATTATTACAGTAATCTAAAAAACCTCGGCTTGACTGAGCTTGGGTATAAATAAACTGTCAACTCCATAGCAATGGTAGTACAAAATCGGTAAACTTCTCACTACACGGGAGAATTTTGCAAACTTTAATGCCGCGTCTTGGTAAGGTCTTTCAATGTTCAAACATAGGAGGGACATTGCACGCAGAACCGATGGCCGATAAGGCCGAAGAGTTGTTGAGTTGCGACTGGAAAGCGCAGCATGGGTAGATAAGATTTGATTTCAAAGGTTTCCCTCCAAAATTAAATAATTTACTGTAATTTTTTAACTATAGGGGGGGGGGGGGGGGTAGATTTAGATAATCAGTTCATATGATGCGTTTCGTGACTTAATAATCATCAGCCTTTGGATGTTAGGGTGTGACCCCCACGAGGACCAACGACTTAATGAAGACGGCGGGAACCTGTTGGATGAGAGCAGCGCAGGACCGGTCGTTGTGGCGGTCCTTGGGGGAGGCATATGTCCAGCAGTGGACTCCATCGACCGAGATGATGATGATGATAACTATTATCTTCACGTTCTCGTCCGTTGAATTAAACCAGTAAATACAGAAAATAAGGTGAAGTTTCACAAAAATTTAATGTCCCTATTGACCTTTGACTAATTATTATAAGGACTAGCCTTGCGGTAGCATTTCCCCTCTGCCACGGTATAAGCACAATTTATCTTGTGCATTTACATTCAATTCTACACCTTATCACTAAACGAGACAGCCTATAATTGCGAAATAATAACTTCGAACTTAGAACGTTTGGGGTTCACACGAGACTACTTTTCATGATTTTTAACATTCAAAATTAGAATCTAAAGTTATGGGGAATAAAATCCAAAGTTGCGGATTTCATGTTACCTCGCCCCCGCAAAAAGTGGCAGAAAAGTTTGTAAGTAGAATTACACGCGTAACCAGTCCACATATAAATAGTCAAAGCTATTGACTTTGCACGTCTCACATCCGGATTATATCAGGAAAGTTTTTGCTGCGCTCTCCATACAAGAAAGACAGGTTACATTTTCAATAATAACCAATTAAAGTCAATGAAATTTTTTCGACACGATCTAGAAACCAGTGTCTGTGCTTTACATTTGTCAGACTTCTTTTAAAACTAGATCCCTACTTTCAAAGTTATCGTGGCTCAAAGTTTTCCATACAAATCTTAAATTAATCCTAGCATTGAAACTATATATTTTGAAGGAAATTTCCGATATTGGTTTAATGTACGTTTCTAAAAAATTTCATTGACTTTAATTGGTTAATATTGAAAATATAACCAAACTTCGTTTGTATGGAGCGCGCAGCAAAAACAATCCTCTTAAGAGGACGCATTTTAAATTTTGACGTCATTGATCTAAATTTTTGTCAGTAATTACATAACGAATGAAAATATAAGTTGGTAACCTGATAGTTCATGATAAAAACCTTATTTTGTTGGTTTTCAATACATGACTAGGCAACTTTTGTAACAGAGAAAAAAATATCAAACATACCTCTTTTTAAAAAGAGATTCACTTCTTATGTGCAAACGGGACCGATTTAAGCCTCTTAAGGTGGTTGCAGAGTTGTCAAATTCATGCAAAAGTTCGACGCGTAATACGCGAAGCCGGTACAATTAAAAGTAATATTTTATATATGGAAAAATAGTTTAGAAAATCTAGATGCCGCGTATTATATAATATGTATTTGCAATTTATAATATAACTACGAAGATATAAAGCTTTGAAATTTTGTTCAAAGCTTTATATCTTCATAATTATATTATAAATTGCAAATGTTATTTGATACGCGGCACCCTAGATTCACAAAACAATTTTTCCATTTATAAAATATGAATTTGAATTATACCGTCTTCGCGTATTACGCATCAAACTTTCGTATGAATTGACAACTCTGCAACCACCTTAACTTTCTCCGTAGATGAGTCTATACATACTCTTTATAATTGTAGAAGGAATTTCTCAAATGATCGTTTCTAACTAAATACGATTTTATTGAGGTGTGTGCGGGTTGCTGGGCGCGCGTGCTCGGTATAAGAATTAATGTTTAACAATGCGTCGCCTTAACTTTCTCGTCTGTAATACCAATCCGTATGTTTTCACATTTACTCCAGCGCTGGACATTAATTTGAGGAGCAATTAAAACTTCTCCCATCCGTTGGGCGCTTTTTAACGTCGAAAAATATTTCGCTTCTGTTCTGTAAAATTGGTAAACTCTCAAAATTGCTGAGCAACTCAAAGTTTGTGTCAGGTGAGGGTTTTTATTTTTGTAACCGACTGAAAAAAGGAGGTTCTCAAGTTCAATTAAGTAGATCATACATTAAGCCTATTCCAAGGTAGGCAATTTATTAAGGATCTACCGCCCGATTTTACTGTAAAAATTGGGTAACTTTGAAACCATTTTATACATTAACTGTGGCACTGATTGAGAAAATGAGCAATGAGCTCCATGAGAAGTGATTTGGTTTTTCTCGAAATCTATTTTAATTAATAAAACTGAAGAAAAAGGAATCGAAAGTCACTCCTTTTTTCCCAGTTGTAACCATTTTACTCTTACATTGTTGATCGGAATAAAATGAAAATTTACAATATAGGGTCCAACTTAATATGCTGACACTTTTTGAAGGGCATGATCAGACCATCAAACTGTACAACTTTCTCTATGGGACCAACAATGAAATCGCGAAAAAAAATCATTTGTCCCATTCATTTGGCTCGCGATTTCGCGATTTAGATGTTGGTGCCTAAGAGAAAGTTGTTCAGTTTGTCGGTACGATTATCCCCTTAAAAAAGTGTCACCATATTAAGAAGGACCCTGTATTCTTCACAATACAACATATAATGATTTGGTTTTCTTACTTTATGAAAATTCATAAAAATTCATCTCATTTTTCAAAGAAAACGGCTAAATTCTGACCGGAGCCACGCGCTCGTTCACGTCGATTAGTATGGAGAGTTGTGTTCCCGGGCGGATACGCTGTAAGATGGAGATTTTGAAGTTTGTGTTCGATTCTTCAACTATTTTTAAGAACGGAACAAATTTAATATTTATGGTAATCACAATCCAGTGTCCATCTGTCCGTCGCAGACTATTTTCTTCGGAACTATTGGAAGAAAATTTAAATTAGGCACTCAATTCATTCACAGAAGTGAAGTTTGAAACATTATATCAAATATTATTTCAAATTGGTAAAAGTTACTGAAACTATTAATATTAATTATAACTTTCAGAAATCATAGGACTTAAATTGGAGTAGTATTAGCATCTAGGTAATCGCAACCAACATGATTGATTAATCAAAAGATAATAATAATGTTTTTAAGATAGTAAATAGGTTTTTATAGATAACTAGCTGACCCGGCAGACGTTGTTCTGCCATTTTCCCTACCCTACACCTACCCTACAACTACCCTACACCTACCCTACACCTACCCTACACCTACCCTACACCTACAACTACCCTACACCTACCCTACAACTACCCTACACCTACCCTACACCTACCCTACACCTACAACTACCCTACCTACCCTACAACTACCCTACACCTACCCTACACCTACCCTACACCTACCCTACACCTACAACTACCCTACACCTACCCTACAACTACCCTACACCTACCCTACACCTATCCTACACCTAAAACTACCCTACACCTACCCTACAACTACCTACCTACCTACCTACCTACCCTTTTTAAGATGTATTCTGCTATTCGGGACGGAAACAAATCCAACAAATCAAAAACCATGGCAATCGGTCCAGCCGTTCTCGAGTTATAAGTGTTGTAACAAACACGACTTTCTTTTATATATATAGATAAACTTCATTCCAAATAAGAACGAAAAGATTTTTGGATTCCTGTATAGCTTTCTGGCCAATTCTGATTAGCAAGCATGGTTTATTTACGAGAAATATACAGGGTCCTTCTTAACATGCTGACGCCTTTTTAAGGGGATGATCAGACCATCAAACTGAACAACTTTCTCTATGCGACCAACAACTAAATCGAGAAAAAAAAAATCAGCTGTCCCATACATTTGGCTCGAGTAGGTTTGCAGTTTTGTATGGGATTTTTTTTCTCGACATTTCCGTCATATCATGGACGTTACTAAAGCTGTTCTAGGAATAAGTGAGAGGAAATTCAAATTTCTGTATCTGTAATTCAAAATAGCCTTAAAATTTTGTTGCTGTTTGGAATGGAGTATAGTGTACCGCCATAGCATTTGTCTCTTTAAATAGTTCTTCCATCCAATGGTTGTCTAAAAGAAATCGCTTTAAGCGATAAGACCCTTCGTACCCTTCTCATTCTTGTTATACATTGTATTTGTCTATTCTTTTCTTAGTGTGCAAATAAATATTATTTATGTTATGTAATATTAATGTTACCTATTCACATTTTTAGGGTTCCGTAGTCAAGGAAGCGGGGATAAACCAATAACGAACAAATAGATGGGTTTTGTAATTTTTCTTTTTAAATGCCTCTTCATTTGTTATTTCACCTACTCGTACCTACGTAGTTCGTTCGAATCGAATTCAGTAAAGGTACACTATATTACAACTATTCTGTACAACAAATATTATTCCAATTTAAGATGTATTTGTTCTATAACATCTTCCATTAAGACTTGACATTGAAATAAAATAGTTTCTAGACTTTCAGGGTTATGGCCCAATATATTAATCAAACAGTAGCGATCTGTTTAAATCGAGCACAAAAGCACTAATTAATTTATGAATGGTACCTATGGTATGAGGTAAACTACATTTTCATTATCATGATTTGTCATAGCAGATTAAGACTAAAGCAACTGTTTATTTAATTATACGGGTACGCAGAAAATGCGACGATAAGTGCATATGTGTGTGTGTGTGTGTGTGTGCTAAACACATATTCTCCTGAATCTGATGGAACGAGAAACCGATTCGATCGGTGTTCTCATTGTGTAGCTACCCGATTCAATAGGTATCAAATCAACATGATGTTTTTTGGCAGTTCATGGTGATTCTGCTTCTTAATATTTGTAATGTTAGACAATGGATATGTTGATCAGTGATCACAGAAACAAAACATTACTTAGAAATTACCTAGTACAGTCATAATACATTGATGAGTATTTATGTTATGTTATGTTAATACGTTACCGATCTTGTAAACGACATAATTGGAAAATGACCAAATAGCCCAACAGAATCGGGGTCGGACGCAATGACTCTAACCGTCATAGCCACACGATGTGGGCTAACCTAACCTGACCGCCACACGGTGTGGGGATCAGAGATGTAAAACAATGCCTGATGAGAGTAATGAGATAAGTCGCCTCGCCTCTAAAGACAGCCGTCTGGGTTGGTGTTATTAAAAGCCAGACTTTACATGGCCCTTTGTGTCGATACTGTTTGATTGTGTTATAGAAAATAATCTATGTAAGTAAACAGATTTCTAACCAATATGAGGTTCATGATTGCTTCATTTTCTATATTCAGTTAGTTATTAATGATGTCCCGTTTAGAATTTTATGCCTTTTCTTATATATTATAAAGCAGCTGGTTAAAGGGAACATTTTTCGGAAGAAGATTGATTGGAATGCAGTAGAGTAGCTGAAATTTATAGCCCACAGAATTGCTAAACTAAAGTGGCAATGGGCGGGGCATATTGCTCGCAGAACCGATGGCCGATAGGGCTGAGGAGTTCTCGAGTGGCGACCACGTACCGGAAAGCGCTGCTTGGGCAGGCCCCCCACAAGGTGGACCGACGACCTGGTGAAGGCGGCAGGGATCCGTTGGATAAGGGCAGCGCAGGACAGTCATTATGGCGATTCTTGGGCCCAGCAGTGGACGTCCATCGGCTGAGATGATGATAATGATGCATGCTTGGTAGAAGAAGGACTTCCTGGCTTAAGTACCTGTGTGAACGGTTTGATATGAACACCACCTCACTATTCAGGGCTGCAGTCTCCAGGGTCCGTAGCCCTAATGATAGCCAACTTCCGATAGGAGATGGCACCACAAGAAGAAGAAGAAGAGAAATAAGAAGCGGTGGTAAGACTAACTTCGGAGTGTCGGTGCTACTGGTGAAACGTGGATGTTCTGAGGTTTCAGAATATATCTGACTACCCCCTCGGGGAATATAGTCGTGAGCATATGCTTATGCTTATGTTAAGACTAAGATTAATAACAAACTATACCTATAACTATAACTATAGTTCTTGGTGTGCAAATAAAGAATATTTATCTTATCTTATCTTATCTTATCTTATCTTAAAGATCTCTCACACACAAATATTTTCGAGATTTCGCATTCCCAAAACTGCAATCGTCCGTTCAAATTCCCTATAATCCGGAAGCTCTACAAATCATCCTATTACCATCCAAGAGACCTCAATTTGCCGTACAAGACTTACAAAAAAATGATAAGATGAAAAAGGCGTAATTCTCAAAATTATCTTGTGTTCAAATCCCGAGAAATCTAAACTCGCTTGTCGGTATCATATCGTCTAACATAGTCCCCAAGGTCGCTGCCTACGCTTCTAAACTGGACAGGGTGTAAGATGTAGCGATTATGACATTTTCCTACAAGACTTTTAAGGGTATATTACTGTTGACGCGCTCCATACAAACGAAGTCTGTTGATATTTTCAATACTAACCGATTAAACTCAATAAAATTTTGCAGAAACAATCTAGAAACAAATGTCTATGCTTGTATCGTGTCAGATTTTCCTTAAAATGTACAGTTTTAAATTTACAGTGCCTCAAAGATTTCCATACAAATTTTAAATTAATCCTAGCATTGAAACTGTATATTTAACGAAAATCGGACACGATACAAGCATAGAGATTTGTTCCCAGAGCTGCAAAGACAGGAATCTGCAGTCTCTTAACTTATGTACTGCAGCTGCAAAATGTTAAAATGCAAACAAGGACGTCTCATTGAACAACCAATTGGGAGCTCTCGAAAAGTGACAAAGATTCGTTTATGTTTGAGTTCAGACTCTATCGATTATGGTTTATGACCTGGGCCTATAGACAAAGTACCTTTCAATTAGCGTTAACGACAGTAGAAAACATAAAAATGTATGGACTTGACGTATGGTGACGAAAGCAAACGTCACAATGTTTCGATCGCTAATTTCAAATCCATACATTCTGTCATTTTCTACTAGCGTCAACGCCAATAGAATATCACTTTGTCTCCCAGGACAACTATCCGCGACATTTTTAATTTAACATCTCTGAGATCTGACTACTTCTCGATCCAAATTGTTTCTATGTAAATAGCATTTCAGTCTAAATTAATCTTAACTGATAAAATATGGAAAAATAACGGACGCCCAGCAGATGTGAAATAACGAAATACCACACGACCGATTTCGCATGCATTTTTCGAAAATTACGTACAGGAACAAGCTAAATCGCAGCTGTCAATACCGCACTCTCCCGCTGTCGCGTGTTCTTTTTTTACTTCGAACTTTCGCAGCTGTTAAACGTGGCGTGAGAGCGTATGCCATAATTCGTCACGGCATAAGATAAGAGAACACTTTTTAGATAATACTTTTAACAAAACAAGAAAGAATACAATAAAAGCATTAAGAAATAATCATTCAAAGTATGCGACCTGTACTGCTCCCATGAATAGGCGCTGGCTCAGCTTGTTGCTACAGCGTTAAGAGGATATGTGAAAAAAATAGGATTCTTCAAAGCATCATTTATCATGAAGTACTAACAGTAGGAGTATGCTTTGCGGATATATGTAAATTGAACATATAATTGAAGTTTTGATTAGAGCCAAAACACGATTACGAGACATTTTCTCGATAGAAACATTAGCCAAAGTAGCCTCCGTTTTTATCGATAAACGCTTGGAACTGCTAAACGGTGAATAATAGAAACACGAGACTTGATTTAAAAAAAAGAGATTGATGTTTTATAAAATTCGATTAGAGCAGAAATGAACTTACATAAATAGTACAATCACAATTAAATAAAGTTTGTTTTACACTTGCGTCGTTTCAGGCGCGCGCGCCGCCCCATCTCTTTCTCTCGCTTCAGGCAGTAATAATATAAGCTATCACACGCCCATTTAGCTTCAATTATTTTTCGACATAGGCCCTTAACTATAGCACTGTTATTCTGCCAGAACCTGCATACGAGTTACTTTGATCTAAGCATACAGTTGATTTTACTGCCAATAGATGTTTCACATCAAAAATGACTACCTTTCGCTTCTAACTTACTTGTGACCCTTATCTTTCTAGCAAGATGATTTATGGCACCGGCCCTCCCATCTCGTCCAATTTACAGAAAACCCAGCCACCGTAATAAAATACCCTACAGCTCGTCCTACTTACGAAGGCCCGCAATTTACACTATTTTCGAATTTATGACGTTAACACAGTGTTGTTTTAAGAGACGACTTTATTTGGGGTTTGGTATACAGAGTGGATACAAATTTCGACACCGTCCGACCGTATAATATAGAAATTAGTTCGGGTATATGAAACTAGTGGCTTTTAAGAGAAAATTTTACAGGAAACTTTAACTGAATTAAACTGATAGGATTTTTAATAATATCCTGTTACTTACCGAACATGGAATCACAATCATTATACAGGGTGTATGGGATAGCCCTCTGCAAACTGGAACGGTGAACTCAGACCATCAAATTGAACAACTTTCACTATGGAGCCTACTTCAGGACACGCGAATAAAAATCTGCTGTTCCATACAGTCGGGTAGGTACAGCAGTTTTGTATGGGACAGTGGATTTTTTTCGCGTTTCTGGAGGTAGGCTCCATAGTTAAAGTTGTTCAGTTTGATAGTTTGAGTTAATCGTTTCAATTTGCGGAA
This sequence comes from Agonopterix alstromeriana, assembly GCA_963924505.1. NCBI lineage: Eukaryota > Metazoa > Arthropoda > Insecta > Lepidoptera > Depressariidae > Agonopterix > Agonopterix alstromeriana. The sequence continues at coordinate 11,647,234 of OZ004684.1, forward strand.
GGCTGTCGCTTACACCCTACTTCTAAATCAGACCATCAAACTGAACAAATTTCTCTAAGGGGCCAATGTCGAAATAACGAGAAAAAATCTGCTGTTCCGTAGTAAACGTCAACCGACAGTTAATTTTTTCGCGATTTCGTAGTCGGTCCCATAGTAAAAATTGTTCAGTGTGATGGTCTGAAGCAGCTCCTTAAGTATTCAAGGTGTTGAAAAACTAAATTCAAAAGCCACAAATGAAATAAAATAAATAAGTGATAACCTCTGCAGCCTCTTCTACTTCCCAGTGAAACGAATTAGAAATTCTTGGAAAATGGGAGGTGGAGATTTGCACTCCACAGTCAGGAATCCCTAGAAACAGCTTGTAAATAAACGACATGTCAAGGAAGGTCTGTATCGATTGAATTCGACGTAAATAAGCTAATGTCTTTGATAATTTTACAGCGGAATTACGAAGCCACACACAAGTTTGTGTAGTAGAGAGTGTTTTTCAATTCAATATGTGTAGTCTGGTGAGGAATGAACTGCGCTTTTGATACGCGCTGTTTATCTGGGTAGTATGTTCATTAGGGATAGGAAATGTGACGGGGATATAGAAAAGAGAGTTAAAGCTGGAACGCAAGTAAATGGTGCCACCAGCGCACTTGTGGGCAGCCACCAAAGCTCGTTTGGTTGTCAACAATAGCGTATTTGTTCCGACTTTGATAGTTGGGTGTTTTTTATCGGGCATATGCCCACACATTCCCACCGCTGCAACTCCTGTAAACCAGGATCAACAGCGGCGACCATTCACAACACTAGACAATGAAGTCCAGCGAGCCCAGGGGATGGCTCTTATCTGTCTTGGAACCCGCAATGAATTAATCAAGGAAGATAGGAGGAGTAGGAAAAGGAAATATCCGACTTCCTTCCATTGCAAACGGGAGACAGCAATAAGAAAAAAACAAGGCTATTAGAGAACCAATTCCAGACATCATTTATGGCAGAGTTGAAGACACTACCGCAAAAGCACCAAAAAATAAAAATATAACATTACCAAAAATACAGAAACAAAAGCCCTCTTTTTCTCTTTTTCTAACCTAACCTAACATTGTACTAAAGTTGGGTGTGGCAGCAGAATAAAAGCAGAATAAATGCTGTGGAAATGAGAGCTTTACACAAGATATGTGGTGTGACTTTAGGAGATAGAGTGAGGAATGCTGTGATTAGGGAACGTTGTGGTTTGAATGAAGATGTAGTGGTAAAAGTAGAGAAGGAAATGCTTCGATGGTTTGGACATATCGAAAGAATGAAAGTCAACTTACGAAACAGATTTATAAAACGTGTATGGAAGCAAATATTGGTAGAGGCAGATCTGGGTGGTCGTACCTAGAGCAGATCCAGGACGTCATTAAAAATGAAAGGTTAAGAGTAGCCGAAATTGACGGGAATGTATGACAAGATGTATGGACTAGGTCCGAGGATGTAGGAAGCAAGAGGTGTGTCAGAACCGCATAAAATGGAGATCCATATTCTCTGCCTACCCCTCTGGGAAAAACGCGAAAAGTCTACCAATCCGCATTGTGTACGCGTGGTGGACTGATGCGCATGCACGCTCCTTGAACCCTCAAGGCCTGTGTTCTGCAGTGAGACGTATACAAGGTGTTACAAAAATACAAATAAACGAAATGTTTATTTGTATTTCGTTCCATACTAAACTACAAATCTACTCGAGCTAAATGTATGGGACAGGTGATTTTTTTTTTTGTGAATTCGATGTTGGTCCCATAGTGAAAGTTGTTCAGTTTGATGGTCTAAACAACCCCCTTAAAAGTTTAAAATATTTATTTTACTTTTGTAACACCTTTTATAGACTGATGATGATGACAGTCCTTAAAAACAATCTCATAAGTTGCGCCTTTGAAGAAACTTATTTGATAATCATAGCATATTTATAATGTGGAACTTGAGGGAGTGTTAAAATGTGTCAAGATCAATGAATTTCAAATTACTTTGATATCCCTGCTTCTTAACATGTACCCTGCGGGAGCTGTATACTTGAATTTTCACTTTTTGACTGTGCGGTGTTAGGCCGATGATGCCTATTGTACGTGGATCAATTAAAATACCAAGAAATTAAAATTATAAAGGAGGTCAACATGATACGGAGCGAATAAAAACCAGATCTGATAAAAACATGTACAGGACGGCTAACGGACTGAAAAGTGGTCCGTCCCTCATGTACCACGTGCTGGATTGGAAGAAATGAAAACGGTTTTGTTTACACGGCGACACATCAAGCTACGCAAAATCAAAATAAGCTGGCCGCGCGTAGGTAGAGTAATGTATGACTTCGCGCGGCCAGCTTATGTTTGTTTTGCGTAGCTTGATGTGTCGCCGTGTGTACAGTGAAAACCGAAAAATGTGTCACAAATTTCACACAAACCATCATCTTTGTATGTTGATTCGGATTGACACACATTAACAATAGCATGTTTTCTTTGTTTTTACCCGACTGCGCCAGAAGGAAGGTTATGTTTTTCGAGCGTATGTATGTATGTATGTATGTATGTATGTATGTACGTATGTATGTATGTATGTATGTATGTATGTATGTATGTTTGTATGTCTATTTCTTTGGCACGGCCTACAGCCTAAACGGCTTGATGGATTTTAACGTATGAGGTGTCACTAGATTTGTAAAAATTGTGAGAGTGACATAGGCTATATTATTTTAATATGGCGTCTGCGAAATAAAAAAGAGAGGGGAAATCAAATGAAAGCTAGTGAACAGACGATTCCAAAAATATATATATTATAGTACTTTTATGTTACCGTTTAGACACAAGACTAAAAAGTTTGAAATAAACTAAATTATTTTTAGGTATTATTATTAGGTTGGGATCGCAAACGGGTACAAAGAAGATTTTTGGTTGGTTGTTGGTTGCAATACCTACCTAATAACATTCAAATTATATGAGCTCAAAAAAGCTGTTATAGCTGATAAGTGATTATAGAGCTTCTTTTTCTCTTTTCAGTTAATAGGTTTTTTATGCAATCGGGATTTTTGTTTTTTTGAATAATTTACTTTTTTCTCTTCTATCGAGTCGATGGCATGTCATTCTAAAATGTCAATCCTGTCTCTTTTCCGCCAGTGTCTTGAGGTCTTGATACGACTCGACATCAACCTTTTCCTTCACTTAGGCTAGATAACTCTGTCTGGGTCTTCCTCTGCCTCTTTTCCCCCTTTTTTCTCTTTGAAGATAGAGGGGAAAAGAGTCGATGGCATGTCATTCTAAATCTTTCCAGCCCAGAACTTCGCCACATGGACAGCATTTTCGGCAGCGTTCATAAGCTCCGTTCGCGTGCAGGTGTCCGGGCAGTAAGGGCACGATACGAGATGGGCCATAGTCTGAGGAGTAACACCACATTCACACCTAAGGTTCGCTCCGTCTATGTAACCCCTATTAAAAAGATTGTCTTTACTCCGGCCAACCTGAGTTCGGAGTCTATTCAAGCATCTCAAAATCGGACTGGGCAGCTCTTGTCCTGGGGGCAGGCTTTTCATAAGAGGAACAAATGAGGTCAGGAAGTGCGGTTCCTTCCCGCTAAAGACCGAGTCTAACCTGAGAAGCCTCACTTTGAATTGGGTCGACACACTTCAAGAAATTCTTACGGTTTTTGAGCCTTGGGCACTGTAGAGTACTTGTATATAGGGTGCCGTGTGTCGACTTCCAGCTTGGTTCTCTCTATCGAACTTGCAACGGTCCTGCGGACGTCTGGTGGTGCAATTCCGGCCAGTGGATACAGCATCTGCACCGGTGTCGGTTTCATACAGCCGGCGATGATCCGACAGGAGTCATTTAAGAGAAGTTTATTCCGAATGCGTAAATGCGCTCTGCATACAAACGAAGTCTGGTGATATTTTCAATACTAACCAATTAAACTCAATGACACTTTGCAGAAACAATCTAGAAACAAATCTCTATGCTTGTATCGCGTCAGATTTTCGTTAAAATATACAGTTTCAATGCTAGGATTAATTTAAGATTTGTATGGAAATCTGGAAAACTTTAAAACTGTACATTTTAAGGAAAATCTGACACGATACAAGCATAGAAATTAGTTTCTAGATTGTTTCTGTAAAATTTCATTTGTTTAATCGGTTAATATTGAAAATATAACCAGACTTCGTTTGTATGGAGCTTGCCAACAGTCATATACCCTTAAAGCAGTATCCATAAACTTTTGTATGTATTTTATTGTTACTATGACAAAAATAAAATTGTGTTTTTGCATATTTAATTTACCACGAAAACATCGAAACCAAAGCTAAAGAATACAATTTCAGTACCACTAAACTAACTTACCCGAAGTATGACCTTTTTAGTTCTAATCTCTCACGCAAAATTACCTAAATGCCCTCTGAGAGGTCAATTGAGGGAAAATCTATTAAAATTCAAGACGTTACTTGAGCCAATTCACCTTGACTTAACTTAAAAGCTGCGTTTAAGGCGAACGAATAAGTTTACTGAATAGATTCTCTTTAAATTCAACTTTAATCTTGTGGTTTACAGTTATGCATACTGCAATAAGATTAAATTAATCCATCGAATCAGACCGCATTAATTCCAGATGGAATTAATTTTTATTGTGTCGACGGGATAAAATGTACACAAAACATGAAATTTTAAGGAGAGACTTGGAATGGATTAGCTTTGCAAGTCTGTTTGTTGGCGGGCGGGTATCGGGTACTTTCTGGGTTAACCAAATAATACACGGTCATTCTTATTATGTTGACACTTTTTTAAGGGGACGATCAAACCGTCAAACTAAACAACTTTCTCTATGGGACCAACATCGAAATCTCGAAAAAAATCTGCTGTCCCATACATTTGGCTCAAGTAGGTTTGCAGTTTTGGTTTTTAACTGTTTTTGGTGCTATAGAGAAAGTAGCTCAGTTTGACGGTCTGATCATCCCCTTGGAAAAGTGTCTGCATATTAAGAAGGACCCTATATATTTTTAAATAGTCTCAATTTTATTCCCAAACAAATATTATTATGGGCATTACAGATTCGATAGTTTCATTACTTTACAGTGTACTCATGATAGGTACTAAACCAATTTTCCCAAAGAATCTTAGGAAATAAGCACAAACATATTTGGATACTTATCATCATCATCATCATCATACGTATATACGTCCCACTGCAGGGCACAGGCCTACCCTCAGGGCATTATAGTCCATCACGCGTGCACAATGCGATTTTTGGATCCGATTTTTTTTTTTCAGTTTATGCATGTTTCTTCACGATATTTTCCTTCACCGTTTGAGACACTGTACCTACCTGTCATACTAAATGCAATCAGCTGATCGACGTCTGTATGAAAAGTTGAGTTGTTTTGTTGCGAATTTTCCTAAACTTCCTTGGGGAAAGTTGTCCGGTATCATGAGTGCAATCACCCTTTAAAGTATTACAACTGTTTACACTACACACTAATACAAAGTATAAAATTAAATACGTTATATATCAAAGAGCCTTCATCTTCAGGCCATCAAACTGGACAACTTTCATATTTCACCAACATCGAAATCGTAAAAAATAAATCAGCTCTATTCCATATACGTTAGACACTTTTTAAACGGGATGATCAGACCGTCAAACTTAACAACTTTCTCTTTGGCACCAACATCAAAATCGCGAAAAAAAAAATCTACTGTTCCATACAAAAGTGCAAACCTATTCGAGCCAAATGTAATCAGCTGTCCTACAGCTGATTTTTCACAATTTCGATGTTGGTCCCATAGACAAAGTTGTTCAGTTTGACGGTCTGATCATGCCCTTAAAAAAGTGTCAGCATATTAAGAAGGACCCTGTATATTTCGGTCGAGTAACGCCGTTGACGTTTTCTATGGAATAGCGAATTCAATGTTGATCCCATAATAGGAGTTGTTTAGTTTGATGGTCCTTAGCACCCTTTTTACACCCTGTATTGTAAAAATGACACAAATATCCACCTTACCCCATCACCTTAACTTAATGCTTGAACTAGGCTTGCCCTTTAGAGAGGAAAATTTAATAACGCGCCGCCATTTTAATTTTGCTATCGGTTCGTAGGTAAACAATGTTTAGGGATTGCCGGCGGCGGGCTGCCGTTATTTTATTTTGGGTTCCGTACCCAAAGATTGAAAACAGGACCCTATTCATAAGCCAACGCTTTCCGTCCATCCTTGCTTCAGAGGGCCGTATCTAATAAACTGAAATAGCCGGTTGAAATTTTCACAGAATATGTATCATTTTATTGGATTTGACAACAAATGTAAAAAAAAAATAGCTAAAGGGCCCCATACAAGGAACTAGTTTTATCAAAGTTTTTTTTCTTTTTGCTTTATCGTAAAAACGGTAATACATAAAAGCGTCAAACTTGGTCTGATTATACAGGGTCCAACTTAAAATGCTGACAGTTTTTCAAAAGGATGATCAGACCATGAAACTGAACAAATTTCACTATGGGACCAAAATCGACATCACGAAAAAAAAAATCTGCTGCCCCACACAAAACTGTGATCTTACTCGACCAAAACGTATGGGCCAGCAGATTTTTTTTTCGCGATTTCGACTTTGGTCCAATAGAGAAAGTTGTTCAGTTTTATTGTCTAATCATCCCCTTAAAAAAGTGTCAGCATAATATTAAGAAGGACCCTGTATAGGTAGTCTAAACTCTGCAGTATAACAACAAATAATAAAAATCCGCCGAGTGTGAGTCGGTTTTGCGCTAGGGGTCCCGGAAAAAACAAGTTTATATTTTTGTGGGGTAGTATAATGTGTGGTTGTACGGAACCCTGCGGAGTCCGACTCGCACTTGGCCGGTTATTATTTTAATGTTTAACAAGTGCTTGTCCCACGTCGAATTTTTTGTTTTGTATTGGACACAATTGTTGTACAAAGACTTTTACTTTGAAAATTAATGTTTTATGAATTTATGCGACAAATTTTTTGTAAGGCTGTTGTCGTTAGTCACCAATAGTGTCAATAGTTTGTTAATAAAAGCTAAGTTATACAGGGTCCTTTTTTATGGGGATGATCAGACCATCAAACTGAATAACTTTCTCTACGGGACCAATGTCGAAATCGTGAAAAAAATATCAGCTGTTCCATACTAAACTGAAATCTTACTCGACCCAATTGACAGCAGATGTTTTTTTCGCGATTTCGTTATTGATACCATAGAGGAAGTTGTTCAGTTTGATGATCTGATCATCCTCTTAAAATCTGTCAGCATATTAAGTTGGACCCTGTATATAGCACATCCTTGACACTTCACTGTGACTTCATAATGTGCTCGCACTGACAAGATGAGGTGAACACGTGCAATATTGAGTTAGTGCTAGTAAGAGACACAACTTGCCTACTATTGGACTTAGGTGACATCCCGCCTTTAAAAAATCTCGCCTCAAGGTGAGTTGCCACTCTTTCAAATCGGTAGGGGACATGTCGCCTTCAAGGGGGTGAGGTAAAAATTGGTGGTCTTAAATACATTTAACTTTGATGTCTTTGGAAAGTAGCAGCAGCATACCACGCACGGAAAAGCGACAAAACGAGAAATTATGCGCGCTCGCTTTCGCATACGCAAAGTATCAAAGACAGAGGCATGTCTAGATTGTCGATTTCTCGAGGGTGGCATACTAGACCCCCTGGTCAGTCTGTTGGTCACACACATTGACTTACCAACTACTGGACGAAGGGTCCGCGCTCAAAAGTGTCCGAACCAAAAGAGCACCAAAACTTAAAAAGAGAACCAATTACGCGACAGTCTTCGTTTGATCGGCTGACTACGCGCACCGTGCCGCGATGGGGGAGTGGGATGGAAAAGAATTTCAGCATTTTCAATGTTTTTAGTTGATTAAATTACTACACGTAATAAAACGTACGTACGTACAGTCGCCATCAGATATATCATAGCAAACAAGGTGATCAAATGTGTCTAAGCAGTTCTTATTTTCAATAATTTCTTTCCCATAACCAATCAAAAATATTTGTTAGGAAAAAAGACCTTACTCCGTTGCACATTACAATTTAATTTAAATTACATTGTAAAGTAATTATTGAAAGTTTGCTGTTCAGATATTTATGACACAATACACGTTTAAATATCATTGGTAACATTTACTGTAAAGAATTAATTGAAAAATAGCACTGCTCAAAACTATTTGAACCCCTTGTATGCTACAATATATTTGATGGCGACTGTACGTAAACGTATTTGTGTAGTTTAGTCTCGGACACTTTTTTCGATAATTTTGTACTAGACCCGGCGTCCATAGTAGTCTACGTCAATGGTTACATAACACAATAGAGGGGATTGGAGAGGGAAGCTTTTGCCCATCAGCGAAACACAGAAAAAGCCACAAAAACTCTTTTCCTCGACATTCAAAACATTATAACAAACCGTTTAAGTGTATGAAAAACGGAATTTTCACGTATCAACGCCAAGAGAGCATTCGCCGTTGATTAATAGAGTAGATAAGAGAGACCCAGTCCAAATGTAATGACAATTTCATAGGGAGAAGTAAGAGATTTCAGATTCGGATAATATCCGTATAAGGTAAAGCCGGGCAAATACTGAAACGGTTAATTCAGACCATTAAACTGAACAACTTTCGCTACAGAGCCAAACTCGGCAACACTCGATCGCGAAAAAAAATCACCTGGTAGATAGAAACTTTAATCATCGATTATTTCATTGTAGTCAAGTGAAAAAGAATTCCAATAATTAACGTTGAAACATATTATTTTTGGGTTAAAGCAGCAAAGTATGAAGGCATTTCGGTGTGATGAAAATTTCGTCTTTATAATATTATTATACCTACTGCCCGATTTTACGTTCGTATCGTATCTTGAACTTTTTTCAGTAACAGTTTTTATTTGATTCGACTACTTATATATTTTACTCAGAAGAATAGTATCGATGAATACAATATGAACGCAAAAGAAATAAAAGTTATACTCTAAATAAATAAATATTTTAATTTACCGCTTGAGGGCGGCAAGGGTGCCCAGGTGACTGGCTGTGTTCTACTCTTTGTATTGCTAGTCTGATTCGCCGGCCGAGGTAGCTGCCAGCTCTCTGGTCACTCGAGACCTAGAACTTTTGCTTCACTCTAATAGTTATGTTCATAATAGTTTTTTTTGTTGTTATTAATAAACCATTATTTTTACTTCTATATCATCATCATCATTAGCCTTTCCATCTATAAAAGACGATTCAAGAAGCGTCTGACTTCTACAGGGTCCTTCTTAATATGTTGACACTTTTTTAAGGGGATGATCAGACCGTCATACTGAACAGTTTTGTATGGAACAGCTGATTTTTATCGGGATTTCGATGTTGGTCCCACAGTTGTTCAGTTTGACGGTCTGATCATCCCCTTAAAAAGTGTCAGCATATTAGGAAGGACCCTGTATATGAACCTGTAAATGAGTACATAAGTTGAGATTATCTCAGAAAAGATTTCTCATGAAACAGAAATTTTAAAATATTCACATTCATATTCATATTCATATTCATTAATTTGTTGTTTTCATGGGTACATAGTTTCTTATACCATAAAATAGTTCCAAGCATGAAACCCGGTTGGGCACTACAACATTTACCTACTTACAATTTTATTTACAGACTGCATAATAAATTGCGTGTTAATTATTGCAAAAACTAATAAAGCTATAAATTGAGGTACATATAATAATATTTGTTTTATTCTAAAATTATAGTTTTAACTGTATTATGATAGTAAAATTACAGATCGTTGTTTTAATTTAAGTCTGATCTTGGCTTTCGAAAAATTCTTGTAGTGAGTAGAAGCAATTGGAAAGTAAATATTGGGTTAGACTATTATTAAATCTTACTTCCTTGGTTACATCCCTAATGAATTTTGGTATTTTATTATATATTTTTATGCACATCATGTACGGGCCAGAAGTGAACATTTTCATCTTAGATGCTGGTTGAACTATTTGATTTCTTGGTCGCAAATATCCGTCATATCATCGCGCTTCCATCTCTACTTTCGTCAAGTTCTCTAGAAGATTGACTCTCTTTGTTTAGACGTTTTTCTTTGACTTGACTGAGTAATTGTTAGGAAATGGAATAACGTTTTTTTAATATCCTGTAGAGTGAATTTTGTACATTGTTTGATCTTTGTATACGAACATAGAATTAAAAGGTAATATGTTTATTTTTTCGGATTATTATCATTTCTCTTTGACTAATTATTATAAGGACTAGCCTTGCGGTAGCATTTCCCCTCTGCCACGGTATAAGCACAATTGATCTTGTGCATTTACATTCAATTTTACACCTTATCACTAAACGAGACAGCCTATAATTGCGAAATAATAACTTCGAACTTACAACGTTTGGGGTTCACAGGAGATCACTTTTCATGATTTTTAACATTCAAAATTAGAATATAAAGTTATGGGGAATAAAATCCAAAGTTGCGGATTTCATGTTACCTCGCCCCCCGCAAAAAGTGGCAGAAATGTTTGTTAGTAGAATTACACGCGTAACCAGTCCACATATAAATAGTCAAAGTCATTTCTAGGCGTGGTGGTCTAGTAGCAAGAAGATTCGCCTTCCGTGAAAGGTACAATGTGTCCTCTGAAACTTCATAGTTCGATTCATAGTGTCCTCTGAAACAAAGATTAATACAGGGTGTAATATTAAATGCGTTACATATCGAATAAGGTTCTTCAGACGATCAAACTGAACAACTTTTACTACGGAGCCAACAACGAAACCGCGAAAGAAAATCAGCTGTTCCATAGAAAATGTCAATAGCTGCTCGACCAAAATGTATGAGGCAGCTGAATTACTTCTCGCAATTTCAAAGTTGGTTCCATAGTAAAGATTTATTAGTTTGATGATCTGAAGCACCCTGTATAACCTCGATGATTAAATTTGAATGACCAAAGTGTCTGGTCTTGACAATGTTACTCTTTGTAATTCAATATTGTATTTTTTGTAAAATTACTTTGTATAAATTTCTTTTTGTTTAAAAGATGCCTGTTGTAGAGTTTCTGGCCGCATCTTATCTGCAACGGAACACCTTAGAGAGGTCCTTAGGTAGAGTCAAAATCATGACGTAGGAAAGATGTGATATTATTTTGAATGAAACATTTTGTTTTTGAGTTTTGATTCATTTGTTCATTCCGTTGCCCTCAAGGTTTTATTGCGCCATCTCGCTGACAATCAAACAAAATTCAAACAAAAATTAACTTAAGGGCCTATTTCGAAAAATAATTGAAGCAAAATGGGCGTGTGATAGCTTATATTACTGCCTGATGCGAGAGAAAGAGATGGGGCGGCGCGCGCGCCTGAAACGACGCAAGCGTAAACAAACTTTATTTAATTGTAATTGTACTATTTATGTAAGTTCAATTCTGCTCTAAACAAATAAAAAAAAAAATCAATCTCTTCTTTTTTAAATCAAGCCTCTTGTTTCTAATATTCACCGTTTAGCACTTCCAAGCGTTTATCGATAAAGACGGAGGCTACTTTGGCTTGTTTTTCTATCGAGAAAATGTGTTTAAATCGTGTTTTGGCTCTAATCAAAACTTCAATTATATGTTCAATTTGCACATATCCACAAATCATACTCCTACTGTTAGTACTTCATGAGATGTGATGCTTTGAAGAATCCTATTTTTTTCACATAGCCTCTTAACTGTGCTGAGATAATAGTTCTTTTAAAGTTCCTCAAACACAGATTAAAAACTGGCCAAGTGCATGTCGGGCCACGTGCAGTGTAACTACGGGCAACTACGTCATAATATGCGGACACTTATCTCTAACAAAAATGTTCACTTTAAAGCTCAATATAACGCTAACGGATGACTGGAGACCGATTGCGCTAATTTAAAACATCGAAGTTCTATTCTTATCCAATTTCAGTTCTAATCATATTGCAATCCAATGACTGTTATATTCAATTTTGCTGAATTCCTCATTGCTCTAAACTCTATGTAACTGACAGCCTTTAACGTCTGAGCGATCTGCCAAAACGGCTCTAACGGCTTTCATGAGCTGTACCGCGATTAGCGCAATACCAAATGTGTCAAAAGTTATGGTTCGTACTTAGTCCAGTCGAATAATGTCATTGCAACACCAGAAATATTTTTGTACGATCTATCCAACGACACCCCATACCATTGGATAGACGAAAAAAACATCCCCACTTTACGTATAGGGGAAGTACGCTAAACAAGATTTTATTCTACCATTTTGTCGGTGTGATCAATATGTATACCCATGCCAAATTACAGCTTTCTAGTACTAAGCGTCTCTGAGCTAAGCCGCGGACAGACGGACGGATTCGAGTTCCTTCTCTACTACGGAAGCCTAAAAACTATTCTTCTTCTTATCGTGTGGGCAGCAAGCCCTGGTGTCTGAGTTTTATCAGACCGCCTTACGGCATCTGACGTGGTTTTTATGTTTCGACTACTACCACTAGACATAGTACCCGGGACCAACGGCTTAACGTGCCATCCGAAGTAAAGAATCATCTTTCTTTTCAGACAATCAGGTGATTCAGCAATGTCCTAGCCAAATGGGGAATAATGCACAAAGTGACATATCACTCGGTGTCCCCCGTGGGAATCGAACCCACGACCTCCGTGTCAAGAGCCCAATGCTCTTAACCATTAGACCACGGAGGCAGTAAAAAAACTATTTAAAATAAACACGGTGGACGGTTATTAACCATCTGAATCCATGCAACGTGCTGGAAACGCGGTTTTGCGGTCATAAAACAAAACCACCCAGGTGAGAATCAGCTACAACTCGCAATGTGCATTACCCATAACCACAATAGGGTATTTGACAGCATGTAAAATATAGGATCTATTGATGGCATCCGTATTGAATATACATTTTGGAAACCAACTATTTAGTCAGTTAAGAAAAATACTGGATATTTTAAGAGAAAATCGACAAAGAAAATAATTTTTTTTTTCTACTTTAGTCACGTGATCGTAAACGACTGTAATTGGCCGAATGGTGATGACGTCAACTGCTTGTATACAGTTCCGTGTAGAGTGTGAGTGTCGTACAAAGTTTACGTCATCGTGACGTCACCTGCTTGTAGCCACGTATATTGTCAGGAAAAGCGTTTTCGCGGGATATTTAAATAACATTTTTTGTTTTCGTTTTATCTGGCCCTATATGTAATGGAACGTAAAATATTCATTTTCTATAGAGCCCTTAGACATGAGTGATTATGATTAACGTAGAATAGTTTTTAAAAACCTTTCAATTACCCTATTACTAATAAAATAGTGGCTCTAACATTACAGGTTTTCAATAGTGATTCGTAGTAATCTCGTGGGTGATTTTGAGGGAATATAATTCGGAGCGTGCTCCATATAAACGAAGCCTGGAGATATTTTCACTACTAACTAATTAAAGTCAATGACATTTTTCTAGACTATACTAGAATTTACCCGCGACTTCGTCCGCACAAACAGTTTTAAAGTTACGGTGCATCAAAGATTTCTATACAAATCTTAAATTAATCCTAGCATTAAAACTGTTTGTGCGGACGAAGTCGCGGGTAAATTCTAGTATTTAATAATTTGTTTGTAAAATTTTAAATGTACTGAACTCGATCTCAACCCACCACACGGGTAAACTCACCCTAATTACTCCCAAAACAAGATTATTAAAATATAACCATAAACACGCTAGCGCTTTCATTAATTGCTGAAATAATAACAAATCATTTTTGGATGGAAACCTAAAATGTGAATAACTTTAAATTTTAATTAATGAAATAGTGATATTATTATTGCAATGCAATTATTTTGTTATAAATCAGTTGGGGTGTATGAGGTTTTGCGCTTATTCATTAAGGGTATATTACTGTTGGCGCACTCCATACAAACGAAGTCTATATTTTCAATGCTAACCGATTAAACTCAATGAAATTTTGCAGAAACATTCTAGAAACAAATCTTAATGCTTGTATAGTGTCAGATTTTCCTTAAAATGTACAGTTTTAAAGTTACAGTGCCTCAAAGATTTCCATACAAATCTTAAATTAATCGTAGCATTGAAACTGTATATTTTAACGAAAATCGGACATGATACAAGCATATAGATTTGTTCCTAGATTGTTTCTGTAAAATTTCATTGAGTTTAATAGGTTAGTATTGAAAATATCACCAGACTTCGTTTGTATGCACCGCGCATTTACGCATTCGGAATAAACTTCTCTTAAGAGGATATGTGAAAAAAATAGGATTCTTCAAAGCATCATATATCATAAAGTACTAACAGTAGGAGAATGATTTGCGGATATGTGTAAATTGAACATATAATTGAAGTTTTGATTAGAGCCAAAACACGATTAAGATACATTTTCTCGATAGAAAAATAAGCCAAAGTAGCCTCCGTCTTTATCGATAAACGTTTGGAACTACTAAACGGTGAATATTAGAAACACGAGACTTGATTAAAAAAAGAGATTGATATTTTATAAAGTTTGATTAGAGCAGAAATGAACTTACATAAATAGTACAATCACAATTAAATAAAGTTTGTTTTACGCTTGCGTCGTTTCAGGCGCGCGCGCCGCCCCATCTCTTTCTCTCGCATCAGGCAGTAATATAAGCTATCACACGTCCATTTCGCTTCAATAATTTTTCGACATAGGCCCTTAACACGTTGTATATTAAAACCAATTTCGACGGCCGTCCGAAAAACAACAAGCACCATACATTAAATAGAAGGCCTAATGAAAAGCGTTGTAACCATTAATTTCCCCTTTTGTCGGACGCGGATTAATAGACTTTGTCGTGTATCTTCAAGGTTGCGGTTAAAGGGACTGACCACGTTTTCTATCCCAATCGAGTTACACAATCAAAAGTTTGTTTCCAATAAAATCAACTTATTTTCTAGCTAACTGATACAGTTTATTTCAAAATGGTTTCAGTTTTAAAAGTTGAATAAGGATCAGGTTGTTTTTTAGGGTTCCGTAGTAAAGGGTATATTTTCAATACTAACCAATTAAAGTCAATTATTTTTTTCAGAAACATTCTAGAAAGTAATCTCTATGCTTGTATTTTTTCAGATTTTCGTTAAAATGTATAGTTTTAAAGTTACAGTGCCTCAAAGATTTCCATACAAATCTTAAATTAATCCTAGCATTGAAACTGTATATTTTAATGAAAATCGGACTAGATACAAACATAGAGATTTGTTTCTAGATTGTTTGTGCAATATTTCTTTGACTTTAATTGATTAGTATTGAAAATATCACCAGACTTCGTTTGTTTGCAGTGCGCATTTACGCATTCGGAATAAACTTCTCTTAAACTGTTCCGTAGTTAAATAGCCGTGGTGGTTCAGTGGCGAGTAACCTTGCCTGCCGTGCAGGAGGCGATGGTTCGATCCCCATCCAAGCCGACTCGTACCAATGAGGTTTTCGTAATTTATGTACGATTTGTAACACCACTGGTTTTTCGGTGAAGGAAAACATCGTGAGGAAACCTGCATGCTTCAATTTGGAAGCATGTATTGTACCCACTATCCATTAGAAGTGGCGATGGGCTCACTCCCCGTCACACTGGACAGTTTCGGTACTAGCGAAACGTGGATGTTCTGTGGTTTCAGAATATCTCTGTCTACTCCCTCGGGGAATATAGTCGTGAGCATATGCATGCATCCAATTACGTCCATTCTGTATATGTCCCACCTAAATTAGTACTCTCTCAATTCAAATTCCGATACAATGAAAACGAATTATACAGTGTATAAGGGAATTGCTTTAGAAAAGCACCCATCAATATGAACAACTTGGACCAACTATGAGGTCTCAAAAAAAGAAACCTGCTATCTCATACTTTACATAAAATTCCTACTGCTCAAAATGTATGGAGGAGTTGATTTTTAGGGTTCCGTAGTCAAACAAGGAACCACCTTCCTCTAACTTCTAAAATACTGGACTGAAAAAACTGAAAATGTTTTGTTCTCTAATGACAAACTAGATGGCGTTGCACGAAAATAAACCGCGCTATCATTGTGATTCAAAAATTTCTCTTAGGGAAGATAAAGAGACTAAAAATTTGTCTTCTTTTTCTACTTATACAATGGCTACGGAACCCTATCATGGGCGAGTCTGACACGCTCTTAGCCAGTTTTTTTTAGATCTCATTGTTGGTCCTGTACTAAAAGTTGTTCATATTGATGGGTACTTTCACCCTTTTGTGCTTTCGGAAACAATTCCCTTACACCCTGGACTTATAATCCGCATGCAAGCTTCGTCAATCTAAAACTAATTTAAAAGAAAGGCCCTGCCCAGCGCAATGTTAATCTTAGGCGCAGTTTATACAGAAGAGACGTGTGGCGGTGGCGGATAGTCAAAGTAACACAATTATAAACCTTATAGTACGTAGCATATCGTCGTTTGGAGAATTACGCCCGCGCCTCCTGGCGACGTCACCTGGAGGCGCGGGTGCAATTCTCCTTCACGACAAAAACGAAGCTATGTTACGTAATATAAGGTTTATATTGTGTTACTTAGATTATCCGCCACCGCCACAGGTCTCTTCTGAATAAACCGTGGCTTATACACGCACAACCCTAGCGCAAAGAAGTAAATAATCGGACCATACTCAACAATGTAGCTCTTACAAAGTCCTTTCAATGAAAATTCGGTTCGAAATAGAGTCGAATAATAGCTACATAGGAGATCGGAATATTTTTTCTATTTTATTCTATTTCTAATAGAATAGAGCGCTAGACGCTCTGTCGCGCATGTTTTCGTCTTATACAAAAACCAATGAACCGTTTTTGATAAATGATTGTCACTAGATACCTTGAAGTCTCACGAATGATTGGCGAAAATGTTGTTTAACGTTGGAGGTTATTGAGTTCAGATTTGAAGGTGACGAAGTGCCGAAAAGTTCTCGAGTGGCGACCGCGTACCGGTTACCGGTGCGATTTCGATGTTGGTACCATAGAGAAAGTTGTTCAGTTTGGCGGTCTGATCATCCCTTTAAAAAAGTGTCAGCATATTAAGAAGGTAAGAATTCCAATACAGGGGTATTGGAATCAGAAAATCTTTTCGCCCTTATTTGAAATAAAGTATAGGTTAGCGTAAACGACACAGTACGACCACGTATGGCCAATCAGAAGATGAATCTGTCCAACATGTCATACCGCGTCTCGAGTAATAAGCCAATAAAGATGGCGAAGATGACACGTTACGAATATTAACCAATCGTATGACGAGTCATAAATCGCAATATCGAAGATAGCAAGAGACTTTCATAAATACAATATTAGACTAAGAACAGTAGTGGTGGTCCAGTGGCGAGTAACCTTGCCTGCCGTGCAGGAGGCGATGGTTCGATCCCCGTCCTGGCCGACTCGTACCAATGAGTTTTTCGGAATTTATGTACGATTTTTAACACCGCTGGCTTTTCGGTGAAGGAAAACATCGTGAGGTAACCTGCATGCTTCAATTACGAGGCATGTATTGTACCTACTGTCCATTACAAGTGGCGACGGGCTCACTCCCCGTCACACTGGACAGTTTCGGTACTACTAGAGAAACGTGGATGATATGTGGTTTCAGAATATCTCTGACTACCCCTTCGGGGAATATAGTCGTGAGCATAAGCATATCAATACAGTAGGACCGTGAAAGATATTCCGTTTTCCTAAAAAAAAATCATTTAATAACTTTTTATTAAGAAATAACAACTGAACATTGACTTAGCACTTCTGAACGGAGGGTCCGCATAAGAAGAGAACGAAAACGTAAAAACGAGAATGAATTACGCAACAGTCTTCGTTTGATCGGCCGACTACGCGCACGCGTGGGCGCGGTGCTCCGATGGGCGCGGTGCGCGCCGTGCTCCGATGGGGGAGTGGGACGAAAAAGAATTTCAGACCGAAGGTAAGTATGTATATCTTTCTTTATCTTAGACTAATTATATGAGGAGGACAAGTTACGCGTGTAATTCTACTAACAAACTTTTCCGCCACTTTTTGCGGGGGGCGAGGTAGCACGAGATACGCAACTTTGAATTTTATTCCATTAGTTTAGATTCTAATTTTGAATGTTAAAAATCATGTAAAACAGTGTCGTGTGAACCCCAAACGCCATAAGTTCGAAATTATTGTTCCGCAATTATAGGCAGTCGCGTTTAGTGATAAGGTATAAAATTGTATGTAAATTACGCATTTACATACAATTTTTCTTTTGATCTTGCACGTTGGCAGAGGGGAAATGCTAAGGCGAGGCGGGTCCGTATATAATTAGTCTAAGTTCTTTATAGAAAATTTTAGTAGGTACACGAATTCTTTACGCCCCTGGTTAAAATCTACTAAAATACGAACACAGTTTTATCTCAAATTGCATTAGATAAATATGACTTACGAAATTAAGTCTAAACTTCAGTAAATTTCATACAAAAGGGGTTACCCTTTTTTACTGTTTATTGTTACAACTTATTGTTTATGTCCAGAGTTTGTTCTGTTTTATGAAGGTGGAGGCTCGTTCCAAAAGTTTTAATAGGAATTTAAAGCTTAACCTCCTTTGGGACGAAGACAATTATGGAGGTCAAAGTAATAGATGGATGGAAATTGTTTCCATTTTTGTTGTAGATTCATAAGCAAAATGTTGACGAAGATATTCAGGGGTAGTCCAAAGTCCAAGGTAGTCAGAGATGTTCATCATCTTCCTAGCCGCTGTCCCGCTGGGTAGCGGGGTCTGCTTTCCTGGTCGGTTTCTTCCACTTTGCTCTATCCTGAACATCGTCGACGGAGAGCTCGTCGACGAGAGTCCATGTTCTTCTTTACAACATCAGACCATCTGAGTTTTGGTCTGCCTACGCCTCCTTGACCTGGTAGGGTAAAGTCCATTGCTTTGTTGCCTATATAGGGTCCAACTTAATATGCTGACACTTTTTTAAAGGGATGATCAGACCATCAAACTGAACAACTTTCTCTATAGCAGCAACATCGAAATCGCGAAAAAAAACGGCTCTTCCATACAAAACCGCAAACCTACTTGTCCACTTCGAGGTTGGTGCCATAGAGAAAGTTGTTCAGTTTGACGGTCTGATCATCCCCTTAAAATATTTTCAGCTAATTTTGTTAGACCTTATATAATCTTATTACATTATACAAAATTATCAATAGCTCAATACATGGTCCCATACATACACTCTAAAGTATATCAATAAATAGTTTTTAGGGTTCCGTACCCAAAGGGTGAAAACGGGACCATATTACTAAGCCTACGCTGTCCGTCCTTCCGTCCGTCCGACCTACCTATTTAGGGCTGTAACTTTTGAACCGTAATAGCTAGACAGTTGAAATTTTCACAGAATATGCGTTATAATGGCGGATTTGTTAAAAAGCCGCCGTCAGCATATTAAGAAGGACCCTGTATACTCAGGTGGTGGTGGTTAGAGATGTTCCAAATAATATTCATAATATGCACTTTCACACTTTCTGTTCAGTTCAGTATAATAGGTAGTAGCCAATTGCCACTTGAAATGGACAGTGAACAATGAGGAATTTAACCATTTAGATTTCCCTCACGTTTTTAAGGTTCCGTAGTCAAACAAGGAACTCTTATACGTCCATTCTGTCTGTCTGTCTGTATGCCCCGCCTAAATAATTCGCTCTTTGCACCTATTGAATCGAAAGGTATGAAGACAGATAACAGTAACCCAAAAACAGAAATGTAGTAGTTAGGAAGAAAACATTTTTTTTTCTTATGATGTGGGCTGCAAGCTCTGGTGTGATAATTAGATTGAAACAATCATTTCATTATTTTGTTTGTTAAAATTTAAAGTTATTCCCATTTTAAGTTTTGACGCAAAAATGATTTGTTATCACTTCAGCAATTAATGAAAGCGCTAACGTGCTCATGCATAGATTTTAAGAATCTTGTGTTGGTAGTAATTAGGGTGTGTGTGCCCGAGCGGTGGGTCTTAACCCACAGCTCGAGTTCAGTAAATTTAAAATTTTCCAAAAGAATTATTTAATATTTTGAATAAAATTACCTATGTTGTAACTATGACAATTCGATTTTGCTCTCGATTCTAAACAAACTACTTTCTAGTTTTGCGTTAATTCAATTAACACGTTGTATAATTTAGTATAATTGTATTTATAATTGTACTTTATACATTTCGTTTTGTTTAAAAGATGCGTGTTGTAGAATTTCTGATCGCATCTTCTCTACAACGAAACACATCCCGGCACGGTGGTAGAGTCAAGAATATTATGTCAGAAAGCGATCCATGTGATATTATTTTGAATACAGCATTTTCAGTTTGAGTTCATCATCATCATCTTATTTAAGAGCTACGCTCTTGTCGGTGGGGTATTCGCCAATCCTGACTCTTTTCCGCTAGTGTCTTGAGATCTTGATACGACTCGACATCATCCTTTTCCTTCACTTGGGCTAGATAACTCTGTCTGGGTCTTCCTCTGCCTCTTTTCCCCTCTATCTTCCCTTCCAGTATGGTTTTAAAGAAATTGTCGTCTCGTATCAAGTGTCCGATCATTTTTCCTCTCCGGTTTTCTATTCTTTTGAGTTTGAGTTGAGTTGGTTAATTAGAATGTTACTAGGCAAATTATAAAATAACAGCCTTAACAATATTTCTGCGACAGAATCGACAGACACAATAAATTATTGTATGTTAGATAGTGACATCCTGTTCTTATCGTGTGGGCAGCAAGCCCTGGTGGAGTTTTTTCAGACCGCCTTACGGCCTCTGACATAGTTTTTATGTAACGACTACTACGCGCCATCCGAAGATCGGAATCATCTTCCTTTTCAGACCATCAGGTGATTCAGCCTGCAATGTCCTAACCAACTGAGAAAAAACGCACAAAGGATTCTGGTTCCTTGTCTACTACGGAACCCTAAAATCATTTCTTCTTATCGTGTGGACATTAAGACCTGGTGTCAGAGTTTTTCAGACCGCCTTACGGCCTCTGACGTGGTTTTTATGTAACGACTACTACCACCAGAGATAGTAGCCGGGACCAACGGCTTAACGTGCCATCCGAAGCAAAGAATCATCTTTCTTTTCAGACAATCAGGTGATTCAGCCTGCAATGTTCTAACCAACTGAGGAAAAACGCACAAAGTGACTAGGTGTGCCCCTTGGGAATCGAACCCACGACCTCCGTGTCAAGAGCACAATGCTCTTAACCATTAGACTACGGAGGTAGTTGTTAGTTATATCCTGTGGGATTCCACTACTGGGCAGATGCCTCCTCTTACAAATAAGGGTGAGAAGGAGAGCGCCATAATCCACCAGGGCTGCAATCGTGGTAAATATTTAGTTATTGAACCGTTATTGGACTACGTACGAACCATAACCATAGAATTAATACTAGTACCTACCAGAAGGATTACTTAAGAAATAGATTTAAATAAATAGCGACTCTCTCTGCACGGAAATAAGGTGCAAAGTTATTCGCACCCGTCCTATAGTACAATTCGCGAATAACATACCAAATGTCACAACGGCGCGCGTGCAAACAAAAATGTACCGTATCATTTGACATGAAAGCTTCCTTCACAAAGTCGCCCTATTTCATTCTTTCACGTGCTGTCAGCGTGACATCGCTAGGGTTTCCAAGTCTCACATTGACTACTCACTAAATGGCGGCAAGTCTAGTGAGATTTGACTAAGAAGTTTACACGGTATACCTAACCTATTGCCATTCACCGCTCCGTCGGGATCAGCCGTCAAACGTACCTGAGCTGTGGGGTGAGACAGGCCTCCGTTAACTTTTGACACATTTGGTATTGCGCTCAGAGGAAGGATCTCCATAGAGTCCGCATAAATTTACGATTGTAGTTGGGCTCTTTTGTCTTATGACGTACCTTTAATAGTAGAAGGAGATGGAACTATAGATATTTGTTTATGCGGCTGTCCACTTTTTTTTGAGCTAGTGTGTGTGAAAAGTGACCGTAAACATAAGGCCATATGTCACTTGGTGCCTTTTGTCCATACTACTTGACACCACACACTCAAACCTAAACGTCAAAAAAAGTGGACACTTTACAATTGGTATGGCTCACTCTATTAGGTATAATCTCTTTGGTATTGCGCTAATCGCGGTACTGCTCTTGACAGCCGTTAGAGCCGTTTTGACAGATCGCTCAGACGTTAAAGGCTGTCAGTTACATAGAGTTTAGCGCGATGCTGAATTCAGCACATTTGAATAGTAATTGGATTGCAATGTGATTAGAACTGAAATTGGATAAGAATAGAACTTCGATGTTTTAGCTTAGCGCAATCGAGCTCCAGGCGGTGATTAATATTTAAATATGTACTCAGTTACTCACATATATCGTATCTAAATTAGCCTCAGCCAAGTTGCGTTAAGCGCCAGCTTAATTCAGCTTCATTAATATGCCATTTGGTTGATCCTACGCACGATACAACCTTGGAAAGGCGTCATTAGGGTACAAGGTAGGGATGTGCCAACTCAGCTAATTGAGTTATTCGAGTACCTAACTAAGAAAAGTCAATATTCGAATCAGAAAACGAATCGATTCCAATATTTGAAACCCAATTCGAATTCATAGAGTAACAACTAACATGAACTAAAAAAAAAACGATTTTCAACGAAGAAAAACATCGTTAAGAAACGTAGGTACTTCAATTTCAAAGTGCGTGTTGTTGTGTGTTTGATACAACAACACACACTTTGAATATGAAAATGATGATGATGATGATGGATTCCTAGTCGATTTCGACCAATGTCCAGACCAGAATGCATGGCGAATAGCGGGCATTGTGTGGACATCCGATCTCGATACTTCCAAGTATATCTAAATCCCAAATTGTCGAGTTTCCAAATGACCAATGTCCAGGATACCAATCTTACAATGTCCAATTACTTACCGGAATGTCCAATGTCCAGACCTGCACGTCTAGTATGATTTCTCTACACGCGCGCGACGCGCCTTCGCTGCATAGAAAATAACCTGTTCCCGCGCTTTTCGGAGAGCGAAAGCCGCGCTTGCCGCGACTTGTAGTATGGGGAAAAGCCGAGTCGCGCGCAAGTAGAAAAATCATGCTAGACGTCCTGTAGGGCTATTCTGTAAGTTTCCGATCATATCGTTAATAAAATCGGTATCGTATTAATACATTTATGACTGTACCAGGCAATTTTAAATAATATTTTGTTTCTGTGATCATTATATCCATTGACTAAAATAATCAAGTAAATATTAAGAACTGTCAAAAACATAATGTCGATTTGATACCGGTTGAATCGGGTAGTTGCACAATAAGACCACAGAAAGTTAGGTATTCGAGTAGAGTACTTATTCGAGTTTATCTCGGCACATCACTAGCAGAGGGAGAAGATACGGGCGGAATGCACTAATCCCTTTAATGATTGGACGTGACCTTGAATCTGAGTTGTGTTAGGTAACTAGAAGGTTCTGGAATGTTCTTGAATAGTTCCTGCTCTCGGCTTCTATTATTATCGTTGGTCTTAGTACCAGTCCACTACAAAGAGTATAAATATTTAAATATGCAATATGAGGAGGAGATGCAGGCGAATTTGAACCCAGGCTCTCAATCATGAGGGTATGTTATAACGAATCACCAATGTGGAAGTTTAACAACTTGTCAGGAAGTCCCGGGAGCTGACCGAAGAAAGTCGCCAACCTTGGTCATATCTTGAGGAATGAGCGATACCAACTGCTCCAGACTATAATATGGGCAAAGTAGAGAGCAAAAGAAGCGTCGGTAGGCCACGAATGTCATGGCTCGTGTACCTGAAAGAGTGGACAGACATCGCCAGCGTCGAAGAGCTGTTTCGATTGGCGAGAGATAGACAGGGATATGCAGAGCTGACTGCCAACATCCAGTAATGAAGAGAAACCCGAAGAAGAAGAAGAAGAAGAAGAAGAAGAAGAAGAAATCTAAACAACGTGTGGTTCCGGCTAAGAATAGCATCATCCCATTTCCTCCTGTGGGTTTCGTAAAAGGCGACTAAGGGATCTACCAGAGGATGGGCAGCAGCATCCTCTGAGTATACATACGAGTATCCAACCAACTGCGATCGCCAACCCGCCTGTCATTATGGCAAAAGCCCCCAACATGGACCGGCCGTTGTAGCGGTCTAACGGGGGAGGGGGGGGGGGGGGGGGTCCGCCCCGTGCCGCCGGGCCTGGAGGGCCTTCGAATCTCTATAAGAGTAGTCTTTTGTAATCAAATCCAAAATATGTTCGGAGTTGGAGGCCTCACACATAGTCAACGAAAGTCGGAAATACAGTCAAAAATATAGCGAATTTTCAGTGGAAATTTTGTTAGAGTAATTTAAAACTATGGGTGTATAATAATGTTTCATCTCACCCCAAAAGGATGTCGGTCGTGATTACGTACGTGAGAGATGCTGAGATTCAAAATTATTCTACCAACAGTATTAGTTATCTCCACATTTCATATGCAAAATGCTGAATTAAGTGATATTCAACTTCGATGTGAAAGCACCTAACGATTGGTCTACTGAAGAAGGCTCTCTGAACACCCTTATGCATATAGTTTAAAGACGAATATAGCTTGGATTAAAGGACGTCGTACGTCGTAGGTAGGCTAAGGGATTTCTGCTAAATCTCAAACAGCTTAACGGTTGATTAGAGAACCTTTGATTGGGTAGTTTAGTATGTGGCCTTGTGAATACCGTTTTATACACGATTTATTTGAATAGAGGACGATCTCTTTGAGACTCATTTTCAGCTTAGTCCTTTTTAATTGAGCTGACGGCTTTTAACATGTGAACTTTGAAATAAAAGGTCACATTATGCTAAAACCAAAACAAAAACCAAGCAATTTTTTGATTTAAAAATTGGGTGGTCTTATTTATACTTTAATGGAGAATAACGAATAAAAACCGGCCAAGTGTGTGTCGGGCCACGCGCAGGGTAGGGTTCCGTAGTTGCCTGTCACAATATACGAACTTGGAAGGGGCCTGAATAAAGTCTAAAAAGTAAATTTTAAAAGTTACTACTAATTACTAGTTAACTTGTAAAGCCTACCTAGGTGATAGTTTTCCTTTTAATTTCGTTATAAACACTACGTATACAGAAACAACAGTTTAGCTGGCGAGGTTTCATCACAATCGGTTCAGCAGTTTTTGCGTGATGCTGTTACAAACATACAAACAAACAAACAGATAGACAAAAATACTAAAATAGGTTGTTTTGGAGTCCGGGAAAACCATATCGTAATCTTTTCATGTAAATATCTTCAATGTGTAGACACACTTATGTTACAGTTTTATAATAGTTAAGATTAAGATAAGATATACATTATATGGAATCTTTTTTAATATGGGACTGATATCGAAACCGAGAAGACAAATCAGTTGTCCCATATATTTGGGTCAACTGCAGATTTTTTTCGCAATCTCGATGCTGGTCCCATTAAAAAAGATGTTCAGTGTGATGGTTTGATCAAACACTCAAAAAACCCTCAGCATTTATTGAGAGTATAGATCCGAAAATCCATTAAACGGGTACAAAATATTCATATTCATCATACAAATATTTGCCATTGGATTCGAACATGCAACCGTCGGATCAGCAGGTAGGTTCACTACCAACTGCTTAGTTGCATAGAAATTTTATGTCATGCTCTATATTCCCCGAGAAGGTAGTCAGAGATATTCTGAAACTTCAGAACATCCACGTTTCACCAGTAGTACCGAAACTCTGTCCAGTGTGACGGGGGTTGAGCCCGTCGCCATTTATAATGGACAGTGGGTACAATACATGCTCTGAGGCAGAGCCGATATCGGTATATGTACATTATGTACATCATTTTATGACATAATTAATTTATTTCTATGATGATGGCTCTGCCTCAGAGCATGACATGAAATTTTGATGGTCTGAAGCACCTCCTGAAATATATTACGCCATAAGTTTACACAATGATAATTTTGTGCTCCTTTTACCACTTTTGCCACTTCTACTCGCTGATCAATCGATCCTGCTGACTATGGAGGATCAACTGGGAAGGTTACTCCAATGAAAAGGAAAGATCTTCCGCCAGGCTAGGCGTGAAACCTGGGGACCGTCCGTGGTCCAACAGTTCTTAATTGGACCTTATTTATACAAAGTGTTAATGAATAAGCACAAAACTTCATACACCCCAACTGAGGTAGGACAAAATATTTAGATTGAAACAAAATTTTCAATAATTTGATACTTAAAATTTAAAGTTATTCGCATTTTAAGTTTTCAGGCAAAAATGATTTGTTATCATTTCAGCAATGAATGAAAGCGCTAACTTGTTCATAGATACATTTTAAGAATCTTGTTTTGGTAGTAAGTAGGGTGAGTGTGCCCGTGCGGTGGGTTGAGATCGAGTTCAGTAAATTTTAAATTTTACAAACATTTATTTAATATATTGAAAAAAAAATCCTATGTTGAAAACATGATAATCCGATTCTGCTCTCGATTCTAAACGAACTAGTTTCCAGTTTTGCGTTAATTCATTTACACGTTGTATATCGAATCTCTGTGATTATTTCTCTTGTACGATTTATGTCTTGCATTCGATTGTGAACCTTATTTGTAGTAGGTTACGTATTTACGGTGAACGTTGTCTTTGCATGGAACATATATCCGAGAGCGACAGTTAGCTTCTTTGCTATAACTTGTGGGTGTTGACATCTGTGACAAGTCCCCACAAGATTTTGCTTCCATTTAATTAACAAATTGTTTCAATCACTAGCCTTTGACTAATTATTATAAGGACTAGCCTTGTGGTAGCATTTCCCCTCTGCCACGGTATAAGCACAATTGATCTTGTGCATTTACATTCAATTTTACACCTTATCACTAAACGAGACAGCCTATAATTGCGAAACAATAACTCCGAACTTAGAACGTTAGGGGGTTCACACGAGACTACTTTTCATGATTTTTAACATTCAAAATTAGAATCTAAAGTTATGGGGAATAAAATCCAAAGATGCGGATTTCATGTTACCTCGCCCCCCGCAAAAAGTGGCAGAAATGTTTATTAGTAGAATTACACGCGTAACCAGTCCACATATAAATAGTCAAAGCTCATAGCGTACTTTCCCCATGATATTTTCAAGATTTTCTTTCTGCGCTCTCCTAAATTTTCCCTATGTCTTGTTTAAAAATGGTATCTCATTTCATTAGTCAAATCATTTTATTTGAGTTACTTCATTAACACACCTATTCAAGGGGCCGGAACCAAAAGTCCAAGCTTTGCTATCTTGAGGGTTATTTCAATAAGGGTGACAGTTTGCCCCAAAATACCTTTTGTCTACATTGTTTCTGGAGTCGGTTGTTACACCGACGTGTAATCATAATCATTTAATTTTGGGTTTTTATTTAACAAATTAATCTTGATAGATCATTGTTGCATGACTAATCTTTCCACTACAGAATGACTGAAAGTCATGTTTAGTTCATGCTGACACGAAGGAAGGAAACAGATAGGTGATTTAGATACACTCCACTGTGCACTTAATTCACTTGACATTAATTAGTCCGGCTTTCAGTTCAGCTTGAATTAGCGGTCAAGGTCCTCAACAGCACACCTTGATTAATAGTGACATCTTATAACATTAATCTAACTCTAGATAACATGAACCTTACATTCTAAGATGAGAACCGACCGTGATTGCCTAACTTCTTTGATCGTATACTTCACACGGTTTCATACAGAAATGTAGTTTTCCCTGGATAACGAGAAAAAAATCATGCTTTTCACATATAGGGTCCTTCTTATTATGCTGACACTTTTTTAAGGGGATGATCAGACCGTCAAACTGAACAACTTTCTCTGTGACACCAAAGTCGAAATCGTAATAAAAAATCTGCTGTTGCATATAAAACTGCAAACCTACTCGAGCCATATGTATAGCACAGCTGCTTTTTTTCGCGATTTCGATGTTGGTCCCATAGATAATGTTGTTCAGTTTGATGGTCTGATCATCCTCTTAAAAAACTGTCAGCATATTAAGTTGGACCCTGTATAATAATGAAGATGGCGGAGAAGAGGACGACGGAAGGTTGCAGATTACGGATAATTACAATATAAATAAATAAGTCCAGAAAGATATTTAAAAATATTTTACCCCTGAAATATTAACTCACCCCAACTTTACGGTGTAACAAAAACCTACTTTATAAACGGTTTCACTTCATTTACATTTGAATGTAAGGCTCGAGTGTTCATTGTTTATTTTAGTGCGATATTTTATTAAACTACCAACCTCACGTCCCCTGGGGGTACAGATTCGTTTAGGTTCCGATCCCTCGGGCTGTGTGGGGGAAATATGAATGATATTGAATTACGTGTGAATTGTTTTGTTTTGGGATTTTTGTGTGAGGAATATGATATGAAAGCTTAATATTGGGTGTGGTCTAATACTATTGCGTTATGCTCTTGTTATTAAACTTTGAGCGCGCTTGAGTCTTGCATGAGTATAATGTTTTTGGGGGCAAAGGTCTCCTCCAACTGCCAACTGCAACTGCCTCCGTAGTCTAATGGTTAAGAGCATTTGGCTCTGGACACGGAGGTCGTGCGTTCAATTCCCACGGAGGACACCTAGTGATATGTTACTTTATGCATTTTTCCCCAGTTGGCTAGGACATTGCAGACTGAATCACCTGGTTGTCCGAAAAGAGAGACGATTCCGTGCTTCGGATGGCACATTAAGATGTTGGTCCCGGCTACTATCTCTGGTGGTAGTAGTTAAATAAAAACCATGTCAGAGGCCGTATGGTGGTTCAAAAAACTCTGACACCAGGGCTTTGCCCACACGATAAGAAGAAGAAGGTGGCAAAGGTTAGGTTAGGTTATGTTAGAAGACGAAGAAGGATAGAAATACGAAGACGGCGATGCCGGGGTGGCCATGTAGGCCGCCCGATGTGTCACAATAACGCCCCGGTATAGGGGCGCCCAAGGTCTCGGAAGGTCGGGGCTCAGGCCGTCCATTTCCATGCAACCTCTGGAAGGCAGAGGTAGTAACGGCGTGGTCCGGACGGGATGGATTGGCTATTGATTTGTCCCCGACTGCAATACCTACCTAATAACATTCATTTCAGTTATAGCTGATTGGTGATTATAGAGCTTGTTTTTCTCTTTTCAGTTAATACGATTTTTATGCAGTCGGTTTTTTTTTTTAATATTATACAACGTGTTAATGAATTAACGCAAAACTAGAAACTCGTTTGTTTAGAATCGAGAGCAGAATCGAATTATCATGGTTTCAACACAGGTTATTTTTTTTCAAAATATTAAATTTTTTTTTTGTAAATTGAAAATTTACTGAACTTGATCTCCACCCAGCGCTCGGGCACTCTCACCCTACTTACTACCAAAACAAGATTCTTAAAACGTATTCATAAGCTGGTTAGCACTTTCATTGAAATGATAACAAATCATTTTTGCCTCAAAACTTAAAATACGAATAACTTTAAATTTTAACTATCTAAATAATTAAATTATTGTTTCAATCTAATTATACTGTTATAAATCAGTTGGGGTGTATGAGGTTTTGCGCTTATTCATTAACACGTTGTATAATCCAAATTCAAACTGAAACTGCCAGTCGCCGTGGTTACTCATGCAGCCTCCTTACAGTACCTACTTGACTGCTTTTGTAAACGACTAAAGTAATTGTAGTCAAGATCAATTTTGAGAAATGACATCGCACTATGGCCCATTGTCGCTCGCCTCTTAATTAGTCAAACGATATACAACTGTAACCCAGCTATTGTTAAGTTCCTAGCATTGGAATCAACCCTTTGAGTTCATTATGTATTGTTCATATTGTACAATTTGTGCCCACGATGCTGAATTGACTTTGTAATTACGCTGCTTTTATATTTTACGGCTGATAAAAGACCGTCGCATTGTGTGGCTACAAAGTTTAAGAGAAGTTTATTCCGAATTCGTAAATGCGCGCTGCATACAAACGACGTCTGGTGATATTTTCAACACTAACCAATTAAAGTCAATGAAATTTTTCAGAAACAATCTAGAAACTATTCTCTGTGTTTGAATGAAGTCTGATTTTCGTTAAAAAATACAGTTTTAGTGCTAGGATTAATTTAAGATTTGTATGAAAATGTTTGAGGCACTGTAACTTTAAAACTATACATTTTAACGAAAATCTGACTTCATATAAACATAGAGATTAGTTTCTAGATTGTTTCTGGAAAAATACACACACACGAGACTACTTTTCATGATTTTTAACATTCAAAATTAGAATCTAAAGTTATGGGGAATAAAATCCAAAGTTGCGGATTTCCTCGTCACCTCGCCCCCCGCAAAAAGTGGCAGAAATGTTTGTTAGTAGAATTACACGCGTAACCAGTCCACATATAAATAGTCAAAGATTATCACGGATAATGTGAAGGCGGCCAATAATGTCCGTCGTCTGCTTATCGCCTTTAACAGAACTGAAACTCTGCGAATTGTGACAGGTAGTGAGCCCGTCGTCATGTAGGTAATACAGAAAGAAAATCTAGCTTATTTAACAAACCTGAGACGGAAAAAATCGCAGTGATATCAGAAACTAAAGAAAGTAAATGCTTACTTTCTCTAACTAAACTTTCTCGAATTCGCCGCAAGGAATTCATGACTGTCACATTTTATCTGTAGAGTATTCCGACCATAGAATTCGAAATATTGTAGAAATACCGCTCGCCAACATAATTATTACTAATTAATTTACCGTTTTTAATAATTTGTAGATATTTTCTGTTTAATTAGTTAGTTTCTTTACCTGTATTTTCAACTTGTAACTTGTGTAATTCTGTTTTATGATTAATTAATAATTCAGTGAAGATAAAGACAATATTATTTCTTCAAATTATTCAGAAATCAGAAATCATTCATTTGCTTTGAACAGGGTAAAATTTTGTAGGATATTCGTAACAATTATACAAGATCTCCAGATTCAGCCATTAACAAAGGCATGCAAATATGTATTAATTGATTGAATTAAAGTACTCATTATACAATGTCAAGAATGTGCATATCTTACACTTTCCTTTTAATTGCATTAATACAAATTAAAAATGCATTTAGTTCGGACTCTTCAGACTATAAATGTATCTTGATGCAAACTTCGGCCAGTTGATCATAATTCAAGAATTCTTACTGAGCTATCCAATTGTATAATGTTGGTTTAAATCGATTATTGCTTCGGAGTCATGTCAAGGAATAATAATTGTTTTTGATTTTAAATAATAATACTTATTAAAAATAATAAAACCACTTTTCTGAAGAGTCATGGGTGATCCGAAGACAGATTTTGAATAGTTGAAAAACGTTTCCTTTTATAATATCTACGATCTGTCAAATTATTAACATACTACTTACACGATATTTGTTACCTTCACAGAAAATGGGGTCTAAAATTGTGCCGTACCACAGTCAGCTCACACGTAGCATTGATTGAAAACTCAATTGGGTAATATCTCTGACTTGGGTTTCGAAAAAAAATGTTTTCTTCATAACTACTACATTTCTGTTTTTAGGTTACTGTTATCTGTCTTCATGCCAAATTTCGATTCAATAGGTGCAAAAATGAGCGAGTTATTGAGGCGATTCATACATGCAGACAGACAGAATGGACGAATGGAAGAATGGGTTCATTGTTTGACTACGGAACCCAAAAAATGATGATTTTAATATGGAAATATCCTTATTTAATTTTATATATGGGTATCAAATGAAAGCTAGTAATCAAACGGTTCCAAATACATCAATATCATATTACTTTTATGTTACCGTCTCGACACAAGACTAAAAAGTATGAAATAAACTAAATTATTAAGATAAACAAAAAACCCGACTGCATAAAAACCTATTAACTGAAAAGAGAAAAACAAGCTCTATAATCACTAATCAGCTATAACAACTTTGTTTTTATTTCCTTACAATAATAGAAATATAACAAAATAATTAAAGAAATAACAATATATTTTATATAATTTAGATTTATATCAAGTTAGAATAGAACTGATATATGGACAGGGCCAAAAGCTCTATAATGTTAAGAAAAATAAACGAATACATTAATGCTATGTCTATTTTTTCCCAATTCTACGATTAGCACAGAAGTTCCAACATAATGCGAGACAGAGAAAACGTTACTAATGGAGTCTCTTTCGACGGAAAAACTTATGAGAAAGCCTCTTCGTAAGAAAGGGCCAATCAGAAAAGTGCTTTTAACAAGGTACTTTAAGAATGTTGTCGTTCAAACAACAACTTATTGCTACAGACATTGACAGGCTAAATGCTGATATTTATTAAGTAATTATACCAAATAATTAGTGACTAATTAAATACAAATACAGAAGCGTGGAGTATCTGTATGTTGTGTTTGTTTTGACGTCCCGGTAGCTCAGTCTGTAGTGAACCTGCGTACTGGGCCGATGGTCGCGAGTTCGAATCATGTAAGGGACAAATATTTGTATGATGAATATGAATATTTGTACCCGAGTCATGGATTTTTGTAGCTATAACATAACATAACATAACATATGCTCACGACTATGTTCCCCGAGGGGGTAGTCAGAGATATTCTGAAACCTCTGAACATCCACGTTTTAATAGTAGTACCTCCTGAAACTTTGTCCAGTGTGACGGGGGGTGAGCCCGTCGCCACATAATGGACAGTAGGTACAATACATGCCTCGAAATTGAAGCATGCAGGTTTCCTCACGATGTTTTCCTTCACCGAAAAGCCAGTGGTGTTACAAATCGTACATAAATTCCGAAAAACTCATTGGTACGAGTCGGCCTGGACGGGGATCGAACCATCGCCTCCTGCACGGCAGGCAAGGTTACTCGCCACTGGAAAACCACGGCTATATGTAACACATTTTGGTATTCTTATTTTCATTTCCCAGTAGGAGACGAGCGTGAGAATATGTAAGTATGAATTTTCATCTATACAGGGTCCTTCTTAATATGCTGACATTTTTTAAGGGGATGATCAGACCGTCATACTAAACAACTTTCTCTATGGAACCAACATTGAAATCACGAAAAAAATAAATGTTGTCCCATACCTTAGACTCAAGTAGGATTGCAGTTTTGTATGGAGCAGCTGCATTTCGAGATTCTGGTACTTTAAATGTGACTAGATAATTTGTGTGACAATGTCCAAGATATTTATTTATTTAATAAATTACTAATTACCAAAACACAGTAGCCTGTCCAGCATTGTCCAATTTTCGTTAAAATGTATAGTTTTAATGTTACAGTGTTTCAAAGATTTCCATACAAATCCTAGATAAATTAATCCTAGCATTGAAACTGTGTATTTTAACGAAAATCTGACAATATACAAGCATAAAGATTTGTTTATAGATTGTTGCTGCAAAATTTCATTGACTTTAATTGGTTAGTCTTGAAAATATAACCAGGCTTCGTTTGTATGGAGCGCGCCAACGGTAATATACCCTCGATAATCTATGAAACCTTCATATAAGAAAAACAAAAGAAAAGCTTAGGAAACAAATCCTCGTTCCTACAAATCCCTAAAGTAGGTCAAATTGTTGTCAAGCTCCATCAGATTAGGTAGAGTGGAACTTTGTTCCAATGTTTACATCTATTATCTGAAGATGAGGGCAAAGTTATAAATACAGGGTGAAAGGAAACATATCAAACCACATACTCTATCAAACTGAACAACTTTTAGCATGGGAGCAAACCTGTCAGCGCAAAAAAAATAACTGTCTCATATGCTGACACGTTTTTAAGGGGATGATCAGACCATCAAACTGAACAACTTTCTCTATTGGACCAACATTGAAATCGCGAAAAAAAAAATCTGCTGTTCCAAACATTTGGGTCGAGTAAGTTTGCAGTTTTGTATGGAGAGCAGATTTTTTTGATTAGCGTTCAGTTATATGCTGGACCGTGTTCGATTTTCAAAAGAATTTGAAAATTTGAAATTGCTGTCAAATTTTTCGCCCGCCATTTTCTAGCGTTATCTACAAGGTCTTGTTGATCGACAAGAAGCGTTCAAAACAAACGCTCACTGTCAAAAGCAACTGTCAAAAAAAGCATGTTGTCTAGGCCTTTTCTATTCGTTTTCGTTCTTTTCTACAGTCCCATACATTTTTTATGTTTTATACTGTCGCTAATCG
Source organism: Agonopterix alstromeriana (assembly GCA_963924505.1). NCBI lineage: Eukaryota > Metazoa > Arthropoda > Insecta > Lepidoptera > Depressariidae > Agonopterix > Agonopterix alstromeriana. The sequence continues at coordinate 11,681,430 of OZ004684.1, forward strand.
AAAGGTAAAAGAAAGAAAGAAAATATTTTTATTTGCATACACCACAAAACACATTGACATAATTATATAGAAAAACTAAATTTAAACACACAATTTAAACAAACAAAAAAAGACATAATTATGAGCAGTGTGTGCCGCAGCAGCAAACAGGGCTACGACTCAGCATTATGCTGGGCTCAACGAGCTCAGCGCTGATTTTCTGTCGCACCCAAATACTTGTCCAAGGTACTTTGTCTAGGCCCCCTGATGTATCAACAAATGCTGCAATCTAACAAGAATATCCTCCAACCATCCAAAAACCTTTCTACAGCACAGAGACGCTCATAAGAATAATGATCTTGCAACCCGACAAGCTACAATAAGCTTGGAATTCTCCACAACAGGCATTTATTACATACCAACAGGTCCGCTTGCGTAAACAACCCGCTGACAATTAATGTGAAGTGTACAGACGGTGTTGACGTACTCGGTGCGATGTTGCCAGCTCTAGTGTAATAATAAATCTTTAATTCTCCGCATTTTTCCAATACACGAATTCGTCTGTACACAGGCAAATTCAACTGGACACGTAGACTAAGATATTCAGCTTGTGTGAAATAGTGAAAATAATTATCTTTGCAAATAAATATAATAACTTTACTTTACCAAAATTTTTAGTAGTTTTTATGATATTGAAATTGAAAATAAACACATTTCATACGTTTAAAAAAACACTCTTACACCAGGGCTCTGCCCAAACGATAAGAAGAAAATAAGTTTAAAAGGACGACCTCTTTTTTTTCCTTGGACGTCGTAATAAGCGACTTAGAAATATACAGTGTTTTAAGGGGCTAACGCTCAGTTGCAGAAATGCTCATTCGATTTAATCCTCCATTAAATCTCTTGCTGTCACTTTTTGTCTCGTTGACGTAGTAAAAGCTAGCAAGAGATTTAATGGAGGATTAACTCTAATGAGTGTTTCTGCAACTTAGCGTATAGTCATACGCTAAGTTGCAGAAACACTCATTAGAGTTAATCCTCCATTATCCTGGTTATCACTTGAGACTTTATGCTATCCTGAAACCAATACTAAAACTGAACTACTGAACTGCAGTTGTAAAAAGGTCCTGAATATCCCATTATGGAAAAATAAAAAGACAATATTTTCAGCATAAAACGGATAAATTTGGAAAGACAATAAAAACTATAAACTAATCAGCATAACATAGCACAATAATTATGCTCATGACTATATTCCCCGAGGGGGTAGTGAGAAATATTCGTAAAACTCAGAACATCCACGTATCACTAAACACCCTATTTAACTAGATTGTCCTCTGTACCGTACGTGGCTGGAAAGAAATAAGTTCGTATAAAATATTTATTAAGTTTCGAAAACGTTTTATTTTATGAACAACGCATCGTGAAGATTCTTGCTATTTTCTTCTCATTTGAATATTTTACTACATAATTACCTATATGAAACAATAATTTATCACAAAAATATAGCGGTCAGCACAAGCGTCGTCAATAACACAGATACACAAATAAACAGACATAAATCAGCAACAAGCTTCGTCAAAACATTGAAAAACACGCTCAGTCAAATAACCCGCCCCTTGTCGAACCTAGCGCAAAGGAGCCTAAAACGCTAGCAGCGTTGCCACGCTGCTTTATTAAGTTAATGTCTAATACAGTTGGGCTCTTGACACAGAGGTCGTGGGTTTGATTCCCACGGGGGGCACATAAAAACCACGTGATAGGCCGTAAGGTGGTCTGAAAAAACTCTGACACCAAGCTTGCCCACACGATAAGAAGAAGTAGAAAACGATATTATGAAACCGCACAAATGCATTAGATTTCCTAAAGGTACGTAACTTATATCTTTCTTTTCCATCAGAAAAGTATGGTAAATTCATGTTTTCCCTCTAGCAACATCGTCGACTTGCTGCTATATTAATGGATCTGTGTACATTACAGACAATTTAGTTGATTAATCTACCTTGAGGGTACGGGAGATTGGCTGCTGAAAATTGAGGTGGGGATAGTAAACGGTTTTGTTAACATCAGATAATATTTCGTCAGGGAAAATAATTGAATGTCGAAAACCAGCTGTAGGTACTATAAAGACGAAAATTCATCTACATATTCTCACGCGCGTCTCCTACTGGGAAATGAAAATAATAATAACAAAATGTGTTTTACACTCGATTCCATTAGATAATTACTTTGTCGTTTTGGAGTAGGGGTCGAGCCGGTAAGATACGCGAAGGATTAAAACGGGACCCTATTCATATGCTGTCCGTCCGTCCGTCTGTCCTACCTATACAGGGTCCTTCTTAATATGCTAACACTTTTTTAAGGGGATGATCAGACCGTCAAACTGAACAACTTTCTCTATTGAACCATCATCGAAATCGCAAAAAAAAATCAGCTCTTCGATACAAAACTGCAAACATACTTGAGCCAAAGTATGGGACTGCTGATTTTTTTTTCGCGATTTCGATGTTGGTCCAATAGAGAAAGTTGTTCAGTTTGATGGTCTGGTCATCCTCTTAAAAAGTGTCAGCGTATTAAGAAGGACCCTGTGTAGATGAAGATTCATACTTACATATTCTCACGCTCGTCTCCTACTGGAAAATGAAAATATTAATACCAAAATGTGTTTTACACTCGATTCTATCAGATAAGTACTTTGTGGTTATGGAGTCGGGGTCGAGCAGGTTAGAAACGCGACAGCGTTCTTTTTTAGGGTTCCGTACCCGAATGGTGAAAACGGGACCCTATTCATAAGCCTACGCTGTCTGTCCGCCGTTTATTCGTCCCTCCGTCTGTCCTTCGTATTTAGGGCTGTAACTTTTGAACTTTAGTAGCTAGACCGTTGAAATTTTCACAGAATATGCGTTATTATGGCAAATTTGCTAGCAACCAGTAAAAATGTCATAAAATAAAAAATAAGGGGGGGTCTTTATACAAGAAAATAGTTTTTTCCAACGTTTTTTTCGTCTGGCTCTATCGTAAAAACGGTAATACATACAAGCTTCAAACTTGGTGTGACTATAGAGCAAACTCTACCATATAAAAACTAATAATAAAAACCGGCCAAGTGGGAGTCGGTCTCGCGTTAAAGGTCTCGGAGAAAACAAAACTTTTACTAAGTTAGTTAATATGTTGTGTGGTGGTGTGGTACGGAACCCGGAAGTTATATTCTTATCCAATTTCAGTTCTAATCACATTGCAATCCAATTACTATTCAACTTGACTTACTTTTACTGCCTGCCTGCTGTGCCGAGGGTCGCGGGTTCGAATCCCGTAAGGGACAAATATTTGTATGATGAATATGAATATTTGTACCCGAATAATGGATGTTTATATCTATATGTGTATTCTATATCCTTGTCTAGTCAATAGTCATCATAACACAAGTCCAGGCTATATTCTGGTACTTTAAATGTGAATAGATAATTTGTGTGACAATGTCCAAGATATCTAACTCAAATCAAAGATTGAAAAATTTTGTCTCGGGCGGGACTTGAACCCGTACTCTTCCAAACCGGCGGCTCTTCCGCAATCACAACATGGCTGTAACATGTTTATAATCAATAATGCTATTCAACTGTGCTGAATTCCGCATCGCGCTAAACTCTATTCAATTCAATTTTTGTTTCGTGGCATCCGATGTGTTTTCACAATTCAGCCAATGTCTCGTTATGTGGAGAGTATACGTAGGAAAATGATCAGTAGTATTAATTAAGTCTAGCATGGCAGTTTTGCCAATGTAATTAGTTTATAATCTCAAGTGATTGTTTTAAGGTTAAAACACAAAAGAGTTCACAAAATGGCGGAGCCACGTGCAAGCCCAACGAACCGATACGCACGCGTCCGTACTCCGCCAGACTTGCAGCGCGACTCCGCTAAACTCTATGTAACTGACAACCTTTAAAGTCTGAGCGATCTGTCAAAACGGCTCTAACGGCTGTCAAGACCAGTACCGCGATTAGCGCAATACCAAATGTGTCAAAAGTTATGGTTCGTACGTAGTCCAATAACGGTTCAACCACCGAATGTTTGCCCTAGCCCAGGACTTCTAGAAAAATTCAACTTATTTTGAAACTAATGAGATCTAAAAGTGAGGGCCCTCAGGTTCAATTCCGTCTGTTTGTAAAACTTTCCTATTTGCGAGTTCATTGTGCGAGCATTGTGGCTGCGGAGGTTTATAACGAGGGACCTTTAGTTTACTGTTGAGATTTTGTTACAGTTGCGCGCAGTTACAGCAGAGTGAACGAGAGTGAAGAAACTTCAAACAAATTAAGAAATGTTATTAGTTTCGAGAGGGGTGAGGCGCTGTCACGCTTTGCGTAATCGAGCGCAGGGAAAAAAAAGTCAACGATGTATGAAAAATGACTACCAGAATTTATAGTGAAAGACCTTTTACCCACGACTTCGTCCGCACAAACTATATACCAGATTTTAAGTCAAACTCAAACTATTTTATTCAAAGTAATATCACATGGATCGCTTTCGGACTTCATTTTTGACTCTACCACCGCGTCAAGGTGTTCCGTTGTAGAGAAGATGTGGCCAGAAACTCTACAACACACATCTTTAGAAAAAACATGCATACAAAGTACACTTACAAATGCAATATTGAATTACATAGTGTAACATTGTCAATACCAGACATTTTGGTCATTCGTTTAATCATCGTGTTTATAGTAACCTTTTTACAAATGACTTGCTTAACATGGGACATAACTTTTTGTCTGGCAAGTTTAGAATATCCTCTGGTATCTTATTATAACATCGTATACAGTGTCTCATGAAAGATGTGTTGACTTTTACATAAGCTTTCAAACAAAATAAGTTTCATCAAAGTCGGCTCAGTAGTTTTGCGTGATGCTCGAACAAGTCAGGGACACATAAAAACCATATTATAGTGATTCGCTATGCGTATTGACGTTGTTTTCACCCTGCACGTCTAGCATGATTTCTCTACACGCGTGCGACTCTGCCTTTTCCCATACTACAAGTCGCGGCAAGCGCGGCTTGCGCTCTCCGAAAAGCGCGGGAACAGGTTATTTTACATGTAGCGAAGGCGCGTCGCGCGCGTGTAGTGAAGTCATACTAGACGTGCTGGACACGTCATAGAAACAAAAGAGGCTCGCACTGACAACTGACTGACTTTGTGTGTGCGATGATGATAGTGTGCGTGTTTAAAGTTTCTCTACTCTCATTCACTCTGGCTTCAGTTCCGAGAGGAAGTAGGTATAACGAAATATAGCTGGCTTTGACGGAAATTACTTATATCAGCTTTATATTTGAAGCGTGGTCAAATTTAATAGAATAGAGTGCAAACTGAAAAATTTTCAGGGACAACACATGTTACTGTATGTACTTTCAGTGAAAATTATAGCAGATCTTGTTGCTCAACCAGTTTCGGAAAAAACCAGTAACATAGATTTGTTCTCTAATGACAAACAAGATGGCGTTGCACGAAAATAAATCGCGCTATCATTGTGTTTAAATAAATTATCTGAGGTAAGATAAACGAATTAAAAACTTTTATTCTTTTTCGACTTATACAATTTACAGTTTTTTGAAAAGAACCAGTTGTTTTGGTTTCAGACTCTTCGTTCTTATGAGTTCAATAACCCGTACAAAAGAATTTTAACATTTTTTAGAAAAACTAGTCAACTAATGCGATTAGAAAAAAGAATTTACATTTAGATGGAAAATCTCAGTTTCATCTTACATTAGGTATTTAACTTTGGATGGCGTTAGTAAAAAAATTTTGCCTATGCATAAGATTTTTAACAAACTTTTTATTTTGTAAAGAATTAGTTTCTAGTATGTGGAATATACCTAGGTTGGTGGTGTTTTACCTATTATTATAAAGGATGATTAATCTATTCTACCGTGTGTAACAAAACACCCTAATAATACTTAAGGGGGTGCTTGAGACCATCAAACTGAACAACTTTCACTATGGAGAAAGCATGAAAAAATTAAAAAATTCACTCTTTCATACATAACTGTAGTACCGTCTCGACTTAAATGTATGGGACAGCAGATTTATTTTTATTTTTTAACGACGTTCGCTCCATAGCGGAAGTTGTTCAGTTTGATGGTCTGATCATTCTCTTAAAAAAGTGTCAGCATATTAAGAAGGACCCTATACAACGTGTTAATGAATTAACGCAAAACTAGAAAGTAGTTTGTCTAGAATCAAGAGCAGAATCGATTTATCATGGTTTCAACATAGGGTCCTTCTTCATACCCCCTCGGGGAATATAGTCGTGAGCATATGCTTATGCCTAAAATTAGTCGTTAGATTTTTGTTTAAGTCCTATCAAAATGTACCTAAATATAACCTCAATTTAACTTCACATCTAAGCTACAATACGACTCCTTACAAAATAATGTTTTAATACTTTACCATCGCATGTGTGTGAGTGTGCTAACAGAAGCCGAGACAAGAATAAACAAAGTAAAGTATAACGTGGCATAGACAAGTGCAAAGTTTTCTGTCTTTGACATAACTACTTGGATGTTTTCCTGAGACAATCTCGGGTTTTACGAGAGATCCATTGTTGGCTAAACTAATAAAAGAGGAAAAGTTTTTGTTTGTGGTCCTCTGGATCTAGGAGAGTGCATAAAGCTGAATTCGTAATGAGATGCATCTTGTAGTGTGATTAGCATTGCCAATTTTATTAGGGTTCCATAGTCAAAAAGAGTTTTTCGGAATTTATGTACGATTTGTAGCACTGGCTTTTCGGTGAAGGAAAACATCGTGAGGAAACCTGTATGCTTCAATTTCGAGGCACGTATTGTACCCACTGTCCATTATAAGTGGCGACCTTTGACTATTTATATGTGGACTGGTTACGCGTGTAATTCTACTAGCAAACATTTCTGCCACTTTTTGCGGGGGGCGAGGTAACATGAAATCCGCAACTTAGGATTTTGTTCCCCATAACTTTAGATTCTAATTTTGAATGTTAAAAATCATGAAAAGTAGTCTCGTGTGAACCCCAAACGTGCTAAGTTCGAAGTTATTATTTCGCAATTATAGGCTGACTCGTTTAGTGATAAGGTGTAAAATTGAATGTAAATGCACAAGATCAATTGTGCTTATACCGTGGCAGAGGGGAAATGCTACCGCAAGGCTAGTCCTTATAATAATTAGTCAAAGTTAGTACTAGAAAGTTGTAATTTGACAAGTGTGTACATATTAATCACGTAGATAAAGTGGTAAAATAAAATCTTAAAAAAATATTTTTTTTGTGGCACCTCCCCTACACGAAAAGTGGGGATGAAATTTGTTTTTCTCGTATTTCGTTGGATAGGTCTTTTAAAAATGTTGTGGGTGTGGGAAAACCATTTTTCGATTTAGGGATCCGTCACCGCAATATTAAGCTTTAAAGTGCAAATTTTTGTTTGAGTACCCTACTACTACGAAGCGATATACCCTGAAAAGAAATTTTGATGCGTATGTGAAGTCTACCAATTCGTATTGGGCACGCGTGGTGGACTTCTTCTTATCGTGTGGGCAGCAAGCCCTGGTGTCAGAGTTTTTTCAGACTACTACCATCAGAGATAGTAGCCGGGACCAACGGCTTAACGTGCCATTCGAAGCAAATCATCTTTCTTTTCGGACCATCAGGTGATTCAGCCTGAAATGTCCTAACCAACTGGGGAAAAACGCACAGAGTGACATATCACTAGGTGTCCCCGTAGGAATCGAACCCACGACCTCCGTGTCAAGCAAAGAGATTATACCTAATAGAGTGAGCCATACCAATTGTATTTTTGACGTTTAGGTTTGAGTGTGTGGTGTCAAGTAGTATGGACAAAAGGCACCAAGTGACATATGGCCTTATGTTTACGGTCACTTTTCACACACACTAGCTCAAAAAAAAGTGGACAGCCGCATAAACAAATATCTATACTTCCATCTCCTTCTACTATTAAAGGTACGTCATAAGACAAAAGAGACTAACTACAATCGTAAATTTATGCGGACTCTATGAAGATCCTTCCTCTGAGGTGTCAAGAGCCCAATGCTCTTAAACATTAGACCACGGAGAAGATAATAATGATAGAGCATATTAAAGTTCATCCGACACACCGACACACAATCTTTAAGGAATCGATGCACGAAAGAAACCCTATTTATCTTATCGTATGTGACGTGCTGACCTAGTTTTATATTGTCTATGTCACCTTGATGCATCGGAGTTATTGCCTAGTCAGGTTTGCCGTCGCTCCGTTTCTGTTTAAGACGCTCCCCATAGGCAAACGCAGGGCCGGGCCATATTTTCCTGGTTTTTAAAGCTATCTTCTCGTTATTTGAAAGACATACAAATTAATAAAAATATAGCAATGATCTTCAATATCTCGGCTTTATTTCCTATGAAGTATATTTCTTATTTTTCTATAAAATACATATGAAACCTGTGTTTAAAGCTAAGAGGAAGGATCTCTCTTTAAGACTAGAGTGAGCCATTCCAATTGTAAAGTGCCCACTTTTTTTGACGTTTAGGTTTGAGTGTGTGGTGTCAAGTAGTACGGACAAAAGGCACCGAGTGACATATGGCCTTATGTTTACGGTCACTTTTCATACACACTAGCTCAAAAAAAAGTGGACAGCCACATAAACAAATATCTATAGTTCCATCTCCTTCTACTATTAAAGGTATGTCATAAGACAAAAGAAACCAACTACAATCGTAAATTTATGCGGACTCTATAGAGATCCTTCCTCTTAGGTTTAAAGGAAAGCCGAAAAAATCTATATTATGTGCATCTACTTTATAAGTTAAAGTCACTTTTACTTGCGACACACACCATTGTGTAGACAATATTTATTATCAGCCATTGATGTCCCACTGTTGAGCAAAAGTCTCTCTCCGTTCTTTCCACGAGTGTCTGTTCCGAGCTTCGACAGGCCAGTTCTTAAGGAAACCATCAGTTTTGTCCCGCCACCTTCGTCTAGGCAATATTAAGATCTAAAAATGCTATGAAGTAAATTGTTTTTAAGACCAATGTTTACTGAGTTAATTGGGTAATTGTAAAATTTGGTGCGAATTATTATGATTTTCTAATTTGCTGTCTTTGGATTAGAAGGCACCGTTCAATCTAATTATTTTGTTATAAATCTGCTGGGGTGTATGAGGTTTTGCGCTTATTCATTAACACGTTGTATAAGCATATGCTCACGACTATACAGGGTCCTTCTTAATATGCTGACACTTTTTTAAGGGGATGATCGGACCGTCAAACTGAACAACTTTTTCTATGAGACCAACATCGAAAACGCGAAACAAAATCTGCTGTTCCATACTAAACTGCAAACCTACTCGAGCTAAATGTATGGGACAGCTGATTTTTTTTTCCTGATTTCCATGTTGGTGCCTTACAGAAAGTTGTTCAGTTTGACGGTCCGATCATCCCCTTAAAAAAGTGTCAGCATATTAAGTTGGACCCTGTATGCCCCGAAGGGGTAGTCAGCGATATTCTGAAGTATGTGGTTTAAAGGTTAATGATACTTTTCCTTACACCCTGTAGATAACTAGCTGTTGCCATAAGAAAATATCCTATGTGCTAATCCAGAATATATTCTATCTGCGTGCCAAATTTCATCCAAATCCGTTCAGCCATTTATGAGTGAAACATACAACCTTAAAAACATCCAAACATCGTCACAAACTTTGATATAGCATAGCATATGCTCACGACTTTATTCCCCGAGGGGGTTGTCAGAGATATTCTGAAACCTCAGAACATCCGCGTTTTACCAATAGTACCGAAACTCTGTCTAGTATGACGGGGGTGACCCCGTCGCCACATAATGGACAGTGGTTACAATACATGCCCCTAAATTGAAGCATGCAGGTACAAGTTTTGTAAATACAGTATGTAAACTAACTAAAGGCGAACTTTTAAACAACGTACTCTACCCATCAACCTGAACAACTTTTACTATGGGAGCAAAACATGACAAACAATTTTTTTTCCTGTTGTCGGATGGATGGGAAAGTCGGATATTTCTTTTTCATCCCGGAAAGAGTATTTTTGCTCTACGATATCTGAGTGTAAAAGCCGTTTTTATCCTCTAGAGGATAAAGTAAATTGAATTTAGAACATCGTGTGCACTAAGTTTGCGAATTCAAAACGTCATTAAACCTATTTACTCCGCCCTCCATGGTGCCGAATTTATGAAATTTTTTTTTTGCATTTATTCATTTCTTCGCTGAGGTGGGATGAAAAGTTACGTGTTTCACTCGAGTGCAAAGATTTTTCACTTCGTGCTCTTTTGATTTCCTCGCAGCGCTCAGGATTCTAATTATTGAATCTCCTTCGCTTGCTCGGTCATCAAAATTGAGCACGCAGTTAAAAAGCAACTTTGCACTCTTGTATAACAAATAACTATTTCCTACTCCTTCTATCTTCTTTGATTAATTAATTGCGGGTCCAAGACAAACTAGAGTCATCCCCCGGGCTCGCTGGACTTCATTGTCTACTGTTGTGAATGTTCGCCGCTGTTGATCCTGGTTTACACGAGTTATTCACGACTATATTCCCCGAGGGGGTAGTCAGAGATATTCTGAAACCTCAGAACATCCACGTTTCACCAGTAGTACCGAAACTCTGTCCAGTGTGACGGGGGGTGAAGGTTGAAAAAAACATGACAGAACAAAAAAAACAGGTGTGTCGTACGTTTAAGTCGTGTAGGCATTGCAGTTTAGTATGGAGCAGATTTTTGTTTTGAGTTGACAGGTTTGCTCCCATAGTAAAAGTATGTATAAAGGGTGTTAGGGTAAACAGTTGCATTACTTTAAGGGATTATTGTACCCATGGTACTGAACAACTTTGTCTAAGAAACTTTAGAGGAAATTCGCAAAAACATGATTGTACTTTCCATACTAAATGCAATCAGCTCCAGTCGGGGAAATCTACGGATTTTTGTATGGAGTAGGTTGCATTAATTGCACTTTTAGTGATAATTTTGATTATAGTAGATACACACCTGAAAAACATAAATTCTCAATAATCCCCAATTTTTTTATGTTGTATTATTGAATAATTAAGACGTTTACAAAACATTAAATTTAGGTATGAACAAAAAATGGAAAACTGGTGATTATGTACAGGATGGCTTCATTCTATACGTTTTACTTATAACAATAATAATCCTCGGTTAATATCGTAAATTTGAGTAGATATTTAATATTTAGTAAGTCTCTAAATTATTTACTGTTTGTTTTTACACATTAAATTTGCCTTTTTATAATTAACTGTCTCTATTGCTGGTATGCTGGTAGAAATATCTTTAGAAATAAGCTTTCCATTTGTTCATTAATATCGATTTTATGGTATTTCTCAGGTTCCTGAGCCTATATAACCACGGAATCTCGACAAAAGTGTTATAACCTAACAGTAATATTAGTTCAAACACAATTTACTAAAGTGTCTTTAATGCAATCTCAAACCTTATTTTTCCTAGACTACTCATCGAACATTTGTAAGAAACGTCGAAAAAAAAATATTGCGATTTTCCCATTATGTTTCTTAGGGAAATTTGTTCAATTCAAATTGCTGAAAAACTACTATCTTTCGCTTTGACAATCTTCGCTTACATTTGGTACCTACATTTTGAAAAGTTTTACTACTGTTTCATTTATTTTATAAGGTACCTAATTCTACATTTATTTTGCTATATTGAGTATGTATATATTTATACTTTGTGTAAATTATAATATTATGTACCAATTAGTACACCGCCATAGCATTTATCTAATGTAAGACTGTATATTGATGTTGTTTTTTGTGTATTTTGGTGTGCAAATAAAGAATATTTATCTTATCTTATCTTCATTATCAAAGTAATGCAACTGTTTACCCTAACACCCGTATGTATAATATTAGATCGATAAAGTTCAACAATATGCAGAGGCCATAACCCCAAGATCTACATGAAAACGGGAACTAAAGTAGATATAGTACACGATCTCTTGTTCCTTGTTTACGATAGTACTTTATGAGATCGCGCTCGATGCAGGCTCACTAACTGGTAAGTAGGCTTTGCAGCTTATAGCCGTTTACTGAACGGATTTGTGAACCACGGGTTTTGGATATTGAAATTGAAGCCGTGGACTAGATACATAAAAACGAAGTCTGGTGATATTTTTAATACTAAACAATTCAAGTCAATGACATTTTTCAGAACATAAGCATAAGCATATGCTCACGACTATATTCCCCGAGGGTAGTCAGAGATATTCTGAAACCTCAGAACATCCACGTTTCACCAGTAGTACTGAAACTCTGTCCAGTGTGACGGGGGGTGAGCCCGTCGCCACTTATAAATGACAGTGGGTACAATACGTGCCTCGAAATTGAAGCATGCAGGTTTCCTCACGATGTTTTCCTTCACCGAAAAGCCAGTGGTGTTACAAATCGTACATAAATTCCAAAAAACTCATTGGTGCGAGTAGGCCTGGAACTAATCTGTATGGTTGTTTGAAGTCAGGTTTTCGTTACAATATACAGTGTTAATGCTAGCATTAATTTAAGATTTAAATGGAAATCTTTGAGGCACTATAACTTTAAAACTATACTTTTTAACGAAAATCCGACATCATAAAAGCATAGAGATTAGTATTTAGATTGTTTGTGAAAAATTTCAATGAATATAATTGGTTAGTATTGAAAATATCACCAGACTTCGTTTGTATGGAGCGCGCCCCGAATTATATTCCCTTATTCCACGTGTTAATGAATAAGCGCAAAACCTCATACACCCCAGCTGATTTATAACAAAATAATTTGATTAAAACAATATTTTAATTATTTTGGTAGTTAAAATTTAAAGATATTCGCATTTTAAGTTTTCAGGCAAAAATTATTTGTTATCATTTCAGCAGTGAACAAAAGCGCTAACGTGCTCATGGATACATTTTAAGAATCTTGTTTTGGTAGTAAGTAGGGTGAGAGTGCCCGAGCGGTGGGTTGAGATCGAGTTCAGTAAATTTTAAATTTTACAAACAAATTATTAAATGAAAGACAGAGTTTCGGTACTACTGGTGAAATATGGATGTTCTGAGTTTTCAGAATATCTCTGACTGCCCCCTCGGGGAATATAGTCGTGAGCATATGCTTATGCTTAAGCAAATTATTAAATATATTGAAAAAATTACCTATGTTGAAAACATGATAATTCGATTCTGCTCTCGATTCTAAACAAATTACTTTCTAGTTTTGCGTTAAGGGCCTATGTCGAATAATAATTGAAGCGAAATGGACGTGTGATAGCTTATATTACTGCGTGATGCGAGAGAAAGAGATGGGGCGGCGCGCGCGCCTGAAATGACGCAAGCATAAAACAAACTGTATTGATGTGATTGAGTGTGATTTTACTATTTATGTAAGTTCATTTCTGCTCTAATCAAACTTTATAAAATATCAATCTCTTTTTTTTAAATCAAGTCTCGTGTTTCTATTATTCACCGTTTAGCAGTTCCAAGCGTTTATCGATAAAGATGGACTCTACTTTGGCTTATTTTTCTATCGAGAAAATGTCTCATAATCGTGTTTTGGATCTAATCAAAACTTCAATTATATGGTTAATTTACACATATCCGCAAATAATACTCGTACTGTTAGTACTTCATGATATATGATGCTTTGAAGAATCATATTTTTTTCACATATCCTCTTAATTCATTAACTCGTTGTATGCTTATTTACAAAAATTTTCCAGCCATCCGCTGGTCAAACTCTTACCACTCGACTTCACAAACGGTTGACTTGTTCAGTGAATAAACTTCTTTTCTAGCAAACTAAAGTAAGTACCTTAATAATACAGAGTTGAGTCAAACCCAAGACTCCGAGAGTTGGGAAACAAAATTAAAACTTATTCGTTCGGAGTACCTTTGAGTTCCTTCTGAAGTAAAGGTTTATTTTACCTAGATGTAACCAAAAAAAGACGAGGTTTTCTTTAAATTATTAATGTATTATAATTAGGTAGGAGTCATGTTGCAGGGTTTGCCCCGAACACTTGTTTTACTCGTGGTGTTCGTGAGGTTCGCGTTTCAGCCTGCCACGAGGCTCCGCAATCCTTCTCAGTTGTGTTCTTACTCAAAAACAATCCTCGAGATTGGATAGATACTTCGTCAAACCAATTGACACAAGCGGAAATGCGGTGCTAACGCACAAGCAAGAAGTCCGTTAATTATTAAAAAAAACATGTAGGTATCATTTCAAAATTGGCAATTATTTTTTTTAACTTATTACAAACTCTGAAATCAAAGGGGCTGATTTGTATATAAGTTGAAAATAATATTGTTTTTCAATGTCACATTCAGAGACAGATTCAGTACAGAGCCAAAGGAAAGGTGGTTATCATTATGCGATATAACCACCTTCCCTTTGGCTCTAGAAGACAACTGAGAAGGATTGCGGAGCCTCGTGGCAGGCTGAAACGCGAACCGCACGAACACCACGCGAAAGACAAGTGTTCGGGGCAAACCCTGCAACATGACTCCTACCTACATGTTTATCGCTCCATAGAGACGTTTGCGAGATCCTGTCAAAATCATGTCAAGACTGTGCCTGCCTATTTTTAAAGGCCAAGGGATCTAGCCCATACAACCATGTCGGACGTAAACCGTTTCAAATTTTCGATTAAAATGATTCGTAAACAATGAAATATTCCATCAATCGATGCGTCGGCATCTTTTATTTATTATTTATTTATTTATTTAACACTTTATTGTACACATAACAATACAGAAAAAACAATTAAAGTAGACATGTACAAAGGGCGAGCTTATCTCTAAAGAGATTCTCTCTCTCTTTTTGATTATCTTTTTCCTCATTACTATTTAAAAGAAATACTTTTAAAAGATTGACCTTTATTCACGCAGACCGTATCGCCATCTATCGATCCCCTAGAAAACCAAAAGAAAAACGATCATCGATTGCCATTCGCTACGATTCTGATACATCTCCCTTGCCCACAGTCGTATTTCGCTCGTTGTCAGTATCGGGTGTATTTTATCGGGCCCTTCCAACGTAAACTCTCAATTTGTTCTTATTTAATGCCAATACCAGTTTAGAAATAGGAGTACATTACAATTAGCATCTCACTATTAAACTACATAATTTGAGTCAATCAAGCAATCAATGAAGAGAATGACGCTCTTCCATGCATCGATGGCTCGCTTTCAGTTGACAGCTTGTAATAAAACTTGACTGCTTGTCTCAATTGCACAGTACACAATTCCCTAATTTGTATTAGTACGCCTAGATAGCATGAAATGAGTATAAGTAAAGTTTATTCCGAATGCGTAAATGCGCGCTGCATACAAACAAAGTATGGTGATATTTTTAATACAAACCAATTTAAGTCTTAAAAATTATTCAGAAACAATCTAGAAACTAATCTTTGTATGAAGTCCGATTTTCCTTCAAATATGCAGGTTTAATGCTAGGATTAATTTAAGATTTGTATGGAAATCTTTGAGGCACGGTAACTTACAAAACTAAAAACTTAAAAAATCTGATTTCATACCAACATAGGGATTACTTTGTAGATTGTTTATGAAAAATTTCATTGACTTCAATCAGTTAGTTTTAAAAATATCACCAGACTTCGTTTGTATCGAGCACGCTCTGAATTATATTCCCTTCAATATAATGAATTTAGTCCAATAATGTTATACACTAAACTTTATTTTAAATACTAAATAATTGATATTTAGTTATAGGCATAATAATTTTAAAAGTAAAATTACTACAAAATATTACTACAAATCTTGTTGACCAGACCAGTTTTGTAGGTATGACAAACAGTTTCTTCCTTATTTGGTTTTATCCACGATTAACAAAAATGTAATCGAAAATACTTTTTATAAAGTGAAAATTTAAAATTACCTGCACATTTTTTGTTAAAATTTTTTCATTTTTGAAAGTTAGAGGTTTGATTTTTCAAAATCCATTCTATACTACCTATAGACATAAAACATTTAAATATCTGGCCGAGATTGAACCACCGCTGCATGAGAGGCGAGCCACTAAATCCCTATGACTTGTAAGTAAGGATAATATAATAAATAATAAATGAATAATATTTTATTATTTAACATATTTTTATGAAATTTATTGCGATTCATCGAGTTTATCAATATACATATACAATGTGTTAATGAATAAGCGCAAAACCTCATACACCCCAACTGATTTATAACAAAATAATTCGATTGAAACAATAATTTCATTATTTTGATACTTAGAATTTAAAGTTATTCGCTATTTAGGTTTTCAGGCAAAAATTATTTGTTATCATTTCAGCAATGAATGAAAGTGCTAGCGTGCTTGTGGATACATTTTAAGAATCTTGTTTTGGTAGTAAGTAGGGAGAGTGTGCCAGAGCGGTGGGTTTAGATCGAGTTCAGTAAATTTTACATTTTACAAACAAATTATTTAATATTTTGAAAAAAAATACCTATGTCGAAAACTTGAAAATTCAATTCTGCTCTCGATTTTAAACAAACTACTTTCTAGTTTTGCGTTAATTCATTAACACGTTGTATACAGGGTCCTTTTTAATATGCTGACACTTTTTAAGGGGATGATCAGACCATGAAACTGAACAACTTTCTCTATGGCACCAACATCGAAATCGCGGAAAAAAACCAGCTCATCCATACAAAACTGCAAACCTACTTGAGCCAAATGTATGCGACAGCTGTTTTTTTTCGCGATTTCGATGTTGGTCCCATAGAGAAAGTTGTTCAGTTTGACGGTCTGATCATCGCCTTAAAAAGTGTCAGTTTATTAAGAAGGACCCTGTATATATCGACGGTTAAGAATCAATAACGGCTAACTCACATTTTTGGCGAAAATGACCTTTAAATGTGGTTACGTGCCCTGGCAAAAACATATATGCCAATATCTTGTACTTTTTATATATTTATACTGATACAACAGTTTTTGTTAAGTCAACATTTCAAAGAGCAAAATGTATTTTTCGTCTCCTGTAAAATTAGTGCTTTGATAGTTAGCCGTTATTGATTGTTAACCGTCAATATACATGTTATATTTTAGTTTGTTATATTTTATGGTTACCTATCTCTTTTAATATATTTATTTGCTCACAGTTTTTCCAGCAAAGGTTGTTCTTAAAAGAAAGTTTTTTAATAATACTTACAACAGTTTTGTTCACCGAGTTTCATTGCAAAATATTTTCTAATACAATTGGTGCCCACAACTTCATAGGGTACGCGCACTTTACTGAAATACAGCTGCAGATTTAAGAGGATATGTGAAAAAAATAGGATTCTTCAAAGCATCATATATCATAAAGTACTAACAGTAGGAGAATGATTTGCGGATATGTGTAAATTGAACATATAATTGAAGTTTTGATTAGAGCCAAAAACCGATTAAGAGACATTTTCTCGATAGAAAAATATGCCAAAGTAGCCTCCGTCTTTATCGATAAACGCTTGGAACCGCTAAACTGTGAATAATAGAAACACGAGACTTGATTTAAAAAAAAGAGATTGAAATTTTATAAAGTTTGATTAGAGCAGAAATGAACTTACATAAATAGTACAAGCACAAATAAATAAAGTTTGTTTTACGCTTGCGTCGTTTCAGGCGCGCGCGCCGCTCCATCTTTTTCTCTCGCATCAGGCAGTAATATAATGTAAGTAAGCTATCACACGTCCATTTCACTTCAATTATTTTTCGACATATAAGATCAATGACGTTCTATACAAAAGGACTTCGCATCAGTGCGCTATTAACGGGACATTGGAAAGGACTGGAATTTCAATGTATGACAGCCGAGCATAACTGATGCATATAAAGGTTACATTAGAGACATGTGCCATTTTTTAGGGTTCCGTAGTCAACAAGGAACCCTTATAGTTTCGCCATGTCCGTCCGTCTGTCTCAGAGAGGTTTAGTACTAGAAAGCTGTAATTTGATATGGGTAGGGTATACAAATACATATTAATCACGCCGACAAAGTGGTAAAATAATATCTAGAAAGAATTTTTTTAGGGTTCCTCCCCTACACGAAAAGTGGGGATGCAAATTTTTTTTCTCGTCGTTCCCATGGTGTGGGGTATCGTTGGATAGGTCTTTTAAAAATATTGTGGGAATGGGAAAACAATTTTTCGATTTAGAGATAAAATAATAATAATAAATTCGTTTATTACCATAAAAATGTTACAAATTAAAAGTTTCCTGGCAGACCCTGCACAAGGCAGCAAAGGCCCGATTTGTGGCGGCCCAGATTTACAGAATATCGTTATTACTAGTAAACAGAATACAAAATACAAAATCGGTTGACACAAATTATTGGTAATAAACTTATTTTCACGGTTACAAATTTTTCTTAAAATATACATATTACATTTTTTTTTCGTTGGATCCTTATATTATTCCGTTCTGGATACGTCAGAACAATTCACGGCAGTAGTATATAATAATATAACGAAGTTAAAAGGAAAACTATCACCGCTAAGTAGGCTTAACAAGTTAACGAGTAATAGTCGACTAACTACTATTATATCAAGTAACAGACGTGTATATTAGCTACAGCGTAATTTTAAAATTATAAAACTAGTAAAAGTGAGTGCACAATAGTGATTTTTATATCTAAGTGTGTGTCTTTAAAATTCAATTACTGTGATGTATACATCTTTCGCGAAATTATATAATTAGTTGCGATATTCATTAAAAACTCTCATTCAGTGACGGTACATACAAAGTTCATCATAACGTCGTCGGGTAACTTTTATATTGACCAGTTCAATAACCTCAGTGGATTTGAACGCTGCTCAGAAAGCGATCCTATTTTTTCGCCGAGTATAACATCCGCGCGCTGGTGTAGTGGCCTGATACTGTTTTTATGATCATCGCTGCGCTGAACGCTCCGGGTTCCAATCCTGACCAACATCAAAAAAGATTTCACTAACTTTTAAATAATTTGGATTTAATGTGCGCCACCTTTTCAAGATTTATATGTACTAACTCACCCCGCTAGAAGACTTAAAAGTGATCTTAGATATCGATCGGGTCTTGAACTTCAAAGCGTCGACTGAGAACATCCGAATCATTCTTCAGAGATGGCGGCAAGAGCGAAACCAAAGATCAATAATTGTTCGGGATGTATGTCTGCAATAAAAGGGAAAGAATTTCTACGTTGTTCCCTATGCAGCGAAATTTACGATTTATTTTGTTCATCTGTCTCTTCAGAAGATTTCAAATCGATGACAAAGGACGCCAAGAACTCTTGGATATGTCAAGCATGCAAAAGCAGGTTCCCTAAAGGTGACAATACACAAACTCCAATCCGCACGCCCAAATCAGGAGCAGGCTCTCAAAATCCAAAAAATAACAACGATAGAAGGGAAAGCTCTGATAACACTTCTATTCAAGATCAGGTTATTGCTGCAATAAAAAGTGAACTGCCTCGCATGCTATCGGATGTCGTGAAGACTGAGTTAACCGGAATCAAAAATGATCTTCAGGAACTTTTAGAGCTACGCAAGTCAGTCGCATTCCTTAGTGAAATGCACGATGAAATGAGGAATAGCATTGCAAGTCTCACCAGTCACAACAAGCAATTACAACGCGATAACAGCGCTCTCCTAGCGTCGGTCAGCGAGCTGTCTGACAGACTTAACTCTCTAGAGCAGCACTCTCGCGACAACAATTTGGAGATTCAAGGAGTTCCGGAGCACCGAACCGAGAGTCTTCCCAATCTAATCCAGACATGTGCTAATGCAGTAGGTCACAAACTTAGTGACAGCGACGTGGTGCATTACACCAGAGTTGCTAAACAGAACAGGGAGAGCAAGCTACCACGTTCGATCATAATTAAATTCAGAAATATGCAATGTCGTGATGAGTTTTTCTCCGCCGTGTTCAGATACAATAAAGCAAACCCAACTGAAAAACTAAACACATCCTTACTGGGAATAGCCGGTGATAAGAAACCTGTGTATGTCTCGGAGCACCTCTCCCCGGCTAACAAATCTCTCCATGCTGCCACAAGAAAAAAGGCGAAGGAAATGTCATACAAATTTGTGTGGGTCCGTAATAGCCGAATTTATGCCAGAAAAGATACCGAGTCACAATATATTCTAATTAAGAATATGAATAGCTTAGACTTACTTAAATAGTTCATTAATTTGTTTGTTGTTTTGAATCGGTTTACCGTGTAAGTTTCCCTAGATTGTTTGTATCAAAAATGGCTCTGTCTATTTATTACCAGAATGTACGGGGGATGAATAGTAAATCAGTTGATATATATAATGCAATATTATGTAATAATTATGATATTATATGTCTTAGCGAAACATGGCTTACTGGACCTGTCCTGTCTTCCGAGTATTTTGATGGAAGATATCGTGTGTTCCGCAGAGATCGTAACGATGCATTTCTTAAACGATTCAGGAAGAAGTATGGTGGTGGCGTGCTCATAGCTGTGTCTAAAAGTCTCGAGGTTGATATCAAAGTAGAATGGCAATCCCAACTAGTTGAAGACCTATGGTTGCAAGTAAAAATTAATAATCGGACTTATATTAACGTTGGAGTGGTTTACCTCCCTGATTACTTACCTACTGTCCTATTTAAGGGTTTTTTAGATAAATGTAAATCGGTCTTAGAAATGTCCCCAAATAGACACACTATTATCATGGGTGATTTTAATCTCGGTGATGTTAAATGGTCGCGTGATACTGGTTGCCCGTTGCATCACAACTGTGACAAATCGGAAGCCCTTTACGAATTGTTACACATAACGAATTTTCATCAACTTAACACTATCTCCAATCACCTTGGAAGAGTCCTAGACTTGGCATTGACTAACATTCCTGGTTCATTTTCGTTAATGCAAGCAGTACCTATTAGTCGTCTCGATCTGCATCACCCACCCTTTGAGCTTTTCTATCGCGGGACACTACCGAATTTAATTGAGAACAAAAATCCTCATAAACTCTGCTTTAGAAAGACTGACTACGAGAACTGCATTAAGGAGTTGCTTGAGATTGACTGGGACATGGATGGTGGTGAGCTGGATTGTGATGAATTCACTCAATTATTTTATAACAAGATTTACGATATTATAGAAAGATACACTCCAAAATTAAAACAAAAACACAGTAACTACCCGATTTGGTTTTCTAAGAATCTTATAAAGCTTCTAAAGGATAAAGATAAATATCACTCGCGTTTTAAGCGCCACAGAAACCCTAGAGACTATGATACATATTCACTTTTAAGATCAAGAGCAAAGGAATCAATTGACAAGTGTTTTAACTGTTACATAACTAACATTGAAGATGACTTAACTAAAAATATCAAAGCTTTTTGGCGATACACTAAAAGTAAGAGGGTAACGAACGATATCCCCAGTCGCTTGTCATACGGAAGCCGTACGGCAGAAACAGGAACTGATTCTGCTAATTTGTTTGCTGACTACTTCTCATCTGTGTACGTAACTGGGTCAAATATTAACTATAACCCCCGGTTTGTCCCACTCAATTTCACGATGAGTGGCTTACAAATACCGATCGACTTAGTTACAACTAAATTGAAAAAATTAGATAGAACAAAGGGCGCCGGACCTGACGGGATTCCTCCCATTTTCATCCGTACTTGTGCTAAAGCTCTCGCCCCTCCTTTGTCTATAATTTTTAATAAGTCTCTAAAAGAAGGTGTTTTCCCATCTCTGTGGAAGATCGCTAAGATCACACCAATTCATAAGTCCGGTGACAAAAAAGACGTAACTAATTACCGTCCAATAAGTATCCTTAGCTGCTTTGCCAAGATATTTGAAAGTATGGTTTACGAGCATTTATACAATCATCTAAGACATTGGTTGAATCCAAGGCAGCATGGATTTGTGACGGGAAGATCGACCAACTCGAACTTACTGATTTACACGACCTATTTGTGTGAATCTTTCAACAGTAAAATACAGGTCGATTCGGTATATACTGACTTTGCTAAAGCCTTTGATCGTGTGAACCATTACATCCTATTATCAAAGGCCTATCATCTGGGAATTCATGGTAGTCTTCACAGATGGCTGACTTCGTACTTGCTCAATCGGTCGCAGATAGTAGCGTTGTATGGATATGACTCGGTCCCATTTTTGGCTAGATCCGGTGTTCCGCAGGGCTCAAATTTGGGTCCATTGCTATTTTTGGTCTTCATAAATGACCTCTTAGAGAAGATCGACAGCGAGTGTTTAGCATATGCAGATGATATTAAAATCTTCCGCAGGATTTCTAATGTGAATGAATGTGCGCGCCTCCAAAATGATCTTGACGTGATACACGAATGGTGCGTCGAGAACGATATGTCATTAAATACGAGCAAGTGTCAATTTATTACCATCACAAAAAATATTAATCAAATTTCATTTGTATACAGAATTAATGGAGCTCCTCTTGAAAGAGTTTATGTGATTAGGGACCTGGGAGTGCTTATTGACGCAACCCTATCTTTTGTACCGCACTATGATAGTATCGTCAGTAGAGCAAAGAAAACTGTTGGTTTTATAATCCGTACCGCAAAACCATTCAAAAGAATGAGTTCTTGGGTCATCCTATACATGTCTCTAGTGCGAAGTATTCTCGAATACTGCTCGAGTGTCTGGTTTCCTTTTTATAAAATTCATGTTGATAGAATAGAGTCCCTTCAGCGTAGGTTTCTTAGAATCATGTTTAGTCGTTTTGGTCTGAGGCGCAAAATACCACTCTACGAAGATAGGATGCTTAAAGTAAAAATCCTTAGTCTAGAGGATCGTAGAAAAATTGCAGATCTAAATCTGCTTCATAAAATAGCGAACGGTACGATGGGTAGCAGTTTACTTGAAAAAATTAGGATCAAGGTCCCGAGCCGTTCTATGCGTCACCCACAGCTATTTGACATACCACCTACCTACAATAATGTGTCTGCGAACAGTCCATTGCTGAGAATGAGTAGGTCGTATAATAAGGTTTGCGATCGCCTGGACATATTCTGCGATACCTCTATTTCGTTTAAAAAATCTATGCACCGATGTTTGGATATGATTTAGTGTGTTTAATGTGTTTATCTGTTTGTCTTTCATTGTGATGAGAGTTTTTGTGTTTGCGCCTTGATGTGTTGTCTAAATGTGTAAAAAAAAAAAATTTAGTTATCTATTTGTATTTTTGGCTGTCTGTTAATATCATACTCATATAAGTGTAATCCTTTTTAAACTGTTTATGGATATATGAAGCATTAAGTAAGCTGTGTACAGTTTTAATTGGGCTTCAGATTAAGTACTGTCTGTTCACTTATACTGTAAATTTTTTATTGTTGTAATCTGTTGCCTGTTACTGCACCTAATAAATAAATAAAAATAAATAAAATAACTAGCAAAATGTACTTTTTAGACTTTATTAGCCTTTAAACCGTAGTATAAAACAAAAAGCCCGTCCTTCTAAGTCCATATATTGAGACGGGCAACTACGGAACCCTACCCTGAGCGTGGCCCGACACGCACTTGGCCGGTTTTTGGTTTTGTTATTGCATGACGTGGTGAGTACATGTGTATAGAAACTCATTGTTTAAGATGGATTTTTGGATTGGATTGGATTTTTAGAGAGAAATTTCCAAAACAATATTTTTTAAGGGGATGATCAGACCATCAAACTGAACAACTTTCTCTATGGGATCAACATTAAAATCGCAAAAAAAAATGCTGATCCATACAAAACTGCAACACGACTCGAGCCAAATGTATGAGACAGCTGATTTTTATTTCGCGATTTCGATGTTGGTCCCATAGAGAAAGTTTTTCAGTTTGATGGTCTGATCATCTCCTTAAAAAAGTATCAGCATATTAAGAATGACCCTGTATTCTATCTTCCACTTCCACACATTATAAAACAGTACCGTCACTAACTAACCAGACGACGTCTAAAGTTCCACAGACTTAAAAGTTTAGACTTCACTTACTTCAGTTCTCTTAGACTCTAAGCAACTGAAGACAGAAACTTGACATTTGGAACACAGTCATAATTCTGGAAAGGACACGGTGGTGAACAAAGAGCGGATTTGTTGAAAATCGACCACTAAAGGGATGTTGAAGTTTTCCAAATCCACGCATAATACTTAGTCGTTTTTATTTTAATTTAAATAGTTGAAAGACACTGGTAGGATGGCGTTAAGGTGCACTTCCGATGCGACTGACGCGCGCGGCTCGCGGCCAATGCGACAATACTAGTTACTATGAAAACGTATGGCGCCGCTTCCGATGCCAGCGACTGACGCGCGCGGCCGATGCGATAGACATATGGCATATGACAGAACCACGCATCAGACGCGCGCATCAGTCGCATCGGCCGCTGGCATCGGACCCTCATTGAGCTGTCAACTCGAAAGAGTTCAGTGTTGTTCTCGATTAATAAAATTAAGATAGTTTTTATATGAAAGACGTTATGATACTTCGAATTCATCGATTTTTTGTACAGTTAACCTAAGTAAAAGCTATGGATCGAGCGAACAACTTTTACTATGGGTGTAAAAAAAACAGCTGTTGCATACATGTGAGTCGAGTAGGCATTGCAGTTTAGTATGGAACAGCAGTTTTTGTTTTTGCTCCGATCGGTTTGCTCCCATAGTTGTTCAGTTTGATAGACTCTTTGAAAGGCTGCTAATTATATCAATTTCACCCTTTAGGCTCAATCAATTTATAGCTATATTTTTCCTGCCCCAAGGGCCTCCCGGGGCATTCCCCCCCTGCTCTACACTACTGTGAAACAGACAGACACGCCAAGCTCAATTTTATTAGTTGTATATATTTGCCTTTTTGTTCCTCG
Source organism: Agonopterix alstromeriana (assembly GCA_963924505.1). Lineage (NCBI taxonomy): Eukaryota > Metazoa > Arthropoda > Insecta > Lepidoptera > Depressariidae > Agonopterix > Agonopterix alstromeriana. The sequence goes on from OZ004684.1 coordinate 11,706,284, forward strand.
ATCATATTTAACCACAAAACAGTTCGTTCCTATCCCCAATCATATCACGTACAATAACATACAGAAGTCATCTGACATGACTGTTAATAGCTAGGTCAGAAGAAACAAAATAGCTTGATTCTTGGGTCTTCGTATGGTGGAAAAAACGTAATATTACGAACGACGTATTGAATTTTGGTCACGTAAAATCTTTGTATTTTCTCCGATGCGTATCTCTTTTTTAGGGTACCGTCGGTCGAGGAGAGGCTCTTAAAAAATGATCGAACGTTTGTATGAAAAGTCGATTTTTTTTTTTGCGTATTTCCTTTATAGGGTCCTTCTTAATATGCTGACACCTTTTTAAGAGGATGCTCAGACCATCAAACTGAGTAACTTTCTCTATGGGACCAACATCGAAATCGCGAAAAAAAAATCTGTTGTCCTGTAGTGGGGATGTAATTTTTTTTGTCTCGTCTATCCCATGGTGTGGGGTATCGTTGGATACGTCTTTTAAAAATATTGTGGGAGTTGGAAAACCATGTTTTTTATAGAACAGCTGTTTTTTTTTGCGATTTAGATGTTGGTGTCATAGAGAAAGTTGTTCAGCTTGACGGTCTGATCATCCTCTTAAAAAAGTGTCAGCATATTAAGAAAGACCCTATACCGGAAGTAAGGAAAAGTATAATTAACTTTTTAAACCACATCCTCTACCCATCAAACTGAACAACTTTCATATCTATATATAATATCTATATTAGCTGTCTCATACATTTTAGTCGAGTAGGTATTGCATTTTAGAATGGAACAGCAGATTTTTTTTTTGCTCTGACAGGTTTGCTCCCATAGTAAAAGTTGTTCAGTTTGATTGGTATAGTATGTGGTTAATACTTTTCCTTACACCGTGTATACCGTATAATTTGTTTTAAACGTGTCGAAGTTTTCATTTTAGTTCGTTCTCGATCAGACCCTTTAGTATGACGTCACTACTCGCGCGGGGTTCGCCTTCACTTCATAGAAAAAATACCTCTTCTCGTGCTTTTTTAGAGAGCCAAAGCCGCGACATATAGTATGGAAATTAAGATTAACAAACAACCCGACTGCATAAAAAACCTATTAACTGAAAAGAGAAAAACAAGCTCTAAAATCACTAATCAGCTATAACAGCTTCATTTGAGCTAATATAATTTGAATGTTATTAGGTAGGTATCGCAAACGGGGACAAAGGAGATTTTTGGTTGATTATTTTTGTCCCCGCCTGCAATACCTACCTAATAACATTCAAATTATATTAGCTCAAATAAAGCTGTTATAGCTGATTAGTGAAAAACATAAACCTCCTTCTGTCGCAGTCGGGTAAAAAACGGATCGCGCGCAAATAGAGAAATCATACTAGAGGGGTTATAAATGAAAAAAAAAACAAGTTCACAACGGAACTTTATGTAAATATGAAATTTACTTTCCATATAAAATAGCACAAAGTTACATAAAGGAACATGTAGGATATTAATTTCCGTAACGTATTAAAATTACCCAATATTGGGGTCCGGTATTAATTAAATGATCTTAATTAGAATGTCTTAAGCACAAACAGGACGGGATGGAAGTTTCCGGATATTTACGGGTTTCGTCTTTTGATCTTTGTGTTACGGGTAACATTATTAATGTGTTTTGTAATATTTGGGGACTTAAAAAGGTAAGCGACGTTTGGTGCTACCATAATTTATGGTTTTGAAATTATACGTTCATATCTTTTTTGTTCTATAGCATCAATAAGGGTATATTACTGTTGGCGCGCCCCACACAAACGAAATATTTTCAATACTAACCGATTTAACTCAATGAAATTTTGCAGAAACAATCTAGAAACAATTCTCCCTAGAAACAAGCCTATAAACGTCCCACAACAGGGAACGAGGGTGTATAAACGATGTAGGGTCGATTCACACCAGAAGAGCATTTGCTTACAGCGGCAATCTTATCACTACTCAATAAAGGTTTTTATTTGCACGTCGCTGACGCGGCCTTTTGATCTTTATTCACTAGTGATAAGATTACCGTTTGCGTGCTTCATACATATTAACCAATTAAAGTCAATGATTTTTTCCAGAAACAATCTCGAAACTAATCTCTATGTTTATATGAAGTCAGATTTTCCTTAAAATGTACAGTTTTAAAGTTACAGTGCCTCAAAGATTTCCATACAAATCTTAAATTAATCCTAGCATTGAAACTGTATATTTAACCGAAAATCGGACACGATACAAGCATAGAGATTTGTTCCTAGATTGTTTCTGTAAAATTTCATTAAGTTTAATTGGCTAATATTGAAAATATCACCAGACTTCGTTTGTATGCAGAGCGCATTTACGCATTCGGAATAAACTTCTCATAACAAACATTTGCAATTTTCCGTCTAATAAATATTGAGACGGACAAGTTGAATAGTAGTACCGAAACTCTGTCCAGTGTGACGGGGCGTGAGCCCGTCGCCACTTAATCGACAGTGGGTACAATACATGCCTTGAAATTGAAGCATGCAGGTTTCCTCACGATGTTTTCCTTCACCGAAAAGCCAGTGGTGTTACAAATCGTACATAAATTCCGAACAAGTCATTGGTACGAGTCGGTCTGGACGGGGATCGAACCATCACCTCCTGCACGGCAGGCAAGGATACTCGCCACGGATTTATGGTGGGCGGGTGGATGTTCTGTGGTTTTAGAATATCTCTGACTACCCCCTCGTGGAATATAGTCGTGAGCATATGCTATGATGTATGCTATGCTTACGGACAAGTTCTAATAGAATGTAGCCTTAGCTAATTTCATCGAAAATGTATGAAAAGGCAGGTTTTTCTAACTCAAATGAAACCAAGGACAATCATAATGGCCTTACAGCTTAATGCTTAGAAAGACTAGTTCTAACAGAATGTCGCATTTTTTTGGCCTGCAGTTTCACATTTTGGACCAAAATTTATGTCTTTTGGACTTTAAATTCGAAATGCAATCAGCTGAGTGAAAGTTGTTCAGTATCATGAGTACAATCACCCTTTAAAGTAATGCAACCGTCTACATTCACACCCTGTAGTCCAAAGGCTTCAATTTAAATATTTTTTGTACAGAACCAAAACCTTAAGAGCAGACACACACTTGACCCATATTTATCAAGCTTAGCAACTCTGAGGGTCCACTAGACCCTAAACAAAATTAGCTACAACTATACAATGTAGTACTGTACCCTACTCATAACAAGGAAAAAGAAAAATATTAGGAAGAGAAATTGACAGAATGTTTGTTTATTTCTAAGAGAGCATTTAATGATGGAGTCGCGCTGCAAGTCTGGCGGAGGGCGAACGCACTTGAGACTGGCCAAATTGCTACACAAGCAGAAAGCCATTAAATAAAATAAAATAAAAAAATAAAACATTTAATGTTTCAGAATAATATTTATCTTCATCATCGTCTGTGTGAGTGTGTGTGTAAATACGTGCATGATTGCGTGCGTGAGTGCATACGTGCGTACGAAAGTGCGTGCGTAAAGGCGTGCGTAAGTGCGTGCTTGCTTGCATGCTTGGGTTCATGCGTGCATGCATGCATGTGTGTGTGCGTGCGTTCGTGCGTGCATACTTGTGTAGTGTGAGACCCCTTTTTTTGCAATCTCGATGTTAGTACCATATAAATGATCCTGACCTGATCATTCTCCTCAAATATTATGCAGTATTTCAGTAGAACCCTAAACATCCATGCAAACCCGTAGCGGATCACTGGTATGGGATAAATCAGTGATATACGTTTATAGAATAATCCTTAGATTTTGGTTTCGTGTTATTACCAAATAGGTGTGTATTATTTGTGGTCTATTGGACACCTGACGAAATAGGGATTTGGGATGACTGAGGATTGCCTTCGTTTTGTGATATGTGACCGTTTAGTTTTGTGTATTTGGGGTTTAGGATTTGTACATTTGTAAAAAAACCTACAAGATTTAATTTTGAGACGTGTATTGTATTGTGTAAACTATTAAAACTGTAACAGAAGTGTGTCTGTACATTGAAGATAATTTGCAAAAGAGATATGGTTATGATATAGATACCATATTGTACTGTTACCATATTTGATATGGTTTTTAGCTGTCCCTTACACCAAATCGTTTAGAATTTTTGTCTGTCTGTTTGTTGGTTTGTTGTTGAATTGTGAGAGTGACATAGGGTATATTATTTCAAGATAGGGCGTGTAAGGCCGATAAACCAATTACCAACAAATAGTTTTGTAATTTTTCCTTGTCTCCGTTTGCGATACCTAACCTAATAACATTCAAATTATATTTACACAAACAAAGTTGGATTCGCTGATCAATGATTTTGAGCTTGTTTTTCTCTTTTCAGTTACAGTTTTTTTCGTGCTGTCAGGTTTTTCTATATTAGTTAAGTTTACAGTAGGTATTCATTTTATTTATCGAGCTATTCAGAAATTGAGTTTTCATGTCATGTTAGTATCTTCACGTCCCAAATACCGCAGTGTCTTAAAACGAAAGTCTTCGATCAGTGTGTGTTGCCAGTGAAGACATATGGAAGAGACGTGGTCGTTCACTCAAGGCCACATAAAAAGGCTGATAATCATCTAGAGGGCAATGGAGAGGGCTATGCTCGGAGTTTCCTAACGAGATCGAATCAGAAATAAAGATTGAAAAAGTCGGGCGGCGAGCGGGATTCGAACCCACGACCTGCCTATCCGGGGCATGCTCCACTCCAACAGAGCTGTCGACGCCCCGCAAGCTACGACGAAATTTTCAATCTATATCATCGTCTTTAAGGGACGTCGGCGCCATCTACCAGAGTTATGTAAACTACTGAAAGTTTATACAAACTACTGATTCACACGTCTAATGTTACAATTCGAATTCATGCGATATAGATGTCACACCTTATTCCTTCCTTAAAGATGATATAGATTGAAAATTTCGTCGTGGCTTGCGGGGCGTCGACAGCTCTGTTGGAGTGGAGCATGCCCCGGATAGGCAGGTCGTGGGTTCGAATCCCGCTCGCCGCCCGACTTTTTCAATCTTTAATTTGATTAAGCTAACATGGCATACATGTAGAATCAATAAAAAAGAGATCCGCAGACGAACCAGAGTAGCTTACATAGCCCAAAGAATTGCTTAACTAAAAAGGCAGTGGGCGGGGCACATTCCTCGCAGAACCGATGGCCGATGGAGCCGAATACTTCTCGAGTGGCGACCGCGTACCGGAAAACGCAGCATGAGTAGGCCCCCCACATGGTGGACCGACGACCTGGTGAAGGCGGCGGGAACCCGTCGGATGAGGGCAGCGCAGGACCGGTCGTTATGGCGATCTGCGGGGAGCCTATATCCAGCAGTGGACGTTCATCGGCTGAGATGATGATGATGATGATGATTAATTATTATATCGAACTACCCCTCGGGGAATATAATCGAGAGCAATGTTTATCAAGCAGTTTTTCTCCGCTGTTTCGAACTATCCATTTCAGCGTCAGATTCATGGTCATCCTAGTGTAGAGAGACCTCGTTCCCGGAATATTGTCGGTACAATGCGGAACAAAATGCTGGGTCTTTTTCATATTCGTGCATCAATAAACTCACTCTGTTGTGCTGTGTACAGTCAAATACAATGCATCATTGTAACAAATGAAAGTTATAAAAACCACATAGCATAATGCTCATGACTATTCCCGAGGAGATGGGTAGGAATATTTTATTTTATTCGGGAAACTTACAGCTTACAATCACAATAATAGTTTTGTTAATGCTATAGTACAATTTGAGCCAATTACAAGTTTTCACCAGTAGTACTAAAATAGGCAATTAAAAATGTGTATGAGTAAGGTTGTATGGAGAATAATTGTCATTTTTGTTGCTGATCGGCCAGTAATAAAACTTACATAGGTTTTTAGAGCACCTTTCAAAATACATTAAAAACATCACATTCATTGCTAGGCTGCATCGGAGTTGTGCTATAAAGGATAAACGATACAAATAACTTCTAAAGTTGTATGGGAGAAATCGCTTTTTAGCTCTAAGATCGCCTTGTTTTGTATCTTCTGTATTTCTTTACGGTATATTTTGAAAATGAGTTAATTCATAAAGGCTTTGGTTACTTTTTCATGAACATTAAGAGTCAAATATGTCAGCTCCGATGCGAGCTAGGCCATAAGTGTTTATTACAATGTTTGTTTTTATAGTACCTACTGTAATTATACAATATTTTGATTAGTAGCCGCGATTGTTAAAAATGATAGTACCTTTACTCATACCCATTCATTCGCAAAATTACATCTTTGAAAGTTATTTGATGTTGATGTTTAGTTAAATTTTTTCGTGATTTAGATTTTAGATGTTGGTCCCATGTTTAGTTTAATGTTCTGATCGTCCTCTTAAAACCCTTAATCATAATTAAATTGGACTCTATATGATCATCAAGTTTCTAATAAGCTTTTTAAAAGCTTTTATAAAGCTTTTATATAGCTTGCACAAAAGCCACCATGTAAGTAATTTATCCTGCTGACTGTACTTCCTATGTAGGCATGTGCATCGCAACGTTTGTGCAATCAAGTCTGCTGCCGTCTGTACTCAATTTGAAACGTATACGGAACTCTTGAATTTGAAAACTAGATTTTGTACGGCATTGCGAAGTTTGTACATAGCGCAGACGATCGACTGAAATTGGTCTAACAACATTCGGTTTCATCATCATCAGCCTATACAACATGTTTTCAGGTTTTGATAATTTCTGTTTGTTGTGAATTAATCGGTGCTTCGATGGTTTGGACATGTTGAACGGATGAATAAAAGTCGACTATACAGGGTGTAAAATTAGAATATGATATCGAATAGGGTGTACTTATTGTAATTTGAGGTTATACACTTTTTAATTTGTTAGTTTTACACGTTACTTGTGTTTTTTTTTTTATTTATTACTAATGGACTCTTGCTTGTGCGTTAGCACTGCATTTCTGCCAATGTCAAGTAGTTCAGGATTGTTTTTGATCTATAACAAGAAGAGATTGAGGATTGCGAAGCCTCGTGGCAGATAAAAACGCGACGCGCGAACGCCACGCGAGACAACTGCTCGTGTCAGAACCTGCCCAGATTCCCACTTGTGGTTTTAAATTCAAATCAACACAAGTGACATTGACATTTCATTAGTCTCGGTATAGGCTTTACGCCGTCAAACTAGGCAGTGTAAAATTTACTCTCGCATCAATCAACTTATTCATAGATTAGTGGTTGGTAAAACGCAAAATCTGTTTACTCTAGAGTAACCGGCGACTTAATCTAAGCATGAAATTTACTCGCGTTTGGTCGAATGTTTGCCCTTAAACATACCTTTGATGCTTTCGTATGAAATCAAATAATTCAGTTACCTAGATCTAATATGATTTAAATCCTTTTGAACGTTTAACCTGTGACGCGTCACGATCTCTAGTTCAGACTGAAGATTAGGAAATCGTTAGAAGTGACGAACGTGATGCCAAATGTATTTCATTACAACATATAAATAAAATATACAGGGTGTAAGGGATAGCCCTCCGCAGACTGAAACCACAGATTAATAATACGTTACCTGAAACGGTGAACTCAGACCGACTGAACAACTTTCACTATGGAGCCTACCTCAGGAATCGCGAAAAAAACTGTTTCAAACAAAACTGCTGTACCTATCCGACTAAAATGTATGAGACAGCTGATTTTTTTTCCCGTTTCCTGAGGTAGTCTCCATAGTGAAAGTTGTTAATTTGATGGAGGTCACGGTTTTAGTCTGCGGAGGGCTGTCTCTTACAATCTGTCTAGGTAGTGATATTAAATAAAATTACAAATAAAGGAACTTAAAACTAAACTAACCGAGGATTCAAGATATAGGTGCTGGTTCGGTCCTTGTGGTAGGGTACCTAAAATGCTGGCGATATGTCCTCTCTGAACGACTATTCTGATCCGTTAAGCGAGGAAAGCGCCAGCCCTCGGATTAGGATCCCCTACAATTTTAAAAATGTTATGACAGGCAGTTGTGTGTAATTAATATTGTGTAGAATCGCGAATAGGAAGAAGACGCGTTTGTGTAAAATTGAAGACTGTGTAGAATAGATAATATGTTCAATGGCAGTTGTGTGGACTTCATATTGTGTAGAATCACGAATAGGAAGAAAAACGATAGTCAGGAACTTCGAAAAATCCGCTTCGAAAAGTCAGGCTTCCACACGCCTCAGGCTTCTAAATTATTTTCGTTGTGTTACTTCAATATATGGTAACATTAACATACCTAGGGCAGTATCTATTTTATCAGTGGCAGTAGTGCGTTAACGACTTACTGCTTAGAAGCACGCGAGTCACGCCTACAAACTCATTAACCTAACCTAACCCATGCATGATTTTACTAGCGTTGTGTCATCGTATTCATTGACCTACAAAGTAATAGACGACGGGTCTTATACAAAATTCTCAAAAAAAGTGTGCCAGACTAACCTACATCAACTTTGTACGTGTTAGTATTTTTATCGGGCGTATGCCCACCTAACTCCTGTAAACCAGGATCAACAGCGGGGACCATTCACAACACTAGAAAACGCAGTACAGCGAGCTCGGGTGATGACTCTAATCTGTCTTGGAACCCGCAATGAATTAATCAAAGAAGATAGGAGGAGTAGGAAAAAGAAATATCCGACTTACCTCCATTGCAAACGGGAGACAGCAATAAGAAAAAAAGCATGGCTATTAGAGAGCCAATTCCAGAGATCATTTACGGCAGAGTTGAAGACCCTACCGTGAAAGCACAAAAAAATATTCCAAAATAAATATTGGAACCTAACATTGTACTGAAACTATGACTTATTTTGTACGTGTTAGTAGTGTAAACCAACTAAAAACATTAGAAACTGTTAAAATTCTTCTTAAATGTGGTGAAACAGGTTAATTACAAATTTAAAAAACCCCCAACGCCAAAAACAAAGATTTTTAAAAGTAAAAAATAATTCGGTCAATCACTTGCGGTCCCCGACACATTAATTGACCTAAAATATCTTAAAGAGAAAAGAAATAGGTAACCGAATTATTTTTTACTTTATATATGTTTGTTTTTGGCATTGGGTGTTTTTAAATTTGTAATTTTATGTTATTTCATAATTTTTAAAGCTACATGAAAACTACTGAACCGATTTTCATGAAACAAAGCTAAGAACACTCTCGCAAAAATTTGCTTTCTACTAAAAAAAAACGCATCGAAATCGGTCCTCCCGTTTGAGAGCAACGATACCACAGACAGACATACAAAAAGACGGACAGACCGACATAGGCGTCAAACTTATAACACTAACTTTTTGCTTCGGGGGTTAAAATATAAACTCAAGGAGCTTGTAACTACATAATTTAGTTTTAAATTGATTCCTATCTATAGCAAATTTATTAACAAACATGAGACCCAAAATTATAGTACCATTTATTTTTGATCACTATGCCACTTCTACGAGTTACATTCTTCTTAGCTCTATGGTTATAGCAAACGGGTAAACTGAGATCAAAGGCTATGAAAGGAAACGGAATTTTTGAGATAAATTACGTATTTCCAACTTTATTTTCTAGATTTTCTACAAGTCTCGCTGAATTTCACGCCGGATTAAAGAAATTTAACGACTTTTCTCCTAAAACCTGATTTTGACATAAAGAAATAATTAGTACCATTGGAAACTCAATACACAAATCAAGTAGTATCGATAGTCATAAATTCCAAAAACCGGCCAAGAGCGTGTAGGACTCGCCCATAGAGTCCTGTAGCCATTACATGAGTAAGTAATTTCCTGCAACGTCATCTAGTTTATTTTTACTGTTTTTTTCAGAAACTGATTGGGCTACAGCATCTGTTATAATTTTCACTGAAAGTACTTACCAAAAGCTATATTTTGATACATTTTCAGATTTTTCACTTTAGTATTTTAGAAGTTAGAAGGGGGGGTACGCCCTATTTTTGACTTTGAGCGATGATATCTCTAGACAGAAGCGTTGTATCGATTTAGTTTTTATGGGAGTTTTGTTTCTTTAGATACGACCTATCCAAAGACACCTCACTCGTTTTATAAAACAAAACATTATTTTTTCGTTGTATGGGAGGGTTGAAAAAAATGTTTTTGTTTTTGGGTTACTGTTATCTGTTTTCATATCAAATTTCGATTCAATAGGTGCAAAATTGAGCTTTGGGCGGGCCATACAGACAGACAAAGAGACAGAATGGACGAAGGTGTTTGACTACGGAACCCTAAAAATTTATCTTAATGGTTTTTCTTTCGTGGTATTTGCATTTTACAAACGCGGCAAGATTACAATTTTAATTACATCGAAAAATCTGAAAAGAATTCGGCTTCAAATGGTCCAGTCCATTTCCATAGCTTTACGGCTACCTTTTAGAATGTAGGACAACTCATTTCTAGTAAAGTCTGATACACAGGGTGTAAGGAAAAGTATCATTAACCTTTAAACCACATACTCTACCCATCAAACTGAACAACTTTTACTATGGGAGCAAACCTGTCAGAACAAAAAAAATATCAGCTGTTCCGTACTAAACAATACCTACTCAATACAAACCTATGGGACAGCAGATTTTTTTTTTGTTCTGACTGGTTTTTCCCCATAGTAAATTTATTCAGTTTGATGGGTAGAGTATGTGGTTTAAAGGTTTATAATACTTTTGCTTACACCCTGTATAAATAGTGGACACAATATCCTACGTCGTACGTAAAAACGTCTTTGATATAGTGGTGTATCACGTGGCAGTTGACTAAACGGAAAGTTAGCCTTGCATACTATTTAGTACGACTGTTGATTTTCTGTTTCAAATGGATAAATATAATATCGCTACTGCTTCTTTTGTATATTGAGAGAAAGGTGTGTGGCAGTTAATTAAACTTATTTTGCTGTCTCGTTAAATCTGCTGTTTCACACATTTTGGTCAAGTATAGTATAAGCTATTAAAAATTTGTATGAATCAGCTGATGTCGATGCTAAGCTCCATACTGAAAGTTGTTCAGTTTGATCGAATTTTTATTTTAGGAATAGACCCACCACACATTCCCACCGCTGTAAACTCCTCAACAGCGGGGACCATTCACAACACTAGACAATGAAGTCCAGCGAGCCCGGGGGATGACTCTAATCTGTCTTGGAACCCGCAATGAATTAATCAAAGAAGATAGGAGGAGTGTTATTGTTGGCTGGGCTATTGCAAGCATAGCTGATCTTTTGCGTTCGCCCCAAGCTCACCCATATTTTACACATACATCCTAACAATTTTTTATTATTCTCGGGTATGCAGGTTTCCTCACGATGTTTTCCTTCACCGCCGAGCTAGTGATAATGATAAATACAACCGTACATAAATTCCGAAGAACTTAGTGGTACAGGCCAGGAATCGAACCACCGCCTCGTGATTGAGTCGCTAGCTCTCTTCCGTATGGACTATCATCGCTCCTTAGGAGGAGTAGGAAAAAGAAATATCCGACTTCTCTCCATTGCAAACGGGAAACAGAAACAAGAGTCAAAAAAACATGGCAATTAGAGAGCCTATTCCAGAGATAATTAAGGGAATATAATTCGGAGCGCGCTCCATACAAACGAAGTCTGGCGATATTTTCAATACTAACCAATTAAAGTCAATGAAATTTTTCTGAAACAATCTAGAAACTAATATCTATGCTTGTGTGAAGTCGAATTTTCGTTAAAATGTATAGTTTTATAGTTACAGTGCCTCAAGGATTTCCATACAAATCTTAAATTAATCCTAGCACTAAAACTGTATATTTTAACGAAAATATAACTTCATACAAGCATAGAGATTAGTTCCGAAATTGTTTTAATTGGTTAGTATTAAAATATCACCAGACTTCGTTTGTATGGAGCGCGCTCCGAATTATATTCTCTATGGAAATCTTTGAGCCACTCTAAATTTGAAACGAGATATTTTAACGGAAATCTGACAATGTACCGACATAGATATGGGACTCTAGATTGTATTGACAATATTAATTCACTTTAATTACGCAAATGTTCAAAGTAGGACGTAACTTCGTTTTGTACGGCGCGCTTTATCAGGAAATATCCTCTTAAACTACAAATAAGCTCAAACGTGAAATGCAGAGCAGATAGTAGTGTGCATCTAATCGCATGGTACACGAGTGCAGTTTATCGCAAAAGTGCAGCTTGCTGGAACGTGGGTACCAGACTCGTATAGTGACGTTCATTATTTTATCGATAGATTTGCTATGTGATTTGCTGCTTAATTTTGAGACAACGACTTTTTTTTGGGTATCATCAAAAAGATTATTTAGTACCAATATAACCTCCGAACCTGTTAAATTTAATTACCTCCGTGATCTAATGGTTAAGAGCATTGGGCTCTTGACACGGAGGTCGTGGGTTCGATTCCCAGCGAGGACACCGAGTGATATGTCACTTTGTGCGTTTTTCCCAAGTTGGTTAGGACATTGCAGGTCGAATCACCTGATTATATGAAAAGAAAGATGATTCCGTGCTTCGGATGGCACGTTAAGCCGTTGGTCCCGGATACTATATCTAGTGGTAGTAGGCGTTACATAAAAACCACGTCAGAGGCCTTAAGGCGGTGTGAAAAAACTCTGACACCAGGGCTTGCTCCCCACTTGATAAGAAGAAGTACCAATTAACGCACCAGAATCATGACTAGGGTGCAAATATTAATGTTCATCTTACAAATATTTGCGGGATTCAAACTCGCGATACTCTGAACGCCAGGTAGGTTTACTACGAACTGGGCTATAGATAGAATAGAAAGAAAGAACAATATTTTATTGCCCATATAAACACTACAAAACAAAGACTGCTTAGTTTTATAAACTAAAACTATGATTACCTGAATAGAATAGAATAGAATAGAATAGAATAGAATAGAATAGAATAGAATAGAATAGAATAGAATAGAATAGAATAGAATAGAATAGAATAGAATAGAATAGAATAGAATAGAATAGAATAGAATAGAATAGAATAGAATAGAATAGAATAGAATAGAATAGAATAGAATAGAATAGAATAGAATAGAATAGAATAGAATAGAATAGAATAGAATAGAATTATTTATTACATATTATCAAATTCATAATTACAAGTAAGTACATTACATAAAAAATAAAAATGTCAAAGGATAATATGATCGTCAAGAGTATAAAATAGAACAATAAACTGTCAACATAACTAATCTAGAGGGTAACAATGTCAAATAAATATGTAAAATATAAAGATATACAATTCTAAATAATAATTTAAATAAAATGTCGCTACAATTACTTCTTGTAGTCTACTTAAAGTCAAACAAAAGAAATTCGTTTACAGAATAAAATTCACCATCCAGCAAAAGACTTTTTAGTTGGCGGTAAAATGACTCGTCATTGGTTACATTCCTCAGATGTTCAGGAAGTTGCTCATAATAAGTCGGACCTATTACTCGTGGGTCCTTTGTGTGATTAAGTGTCCCATCAAAGATGTGTTGATCTTACTGAGCCGAGAATATATTATTTATTTCGATATCGATAGAGCACAAAGGCGCAACTCTAAAGAGCTCCCGTGCATAACAGTTTATTCGAGCACATGATCGGTGGCGGTCTGTTACCAGAGTTTACACCAGAGAGCTTCATGTTGGATGGTCAAGCCGAATATCCAGGTTAGTTTCTCCAGCTGCTGGTATGAAGTGTGGTTGGACTTTAGAGACTGGATTTGACTCTCAAACTGAACAATTCGCTATGTAAGATTAAGGCTGCCTTTCCACTGAAGCAGAGCGAGGCTGTGGAGCGGAGAAACGAGATAATTTTGGCCAATGGGACTGCTTATAATCTCGAATCGGAGATTTTATGTACTCCCATTGGCCGAAATTCCCTCGTTTCTCCGCTCTACAACCTCGCTGCGCTTTAGTGGACAGTCAGCCTGATACAGAAAACTGCGACATATATCTGTTATCCCATAGATAGCCTCAAATCGAATCGAACCTACGAATTTTCGAGCTGGCACAATTCGAACTCCCAACTTTAGGAGCAACAATATCAAGTAGGCATTGATTCATGTCGTGATTAGAGAAATCCAATGAGATCCATATACAGCGTGAAACGACGAACTCAGACCATCAAACTGAACAACCTTCACTATGGAACCTACATAAGGAAACGCGAAAAAAATTTATACGAAATCCTATTTTGATTCAGAATTCCGTATGAGTGTGAGAGAGGACTATTTGCGTCCGTCCTTTTCTGCGTACTTTTTCTAAACCACGCAACGGATTTTAATATTGTTTTCACTATCATTTAGAGAATTTTTTCCGGAAGTTTAGCATTGCATAGTATATGCTCACGACTTTATTCCCCGAGAGTTGTTAAAGATATTCTGAAACCACAGAACATCCACGTTTCACTAGTATTACCGAAACTCTGTCCAGTGAGCCCGTCGCCACTTATAATGGATAGTGGGTACAATACATGCCTCGAAATTGAAGCATGCAGGTTTCCTCACGATGTTTTCCTTCACCGAAAAGCCAGTGGTGTTACAAAATAAACTCATTGGTACGAGTGGGTCTGGACGGGGATCGAACCATCGCCTCCTGCACGGCAGGCAAGGTTACTCGCCACTGGACCATCACGGCTTTTTTATGTATATGATATATTTACCTACTTATATTATAGATCCTACCCGGGTGAAGCTGGCGCGGGTCTCGTTAAGTAAATTTAAAATAGTCATCGTGTCTAAGAGTTTCGTGGTCTCTGAATTATTTTTGAGCTTAACCGTTTTATCTTCAAATAGGAATCTTATTTTTTTCATTCTCATTCTCAAGACACAAATCATAGGTATCAGTAACAGACTAAAACCTTACAGGCTGCTCGCTCGACCAGAAAACCTTCGAAACAATGGAAAATTTACACTTCCACATACACAGACAAATAAAGCTCGAATTATGATTTTTTTTATAGATAACTAGAATTTACCCGGGACTTCATCAGCACAAAGGCCTCCGTGGTCTAATGTCTAAGAGCATTGGGCTCTTGACACGCAGGTCGTATGTTCGATGCCCACAGGGGACACCTAGTGATATGTCACTTTGTACATTATTACCCAGTTGGTTAGGACATTGCAGGCTGAATCACCTGACTGTCTGAAAAGAAAGATGATTCCGTGCTTCGGATGGCACATTAAGCCGTTGGTCCCGGACGTGGATGTTCTGAAGTTTCAGAATATCTCTGACTACCTCCACGGTGAATATAGTCGTGATCGTATGCTATATACAACGAGTTAATGAATAAGCGCAAAACCTCATACACCCCAACAGATTTATAACAAAATAATTTGATTGAAATAATAATTTCATTATTTTGATACTTAAAATCTAAAGTTATTCGCATTTTAAGTTTTGAGGCATAAATGATTTGTTATCATTTGCAGCAATGAATAAAAGCGCTAACGTGCTTATGGATACATTTTAAAAATCTTGTTTTCGTAGTAAGTAGGGTGAGAGTGCCCGAGCGGTGGGTTGAGATCGAATTCAGTAAATTTTAAATTTTACAAACAAAATATTTTGAAAAAAAAATACCTGTGTTGAAAACATGATAATTCGATTCTGCTCTCGATTCTAAACAAACTACTTTCTAGTTTTGCGTTTATTCATGAATAAGCGCAAAACCTCATACACCCCAAGTGATTTTTAACAAAATAATTAGATTGAAACAATAATTTCATTATTTTGATAATAAATGTTTAAAGCTATTCGCATTTTAAGTTTTGAGGCAAAAATGATTTGTTATCATTTCAGCAATGAATGAAAGCGCTAACGTGCTTATGGATACATTTTAAGAATCTTGATTTGGTAGTAAGTAGGGTGAGAGTGCCCGAGCGGAGGGTTGAGATCGAGTTCAGTAAATTTTAAATTTTACAAACCTATTATTTAATATTTTGAAAAAATTACAAATGTTGAAACCATGATAATTCGATTCTGCTCTCGATTCTAAACAAACTACTTTCTAGTTTTGCGTTAATTCATTAAAACGTTGTATATTCCACCAAAAACCCAGTAAATTATTTTTATCGGTTCTATTCAAAGAGATCTAATACAGATAATATCGGATTTCAGAGAGTTTATCGAACACCTATAGTCGAGTTTCAGAAGGTGTTTTTTGGCGGTTAACCTTTTGACCGCTGCCTGCCAAGGGGGCGTCCATTAATGACGTGAGGTGATTTTTTTTATTTTTCGACCTCCCCTCCCCCCTTGGTGAGATTTCGTGAGATTTAGGTCGACCCCCTCCCCGCCCCCTCCAAATCTCACGTGATATTTTACAAAATGCGTATTTCTAGTGTCAACGCGTTAATTTGTGTTTGATTGCGTTAAAATTTAAAAATTTTTAGTGTAGAAACATGTTTTACTTAATTAAACTTTTCTCTCAATTTTACTTTGTACCTTGATGAAAAAAAATTACGTGATATTTACCGAGACCTCCCCTCTCCGCCACGTGAGATTGGGTGAGATTTCGCACCGCCCCCTCCTCCCCCTAAACACCTCACGTAATTAATGGACGCCCCCTAAGGTACTGACCTTTCTGAAGTCAAATTTTACGAAAACAACTCAACTGATGAAGGTGAGAATTTAAATAGAAATATTTTTTTTTGCGAAAAAATTATAGCCGAGCCTTTTAGTATGTCAGAGTGATACTAAGCATATTGTGTCTTAGCCACGTTTTATACAGAAGAGACGTGTGTCGGTGGCGGACAATCTAAGTAAAACAATAATAAATAAATAAATATCTTGGACATTATCACACAAATTATCTAGTCACATTTAAAGTACCAGAACCTAGCCTGGACTTGTATTATGATGACTAGACAACGATATAGAATACATAAATAGATACAAACATCCATGACTTGGGTACAAATATTCATATTCATCATACAAATATTTGTCCCTTACGGGATTCGAACCCGCGACCCTCGGCACAACAGGCAGGTTCACTACAGACTGTGCTATCGGGCCGTCAACAATATAAACCTTATATTACGTAGCATAGCGTCGTTTTTGTCGTAAAGGAAAATCGCGCCCGCGCTTCTAGGTGACGTCACCTGCACGTCTAGCATGATTTCTCTACTTGCTCGCGACCCGGCTTTTTCCCTTACTACAAGTCGCGGCAAGCGCGGCTTTCGCTCTCTGAAATGCGCGGAAACAGGTTATTTTCTATGCAGCGAAGGCGCGTCGTTTCTATGCTAGAGGCGAGGGCGTAATTCTTCAAACGTAAAAACTCCAAACTCTATAAGGTTTATAATTGTGTTATTTTGACTATCCGCCACCACCACTCGACTCTTCTCTATAAACCGCGTCTTAGTTCTCTTTCTATTTGCGCGCGAGCGAACGAGATAAAAGGCGTGATATAGTCTCAAAGAGACTAGTTTCTATCAACGTTTTTTCTTCCACCTTAAAAACTGTTACACATACAAGCATCAAATATGGTGTGATTATAGAGCAAACTCTACAATAATAAAAACTGACCAATTGTAAGTCAGTCTCGCGCTAAAGGTTTTGGTCAAAACTTTTTTGTAAGTTAATAGTGGTGGTGGTATGGTACGGAACCCTCAGTGCAGGAGTAGCCCGAGTTTTTCTTTAGCACACACACACCGCAACTTGGTCCCCCAGCCTAGTCCCCGATGGGGTACCACGACCAATTTTTTTTGCCCCTGAAACCACCACGGGGGACTATAGTGTACCATGGGCTAATTATTTGGCCCGTGGCTAATCGCTTTGTAAGTCAAAAAAGGTTTCACACGTGGTACCACGGGCAATAAAAATATATTAAATAAGAAGATTATTATACAGGGGGTTTCTCGGACAAAAAAATTGGTCGTAATACCCCACTAGGCTAGGGGACCACGGAAAAATCCTGCCACACACTAATGCACGCAAAAACATGTACGCATTCTCAAAAACACACTGCCTCCCATAGCACGCACGCACAATATCAGTAGATAAGAATAAGTATGAATATCACTACTATAAAATATATTCACAAAGTAGAAAGAATTGAGGATGCGATATCACGGTAAAATCATATAAGAGCTTGAATATTATTCACTGTTGTTATATTTATGTCACGTTCACACTTCACGAATATTCGGTTTCTTGGGTAGAATTACATTTGTTACGTGTGCCCTAATTTTGAGGAACGACATTGTTCGTAATATCGACTGCTCTGCTCTCAAATGGTAAAGGAATATGAGGAAACCTGCATATGCTCAAGAAAAAATACTGGTGCGTATGTGAAGTCTACCAATCCGCATTGTGCAAGCATCCGCATGGTGAACTAACGTACATAAATACCCCAAAGAGTAGTTGTGCATCCACCTTATGTCAAATTGAAAGCTAACTAGATCCATCTATGTTTCGTAGGTTAATATTCAACCTATACTATACATAACTACTTATTCTCTTATCGATAGTTATAGTTTTGATTGCTAATTTTCCTTCAATTTCGCACCAACCCAGTGAAATTCCAGTGTTCCTACTATTCCTGTAATCTGTATATTGGTTAGAAAACAACAGAAACTCTAGTACATCACTAAATCAGCACGAAAATGAATGAAAAGAAAACTACAAATATGAATTTGGCAATTTGACAAAGACAATAAAATCTTTTTTTTTTTCATAGTTCTGCGTCATTATTTGCTAGATGGCAGCAATTTCTATGCAAACTGAATAGGAAATACCCGCCAAAAGGCGATTGTCCTCCCCATGATAAACCCTCTGAGGGTAGGCCCGTGCCCTACAGTGGGACGATTATAGGGTGATGATTGTGGTGATGACCAATATAGACCATCTTTTAAATTTTTACCATTTGTATGAAATGACAGCTATCAGGGCCTATGTAGTCTCGAGCCTAGGGCCTAGGCCACAGATATTCTAGGCTTTGAATCCCGCTCGATCTTTTCTCGTTCCTTATAATACCCCCCGTCTCTTAAGCCGAGAGATACCAAAAATCTCTCTCTCTAATCCCAAATATAATTAAGTGTGGCACAGTATTGGATTACTGCTCATTTCTCTCGATTGCGTTTCGTCGTACTGTTTGGTTATCAATTGTTCGTTAGTTACATAAACATTAATATTTTCTACACGTTGCGATTGCGACTTCGTACACACAAACCACTGAAAGATGTAAGTACATACTTGATTTTATCATCTCATAACTTTTGTGTACTCGATTTACAACAGATACATACAATTGAGACATTAAAAAAAATATTACATAAAAAGTAACTTAATGACACCTCAAATAGACATATAGACATACATACATACATACATACATACATACATACATACATACATACATACATACATACATACATACATACATACATACATACATACATACATACATACATACATACATACATACATACATACATACATACATACATACATACATACATACATACATACATACATACATACATACATACATAAATACATACATACTTACGCTCGAAAAACATAACCCTCTTTCTGGCGCAGTCGGGTAATAAAAAATAAACTTGATTTTAACATCTCATAACTTTTGAATAATTCGCTGGGTGAATACAACAACTGCACAAGTCAAAAAAGTTGATTTTGAGAAAAAAAGAGAGTGCGCGCGAACAAATTCGTCAGTAGTTACTACACAGCAAGGGTTAGATTCAGTGAAATATTGAGTTAGGTCTATATTACACAAGATAAAGTATGCTATGTAGAGCCAGAATACGGTGCTAACTCAAATTTGCCATTTTTTGAGTTGTGCCGTTGTTGTATTCACCCAGCGAATTGAGCCGATTGAGATGACATAAAAACTCTTTGTTACTCTAAACTAAAGTCTTAAGTACGTTTTTGTGAAAATTCTATTCTGGTTTAGTCATATTTTATGTGAACCGTGCATAAACAAAGTTGATACGATAGAATTACCCCCCAATAAAATTTTTGTACGTACTATAACATTTCCAATTCACCAAACGGACACGCTAAGATTACATTTAAATTAAATTTGTTGAAGGCTTATACACCAAACAGTCAAACAAGTCAACATTGTTCATTCAAAATAATATCACATAGATAACTTTTTGACGTCATGTTTTTGAATCTACCACCGCGTCGGAAGGTGTTCCGTTGTAGAGAAGATGCGGCAGAAACTCTACAACACACTTCTTTTAAAAAAAACGAAATATACAAAGTACAATTACATTAATTCAATATTCAATTACATAGTGTAACATTGTCAAGAACAGATATTTTGGTCATTCAAATAATCATCGAGTTTATAGTAACCTTTTTTACAGAGGACTTGTTTAACATGGGACTTAAACTTTTTCTCCGTCAAGTTAAGAATATTCTCTGGTATCTTATTATAATAACGTATACAGTGCCCCATGAAAGATGTGTTGATCTTACTAAGTCGAAAATGTGGGAATACTAATTTATTTTTATTTCTTGTAGTACAGTTTTAAAAAGTCTGAGAAATGAACATAATTTACATTCGTATTTCTTCATAAAGATACTAGCAGCCCGTCCCGGCTTCGCACGGGGTAGACAATTATTTATTTTTGGAAATTTGGATATAAAACACTTTTTTTCACAAGCAGCGCATTCGACGAAAGACATTTTAAGACTCATTTTTCTACACCTTCGGTTACATTGTTCAAATTTTACCAAGGATCCCTAATTTTTTTCAAAATGAAATGTAGCCTATGTCAAATTGGAAGAATGTAGCATTCTATAGGTGAAAGAATTTTTTAAATCGGCCCAGTACTTTTTGAGCCTATTCATTACAAACATACAAACATACAAAAATAGGTACAAATCTTTCCTCTTTATAATATTAGTGTAGATTTATAATATTAGTGTAGATGTAGATAGAGATATAGCAGGAAACTTAGATGGAATAGGGTATCGATATCGAGACGTCTCGGAATCCGAACAAAAATAATTTGAATTTTTATCGTTTTGAGCATTTTGCAAAAACTACAGAACCGATTATGATGCTGTTTTCTTTCTTAAGGTTATAATATTACCGTTGGCGCGCTCCATACAATCGAAGTCTGGTTATATTATCAATACCAACCAATTAAAGTCAGTGAAAATTTTCAGAAACAAACTAGAAAGTAATCTCTATGCTTGTATCTTGTCAGATTTTCGTTAAAATACATAGTTTTAAAGTTACAGTTTTCCATAAAATCTTAAATTAATCCTAGCATTGAAACTGTTTCTTTTAACGAAATTCGGACAAGATATAAGCATAGACATTTATTTCTAGATTGTTTCTGCAAAATAGCTTTGACTTTAATTGGTTAACATTGAAAATATAACCAGACTCCGTTTGTATGGAGCGAGAGAACGGTAATGTACCCTTAAACCTTAAAACAAAGGTAGAAATAAAAACTGATATACTTATCTCACGATTGAAAGTCGCAGGTGAAATAGATTAATAAATAATAGCTTTCTTCCACAATACAGCATAAAAAAACAATCGTGTATTTCTAGAAACTAATATAATTGCGATATTACAGTCCCGTTACAGGGAAATTTCATTTGCCGAAGGATCTGCGATGAAAAATGCTTTGTCCCCACTTACTGACATTCCTTGCATGGCTATGAGTACCGTATTCATAGTACAGACTAAAGCTGGTTTTTTGTGGTTTCCGAGCTGCACGCGGAAGCGAGGCTGGACAAGAAAAAGCCGCCAGTGTGCTTGAAGCGTCATAATGAAAATTAAATAAAAGCTATTCTTTAATTTTTATATGAAAAGGGGGTCCTCATACAAGAAACAATTTTTATCAACATTTTTTTCTTCTCGCTCTATCGTCAAAACGGTAATACATACACGCGTCAAACTAGGTGAGATTATAGATAAAACTCTACAGTATAACAACAAATAATTAAAACTGGCCAAGTGCGTGTCGGGCCACGCGCAGGGTAGGATTCTGTAGTTGCCCGTTACAATATACGGACTTAGAAGGGGGCTTTTTGTCTTATACTACGGTTTAAAGGCTAATAAAGTCTAAAAAGTACATTTTACAAGTTCGTCGACTATTACTCGGTAACTTGTAAAGCCTACTTAGCGGTGATAGTTTTCCTTTTAAATTCGTTGTATACACTACTACCGTGATTTTTTTCAAGTATCCAGAAACAACCGTTTAGCTGGCAGGGGGACACTTGACTCTAACAAAATTGTGACATTAAAGCTTAACGGATCCCTAAATAGAAAAATGGTCACCCACAATATCAATATTTTTAAAAGACCTATCCAACGATACCCCCAAAACATGGGACAGACGAGAAAAAAAAATTTCATCCCCACTTTTCGTGTAGGGGAGGTACCATAATAAAAAAAATAAAAAGATTTTATTTTACCACTTTGTCGGCGTGATAAATATGTATACCCATGTGTCAAATTACAGCTTTCTAGTACTAAGAGTCTCAGAGCTACGCCGCGGACAGACGGACGGACATAGCGAAACCATAAGGGTTCCTTATTGACTACGGAACTCTAAAAACCAAAATGTGATTCGGTATCGCGCTAAAGGACACGGAATTATTTTGTAAGTTAATAATATGTTGTGCGATGTTCTGGTAGAACCCCCTGTAGCCCGACTCGCAATTGACCGGATTTATTTCCTATCTTTTCATTCATTCATTGAAATTCCTAATATCCCGACTATACATACAGGATGTAGCGCACGGCAACCGGGGCGCGGCATCTAATAACTGCACGACTCTGCTTCGCTCCACATAAACACACCCTGTTCACATATTATTAACATACTGAAACAATTGTATAGTTCACTATGTTGTTACGTAACGGTGTGTACAGTAGCGTATTTTGTTACTATAGTAGTTTCTAGTTCTATTCAAATAACCGTTTTTACCTTTCATAATCTACATAAATCATTCATTCTTTCATTTCTTTACATAATCTTTCTTAAGAGGATATAATTCGGAGCGCGCTCCATACAAATGTACTATGGTAATATTTTCAATACAAACCAATTAAACTCAATGAAATTTTTCAGAATCAATCTAAAAACAAATTTCTATGCTTCTATAGAGTCAGATTTTCGTTAAAATGTTTATTTAAAATGTTAGTTTTAAAGTTACAGTGCTTCAAAGATTTCCATACTAATTTTAAATTAATCCTAGCATTGAAACTGTATATTTTAACGAAAATCTGACTCCACACAAGCATAGATATTTGTTTCAAGATTGTTTCATCAAAATTTCATTGACTTTCATTGGTTAGTATTGAAAATATCACCATAGTACGTTTGTATGGAGCGGCTCCGAATTATATCCCCTTAATATGCTGAAAGTTTTAAGGGGTTGATCCTTTGACTAATTATTATAAGGACTAGCCTTGCGGTAGCATTTCCCCTCTGCGACGGTATAAGCACAATTGATCTTGTGCATTTACATTCAATTTTACACCTTATCACTAAACGAGACAGCCTATAATTGCGAAATAATAACTTCGAACTTAGAACGTTTGGGGTTCACACGAGACTACTTTTCATGATTTTTAACATTCAAAATTGGAATCTAGAGTTATGGGGAATAAAATCCAAAGTTGCGGATTTCATGTTACCTCGCCCCCCGCAAAAAGTGGCAGAAATGTTTGTTAGTAGAATTACACGCGTAACCAGTCCACATATAAATAGTCGAAGGGTTGATCAGACACTGAAACCTTTGATTAGATTAAAATAACGGTAGATACCGGACGTTCTTGCATTTATACTCGAACAATAGACCTGTTTTTCATGTACTTACTACGAGTGAAATTAAATGCCGTGTGATTTGTTTTTTTCTTTTTAAATGATTTGTAAAACGAATAAAAGCACATGAAGACATTGTGGTGCCTTTTATTCCGCCTAAAATCAAATAATATCTCAATCACGCAATGCCGGTCGGTTTGCGACTAGGTAAGTTCATTAAAGTGTTAGTCAGAGATATTCTGAAACCTCAGAACATCCACGTTTCACTAGTAGTACCGAAACTCTATCCAGTGTGACGCGGAGTGGCCCGTCACCACTTATAAAATAGAAATGGAAGGTTTCCTCGCGATGTTTTCCTTCACCGAAAGCCAGGGGTGTCACAAATCGTACATAAATTCCGAAAAATTCATTGTTACTGGAATAGTTACACGAAACAGACAGATCAACCTGCACATAGTTGAACTCTATATCCAAGAATGTAGAGTTCGTTCTTTCTATTATAAATCAAAAGTCCGGGTAGACTCGATGTTTGAAATGGATTTTCACGACTGCTCGATCAGGAGGGCAATTGTGCTAATTTAAAACATCCATGTTCAATCGTAATCCAATTTTAGTTCTAATCACACTGCAATCCAATTACTATTCAACTGTGCTAATTCCGTATCGCGCGAAACTTGACTTATTTACTATGGGACTGACAGCTTTTAACGTCTGAGTGATCTGTCAAAACGGCTCTAACGACTGTCAAATGAATAGCGCAATACCGTGTTAAAAAGTTGTGGTTCGCAAGCGGTCCAATCACGGTTCAGTTGCGATTTATTTAGCGCGGATGCTCTCCAGGAGCCCAATTGCGCTAAGTTAAAACATCGAAGTTCTATTCTTATCCAATTTCAGTTCTAATCACATTGCAATTCGAATACTATTCAACTGTGCTGAATTCCGAATCGCGCTAAACTCTATGTAACTGACAGCCCTTAACGTCTGAGCGATTCATCAAAACGGCTCTAACGGCTGTCAAGAGCAGAACCGCGATTAGCGCAATACCAAATTTGTCAAAATTTATGGTTCGTACGTAGTCCAATTACGGTTCAATCACCGAATATTTACCGCGATTGCAGCTATAGCCCAGTATAGATGAGTCGAAAGGAACCGAAAACGAAAATAGGCTAAAACATTTATTATTAATACAAGATACGATAGGAGAAATAATTAAGTGGAGAGTGAAGAAGTTTTTCAATACCCAAGAGGCACCATTTCGGTATCCATTTAATCAACTAGATTGTAACTATTCGAAACTTTCTGCGTAAATATTTGATGTTGGGGAGTAACTAAATAATGGGATTAATGGTAGATATTTCTATGTAATATTCTGTATTAGAGGAAAATGTCTTTGTAGTTAAGGTAAGATGTTTAATGTATGATATTTTCGCTTTTTTAGGGTTCCGTACCCAGAGGGTGCCAACGTCCGGCCTACGCCGTCTATCCGCCCATTTCTATAATAACTTTAAAGGGCATAGCATAGCATAAGCATATGCTCATGACTATAGTCCCCAAGGGGGTAGTCAGAGATATTCTGAAACCTCAGAACATCCACGATTCACCAATAGTCCCGAAAATCTGACCAGTGTGACGGGGAGCCCGTCGCCACATAATGGACAGTGGGTACAATACATGCCTCGAAATTGAAGCATGCAGGTTTCCTCACGATGTTTTCCTTCACCGAAAAGCCAGTGGTGTTAAAAATCGTACATAAATTCCGAAAAACTCATTGGTACGAGTCGGCCTGGACGGGGATCGAACCATCGCCTCCTGCACGGCAGGCAAGGTTACTCGCCACTGGACAACCACGGCTTTTTAATAACTTTAAAGGGGCCTAACTTTAATACCTAGCCGACAGAACATGTTAAGGACAGTTGGGTAGGACATTGCAGGCCGAATCACCTGATTGTTTGAAAGACAGATGATTCCGTGCTTAGGATGGCACGTTAAGCTGTTGGTCCCGGCTACTATCTCTCGTGGCAGTAGTCGTTACATATAAACCACGTCAGAGGCCGTAAGGCGGTCTGAAAAAACTCTGACACCAGGGCTTGCCCACTCGATAAGAAGAAGTAGGACGAAATGCCTTGGAGACATCTATTATTTTTCATATTTCGACTAGATTACCGAAACTATAAGGATTTCTTGTTCACTACGGAACCCTAAAAATGTCATGTGTCATGTATTTTTATTTTATATACCAAAAAAGGGATATTTATTTACAACAATATACCAGAAAAATGTTATGGACGTATTTCGATAAACAACTTTCACTAAGAAATATGGTTCGAAAATCGAAACATATTTTTTATAAAGTAGCTTATCGATTTTCTATGGAAGGTACAAACATTTTCAATTTATCGACCGTCGTTCCTGAGTGAAAGTTGTTATATATATATATATAAAAATCTATAAAAGTACTTTTGAAATTCTTTTTAATTGAAAATACCTACGGAGGGCTGAGCAATCGCGTTTCTCATAGAAATATTCGTCGGAACCTATGGCACCTTAAAGCAAATATCCTAACAAAAAAAAGGAATACCTACTAGATACCCCCATTACACTATACAGTGTTTTTTCAAAGGTTTTTGTTTTTGCTCAATCGTAAAAACGGTAACTTCCATTCCGTTATTATAATGGAAGAAGTTTTTCAAAAATAGCGCCAAAGTTTAGCAGACCAACTGAATTTATACCCCAAAAATAATAATTCGAGATTTTCAATTTTCGAATCAACTCGCCACCTTGCCACTTTACAAAATTACTTTCCAAAAATGTTTTACCTAGGCTATAGTGCAGAATCTGAAAGTAAAATACGTTACCTCATATTTTATCTCGAATTCGATTTCAAAGTAGTAACGATAAGGTTTTGCTTTGCATACGAGGCGCTGCGTGTACTGCAATTTCTCATTTAAATCTAATTTTGATAAAATATGTGCTTTCTAGCTTGTAAGTTTGCGCCGTGGCACGGCAAATATATTTTTCTAGGCATACAGGGTGTAACAAAACACCCTGGTAATATTTAAAACAGTGGTTTAGACCATCAAACTGAACAACTTTCACAAAAGTCGAAAAAAAACTGCTGTCTCATATGCAGGGTCCAACTTAATATGCTGACAGTTTTTTAAGAGCATGATCAGACCATCGAACTGAACAACTTTCTCTATGGGACCAACATCGAAATCGCGAAAAAAAAACAGCTGTTCCATACATATGGCTCGAGTAGGTTTGCAGTTTTGTATCGAACAGCTAATTTTTTTCGCGTTTTCGACTTTGTTACAATAGAGAAAGTTGTTTAGTTTGACGGTCTGATCATCCCCTTCAAAAAGTGTTAGCATATTAAAAAGGACCCTATATTTGAGTCGAGACGATTCTACAGTTTTTTGAAACAGCAATGTTTTTTGCGATTTGGATGTTGCGTTAACAGTAAAAGTTGTTCAGTTTGATGATCAAAACCACCCCTTTAAATGTTACTAGAGTGTTTTGTTACACAGGAGGCCTTTGCTCAGCAGTGGGACACAAAATAGGCTATTAAAAAGACAGTGAACTGGTAAACTTTATATCGAGTATTTTCAAGTCTACACAATGTATCTCAGAGAAAATTGGACACCTTTACAATTACAATTATCTAGCCACATTTAGAGTATCAGAATCTAGCCTGTATTTGTATTATGATGACTAGACAACGAATAAACATTAATTCTTAAAAATCTTCTTCCAGTTCCGAAACTAGATTAAAACGAAAACAGACTAAAAATTCCATCGTCGTACACATAAGTAAACAAAATAAAAGTATTTGTTGAAATATTGTCGACTACACGTTCTCTAACTCGTGATGTCTGGCGCATACCGAGTGTTAGAATAAAAATAAAATGTGCAGTGTTTTCAACACTTGAATAAATATCCATTCAGAACGAAAGCTTCTTACAAGCGGCGAACGTCCGAACGCGAACGGTCGGTGAGCGCATATTCCGGCTAAGTGTAAATAGGCTCTTATACACCGAAAAAAATATTATTTCTTAATGAGTCCGGCTCGGTTTTCTATTTATTTTCGCGATTTAAATATTGACTCCATATAGTGGTTCGATCCCCGTCCAGACCGACTCGTACCAATGAGTTTTTCGGAATTTATGTACGATTTGTAACACCACTGGCGTTTCGATGAAGGAAAACATCGTGAGTTTCTAATTTCTAATTTTCTAATTTCTAATTTCTTTATTGGGAAACCAACAGTGTTACATTTCAATCTTAACATAGTAACATTTAACCTTAAAATATGACCAATTACAGGTTTCCTCATTAAATCTAAAAATAGTATGTATCTAACTAGTATCGCGCGGTTCAATCTAAATAAAGTAGGTATTACATTTTAGTCACTTGTAAGTGTTTATAACTAGGTATAAAGTTGGTACTTAAGTATTTGTATGTTGTGATGTATATTGTTGTGTGTGTGTGTGTGTGTGTGTGGGGGGGGGGGGTATATATACCTAAAATATAAATATATATATATATATTACACGACACAATAACTCCGCTGCCCCGACGGGACCGCCCCGCTCAACTATATTTAAGTAATTTAATTTCTTTGTGTTGTTGTAATTATACGCCAAACTTTTTCAATATTAGGTTTTTAAAGCATTGCCTCGAGCAGCTAAATGGGTCAACGTCCAGGTGAAAGAATTCATTATATGTATTGGTTATCCTAGTGATTACAGAGTTTTGCCCGTAGCTCGTACGACGAAACGGAACATGGAACAGTTTAGTGTGCCTTGTTCGACGGACGGGTGCTCGGTATCCAACCTCGCCAACAAGTGCTGGGCAGTCTAATCGTCCTGTCACTATATCGTGTAGCAGCATCATGTCAGAAACCGTTCGTCGTTTCGTAAGGGGAGATAATTTATAGTGTTTACAGCCACTCCCATAATCTTTAAAATATCTTCGGGTCTTATAATTTAAGTGCTTTATAAATTTCGACTGAATACGCTCAATTTGTTGATCATATGTAGCGAAATGCGGAGACCAAATGCAGCTAGCGTATTCAAGGGTACTTCGCACATATGCGTTATAAACCACTTTGAGACAGTTCAGATCCGAGAATGGTTTGCATACACGCATAACAAAACCTAAGTTTTTATAGGCCTTATCGGTTATGACATCCACGTGCTTCTTCATGGTCATCTTTTTATCCAAGTATACGCCCAAATCACGTACCACATCCACTTTCTTAATAGGCGCACCCTGGATAACGTACGGAAACACCAGATTATTGATTTTACGAGAGAATGAGATCAATTCACATTTACTAACATTTACTTTTATTCTATTAATAGTGTAATAATCAGAGAGGCGGTTTAGGTCGTCCTGAAGCTTTCGGCAATCATCCGAGTCGCTAATATCTAAAAATATTTTGGTATCATCAGCATACATTAAGAACTTGGAATGTCGGAAGCAGTCGTAGATGTCATAAAGATAAACGTTGTAGAAAAGTGGCCCGAGGTGAGAGCCCTGTGGCACACCTGATGATATTTCGACAAAATCCGACCGAAATCCACCAACGACCACTGCCTGAGACCTATTAGAAAGATATGACTCCACCCATCTTAATAGATCACCATGAATTCCCAGGTGTTCTAGCTTTCTTAGCAGGATAATGTGATCCACACGATCGAACGCCTTTTCGAAGTCCGTGTAGATCACATCAACCTGTTTAAGTTTATCCATGGTGCTATATACAAAGTCGGTAAATATTCCAAGGTTGGTAACTGTTGAACGTCCTTTTAGAAAACCATGCTGTTCCAGAGGTATACCAGGTGATACCGTTAAATGTATTGTTTTATAGACTAGCTTTTCAAAAATTTTGCCGAATACGTTAAGGATCGAAATTGGTCTGTAATTTTCCACTCGAAGTTTGGAGCTCTTTTTGTGTATAGGGATGATATGAGCCTCCTTCCAAATACGAGGAAAGATGCCATGCTTAAGAGATCTATTATACAATATACAAAGTGGTTGTGCAAGTGCGGATGCGCAGCGAGAGATAAATGATGGTGGTAGGAGGTCACTTCCAGCGCCTTTAGTGGGATCCAAATCGTTTAATACTTTTTCAATCTCATTTACGGAAAAAGACAAGGAGTTCGCAGTGGAAGTGATTCCAGAGACGGGTGGTACTAATTTTGTGATAGGATACTGAGAAGCGGGAGGTATAAAGACACCATGGAAGAAGTCATTAAAGGCTTTGCATATATCTTCTCCATTTGAGTATTTATCACTGCCATAGCTCACATGTCTAGGATAATTTGAAACATTTCGTCGCGACTTAATAAAAGACCAGAATTGTTTTGGGTCCCTTTTTATATAAGTTGCAAACAGTTTAACGTGATTATCAAAGCATTCAGATAGAACCCGTCCCTGTCTGGTTCTAAGAAGTGCGAATTCATTGTAGTCTCCACGATTTTTAAAACGCTTCCATCTTTTATGGGCTTTCGATTTTTCGCGTATTATTTTGATCAGTGCCTTGCTGTACCAAGCGGGATACGTGTTTTGATTGTTATCAATTGTTTTTGGAATAAATTTATCCCTTGCGGTGTATAAGTAATTATAGAACTCATTTACGGCATCCTCTACAGAACTGTTGTTAAAAATATCAGGCCATGATAGATTACTTAAATACTCGAGTAGCCCAGTGTAGTCTCCTTTACCGTATTTGTATTTGGTTATAGGTGCTGATATGAGAGGTTTGATCGAAATATCAGTTGTTTCCAGTATAAAGGAAGGGTGAAATACATCCTCCCTAAGTAACGGCACCTGAGCTCTGGTGAGTTCTAGGGAGAAATTACTAAAAGCAAGATCCAGTGTATTACCACTAGTGTTTTTCAAAGTGTTATGTTGACTAAGGCCCAAGGAACTAAGTGTATTTATTAAAATGTAACCAGCATTTTGAATAGCAACAGTTCCTTTTTTAATGAAGTTTGGTCCATTGTGGTCCCAAGCAATGTTGCGAAAATTGAAATCTCCTACTAGTAGAAAATTATGATCAGTACGTGTTAACATGGCCAGTCGAACCTGAGATAAAAAGCTGTCAATTCCTAGTGGTTGGTCCACCTCGTCTTCTGGTATATACGTCCCACAAATATGCAGATCTGTGATAGCATTGATATTTTTTGCTGGAATGCTCACCCATAAAAATTCGGTGGGAGGACTTGTCCACTCGTCACGAACGAGTGCGCCAAGTTCCTTTTTTATACAGATCATAACGCCACCTCCGGTAGTTTTAGTGGTTAAATCCAGCCGCCTATCAAATCTGAAAACGTCATATCTTGGGTCACAAAACTCAGAGTTTAAAAAGCCATCACATAGCCAAGTTTCCGTAAGAACTATAATGTTGTAATCGTTAATGAGAATGCTATTGTACAAGGCGTGACTTTTTGTCCTGCACCCACGACAGTTTTGGTAATAAATTTGTAAAGTAGTCATCTTAAATTATTTATATACCTAAAACAACTTACCATTCTTACATTCGACTGAAGAAAGTGGGCACAGTATGCTATTTGCTTCTCAGTATGTAAATAAAAACAAATCGACTTATAAATGAATGAGTATAGTTTGGAAATAATCTGAATATGTAATAAACTCATCATAGATAGTCTATAAAGGTGCAAGAGAATACAACAACATAAGTAATGCGGTCCAATTGTAAGTATTGATAACGTTAGGCGAAGCGAGGACTGGATAGCCGAGCATCCACCTGGACGAAATAATGTTTGCGTGGCATTGAATGGTTTTAAACGTTGCAAGAGCCGTGTAGACAGTCTTGAATTATTATGTATGTGATTATGTAAAACTTTTACAAAATTTATAGCCGTTGAGTTATTTGTAGGTATATGTATACTTATTAGTACTGTTGGTAAACGACTATAAGTAATGCTATGTTTAGAATTATTATTAATTTGTATCAGTAATGAGATAGGAATATGACATGTAAATAACGGATATCGGAAGTGTGTCATAAACCGATTGAATTTTATTATGGATGGGTGACTAAGATGTATATTACGAACAGATTGAATTCTAGTTTGGAGGATAAGATGATTTGGTGGATGTGTTGCGTATAATAATGTGTTAGTGTGTGTGCGAGTGCATTGTAATGATATTTTGTACGAGAGTTTTGTGACGTGTTTTATATTATATTGTAAGTGATATTTTTTAAGAGTGTGAGTTAAAAAAAATATAAAATTTGTTAAAATAATAATAAAGAAAACAATAACAAACAGGCGTAAAGTAACGTTTGTACAAGTAAGATTAATTAACAAATTTTTTCAGGAAACCTGCATGCTTCAATTTCGAGTCCATTATAAGTGGCGACGGGCTCACCCCCTGTCACACTGGACAGAATTTCGGTACTACTGGTGAAACGTACTCGTAGATGTTCTGAGGTTTCAGAATATCTCTGACTACACCCTCGGGAAATATGGTCATGAGCATATGCTATGCTCCATATAGTGAGAGTTTTTCAGTTTGATGGTCTCAACTACCCTTAAAATATGAAACGCATTTAAGTTTACTCCCTCTCATACATATAACCTTAGGTAAAGTGTATGTCTAGATTGAGTCTCACGCTTCTACTGTATAAAACAAAAGGGGCCAACTTTTTTAGATTGGTGTGCGTGAGGCGTCATACAAATTAATTCTGTGTGCGTGCATAGCGATAGGGTTTAGAGGCCAGTGCTGGCTGCAATTTTTTCGACTGCCTAATAGTCGAGGAAAAATAAGGTTTGAGATTGCATTAAAGAAACTTTATTAAATGGTGTTTGAAATAATATTACTGTTAGTTTATAACATTTTTGTTGAGATTTCGTGGTTATATTGGCTCAGGAACCTGAGAAATACCTTAAAATCGATATAAATGTACAAAGGGCTAGCTTATTTCGAAAGATATTTCTTCCAGCATACTAGCAAAAGAGACAGTTAATTATTACAAGGCAAATTTAATGTGTACAAACCAACAGTAAATAATTTAGTTTTGAGGTTATAATTTTTGAAGACTCACAAAATATTAAATATCTACTCAAATTTACGATATTAACCGGGGATTATTATTGTTATAATTAAAGAGTATTGAATGAAGCCATCCTGTACAAAATCACCAGTTTTTCATTTTTTGTTCGTTCCTAAATTTAATGTTTTGTAAATGTCGTAATTATTCAATAATGCACAATAAAAAATCGGGGATTATTGAGAATTTATGTTTTTCAGGTACGTATCTACTATATTCCAAATTATCATCAAAAGTGCAATTAATGCAACCTTCTCCATACAAAAATCCGTAGATTTCCCCGACTATATCTAGACATATAGGATAGGGTCCTTCTGACACTTTTATAAGGGGATGATCAGACCGTCAAACTGAACAATCTCTATGGCACCAACATCCAAAACAGCAAAAAAATAGCTGTTCCATACAAAACTGCAAACCTACTCGACCCTAATGTATGAGACAGCTATTTATTTTTTCGCGATTTCGATGTAGGTCCCATAGAGAAAGATGATCCGTTCGACGGTCTTATCATCCCCTTAAAAAGTGTCAGCATATTAGGAAGGACCATGTATAACTTATCACAGCATAGAATCAACATTTTGTGAAGTCGGTTAAAAAGGCACTTAAATTCAAAGTACTTCTTATCTAACGAGATTAGTTAACTTTCATGAAACTTTTCCGAGGCGTCCAATCTTAATACGCTTATCTTGGTGCCCATATGAAAGTTTTGAAAAGAGAACGCTTTCAGCGCAATCTTGTCCCTGTAAGCCTCCACCGGAAGCTGAACATCGACCACGTCACATCCGGTGATTAACGACCTAACCCAATTTCCTTTAAACTGGGAAGAAAATATTGATGTGTGGAGCAAGTGTACAGCTCAAAGCGATTGAAAAATAAACAAGCTTCCTAAATGAAAGCTTTTATGAACAATTAACTCACGATATAATCCCCAAAAGGGATCATGGTTAAAAATACCTAGGAGCTTGTTTTGGCTTAGATGGGTAGCTGTGTTTTTTCCAAATTTTACTTATTCCTTTTGAAAATATTGTTGAGGAGCAATTAAAAAGTTACTTTTTTCATTAACAGATTCTAGTTTGGACATTTTTTAAAGAATTTTAAATATTTTTGTCAAATACAGCTGTAGTGTTTGACTTTTTTACTGAAAAGACATGGTACTTAAATACGCATATTTTATAGAGAATGCTTAGCACTTACAGAGGTACACGGGCAATTTATTTATTTCATCGAAAATGTAAGAAGGACCGTGAGTACCTACGCATTCGGGCTGATGCTTGTACTAATCCATTTGTATGAAATTAGCATGCCTTAATACATGCCAACTTACTTGTGCTACTTGCTACGTGCTTGTGCAACTCACTGCCACTTCACGCAGCGCAAGTTCTCGCTCCACGTAGCAGAGGGACGACCCACGCTACTTCTGCCCAAACGCCATCATCATCTCAGCCGATGGACGTCCACTGCTGGACATAGGCCTGCCCCAGGGATCGCCATAACGACAGGTCCTGCGCTGCCCTTCCCGCCGCCTTCACCAGGTTGTCGGTCCACCGTGTGGGGCGCCTACCCACGCTGCGCTTTCCGGTGTGCGATTATGGCAAAACCCCCCAAAATAGCAAGTACGCCCTTGTTACTGCCCAAACGTACTCTCGCATAATACTGCATGGATTAATATATTCGTTGCCTCTTATAACTTGAGCCAAACCATTTTATTGGTGTGGAAATGTCTCTCCTATAATGTGATTTATAGAGCGCAGAACAACTGGTGGCGATGAGTTGACGTAAAATATTGGAATCCTGGTCCGGACCAGTTTGTTGGTCGAAGCCAATCTCAGCAGGTGCCAGTTTATGTTTATATCGTAGGCTATTGCCTTTGACTATTTATATGTGGACTGGTTACGCGTGTAATTCTACTAACAAACATTTCTGCCTCTTTTTGCGGGGGGCGAGGTAACATGAAATCCGCAACTTTGGATTTTATTCCCCATAACTTTAGATTCTAATTTTGAATGTTAAAAATCATGAAAAGTAGTCTCGTGTGAACCCCAAACGTTCTAAGTTCGAAGTTATTATTTCGCAATTATAGGCTGTTTCGTTTAGCGATAAGGTGTAAAATTGAATGTAAATGCACAAGATCAATTGTGCTTATACCGTGTCTATACTAGTCCTTATAATAATTAGTCAAAGGCTATTGCAAACTATAGTTTTGTAATGCTATGACAATACCTTGGATAAGTTATACAGGGTCCTTCTTAATATGCTGACACTTTTTTAAGTGGATGATCAGACCGTCAAACTGAACAACTGTCTCTATGGGACCAACAACGAAATCGCGAAAAAAAATCAGCTCTTCCATACAAAACTGCAAACTTACTTGAGCGAAATGTATGGGACAGTAGATTTTTTTTTGCGATATCGATGTTAGTCCCATAGAGAAAGTGGTTCAGTTTGATGGTCTGATCATTCCCTTAAAAAGTGTCAGCATATTAAGTTGGACCCTATGTGTCAAAATTGACAGTCGAAGCTAAGCATATACATGCACACATACATAATTTGTATGACGCCTCACGCACACCAACGTAAGAAAGTTGGCCCGTTTTGTTTTATACGGTAGAAGGCTCTCGACGCATAATGACCTAATTTATCAACGCGACATGTCTTTAACGCGATATGTCCTAAACGCAACATTCTAGACATATACAACGTGTTAATGAATAAGCGCAAAACCTCATACACCCCAACTGATTTATAACAAAAAAATTAGATTGAAACAATAAGTTCATTATTTTGACAGTAAAAATTTTAAGTTTTGAGACACAAATGATTGGTTATCATTTCAGCAATGAATGAAAGCGCTAACGTGTTCATGTATACATCTTAAGAATCTTGTTTTGGTAGTAAGTAGGGTGAGAGTGCCCGAGTGGTGGGTTGAGATCGGGTTCAGTAAATTTAAAATTTTACAACCTTATTATTTAATATTTTGAAAAAAATAATCTATGTTGAAACCATGATAATTCGATTCTGCTATCGATTCTAAACAAACTACTTTCTAGTTTTGCGTTAATTCATTAACACGTTGTATAATTTTTCTAAAGACAATACATTGATACTGCTATGCCCATAATATTTTCACACACATGCAGGGTCCAACTTATACTGACGGTTTTTGAAGGGATTGATTAGATCATCAAACTGAACAACTTTCTCTATGGGACTAATATCGGAATCGCGAAAACAAAATCAGCTGTCCCATACATCTACCGAAACTCTGTCCAGTGTGACGGGGAGTGAGCCCGTCGCCACCACACACTTTGATATTTATAGCATAACTGAGATACAACTAAGTACCGAATATTATAAACATTTAAAAGTAAATATAGCCGTGGTGGTCCAGTGGCGAGTAACCTTGCCTGCCGTGCAGGAGGCGATGGACTCGTAACAATGAGTTTTTCGGAATTTATGTACGATTTGTACCACTGGCTTTTCGGTGAAAGAAAACATCCTGCATGCTTGAATTTCGTGGCATGTATTGTACCCACTGTCCATTATAAGTGGCGACGGGCTCACCCCCCGTCACACTGGACAGAGTTTCGATACTACTGGTGAAACGTGGATGTTCTGAGGTTTCAGAATATATCTGACTACCCCCTCGGGGAATATAGTCGTGAGCACATACTATGCTTATGCATGCATGCATGCTTAAAAGTAAATAACTGCTTCTGCTCCAAATCACAAAATAAATACTAGTCCAAATTACAGTTAAAAATCAATTTAAAAAAATAATAAATCAAACCAACATTTTTAAAGAATCACATTTCATTTAACAAAAAACGATTGAGGATTAGATTTCTCAACTGCTGTATTAAATTCACTATTTCATTTCGTTAAAATATTACTCCTAAATCATCGATAAAACCAAAAAAGGAAGATGCTGTTCTAAAGCTCGAAGTTCAAAGTGCCCACAAAAACCCGAAACGCATCTCAAATTTTTAACAGCCCATACAGAAAAGACGATCTCAATCACTAGGTGGCGGGCGATTCCATTCCTGGCCTATACCAATAAGTACTATGGAATTTATTTTTATTTGTCATTTTGTCACAGCCGTGTGGTTCCGGCTTAGACTATACCACCCCATTTCTTCCCGTTGGTGTCGTTCGAGGCGACTAAGGGAAAATGATTCTTGTGTAGTTTTTTTATGGGCGAAAGGCTGGCCCCTGTCACCACCCAACAATTCATTCCATCGTGAAACTTTTAATATGCTAAAAGTGAACCTTGCTACAACTGACCACCCCGAAAGATATTATGGCCGTGAGTTAATGTATGTATTTGTCATTATCAAAAGCTTACAGTGAAACCTGCATACCCGAGAACATACATACATAAGCTCACGCCATTGTCCCATAGGGGTAGGCAGAGACCACGGACCGCCACACGCTACGACTCTGGCACACCTCTTTAGCCTCATTCACATTCATACATCTTTTTATGCACTTCCGTCGATTGAGGGTGCTACAACCGAGAATATAATGAAAATACCATAAGTTCTGAGACATGTCTAAAAATATGGATGAGCTTGGGACGCTCACAATGGTCGCAGTGTAATTTACGAACCTTGCTTGCAATACCCCGCAACAATAATAAAAAGGCTATAATAATGAAATCATTACAAATAATTATAATACTTACAATATTCCTTATTTGCATCCCAAAACAAAAATTAATTAAGACAGTCTCGATACGTCCATTGTTGACTGGGTAATCTTTCCACTAAAGCATGAGTGATTTTCATACGATATAGCTCATGCTGATGCGAAAACGGAAAGAAAAGGAATCTAGTACACGGTATCGGGAGCGCGTCTTCCTCTTTTCGTTTGATCTAAGCTTCTAAGCAAATATTTAACGTTTTAAATCATTCCCAATCGTTCGTAATTTACTTTCAATGTATCGTGTTAGTGAAAAATAAAACGGTTTTCTTTTCTGTTTTTAGGGATCCGTAAACAAATGGTATAAAACGGTAAGTGA
The DNA here is from genome assembly GCA_963924505.1 of Agonopterix alstromeriana. Lineage (NCBI taxonomy): Eukaryota > Metazoa > Arthropoda > Insecta > Lepidoptera > Depressariidae > Agonopterix > Agonopterix alstromeriana. Next base: position 11,744,168 of record OZ004684.1, read on the forward strand.
CTTTTACAATGTTAAATTCCACCCTGAAATTATTTCACAAACTTTAATTATTCAAAAATCGGGAGAATAGCGTTTAGGTGTAATAAAACAGTCTAGTAACCGAGCTAGTGGCGAGTAACCTTGCCTGCCGTGCAGGAGGCGATGGTTCGATCCCCGTCCAGGCCGACTCGTACCAATGAGTTTTTCAGAATTAATGTACGATTTGTACCACTGGCTTTTCGGTGAAAGAAAACATCGTGAGGAAACCTGCATGCTTCAATTTCAAGGCATGTATTGTACCCACTGTCCATTATAAGTGGCGACGGGCTCACCCCCCGTCACACTAGACAGAGTTTTGGTACTACTGGTGAAACGTGGATGCTCTGAGGTTTCGAAACATCTCGGGCTACCCCCTCGGGGAATATAGTCGTGAGCATATACAAAACAGCCTATTTAAAGGGGTGGTTTAGTTTAGACCACCAAACTGAACATTTTCCCCAACTTCCCAGCAGTTTCATACAAAACTGCAATACCTAGGTACTCGACTCTTATTGTATGGGTAGCAGTTTTGCTTGTTGACTTTGTTTCCATACTGAATGAATGAATGAATGAATGACATATACTTTATTTACACCAAAAACAAAATACAATAGGAAACAAAACTGATGATGGTACAAATAAGGCGGTCTTATAGCTAATAAGCGATTTCTTCCAGACAACCTTAGGGTAGAGGAAATATAACAAAGAACGATTCGGTGTTACAATACAATACAAGAGAATATTGAAAGTTAGTTGATGGTCTAAACCACAGAAATAAATCAAGATAGAACATTGAAGTGTGCTGGGCACGCGTGCCAACATTAAGCAATACATTTCTTAATTTTTCATACGTTTACTCATTATGCTCTGAGTCGCGCTACGATAAGTATCGGTGACAAATCAGAGAAAATTTCTTATTGCTTGGTTTCTAAGTGCAGAAACAAAAGTTTTGAGGTGACTCTGAATATTTGAGTAGTTAATTTTAATTAAAAACATTATATAAGAGGATATAATTCGGAGCTCGCTCCATACAAACGTACTATGGTGATATTTTCAATACTGACTAATTAAACTCCATGAAATTTTTCAGAATCAATCTGAAAACAAAATTCTATGCTTGTATAGAGTCAGATTTTCTATAAAATGTATAGTTTTAAAGTTACAGTGCCTCAAAGATTTCCATACAAATCTTAAAATAATCCTAGCATTGAAACTGTATATTTTAACGAAAATCTGACTCCATGCAAGCATAGATATTTGTTTCAAGATTGTTTCAGCAAAATTTCATTGACTTTCATCGGTTAGTATTGAAAATATCACCATAGTACGTTTGTATGGAGCGCGCTCCGAATTATATACCCTTGATGACAATTAAAACAAAAATTCATAGATACACAGGTGGTCCAAAACAGGCACTCGCGGAACAAAAGTAAAACACTGATTATAACCGTTCTACATACCATGATCAAATCAATGATCTTTTCCGAAATGGACAAGTGCGTATCACCCTCAATCGACGGAAGTGCATGAAAAGATGTATGAATGTGAATGTGTCGTAGCGTGTGGCGGTCCGTGGTCTCTGCCTACCCCCATGGGACAATGGCGTGAGCTTATGTATGTATGTATGTATAACCGTTCTAACTTGATTTGTTTCTGTGGTATAAATCACCTCTACATAAGAACTATGTATATAACACAATGTTCTAGCAAATAAATCTCATTTCAGTTCATTACTAGGACGCTTCATTGACTATACAAAATCAGGTAAACATGACTACAGAACCCTGCAATCTATGTCCAAGTCGCTCTCGACTTGTTTTTCAATTGGTTTCTTTTCTAATGAACAAGCTGTCTATCACAGGGACGTTTACCTCACTCGAAATAAATTGTTTTCGAGGGCCACACTCGCATTTCAAAAGACCTCATTTTCTTTTTATTTTGTCATTTTGTAACCGCTTGTAATTTTAATGTTGAGGGGTGTTTTTGGTTTTATTGAGCATATTTCATCCTGAAACGATTGGGGTGGGAGTCCCACAATGGGACATAGCTATGCCGACTACCTACCTAATACAAATTGTACAAAAACACCCTCACAATATTGTTTAGTTTAGACTATCAAACTGAACAACTCTATAGAACCAACATCGAAAAAAAATCAAAAATAATCGCTGTTTAATACAGAACTGCAGTACGTTCTCGACTCAAATGTATGGCAAAGCAGATTTTTTTTAAATTTGGGCTCTGCTTTAATTCGTAAAACACCGTATTTATATTATAATATTTTATTGTGAAGAATCAACTCCAACACGTTAGACATAACATAAAACAGAGAGCAAGAGCATAGACAATAAAAATAGAATAGATAACATAACAGGCTCTATCTCCATACTCCAAACTGATGATACCTTATCCTATTTAAGTGAAGTTTATTCCGAAAGCGCTAATGCGCTCTGCATACAAACGAAGTTTGGTGATATTTTCAATACTAACCAATTAAAGTCAATGAAACTTTTCAGAAACTAATCTCTATGCTTGTATCAAGTCAGATTAATGCTAGTATTAATAAGATTTGTATTGAAATCTTTGAGACATTGTAACTTTAAAACTATACTTTTTAACGAAAATCTGACTTCATACAAGCATAGAGATTAGTTTCTAGATTCTAGGTTAGTATTGAAAATATTAACAAACTTCGTTTGCATGGAGCGCGCTCCGAATTATATTCCCTTAAAGACCGAAAGTTTTCCAAAAACAAAATCTTGTAAATACAAGATTTTTTCACAACAACAAAACAAAACAACAAAACAACAAACACAACACACAACAAAACAACAACAAACAAAACAACAAAACAAACAACAACAACAACAAAACAAACAACATTTTGTTTCTGAACAAAATTGTTCAGTTTGATGATCAACCACCCTTTAAAATTTAACTAGGGTGTTTTATTACACCTTATTAAATCAGTTTTGTGACTGACAGACAACGCAAAACCCAAAACCGTTCAGTTTGATGGTCTGAAGCACCTCTTTAAATTTTGTGTAGTATGAACATAAAGACAGAGTTGGTTTTTTTCGACATTTATCTTTCATTCAGTAGGTACACTATAGAAATAGCAAGCTACAGGAAGTGGTACGAATTTATGCCTCTAAACGCCAGCCGGAAACGCCCGTCCCGTGTTATTTAAGACTAAGCAGTGTTTAGAATGTTTAGAAGGTGCAAGTGCAAAAATTTGACATTTTTGAATTTTTTTAACAGTCGCGGCTACCAATCAAAGTATTGTATAATTACAGTACTATAAAAAACAGGCATATTGTAATAAACACTTATGGCCTAGCTCGCATCGGAGCTGAGATATTTGACTCTAAAGTTTCATGAAAACGTAAACAAAGCATTTAAGAATTAACTCATTTTCAATCAATAAATCGAAACATATTACCTACTCAGCAAAATATACCTTAAAGAAATACAGAAGATAGGCGGTTTTAGCGCTAAAAAGCGATTCTCATGTCAAGTGTCCCTACCCTGCACTTGAGCGGTTTTTTATGTATGTTTATTTTCGTACGTACATCTAAGACGTTACTATCCACGCATGTTTTCCATGCGACGTTTTAACAGGAAAAAACAATCTTAGCAAAAAAGTCAAAACTGTGAAATTTTATATTGATTTCATAATTCCGGTTTTATTTTTACCTAATCTTTCGTCCGATTACTATAATAAATTAAATTATGTTTTTAGAGTGTAACACCATCAACAATCGTTTGTGGGCCCACAAGAAATTAAAACCTTTTATAGCTTCGGCGGTGTCGGCAGCTATCGGCGACATGTCGGGTCGGCGGGTTCAGAGTTTTGACAACAGAATATATGTTGAACAAGTTGCAGGTTGCTAAGTATATTACTATAGAAGGTAAGTACTATCATGTATCATGCACAGATACTAATATGTAGCAAGCTGAAACTGACGCCTTCAACGGTGAAATTTTCACATAGTTCCAACGGGTCCGTTTTGGCGCTGTTGTCGTCAAGCTAATTTGAATAGAACTTGTAGTTGTAGGTATGTATACAGTGATTCCAGAATGCAAAAATAGGGATAATATTTGACTAAGGAACAAACTAATCAACGATATTATTATATTATACAACGGAGAAGAATTAAGGCTTCTCAAGGAAATACACAAGATATACGCTTCTGACGCAACAACACAGCATGGCGCTGCTGCTGGTGTAAGTTCAATATGGCGTCTTATGACGGTGTTTCATGAGGGAAAATGTGACTACAGCGCCAAAACGGACCTATCGGATCTAAAACTGTAGCTGTGCTGTGATAATATCACATAGATAACTTTCTGACGTCATGTTTTTGAATCTACAACCGCGTCGGAAGGTGTTCCGTTGTAGAGAAGATGCGGCCAGAAACTCTACAACACACTTATTTTAAACAAAACAAAATACACAAAGTACAATACAACAAAGTACAAAAAAATCCAACATTAAATTACATAGTTTAACATTGTCAAGACCAGACATTTTGGTAATTCAAATAATCATCGAGTTTATGGTAACCTTTTTAAAGAGGACTTGTTTAACATGGGACTTAAACATTTTCTCTGGCATGTTTAAAATATTCTCTGGTATCTTATTATAATAGCTAATACAGTGCCACATGAAAGATGTGTTGACCTTAATAAGTCGAAAATGTAGGAATACTAATTTATGGTATCATGTGCTAAGCTAAGAGGGAAACTCTAAACGTATATGAATCTACAAAACACATGATTCCAACGGAACTACGTTTTAGCCAGCACAGGACTGTGTCTCGGTCCAACTATTAATTAAAACATACTAGGCAACGTACCGTTCACTCGTTCTATCATTCGTTCTTAGTTCATTAAGTTCTCGGTCGGTCATTCTGTGGTTCTCCTAAGTTTTGTGGTCATGTTTTTTGATCTCTGATTAATTATTGATAATTAATTCCATTAGAGAGTCGGCAATGATGTAGGGAATGGTGCTAAAGGTTTACCTAACGCCCACAAAAACCTTGCAAAAGAGCCGCCGACAAGTCGGTGGCTTGTCGGCAGGTTTGGCAATCAACATACACTGAGAAAAAAAATGCTACGTATACGTAGCCCGTCGCAGTTTACGTACCACGTAGCTTACGACGCGCGTAGATTACGAGAATTGCATCAGTATTTAAGTTGTGTCGTACTTCATAATGAAGCAGGCCGAGCTACGCGTAGAAGCGAAGCTCCGAAGCGGCCCCCCTGGAACCTGGTGGACCTGGTCTCCGGGGTCAATCTGCCGCCAAGCGAGCCGCAGGCCGAGCGCCCTTCATTATGAAATACAAGACAACTTAAATACTGATGCAACACTCGTAATCAGTATCGCGTCGTAAGCTACGTGGTACGAAAGCTGCGACGGGCTACGTATAAGCTGCGACGGGCTACGTATAAGCTGCGACGGGCTACATATATGCTGCGACGGGCTACGTATAAGCTGCGACGGGCTACGTATAAGCTGCGACGGGCTATGTATAAGCTGCGACAGGCTACGTATACGTAGCATTTTTTTCTCAGTGTAGGTACTATAAACTCCAAGTCTCATATAATATCTTAGCAAATTTTTGTCTGGATTTACACAATAACCCCCAACAAATCAAGTATGCATGCTGTTGGGTGACACTAATAGGTTGTATTTGATTAATAAACTTGGTCGTATTTGGTATGTTATCTAGTAGGAAAAATATATATTTAGGAGCTCTTTTGGCTCTGCCATTTTTGGAGCATTGATTGTTTATCTAGTTATGTATAAAATATTAAAAATTTCGAAAACGAAAACAATACACTCGATTCGAAAGCGAAATATAGTCTGAAAAAACATATTTGTATTTACACTCTACAGGGTGTAAAAACACCCTAGTAATACATAAGGGGGTGTTTTAGACCATAAAAATGACCACCTTTAACTATGAAGCCAACATCGAGAAAAAAAAAATCTGCTGTCCCATACAAAACTGCAGTACCTACCGACTCGACTAAGATGTATGGGACAGCAGATTTTTTCTCGAGTTTGGCTCTATAGTAAAAGTTGTTCAGTTTGATGGTCTAAAACACCCCCTTAAGTATTACTAGGGTGTTTTGTTACACCCTGTACCTATACAACGTGTTAATAAATAAGCGCAAAACCTCATACACCCCAACTGTTTTATAACGAAATAATTATATTGAAACTATAATTTCATTATTTTATTAATTAAAATTCAAAGTTATACGCGTTTTATGTTTTGGGGAAAAAATTATTTGTTATTATTTGAGCAGTAAATGAAAGCGCTAGCGTGCTCATGGATACATTTTAAGAATCTTATTTTGGTAGTAAGTAGGGTGAGTGTGCCTGTGCGGTGGGTTGGCATAGAATTCAGAAAATTTTAATTTATACGTACCAATTATTTAATATTTTGAAAAATGTAACCTATATTGAAACCTTGATAATTCGATTCTGCTCTTGATTCTAAACAAACTACTTTCTTTTTTTTCGCGATTTGATGTTGGTCCCATAGAAAAAGTTGTTCAGTTTGAAGGTCTGATCATCCTCTTAAAAAAGTGTCAGCTAAGGACCCTGTTTAATCTTTAACCTATACCTATCATAAGAATAACTATTCCTATGCCTGAATACTAAAATAAGACTAGAATAAAAATGGTTTGATTCATGGAACTACGAACAAAAACAAACATTATTGAATAAGATTTCCAAGAATGCCCCGTAACTAGCTGCAGAATAAAGTTCTAAGAAGAAAATCTGAACAGAAAATGTTGGAAATCTCTTGTAAAGTTGCACAGGATTGCATCTTATTGTAACACAAAAATGAATGAACCATCGAGGTTTGTAAAGGAACAAATTCTTTATTTACACGAGAAGCTGTTTGCTTTTCTCTTTTCAGATAAACCACGGCGATTCCTATATTATCTAATCATATAATATATGATTATACTGACTGACTGACAGATAACGCACAGACTAAACCACTGAAGATAGGAAAATGCTTTGATTAAATTAAAATAACGGAAGATTGACGTTCTTACAGTCGCCATCAAATATATCAAAGCAAACAAGGTGGTCAATTATTTATAAGCAATTCTAATTTACAATAATTTCTTTACACGTAACCAAAAAAAAATACCTGAACGCCTTGAACGTCAAATATATCTACGCAGTCAGGGTGATCAAAAACATCAGAGTAGTTTAGGAAAAAAGACCTTATTCCGTTGTTACACATTTCAATTTTAAATAAAATTGTTAAGAAATAATTGAAAATTTGATGTTTAGTTATTTATGACAAAATACATATTTAGATAATTAGTAACATTCACTATAGTGAATTTTTTGAAAATTAGTACTGCTCACGTTTATATTTGAACACCTTGTATGCTACGATATATCTGATAGTAACTGTACATTGCGTACTCGAACAATGGACCTGCTTTTCATGTACTTACGAGTGAAAGGTAATACCATGTGATTTATTTTTTCTTTTTGAATGATTTGTACAACGAGCAAAAACACACGAAGGCATTGTGCTACTACTGGTCCTTGGAAAGGATCTCAATCACGCAATGCCGCTCGTATTGTGACTAAGTAAATTAGGCGACGGGGACTCAATTTATGCGGTCCATGCGCTATAGGCTAGTCACCTATCTTCCGCATTTTTAATTTAATCAAATGGAACATGGAATCTTCAATCTATCTATATTCAAACATAAAACAGATCCGTGAGTCAGTCACGACCAGTGAAGATAGAAACATGAAATTTGGAAAACATGTATACTAAAAAAGGATTTTTCGGAATTTGTGATGCCCTTGTGGAAGTATACCAATCCTCATTGAGCACGCGTGGTGGAAAGCCCCATACCCTCCCCTCTTTGAGGATAGGCCTGTGCATTGCAGTGGTACATTTACAGGCATATGATAATGGTCGTGATGTTTAAAACACAGACAGCCTAGCAAAAACTGAAACGGTGAACTCAGACCATCAAACTGAACAACTTTCACTATGAAGCCTACCTCAGGAAAAAGAAATCAGCTGTCCCATACAAAACTGTTCTACCTACCCGACTCAAATGTATGGTACAGCTGATTTTTTTAGCGTTTCCATATTGAAGAAAGTTGTTCAGGTTGATGGTCTGAGTTCAACGTTTCAGTTTTTGCTAGGCTGTCACTTACACCCTGTATATCTCTATTCGAAACCGATTTATCATCAGTTTTTTCTATAAACCTCGGCTTTCAGTTCGCGTCGTTCAAAAAACACCATCAAAAAACATTTCCGGTATTCTTTACAAACCATATTTTACCGCGGCTTTTTGTCGCCAAAGAATTTATGGGCAAAATAAAAATAGTTGTATTTATTTAATCCGAAACGGGTATTTATTTCAAAACGTCACATAATTGTTAAGCTTAGTGCAGACGAAAGACAGTGAGTCCGAGATAAAAAAAAAATGAATCTCACATGTTATTTTATTACAGAAACTAAATATCTCCAAGCTACTTTCGTTCCCCTGATAATTCTCTTATAACTCACAAGTCTATTCAACCATCATGCTTGTAATTTTGTGTATCTATTGAATCTTCCCCAGTTACCCAGCATCTCAAATTTGATAAAAGAAGTTCAACGAATTCCCGAGATAATCGTCCGAATGTGAATAACTCATCCAGAACCTAGAACGTTTCTAGTTGACTAAAAAACTTGAAATGTCGATTTACGTCAATGGGCATAAAACTATAAAAAAACTACTAGTTAAGAGGCCTAATTAAAAAATTAAATTAAATTAAAAAATTAAAAATAATTTATTTCAGATTATTCATCCATATTGTGTTAGTTAGTAGTAATTAAGGAGGCTTGAAATTACTGGACACGCGAGCACTCCCTCACCCTTATTCGAGAGAGGAGCCCTGCAATGGGTCGTTGGTCGTTTATATGGTGGTGTTGATACAATGTAGATCGAGCATAGCATAGCATATTCCCCGAGGGGGTAGTCAGAGATATTCTGAAAACTCAGAACATCCAAGTCTCACTAGTAGTACTGAAACTCTGTCCAGTGTGACGGGGAGTGAGCCCGTCGCCACTTATAATGGACAGTGGGTACAATTAATACATCGAAATTGAAGCATGCAGGTTTCCTCGCGATGTTTTCCTTCACCGAAAAGCCAGTGGTGCTACAAATCGTACGAAAATTCCGAAAAACTCACTCAAGCAAGATTACTCGCTATTGGTTTTTTTTACAATGTACGGGTAGATCGAGTAGGTACAATTTTTTTTGTAAATTTCTTGGCGGATTGTCTTTAGTCTGCACTAAGCTTAAAAGTAAAAAATAGGTTAAATGGAGAAAAATCTGAACGCGGAATGAGATCGACAATTTTCGTCTCCCCAATCGTCGGGAAATTCGGGAATAACTAAAAAGGTCCGAAGAGTTATACCTCCGATAACCTTTGCACGGCGCGTCGCGGATAAACTTGGGAATCGGACTATTCGATCGGTTGCCGAACGATAACGGAAAATTTATGCGTTTTTGTAAATAAACGCTTTTAGATTCCGGCTTGTAGGGTTGTCGATGCTTTTCAAAAACCGGATCTGATTTGCATTAATTTACTTCTAAATGGATTAACAGCTAAGTTTGCTTTTTAATTAAAAGGTGTTCCGTTTTTGTCTGGATTACAAACCTGTACCGCAAGCATGAGTACACTTAAAAATTATAATGATATAAAATGCATCAAATCTATATAAGGTCCTTCTTAATATACTGACACTTTTTTAAGGGGATGATCAGACCACCAAACTGAATACTGCGATGATGGTCCCATAGAGAAAGTGGTTCAGTACGATGGTCTGGTTATCCCCTGTTACAAGTGGCGATGGACTCACTCCCCGTCACACAAGACAGTTTCGGTACTAGTGAAACGTGGATGTTCTGTGGTTTCAGAATATATCTGACTACCCCCTCGGGGAATATAGTCGTGAGTATATGCTTGTGCTTATCTTTATATTTCAAATTACGACGTGCGTTGAACATAATCCGTTATTGGTCAAACCTCTTTCAGTATTATTTTAGTATTATTACAAATAAAGGAGACATTTAAACTTTCCTTCACTTCTTCTCTAGAAGGCGCTTATCCGTGGTTGTCCCACAGTTGGGCAACGACGTCCCTCCAATCCCTCCATTCTCTTCTCATTCTTTTAGGTCTGCTTCGATGCCGATTTTATTTTTCATGGGACTTTAAATTTCCACACAAAAATATTTTTGAGAAATAAAAAAGTCGACTAGTACTGTTTATTTTTAAAATTCTACTATAATTTTTCCGGCGTTACATAACTTCCATTAACTTTTGTTCAAACATCCGGTTATCCGGGTTTAGTTGAGACGCAGTAAAACCATCTCGTTCGTAAATTAAAAGTAACAATGCTGCGGTTTAGCGCTCGTGTAAACCCGACGCTGATAAATCAAGTACGGATTTAACGAAATAGGATAAGGCTTTTGTTTTTTTTTAACTTAATACTTTTCTTGGTAGAGATTGCTTTCTTAAGTATAACTACAAGGCCAGCAACAACTCAATGACGTGCCATGGACTCTGTTAACGCAAAATTAACATGTTTTCATTATTTCAATAGCTCACAAAATACTACTAGCGCCATCTGTTGAGACGCAACAGAACTACCTCTGTAAACAACGATAATTAATGTTGCTAGTCAGTTAACTTTAACTGCATTGTATTATATCAAGTATTCACTAGCTGTTACTGGCAACATTCTCTCTCTCTTTCGTCGCCATTCTGACGGGACGGTCGAAATCAGATAAATTCATCTCAGAAAATCATTGTGTGGTTAAAAGGAACCTAATATATCAGTTTTCAAGATATTCAGGAGTTTTCATTCGCCACCTATTCACAAACACTGCAGGAGAAGGACCAGTCGCTTCGAACCCGCCGACTTTCTCCTACAGACTCAAAGAAGAGAAAACATAAGGCAATTTTCAGTACGGAATCAAAATAAATATGTTTTATTTAACATGACGTTTAATAGTTATAGCCCGTAGAATCCCACTGCAGGGCAAAGGCCTCCTCTCGCAGATAATCGTCAGAGGGAAGCCCATACTCAACCACATTAATTAAGTACAGAATAAACACTATCATTACCCTTTAAGGGGATATTACCGTTGTCGTTGGCGCACTCCATAAAAACGAAGTTTGATTATATTTTTGGATAATAATCAATTAACAGCCTTGTAATACTTAATGGAGTGCTTCAAACCATCAAACTGAACAACTTTAACTATAGAGCCAACATCAAGAAAAATAAAAAAATCAGCTGTCGCATACAAAACTGCAGTACCGACTCGACTAAAATGTATGGGACTGCTGTTTTTTCTCCATAGTATAGTATTTTGGCTCCATAGTAAAATTTGTTCAGTTTGATGGTCTAAACAACCCCCTTAAGTATTACAAGGGTATTTTGTTACAACCTGTGTAGTTTCAAAGTTTTCGTTACTCAAAGTTAAATTAATCCTAGCATTAAAACGATAAATATTTTGACGGAAATCTGAGAAAATGTAAATCACAGAAATTTTGTTTTCTAGATCTTGTCTTAAAAATTTCATTAACTTTAATTGATTAGTATCCAAAATATAATCAAACTTCGTTTGTATGGAACGTCCTCCTCTTAAGAGCAATGGCAAGTATCGATTATAATAATAGTATTTTATTCTTTATTTGTTCCAAATCTCTTTCTTCTTCTTATCGTGTGGGCAAAGCCCAGGTGTCAGAGTTTTTTCAGACCGCCTTAAAGCCTCTGACGCGGATTTTATGTAACGACTACTGCCACGAGAGATAGTAGCCGGGACCAACAGCTTAACGTGCCATCCGAAGCACAGAATCATCTTTCTTTTCAGACAGGTGATTCGGCCTGCAATGTCCTAACCAACTGGGGAAAAACGCACAAAGTGACATATCACCAGGTGTCCCCCGTGGGAATCGAACCCAAGACCTCCGTATCAAGAGCCCAATGCTCTTAACCATTTCACTTTTCCTCAACAAAAATCAAGCAAATATCAAATTCAAAGGTTGTAAAATATTTTTCCGGATATCCGGACAAAAATTGGGGAAAGAAAGTGGCAGCCCTATTATCGTGGGTATTGAACTGGAATTGTGTTCGGTTACTTAATATTGGTTAATATCCCAACTGGTACTTTTACCGGTTTATTTAGATGTGAAGGAACTCTTTCATTGGTTATTAAATTAAAGTGCGTATACAGGGTGTTAGGGTAAACAGTTGTATTACTTTAAGGGGTGATTGTTCTCATGATAAATTTCTCTGAGAAAACTATACGAAAGTCGAATAAATTTTTTTTTAACTTTCCACACAAAATGCAATCGATCGAACGTTTATACAGGGTCCTTCTTAATATGCTCCACATATAAATAGTCAAAGTGAATAACTATTCCACAGGTATAAAAGGGAAGTTAGCAAAAAAAAATCAAATTTTCATACAGGGTCCTTCTTAATATGCTGACATTTTTTTAGGGGATGTTCAGACCGTCAAACTGAACAACTTTCTCTATGGGACCAACATCGAACAAAAACAAAAAAAACAGCCGTCCCATACAAAACTGCAAACCTACTCGAGCCAAATGTATGGGTCAGCTGATAATTTTTTCGCGATTAAGATTTGGTCCCATTGAGAAAGTTGTTCAGTTTGACGGTCTGAACATCCCCTTAAAAAAATGTCAGCATATTAAGAAGGACCCTGTATGAAAATTCGATTTTTTTTGCTAACTTCCCTTTTATCCTGTGGAATAGTTATTCACTTTGACTATTTATATGTGGACTGGTTACGCGTGTAATTCTACTAACAAACATATCTGACACTTTTTGCGGGGGGCGAGGTAACATGAAATCCGCAACTTTGGATTTTATTCCCCATAACTTTAGATTCTAATTTTGAATGTTAAAAATCATGAAAAGTAGTCTCGTGTGAACCCCAAACGTTCTAAGTTCGAAGTTATTATTTCGCAATTATAGGCTGTCTCGTTTAGTGATAAGGTGTAACATTGAATGTAAGTGCACAAGATCAATTGTGCTTATACCGTGGCAGAGGGGAAATGCTACCGCAAGGCTAGTCCTTATAATTAGTCAAAGGTTATTCAGTATCATGAGTACAATAAACCATTAAAGTAATGCAACTGTCTACCTTAAGTCTCTGTCGGTGTGGACAGAAACTTTGCAGCAACTACCCTTATGAATTGATGCCAAAATGAATTTACTACTTTATTTCAATTTTAATGTTTTCATTTTTGAATACATACTTACCGATAACGTAATGGTCAGTACATTGTCTACTGCTTAATTTTTTTTCTTGATTTCAATTTTGCTCCTCAACATTCGAGCTCTATAATAAAAAAAATGAATTCTACGATATAAAAGTGCACAGCTGGAACCCTCAAGATACCATACCAACCACCCATTTAAATATGACCACACTGCTGTGCTATACCCTGTATACAGGATGTAACAAAACACCCTAGTAATACTTAAGGAGGTGCTTCAGACCATCGAACTGAACAACTTTCACTATGGAGCCAACGTCGAGAAAAAAAATAATAAAAATAATTAAATTTCGTATGATGTAAGCATAAGCATATGCTCACGACTATATTCCCCGAGGGGGTAGTCAGAGATATTCTGAAACCTCAGAACATCAATGGTTAGTATTGAAAATATCACCAGACTTCGTTTGTATGCAGCGCGCATTTACGCATTCGGAATAAACTTCTCTTAAACTCGGGCATTGATCTGACTCAGTTAACAAGTCCTTGTTTCAACAAGTTCAGCTTAACTCTTAAATAAGTTATGAACTAAAAATAATCTGATTCCTATTCTACGCTTTTATTATAAAGCTTCCAACGTGAATACAATTTATCTGACGTGGAGGGGTTTAGGCGAATCGCTGGTAAAGTTCTGTTTAAGTCTTAAGAGGAGAGCGTTACATTTATGTTTTTGAGACATGAGCTTTGCTTGTCTTTATAACATCTAACTGCCTCCGTGGTCTGATGGTTAAGAGCATTGGGCTCTTGACACGGAGGTCATGGGTTCGCGACCGTAAGCGTAAATTTGTAATGTACGTAATATTAAGTGTAATTCCGACACAATGTATATTGTTAATGGAAGTAAATAAATGAAATGAAATGAAATTTTCGATTCCCACAGGGAACACCTAGTGATATGTCACTTTGTGCGTTTTTCCCCAGTTGGTTAGGACATTGTAGGCTGATTCACCTGATTGTCTGAAAAGAAAGATGATTCCGTGCTTCGGATGGCACGTTAAGCCATTGGTCCCGGCTACTATCTCTGGTGGTAGACGTTACAAAAAAACCGAGTCGGATGCCGTTAGGCGGTCTTAAAATCTGACACCAGGGTTGGATGGCCACACGATAAGAAGAAAATAAGTTAGGTTCCTCTTTTCTTTTTGCATGATGGTTTTGTGGTAGAGTTTTCAACTCTGCCTTAAAAGGCAGGTTTACAAGATGTCAATTTTGCGGCACCAATTTTTTTACCAGCGTCAAGGAAGAAAGCACTCGTCTATTTTTTGGCGCCCGCGTCTCTCGCACCCCCCGCGCCAATATTGACTCGTGAATCTAGACATGTCGCACCAATCGCTAGCACGGTTTTCACAAGCAAAACCGTATGAGTGAAAACTAGCACCGCATAAACGACTGGGTGTTGTGCTTGTTTGTACGAAATAGCTCTTTTTTTTCGCATTTCCTGAGGTATTGTAAATTTCCATATTGAAAGTTGTTCAGTTTGATAGTGTGAATTCACCGTTTGTACCCTACACCCTATATTTAAAAACCTTAATAAAAATATACATGGGATAACATAATCGACTGCAAAGTGGTCAAGACCACTCATGACCACAATTTCGTTTTATATTTTTAAACGCTACTCGCTTATCATTTCCACCAAACAAAGAGTGCGACAGAAAGGTGAAAAAGACTTATATAACACTCGTAGGTATATTTTATATGTATCTAAAGTGGTAAAATTTCTGTCGCTTCTTCCTCTACTATATAAATTTATGTTTAACGTTCCAAATTTGTATTTTACGCTAACAACATAATCACTTTCGGTGTAGTAGGAATCTTTAACTGTATCTTAAACTGCATTTTATCTGTATCGGAATATGTAACTTTGTTTCTAATTAGCATATAGCTGAATCTGTATCTGAGTGTGTAGCTTTATTTCTAATTAGCATATAGCTGAATCTGTATCTGAGTGTGTAACTTTGTTTCTAATTAGCATATAGCTGAATCTGTATCTGAGTGTGTAACTTTGTTTCTAATTAGCATATAGCTGAATCTGTATCTGAGTGTGTGTCTTTGTTTCTAATTAGCATATAGCTGAATCTGTATCTGAGTGTGTAACTTTGTTTCTAATTAGCATATAGCTGAATCTGTATCTGAGTGTGTAACTTTGTTTCTAATTAGCATATAGCTGAATCTGTATCTGAGTGTGTAACTTTGTTTCTAATTAGCATCTAGCTGAATCTGTATCTGAGTGTGTAACTTTGTTTCTAATTACCATATAGCTGAACCTGTATCTGAGTGTGTAACTTTGTTTCTAATTAGCATATAGCTGAATCTGTATCTGAGTGTGTAACTTTGTTTCTAATTAGCATATAGCTGAATCTGTATCTGAGTGTGTAACTTTGTTACTAATTACCATATAGCTGAATCTGTATCTGAGTGTGTAACTTTGTTTCTAATTACCATATAGCTGAATCTGTATCTGAGTGTGTAACTTTGTTTCTAATTACCATATAGCTGAATCTGTATCTGAGTGTGTAGCTTTATTTCTAATTAGCATATAGCTGAATCTGTATTTGAGTGTGTAACTTTGTTTCTAATTAGCATATAGCTGCATCTGTATCTGAGTGTGTAACTTTGTTTCTAATTAGCATATAGCTGAATCTGTATCTGAGTGTGTAGCTTTGTTTCTAATTAGCACGCATCTGTATTTATATCTGAATCTGTAACTTTGTTTCAAATTAGCATGTAGCTGTATTTGTATCTGAATCTGTAACTTTGTTTCTAATTGGCATGTAGCTGTATCTGAATCTGAATCTGAATCTTAATTTGTTTCACTAGCGATCTTCTCTCCTAGCCAAGAGTCCTGCCCATCTCCAAATGTTGAGTGGATTTGACTGTAAAATGAGAAGATAAAGAACAAGAATGGAAAATAATCCTGAATATTAGCCCACAAAAATTACCCCAAAACAATCCACTTTCTAATTCAGAAAAGAAATGAGTATGGTCTATTTTAAATCAGAAATTATTCATTTAAATATATTATTTCATAAACTTTTACAATGATTCACCAGAACACTGCTATATCTGCTGGAAGAAATCTAGACATAATCTAAAATTTAATTTCATATAAACAATAAAGTGTTTAATAATGACACTGCAAAACAGCAAATAAAACCAGCAATCTTTCCAACCAACTCCAACATTTTAAAAAGAAAAACGCTATCTTAAAATCTAGAATGTCTTCAGAACCCTCCCATTACACCGTATCGTAACAAGTCCCGCTGAGATACAAAATACATCTCGTTCCGCTACATTACATCACCTGTTAAAGCTTCAATAACTCAGGTCGCGTAAAACGCTCTTAAAGCCACGAGGCTGCGTGTTACACCGTTGCGTAATAGTAGAAGAATCGCATTTAAAATCAGTACTGCCCACCATGACATAATATGGTGCCTAAAAATGGACGCTCATTAAGGAAACCATGCACAAAATTAAAGTAGCACAGAGAGCCATGGTGCACGCCATGCCCCTTGCTGGCTGGTTGAAGACCCTTCTCGACCACGTCAGAAACGTCGAAATCCGACTTTGAACTAAGGTTCGTTGGGTACCGAATAGCTCACTTAAAGTGGCGGTGGGCACGACACGTAGCTAGGCGAAAGAATGGCAGGTGGAGCAAAGCTTTAACGCAGTGGTGGTCCAGATTAGGCAGAAGAGCAGTGGGTCTTCCAGCAGCCAGGTGAGTTGACGACATCTGAATAAGTATCTGCAGGACCTGGATGCGACTAGCACAGGACCGAGAAGGATGGCAAAATGGAGAGGAGGCTATGCCCTGCAGTGGGTAGATACGGGCTGACTATGATGATGATGATCAAATTAACGAGATTTCCGTGTTCTAAAATTGAGACCACGAACTGGCACGCCCCGCGTGATGCTTTCCGGCGCTGGACTGATAACCTGTGAAATGTAGCGGGGAGCGAATGGATGAGGAAGGCCGGGTATAGAGTTTTGTGCCGAAACTAATATTATCTCTAAACCAGTAAACGGACTGCTCTGCTCTGCTACATAGCGCGACCATCATCGCTAGATGGATAGAAGAGACTGGAAAGCGGCCTTAGTCAGACACATCATATTTACGCACATAGAGTTCAACTATAGGTAGGTTGATCTGTCGTTCTTTGTTCATTATAGTATTTATATTACGTACGTACGTACGATGCTATCGGTTTGAATGAAGTTATAATAAGTTGATGGTTATAAATTAATAATGGTTTTTAGGGTTCCGTAGTCAACAAGGAACCCTTATAGTTTCGCCATGTTGGTCATCTGTCCGCGGCTTAGTTCAGAGAATTAATCACACCAACAAAGTGGTAAAAAAAATCATGAAAAATATCTTTTTTAGGGTACCTCCCCTACATGAAAAGTGGGGATGCAATTTTTTTTTCTCGTCTATCCCATGGTGTGGGGTATCGTTGGATAGGTCTTTTAAAAATATTGTAGGTGTGGGAAAACCATTTTTCGATTTAGGGATCCGTTAGTATATTAAGCTTTAAAGTGAAAAATTTTTATAGAGCAAGAATGCAAAAATTACATTCGATTTAAAACTCGACATTTTTTATTAGATAGCTTCCTGGCGTTAATTTTTTGACTCTGCCACCGCGTCGGAAGGTGTTCCGTTGTAAAGAAGATGCGGCAAGAAAATCAATTTGATTGATATTACGCGTCGGTGTAACAGAGGTTCAACTTAATCCTGGTTTAGCGGCAACGCTAATCCGCGGTGGGTATTCCTCGCCCAAAGATTTATTGTCCGCCTTAGCGGATGTACGCCAGGATTATTCAATTATAGTTCGGTCCAAATTCAACGTCCCGCGGATTGTGGCATTATCGTCCTTTTTGACCTGGACATTAGAGTTCTGTCTAGGTTCTTTGGATATGTTTTACTATTTAACTAAAGATAATTACTGGTTAATTATTTTAAGATAATTAATTTGAGGTATTGGAAAGGGAAAAAAGGTTCGTGAAACGCTGATTGAAATTACTGTGTTTAAGTTTTTGAAAAAAATAGAGGCTGATGAATTTTTAAGCTGATTGAAAATACATTGTATGCACGACATTTGGACGCCGGCGCCGTGGTGGTCCAGTGGTGATTAGCCTTGCCTGCCGTGCAGGAGGCGATGGTACGATCCCAGTCCAGACCGACTCGTACCACTGAGTTTTTCGGAATTTATATACGATTTGTAACACCAATGGCTTTTTGGTGAAGGAAAACATCATGTATTGTACCCACAGTTCATTACAAGTGGCAACGAGCTCACTCGCCGTAACACTGGGCAGGGTTTCGGTACTACTAGTTAAAAGTGGAAGTTTAGAGGTTTCAGAATATCTCTCACTACACCTTTGAGGAACATAGTCGTGAGCATATACATACACCTAAATATCAATAGAAACATCCATGCCAAATTTTAAGTTGGTAGTCTTTGTTAGATTTGGAGATTTCATGTTTTAGTTACATACAAGCCAATTTGGTACAGCTTTTGGGGGAGAAATTGCAAATTCCTGCCGAAGCGTGCGTTGCAATCACCTCGACAGTTCCCATCACCTATCGCACATATATGGGCGTTAGTCCACCACGCTGGGTATACTTTTTTCCATAGAACACAGCTTTAAAATATCAACCAATAACCTCAACAATAAATCAACGTTGCACGTGTAGACAAACGAAGCGGCCATTTGCATCAAATTTGAATTTCTATCGACATTTTTATTTGCATGGGAATCCATACATTGCGTGCTTCATGGAAATTTTGTTTGCTTTATGGAAATACATTACGGTATTTACGTTTTTTTTACGACAAGGACATTTCGGTTTTAAATTATTTTGCTTTTAATGCTCTTTTTTGTTTCGTAGTTAATTATGGGAGCTCTTTGCGTGTTTAGTGGAATTTTAGCGTTCGGAATTTCGATCAAAAGTTCGATGAACATAAGGTTAACGCTATAGACTAAATAATCTAAAGTAACTGTTAAATAATCTGTGGCAAGGGGACTCATTGTGTAACTTACGGTAGTAATTATAGTACTCTGTGGTGTAAATAACTAACTACAGTGAGAAAATGCTACGTATACGTAGCCCGTCGCAGTTTACGTACCACGTAGCTTTCGACGTGATACTGATTACGAGAGTATTTAAGTTGTCTCGAATGAATTCAATCAATGAAGCTTCATTATGAAGTACGAGACAACATAAATACTGATGCAACACTCGTAATCATTATCGCGTCGTAAGCTACGTGGTACGTAAGCTGCGACGGGCTACGTATAAGCTGCGACGGGCTACGTATAAGCTGCGACGGGCTACGTATAAGCTGCGATGGGCTACGTATAAGCTGCGACAGGCTACGTATACGTAGCATTTTTTTCTCAGTGCATACGATTCAAAAAGGTAGAGTCAACACTGACGCCAGAAGGGTATCCATGTGATATTATTTTGAATAAAACATTTTTAGTTGAGTTTGATTTAATTGGTATCAAATCGACACGGTGTTTTTGGCAGTTCTTTGCAATTCTCAGCATATGCTCACGACTATATTCCCCGAGGGGGTAGTCAGAGATATTCTGAAACCTCAGAACATCCACGTTTCACCAGTAGTACCGAAACTCTGTCCAGTGTGACGGGGGGTGAGCCCACAGAACATTATAAGAGGGGTTAGAAATGCAAAATAGCGCTTTTGCCTCGGAGACGGCTGTCACCACTTATCTTCCCGCTCACGCTTGCTACAATTACTCATGCCTTCTCGCTCGCAACACGCCGCGCGCCTTATGGTGTTATGCAAATCATTGCATAACCTGTGGCGACACGTTCCACGCCTACTTTGCACTTCTAACCCCTCTTATAATGTTCTGTGGGTGAGCCCGTCGCCACTTATAATGGACAGTGGGTACAATACAGCAATCAATTCTGCTTCTTAATATTTAGATAATTAATATCAGACATCTGGGACACCTGGAGCAGCCGAGGAGCTGGCTGCTGTAAGGAAGTGGGACACGTACTCGGCCCTGGTGGCCGATTATCTTTTTGTACCTGTCCCGGTTGATACCACGGGGGCTTGAGGTGCCGAGGCTAAGACCTTCGTTGCGGAGATTAGCCGTCGACTGAGCGAGCGAAATTTTGAACCCCGTTCCGGGTCGTGCCGTTCTGGTGCAGAGGCAAGCCGGAGCAATTCAACGTGGCAACGCTGCTAGCATTATGGGCTCTTTTGGATCGACAAGGGGCGGGTTATTTGACTGAGCTCGTATTTCATGACAAAACTTGTTGCTGATTTATGTCTGTTTGTGTATCTTTGTTATGACGACGCTTGTGCTGGCCACTATGTAGGGTCCAACTTAAAATGCTGACACTTTTTAAGGGGATGATCAGACCATCAAACTGAACAAATTTCTCTATGGAACCAACATCAAAAAAATCTGCTGCCCCATACATTTGTCTCAAGTAGGTTTGCAGTTTTGTGTGGAAGAACTGATTTTTTTTTCACGATTTCGTTGTTGGTGCCATAGAGCAAGTTGTTCAGTTTGACGGTCTGATCATCCCCTTAAAAAGTGTCAGCATATTAAGAAGGACTCTGTATTTATGTGATTAATCTGAATGCTTTTTAATGTTTTTTTTAATCAGACATTTGAAAATTACTTAAAATTGCTTAGTACTTACCTACAGTCATAATACCTTACCGATTGTAAAACATACCTCATAAACTTACACAATAGCACTGGTTCGGACTAGGCGACGAAGTTAGTCGAGTAAGAGTTAATTAGTAGTCAAATTAAAGCACTCGCTTACTAAATCTTTTGAATGTAGGCTCTATTGTCATCATTTTACCCGCCCCTACTTGGAGAGAGGCTAAAGCGGTGTAACTTTTTATTATTTATAGTAGTATAGTGCGTCCAAGACAGCTTCGTGATTTTGACAGGCCGTTTTAGAGATTTTATTTTACTTTTTGAAAATGTTAGAGCCGTCAAAACTTTAATAAACATTTATTTTAAATTAATCTCAAACATTTTTAGAGAGTGAAATAATATTCCATATACAAACAAAGTCTGGTGATATTTTCAATAATAACCAATTAAAGTCAATGATTTTTTCAGAAACAATCTAGGAACTAATCTCTATGTTTGTATGAAGTCAGATTTTCGTTAAAATTTACAGTTTTAGTGCTAGGATTAATTTATGGAAATCTTGGAGGCACTGTAACTTTAATCTATATAATAACTTTTAACGAAAATCTGCTGACTTCATACAGAGAGATTTTTAGTTTCTTGATTGTTTCTGAAAAATGACATTGACTTTAATTGGTAAGTATTGAAAATATCACCAGACTTCATTTGTATGGAGCGCGCTCCTAATTATATTCCCTTAAACGATCTGTAAAAACGAAGCTATCTTGGACGCACTATAATGGTAAGTTTGTGATCCAGGGCCCCGATCGTGTTAATTTAAAACATCGAAGTTCAATCCTAATCCAAATTCAGTTCTAATCACATTAAAATTCAATTAATATTCGACTGTGCTGAAATTGTGTCTCACGCTAAACTTGACTTATTTTCTACAGGTTGAAATTTATATCATTAGCATCCTTTTAAACTAAGAGTCTACCCATCAAACTGAACAACTTTAACTATAGAAAACTTGTTAGAACCAATAAAATCGATCCCATAGCTGTTTTTTTTTGCTACGATCGGTTTGCTCCCATAGCAAAAGTTCAGTCTGATGGAAAGGGTGCTAGTGATATCAATTTCACCCTGTGTAGAACAACTTTATTTTTTTTGCGTTTACTATGTTTTCTCTATAGTGAAAGTTGTTCATTTTAATGGTCAGAAGTAACTCGTAGAATGTATGGGGTGGTAGGGGTGCACTAAAAAGTATCTTTCGAAAATCAACCTCAAATTGGATGTGAACGTTTATATGGAAAATCTACATTTTTGCGACGAAGTAACGGGCAAAAGAAAGTTGCTCAGTAGCTAAGTATCTGAACGCCTGAAAAGTTGTTGATGAGTTATAACAATGTTTATATCCCAAAATAGACCGTAGTCGTGAATTTATGGCTTACTATTAGTATTTATAGCTACATACGCAGTTTTAATATAGTCATTAGCTTACAGATGCTATCAACGTCTCGTTACGATTCGATTTACATAAGAATTCCCCTTACAGACATCCTAATTAAACAATATAAGAACTAAAATTGCATGTTACATATGCCTTTGTAAATAAAACGAACTTTACGGTAAAAGTGAAACTTTCATTACGCGCCCCAAGTTTCTTTGTGACAGAAAACAAACTTATCTTCACACTTCTGTTCCACTCTAACACAAAGGCACAAAGTCTATTTTACAATAACAAGCAACTTGGAAAACTTTGTAGACTTTGAGAAACAATGCCTTCAGCAATATTAGCTTTACAGTCGTTTCAAGTCTTATTCTTAAGGCTTTAGAGCTTAAAATTCGGTGTCCCACTTTTGTTTTTTGAAAAGAGATTGTGTTCTAATTTCAAGAGGGAGATAAAGGAAGACACGTTTCTAACAATTGTCCCTATAGTTACTAATAGAAGCAGAATAGAAGCCTTTGTACTATTTAGTATTCGTTTTAAGTATAGGAAAATAGTAGCGTAAGGTTCATAATGGATAGGATGTGGAATAAAGGAATTTATACATATTGGGGTTAATGGTAATAGTTGATAGAAATATAACAATAGGATAAAAGGAGATTAAGTTTGTTGCTTGTTTCAGATGTTAACAAGTACTTATACTCTATTCCAATTAGCAATGAAATTTTAAGGCTATTTTGAATGATATAGGGTCCTTCTTAAATGCTGACACTTTTTTAAGGGGATGATCCGACCATCAAACTGAACAACTTTCTCTATGGCACCAACATCGAAATCGCGAACGTTGGACCCTGTATAAACAAAAATTTCAAAAACTTACTCTCACTTATTCTTAGGTGCGGTTTATACAGAAGAAACGTGTGGCGGTGGCGGATAGTCAAAGTAACACAATTATAAACCTTATAGTACGTAGCATAGCGTCGTTTGGAGAATTACGCCCGCGCCTCCAGGCGACGTCATCTGGAGGCGCGGCCGCAATTCTCCTGCTGGATAGGATGCTAATGATATCAATTTCACCCTGCTGTGTAGGACATAATACCTCGGATCACAGGGGGGTCACTTCCAGAAGTCTTCGGAAACTTTAACAGGCTGGTGGGCTTCCTGGGGGAGCTGAGACGGCACTAGTAAAGTCACTTCCATCTCACGCAAAATAGGCGAATAATTAACTGAAAAGAGAAAAACAAGCTCTATAATCACTAATCAGCTATAACAGCTTTATTTGAGCTAATATAATTTGAATGTTATTAGGTAGGCATCGTGGACAAAGAACATTTTTGGTTGGTTATTGGTTTGTCCCCGCCTGCAATACCTACCTAATAACATTCAAATTATATTAGCACAAATAAAGCTGTTATAGCTGATTTGTGATTATAGAGCTTGTTTTTCTCTTTTCAGTTAATAGGTTTTTATGCAGTCGGGTTTTTTGTTTATCTTAATAATTTACTTTATTTCATACTTTTTAGTCTTGTGTCGAAACGGTAACAATAAAGTACTATAATATATATATATATATATATATATATATATTTTTTGAATCGTCTGATCACTTTCATTTAATACCCATACTGTAATTTTTAACAAAAAATAATTGTTTATCCCCCCTCTCTTTTTTATTTAGTAGACGCCATATTAAAATTATATAGCCTATGTCACTTTCACAAGCCGTTTAGACTGTTTGTATGGCTATTTCTTTAGCACAAGGCCGTGCTAAAGAAATAGCCATACAAACATACATAGATACATACATACATACATACATACATACATACATACATACACACATACATACATACCTACATACATACATGCATACGCTCGAAAAACATAACCCTCCTTCTGGCGCAGTCGGGTAAAAAAGAGTCAATGGCGACTCGACCCAAATGTATGACAGGGTGAAAGGACCACATTTAGACCACATACTCTACCCATTAAACTGAACAACTTTTACTGAAGGAGCAAACATGTCAGCGCTAAAATAATCTGCTGTTCCATGCTAAACTGCAATACCTACTCAACTCAAATGTAAAGAACAGCAGATTTTGTTTATCTGACAGGTTTGCTCCTATAGTAAAAGTTGTTCAGTTTGATGGGTAGAGTATGTGGTTTAAAGGTTAATGATACTTTTCCTTACACCCTGTATAACTAAATGCGAACTATTTGCCAATTTTCCTTAAGTTCCTCGGGGAAAGTTCAGTATTATGAGTACAATAACCTTTTAAAGTAATTGTCACTGTCTAAACTTACACCCTGTATAAAAATACCAATTAACCAGGGGAGCGTGTCATTTCTCTGTGAATTAACTTGTCACAGAGTGTTTACATTTCAGAAATTTGAATGACATTGATAAATATCATCTATCATTGTTTCTGCTTACAATAAACTAATAATAACCTTCAAATTTATCGACGACTGGTTGTATACAGGGTCCAACTTAATATGCTGACACTTTTTTAAGAGAAGTTTATTCCGAATGCGTAAATGCGCGCTGCATACAATCGTAGACTGGTGAAATTTTCAATACTAACCAATTAAACTCAATGAAATTTTGCTGAAACCATCTTGAAACAAATATCTATGCTTGTATCGTTAAAATATATAGTTTTAATGCTAGGATTAATTTAAGATTTGTATGGAAATATTTGAGGCACTGTAACTTTAAAACTATAAATTTTAACGAAAATCTAACTCCATACAAGCATAGATATTTGTTTCAAGATTGTTTCAGCAAAATTTCATTGACTTTCATCGGTTAGTATTGAAAATATCACCATAGTACGTTTGTATGGAGCGTGCTCCGAATTATATCCCCTTAAGAGGAACCACGATTCAACCAGAGGAGGTGTGGTAAAAAGTCGGTGGGAAGCAGGGAGTGTCGTGTTGTCTCAGAACTACATATAGTAGTTATTATACTGTTATTATAGTGTGCCGTACTTAAACTGTGGAGTGAGACAGGCCCGACTATGGTAGAAAATCTGAAATCATATCGATCATGGATTTTTGCTGTTGACTGTACCTAAAAATAAAGAAAACACTCAAATAACATTTGACTTAAGTTTTTTTTTCGAAGATTAATGATCTACAAAGATAATGATAAATGATACTAAATAACATAGTTCATTTTCTTTTAAGGCCATAGTTTAACCGTTTAACATTGTAAAAGGCAGTACAAATAATTTGAAAAGCCGATTGATGAATGGTTAAGAAAGTATTTTACTGTAATTACTATTAAGAGGATATAATTCGGAGCGCGCTCCATACAAACGTACTATGGTGATATTTTCAATACTAACCAATTAAACTCAATGAAATTTTGCTGAAACCATCTTTAAACAAATATCTATGCTTGTATGTAGCCAGATTTTCGTTAAAATATACAGTTTCAATGCAAGGATTAATTTAAGAATCTCCGATTATATCCCCTTAAATTACTCCACCAACAAGCACTGGGCCCGCGTGGTGGAGTATGGCCCACATCCTCTCACCCTTATTTTGTGAGAGGAGGCTTGTATCTATATTATGTATTCTATATCGTCTGAGAGATAGAGTGAGAAATTGTGTGATTAGAGATCGATGTCAATTGAAAGAAGATGTTGTGACAAGAATAGAGAAGGGTATGCTTCGTTGGTTTGGTCATGTGTGTGTACGAAAGAGATATATGGAGCTAAAGTGAGTGGAAGTGTCGGCAGAGGGCGCCCTCGTAGGACGTATTCTGATCAAATCGGTTGCGTCCTAAAAAAAGGGGAGGTGCGGAGTACTCGAAACCGACGGGCATGTATGAAGAGATGTATGGATGTGAATGAGGCAAAAGAGGTATGTAAGGATCGTAGTATATGGCGCGCTCTGGTCTCTGCCTACCCCACTGGGAAAGAGGCGTGACGTTATAGATAGATAGATTTCGTTGTCTAGTCATCATAACACAAGTCCAGTTTAAATTCTGGTACTTTAAGCCCCACTTGCGTCAACCTGGGTAAGCAATTAACTCCGGGTTAAATAGCTAACTCGGATTTTCTGCTATTCTAAAATTATAGATTACAAACTTAACCTGGAGTTATTTTCTAACCCAGGTGGACGTAAGTGGGGCTAAATGTAACTAGATCATTTGTGTGACAATGTCCAAGAAATATACAACGTGTTAATAAATAAGCGCAAAACCTCATACACACCAACTGATTTATAACAAAATAATTAGATTGAAACAGTAATTTCATTATTTTGATAATAAATATTTAAAGTTATTCGCATTTTAAGTTTTGAGGTAAAAATGATTTGTTATCATTTCAGCAATGAATGAAAACGCTAACGTGTTCATGGATACATTTTAAGAATCTTGTTTTGGTAGTAAGTAGGGTGAGAGTGCCCGAGTGGTGGGTTGAGATCGAGTTCAGTAAATTAAAAATCATACAAACAAATTATTTAATATTTTAAATGAAACCATGATAATTCGATTCTGCTCTCGATTCTAAACAAACTACTTTCTAGTTTTGCGTTAATTCATTAACACATATATATATATATTTGTGTTAATGAATGGCACAGTAGCACACTGTTTAAGTACGGCACAGTATAATAAAGAGTATGTAGTTCTGAGACAACACGACACTCCCTGCTTCCCACCGACTTTTTACCACACCTCCTCTGGTTGAATCGTGGTTCCTCTTAAGGGGATATAATTCGGAGCGCGCTCCATACAAACGTACTATGGTGATATTTTCAATACTAACCGATGAAAGTCAATGAAATTTTGCTGAAACAATCCTGAAACAAATATCTATGCTTGTATCGTGCCAGATTTTTCTTAAAATGTACAGTTTTAAAGTTACAGTGCCTCAAAGATTTCCATACAAATCTTAAATTAATCCTAGCATTAAAACTGTATATTTTAACGAAAATCGGACACGATACAAGCATAGAAATTTGTTCCTAGATTGTTTTTGCAAAATTTCATTGAGTTTAATTGGTTAGTATTGAAGATATCACCAGACTACGTTTGTATGCAGCGCGCATTTACGCATTCGGAATAAACTTCTCTTAAAAAAGTGTCAGCATATTAAGTTGGACCCTGTATACAACCAGTCGTCGATAAATTTGAAGGTTATTATTAGTTTATTGTAAGCAGAAACAATGATAGATGATATTTATCAATGTCATTCAAATTTCTGAAATGTAAACACTCTGTGACAAGTTAATTCACAGAGAAATGACACGCTCCCCTGGTTAATTGGTATTTCTATACAGGGTGTAAGTTTAGACAGAGACAATTACTTTAAAGGGTGATTTTACTCATAAATTCTGGTACTTTAAGCCCCACTTGCGTCAACCTGGGTTATCAATTAACTCTGGGTTAAATAGCTAACTCGGATTTTCTGCTATACTAAAATTATAGATTACAAACTTAACCTGGAGTTATTTTCTAACCCAGGTTGACGCAAGTGGGGCTAAATGTAGCTAGATAATTTGTGTGACAATGTCCAAGATATATAAAACGTGTTAATAAATAAGCGCAAAACCTCATACACCCCAACTGATTTATAACAAAATAATTAGATTGAAACAGTAATTTCATTATTTTGATAATAAATATTTAAAGTTATTCGCATTTTAAGTTTTGAGGTAAAAATGATTTGTTATCATTTCAGCAATGAATGAAAACGCTAACGTGTTCATGGATACATTTTAAGAATCTTGTTTTGGTAGTAAGTAGGGTGAGAGTGCCCGAGTGGTGGATGCGATTAACTTTAAATTTCAACTATCAAAATAATGAAATTATTATTTCAATATAATTTTTTTGTTATAAATCTGTTGGGGTGTATGAGGTTTTGCGCGTATTTATTAACACGTTGTAAACAGGGTCCAACTTAATATGCTGACACTATTTAAGGGGATCATCAGACCATCAAACTGAACAATTTTCTCTATGGGAGAGCTGTCCCTTACACCCCGTATGAGGTTTTGCGTTTATTCATTAACACGTTGTATATATCTACCTGCGGCTTTACATTTCACGCCATGCCATGAAATAAAAAAGCCTTTCGCAATTAATAAAACGCAAACACGCTAACAAAGTTGTACAAAGAGAAAACTTTGCAGATTTCATTACATTAGTCGAACGTTGGGTAGATACGTCGTCTTTCTTCATACGAGTTTTGCACTTGGAACAATTACTTTAGTCATAGAGAACGTCGTCGTTCTGAAAATCGATTTTCATATCGGCGGCCCGATAGCACAGTCTGTAGGGCGGCCCGATAGCACAGTTTGTAGTGAACCTGCCTGCTGTGCCGAGGGTCGCGGGTTCGAATCCCGTAAGGGACAAATATTTGTATGATGAATATGAATATTTGTACCCGAGTCATGGATGTTTGTATCTATATGTGTATTCTATATCATTGTCTAATCATAATACAAGTCCAGGCTAGATTCTGGTACTTTAAATGTGACTAGATAATTTTTGTGACAATGTCCAAGATATTTATTTATTTATATTGTCGTTGCGCTTGGCGATCCCGACATGTGTATTTGCACGACTTTTCAGGAGAGCAAAAAACTGATTAAATAATAATTCGCCATACTTAGCGATAATCAAACTAGTGCAACAGATGAAAAAAATATATTTTCGTATCGGCAACAACATCAATGTAATATTTATCATCCTTTTTGCGTAATTTTTTTTACACATGTAAAATTTGGTTTGACCCCGTAAAATTAGTTATGTGTAATGATGTAGAGATCCGTTAGCGAAATATTAAGCTTGACAGTGAACAATTTTGGTAGAGTAGGGTAATTTATCAGCGGATAGCGATAAATAACACGTCTTTTAGGGTTCCGTAGTCAAACAACCCTTATACTTTCGTCCATTATGTCTGTCTGTAATAACCCGCCTCAATAACTCGCTCATTTTTGCACCTATTGAATCGAAATTTGACATAAAGACAGATAACAGTAACCCAAAAACAGAAATGTAGTAGTTAAGAGGAAAACATTTTTTTTCGGCCCCCGATATCCATACAACGAAAAAGGTTGAAAAAAATAGTTTTTGAGACCTTCAATCACTAAAAAACTTGATTTAAATCCAATGTTAAATATTTGAGGGCATTTTTGTCCTAGTATTGCTGCATCTCGCTGACAGTAAATATATGTCATTTGGACAATTTTCAAAGATTTTATAGGAGTCTGTGCATCTAATGCTTTAAATTAAACCTTTTATTTCTCATTGGTAATTCTTTGGACCTTCATCAGACGAACTTTAAATTCTTTTAATTAGCTTTAATTTTATTTGAAAGTTAGATGTACCTATCCAAAACCGACTAATTGATGTTAAAGAATATGGAGATATGATATATCATAAGAATCGTAGCATAATGGCGATCATTTTCTGTGCCTATTCCAGTGGGAGTCGATATAGATGACGCATAGATACATACATATGTATGTGAGTGTGATACTACTACCTACTACGAGTATCTATGCTTCAAGTCCTCAGTCTGAGTTTTTATGACTGTCATTCTTTCCTAGCTTTACGTCTTGTTGGAGATATTATTTCGGAGATAAGTAATTAGTTTTATTACTATAGTAATAAGGGCTATATTGGGTCATTATTTTGACTTATTCTGGGGTTATCGATTTTGTCTTGAGACGACTTAGCTAGTCTATGTTATTATTTTTGCACAACATTTTTACTTTTGGGACAAGAATAATTTGATGACACTTGAGGGGACCGAAAGCCTTAAAAAGTACCTGCCAAGGGCGTGTCAGACCCTCATTTCAGCAACCGCATTAAGGGTATATTACTGTTGGCGCGCTCCATACAAACGAAGTCTGGTGATATTTTCAATACTAATCAATTAAACTCAATGAAATTTTGCAGAAACAATCTAGAACTAAATCTCTATGCTTGTATCGTGCCAGATTTTCCTTAAAATGTACAGTTTTAAAGTTACAGTACCTCAAAGATTTCCATACAAATCTTAAATTAATCCTAGCATTGAAACTGTATATTTTAAGGGAAATCGGACACGATACAAGCATAGATATTTGTTCCCAGATTGTTTCTGCAAAATGTCATTGGGTTTAATTGGTTAGTATTGAAAATATCACCAGACTTCGTTTGTATGCAGCGCGCATTTACGCATTCGGAATAAACTTCTCTTAAGATTCAAATAAATAAATATCTTAGACATGTTCACACAAATTATCTAGTCACATTTAAAGTATCAGAATCTAGACTGAACTTGTGTTATGATGACTAGACAACGATATAGAATACATATATAGATACAAACAGCCATGACTCGGGTACAAATATTCATATTCATCATACAAATATTTGTCGCTTACGGGATTCGAACCCGCGACCCTCAGCCCAGCAGGCAGGATCACTACCGTCTGTGCTAACGGGCTGTCCATACAGGGTGTTAGGGTAAACAGTTTCGTTACTTTAACGGATGATTCTACCCATGATACTGAACAACTTTCCCTAAAAACCTAAAGGAAATTGGAAAAAAAATTTTGAACTTCCCATAGTAAATGCAATCAGAAGATCGAACGTTAGTATGACAAGTAGAAATTTTTCATTAAGTATGGAAAGTGATTTTTTTGTTGAGAATTTCCTATAGGTTTCTTAGGGAAAGTTGATCAGTATCATGGGTACAATCACCCTTTAAAGTAATGCAACTCTTTACCCTAATACCCTGTATAATAACAGAGGAGCAAAGCATCCCACAGTAAATTTTTGCGGTCGTGACAATGATGTTGATAATGGTTTGATAGTCATTCCCAATTTTTTTCACCCGACTGCGCCAGAAGGAGGGTTATGTTATTCGAGCGTATGTATTTATGTATGTATGTATGTATGTAGTATGTATGTATGTATGTATGTATGTATGTATGTATGTCTATTTCTTTGGCACGGCCTACAGCCTAAACGGCTTGATGGATTTTAACGTATGAGGTGTCATTAGATTCGTAAAAATTGTGAGAGTGACATAGGCTGTATTATTTTAATATGGCGTGTGCGAATTAAAAAAGAGAGGGGGAATAAACAATTTTTTTTTGTTAAAAATTACAATATGGGTATCAAATGAAAGCTAGTAATCAGACGATTCCAAATATACTCATATAAGTATTATAGTATTTTTATGTTACCGTTTCGACACAAGACTAAAAAGTATGAAATAAACTAAATTATTAAGATAAACAAAAAACCCGACTGCATAAAAAACCTTTTAACTGAAAACAGAAAAACAAGCTCAATAGTCACTAATCAGCTATAACAGCTTTATTTGGGATAATATAATTTGAATTTTATTAGGTAGGTATTGCAGGCGGGGACAAACCAATAACCAACAAACATATTTTTTGGCCCCGTTTGCGATACCTACATAATAACATTCAAATTATATTATCTCAAATAAAGCTGTTATAGCTGATTAGTGACTATTGAGCTTGTTTATAATATGATTAGCCGTTTGCGATACCTACCTAATAACATTCAAATAATATTATTAATCCGACGTTTCCGATTTTTCCTAAACTAGGTCGAAAAACGCAATGAAAATACCGAAGCTTGTATTCTCTTAAACATAAATCAACGCCTCTATATTGTGAGGTTAATAAGCACCCTGTAAATAACAAGCTGACTACCGTCCCAACACATTCGTCAATCAGTAACGACACTGCATGCATAATTACCACACAGAGACAAAGCTTCATAGTCTTTTAGTGTCAACAATATTAGTATAAAGCCTAAGAGGAAGGATCTCTCTTTAGGACTAGAGTGAGCCATACCAATTGTAAAGTGTCCACTTTTTTTGACGTTTAGGTTTGAGTGTGTGGTGTCAAGTAGTATGGACAAAAGGCACCAAGTGACACATGGCCTTATGTTTACGATCACTTTTCACACACACTAGCTCAAAAAAAAGTGGACAGCCGCATAAACAAATATCTATAGTTCCATCTCCTTCTACTATTAAAGGTTCGTCATAAGACAAAAGAGACCAACTACAATCGTAAATTTATGCGGACTCTATGGAGATCCTTCCTCTTAGTATAAAGCCTAAAAGTTTTTTTTTGTTTAAACCAGGGTTTGCCCGCGACTCCGGCCATGTGAAATTAGAATGGCGAAAAATCCTTTCTTAGTGCGCTTTAAATCCTCCATAGAATAAAATTATATTCCAAATTTCATGTTTCCATCTTTAGCGGTCAGTCATGGAACTGATTTATAATTATACTTACAAATAATTAGATTAAATACACAAATATCATAATTGAAGAAAATATTAAATTCCTATTTATTTAGATTTTCTAAAAAAAGTAATCTAATTAAAGTATTTTATACAAACAACTGTTAGGCTTTTTTTAGTAAGGTACTATGGATTTTTTTTATTTTATGTTTTTTAATACAGAAATCTTTAATTTTGTGATCAGAGTGCTACTGATCGGTCAAAAGCCTCTTAATAAACAACATAGACTGCTAAGGCATAAGAATATTATTCTATGGCTAAGACTTCGTTCTCATCTAGTACGTTCGCTTTGATTCGAATGAGTGCTACGCTGTATATGGCTACTGCTTGATTCACTGTACTGATCAACCGTCGAGTATTTTATTAAACCTTCCCAGTGGGGGTTGTTTTTGATATAGGGTGTCCTAAGTTGAAAGGCGATAGGGTTGGAGATTTTTATCAAGCAAGTTAACAGAAATATTAAAAGTTAAAATCCAGGTTTAAAATGCTAAAAGTGAACCTACATAACTATTACAACTAAGGGAGCCAAAAACTCTGTTGTTCCAAACTAAACTGCAATGCTTGCTCGACTAAAATGTATGCAAACGCAGATATTTTTTTTTGCTCCCATCGGTTTGCTCCTACAGTAAAATTTGTTCAGTTTGATGGGTAGAGTATGTCGTTTAAAGGTTGATGATAATTTTCCTTACACCCTGTATACAGGGTCCAACTTAATATGCTTACACTTTTTAAGGGGATGATCAGACCATCAAACTGAACAACTTTCTCTATGGGACAAATATCGAAATCGCGGAAAAAAATTCTGCTGTTCCATACTAAATTGAAATCTTACTCGACCGAATTGTATGGGACAGCTGATTTTTTTTTCGCGACTTCGACATTGGTTCCATAGAGAAAATTGTTCAGTTTGATGGTCTGATCATCCTTTTAAAAACTGTCAGCATATTAAGTTGGACCCTGTATACAGGGTGTAAGGAAAATTATCATCAACCTTAACATACTCTACCCATCAAACTGAAAAACTTTTACTGTAGGAGCAATCCGAAGGGAGCAAAAAAAATCTGCGTTTGCATACATTTGAGTCGAGCAAGCATTGCAGTTTAGTTTGGAACAGCAGAGTTTTTGGCTCCGATCTATTTGCTGCCATAGTAAAAGTTGTTCAGTTTGATGGGTAGACTGTTAAAACAAATTCTAATGATATCAATTTCACCCTGTATAGTAGGTTTACTATAGTAGTAAAATAAGTTCACTTGACCATTTTTTTTACTTTTAAAAGTTGGGAGGAGTTTGTGAAAGCACGATGTAAAATTAATAGTAATTTCCAGATCATTTACTTCACGTAACCACAGGTCCGGCACTTCAAACAACGTTTTGGATTTGACATGATGGCATTCGCACATGCGCACTTGGTGCAAATTGTCTTTGACATATGTGTAGGGTTGACTTACCACGCATCGTATGAACATCATTTACATTTCGTTACTTTTATTGTTCGTTCGGTTATTAAAAATAGTATTTGAGCTAAATAATTACTAAGAATGTAAATTTAGCGTTATTTTTCAACGTTTTTATGCACTGAAAAGACTCAATTTTATGTAGTCAAATCCAACGGGTGCTCGCGCCTGACTGCATTCCCTTGCTGGTCTTCACTCAAGTTTCCCATAAAGTGTGAGGTGAAGTGGGGGATCTGAAGTCAGAGGGGGGCGGGGAGTGGCCGTTCTGTATACACCGTGTTAATGAATAAGCGCAAAACCTCATACACCCCAACTGATTTATAACAAAATAATTAGATTGAAACAATAATTTCATTATTTTGGTAGTTACATTTTAAAGTTATTCGCATTTTAAGTTTTGAGGCAAGAATGATTTGTTAACATTTCAGCAATGAATGAAAGCGCTAGCGTGCTCGTTGATACATTTTAAGAATCTTGTTTTGGTAGTAAGTAGGGTGAGTGTGCCCGTACGGTGGGTTGAGATCGAGTTCAGTAAATTCTAAATTTTACTAACAATAAATTTAATATTTTGAAAAAAATTACCTATGTTGAAAACATGATAATTCGATTCTGCTCTCGATTCTAAACAAACTACTTTCTAGTTTTGCGTTAATTCATTAACACGTTGTATAGAACTATATACTAACCTATTGAGGTAACCTATGTGAGGTAACGAAATGACAAATAAAAGTTAATTAGGTATCAATATTAAGTAGGTACTTACTCCCAAAAAAATAGAGCAACCTATTCTTGTACAATAGGAATCAATAAAGATAACCATCGACAATGTTGTAAGAATAAACTCTTAAAATTTTATTTGTCTATAAAATAACCATTTCGGCAACAATATTTTAGTAGAATCGGATACTTTGTCCCGTAAAATATTGTTAAAATGATACAATAACAATATCGGATGGATTGTTTTAGTCTACACAACGTGTTAATGAATAAGCGCAAAACCTCATACACCCCAACAGATTTATGACAAAATATGAATAATTTCCGTAAATTGTAATAGCCGTGTGGTTCCGGCTTAGAATGGACCACCCCAATTCTTCCCGTGGGTGTCGTACGAGGCGACTAAGGGATTAAATGTTTCTCATGCAGTGTTTATGTGGGCGAAAGGCTAGCCACCTCTCACCGCTTGACACGTCATTCCATCCTGAAACTTAAATTGCTAAATGTGAGCATTGCTACAACTACATTCTTAAACAGAAAGTTGGGAATTTGGTAGTTGGAGCTATGTTTCTGATCACCCCGAAAGGGATTACGGTCGTGAGTTTATGTATGTATGTATGAATAATTTCATTATTTTGATACTTAAAATTTAAAGTTGTCCTCATTTTAAGTTTTGAGGCAAAAATGATTTGTTATCATTTCAGCAATGAATGAAAGCGCTAACGTGCTCGTGGATACATTTTAAGAATCTTGTTTTGGTAGTAGGTACCTGTGCGGTGGGTTAAGATCGAGTTCAGTCAATTTTAAATTTTACAAACAAATTATTTAATCATTTGAAAAAAATTACCTATGTTGAAACCATGATAATTCGATTCTGCACTCGATTCTATACAAACTACTTTCTAGTTTTGCGTTTATTCATTAACACGTATTTTATTTTTCAAAATATGTAAGGGACAGTCCTTTGAATACTGAAACGGTGAACTCAGACCATCAAACTGAACATCTTTCACTATGGAGCCTATATTTTTTTCGCGATTCCTGAAGTAGGCTCCATAGTGAAAGTTGTTCAGTTTGTTGGTCTGAGTTCAAAAAATGGGGTTACTTTAGGAAAATTTTTAGAAGGGTAACGCGATCGAAAATGCAGCTTACGTAAAATAAAGTTTATATAAATCTAAAAAAACAATGAATCGACTTTTTGAAATATTAGTCGGAAATGAACAATATTCTTGAAAACATTTTTAGTAATAATCTAATAGTCTAATTACCATACAAAACGGCGAACAAATTCAATCTCTTGACGTCATCACTTGACGTCACGATCGAAAATATACACTTTATATATCGGAAACTAAGAAACATAGCTTATTGAAATAAAAAGTATATTATAGACTATTTAATACTGTTGCTGTAAAGGATGCCAATAAAAAGGCTATTAACTAAAAAAATTTTTTTTTGAAAATGTAATTTTTAGGATTATATATTTATTATTTATGTGGTAATTATATCACTCATACACACTAAAACGTGAGAAAACTGTATATCTGAGTAACTGAATAATTTTAATTTGAATAAGCTATCATTCTTAGTTTCCGAGATATTAAGGTATGTTGGGGACCCAGATTCATTACTCTCGAGTGTAGATTGAAATATAGATAATTACTATCTGAGTTTCAATTCAAACAGTATGACACATTGACTCAAAGCAAACGAGACAAACCAAGCTCTGTGTACCTAGCTATTAGCACAATAGTCTAGGAAAAATAAGGTTTGAGATTGCATTAAAGACACTTTAGTAAATTGTGTTTGAAATAATATTACTATTAGTTTATAACACTTTTGTCGAGATTTCGTGGTTATATTGGCTCAGGAACCTGAGAAATACCTTAAAATCGATATAAATGTACAAAGGGCAAGCTTATTTCGAAAGATATTTCTTCCAGCATACTAGCAAAAGAGACAGTTAATTACCACAAGGCAAATTTAATGTGTACAAACAAACAGTAAATAATTTAGTTTTGAGGTTATAATTTTTTAAGACTTACAAAATATTAAATATCTACTCAAATTGACGATATTAACCGGGGATTATTATTGTTATAAGTAAAACGTATTGAATAAAGCCATCCTGTACAAAATCACCAGTTTTCCATTTTTTTTCATACCTAAATTTAATGTTTTGTAAATGTCTTAATTATTCAATAATACACAATAAAAAATCAGGGATTATTAAGAATTTATATTTTTCAGGTATGTATCTACTATATTCCAAATTATCACCAAAAGTGCAATTAATGCAACCTTCTCCATACAAAAATCCGTAGATTTTCCCGACTACAACCGATGATTTCCCGAGTAAGTGCTTCTGGTAGAGTCAGCATTACATACCGTTCTAATACATAGACGAATTATGTACGGACCCGCCTAGCCTTAGCAATTCCCCTCTGCCAACGTGCAAGATCAAAAGATCTTACGCATTTACATACAATTTTATACCTTATCACTAAACGCGACAGCCTATAATAGCGGAATAATAATTTCGAACTTATGACGTTTGGGGTTCACACGACACTGTTTTTCATGATTTTTAACATTCAAAATTAGAATCTTAACTAATGGAATAAAATTGAAAGTTGCGTATCTCGTGCTACCTCGCCCCCCGCAAAAAGTGGCAGAAAAGTTTGTTAGTAGAATTAAACGCGTAACTTGTCCTTATTTACGTAGTCTAAGTTCTAATAACATGCTGAGGCATGTCGCACTAACTATGAGCACAGATTATTTATGAGAAGTTTATTCCGAATGCGTAAATGCGCGCTCTATACAAACAAAATCTGGTGATGATATTTTCAATACTAACCATATAAAGTCAATGAAATTTTTCATAAATACTCTAGAAACCAATCCCTATGTTTGCATGAAGTCAAATATACTGTTTTAGTGCTAGGAATAATTAAAGATTTGTATGGAAATCTTTAAGGCACTTTAACTTTAAAACTATACATTTTAACGAAAATCTAAATTCATACAAACATAGATATTAGAATTTTAGAATGTTTCTGAATAATTTCATTGACTTTAATTGGTTAGTATTGAAAATATCACCAGAATATAATATATCTACTTACGCAGTCAGTCTTCTTCTTATGGTGTGGGCAGCAAGCCCTGGTGTCAGAGAATTGATATTATTAGTATCCTTTCAAACTAAGAGTCTCATTCCGATTTTTTCTGAGTTAAGCCACGGATAGACAAACGGACATGGCGAAACTATAAGTGTCCCTTGTTGACTACGGAACCCTAAAAATGGCAGATCTGTGGCCAAAGGGAAAAAGTTTAGGGCCAAACAACAAGAATGTTCACTTACGAGTTTCGGAACTCAGCTAAACCGATCGGTTTCTGTATACCCGGGGGTTTTGATAATAAATCTATCTTCGCAAAACTGTATGTCCCACTGGCAACTTATAAAGTTATCATGGATGGTCAAAACCGAGGAATATTTGGCTTAATTCACACCGAGGGAGCTCATAAGAGCTCTTTTTTTGTACTTACTGACAGTAATCAAACTAAATACGAGTACGACTGTTGGAACAAACCTACGAAGGAAGCTCTCATAGATGACAACTTTCACTTATAGTAGTGGCTAATTGTTTTAAAAAAATATTGCCACGGAGCAGATGAAAGACAAAAGAAAAAAAAGTGTGTAGCCTGTATATTGAATTATAAAACCTAATAATAATTGAGTAGCCTGTACACTCATTGCTTTTTCATTGCCATTTTGGAGCGCGGGCAACGCATTGCGCGTTAGGTTTCAACGCTAGAAGTCAAAGTCAAAGTCAATATAATTTATTCAGTATAGGAGCTTTCAGCACACTTATCAAACGTCAAATCTTTATTAAAGCTACCACCGCGTCGGAACGTGTTGTCGCTGTAGAGAAGATGCGGCCAGAAACTCTACAACATAACACGACTTAATAACTATTACAATATAAATTCTGCTAGATGCATTGAACATCTACAATGACAATGACGTTCCTTGCAGATTCAGTTATTCAGTTTTGGATGTGATCCGATGTCCATTCAGCTGTGCAGAATTGAACTTATTTACCACGTGATTGACAACGGTAACGAGTCAGTGGCGATCGACGAGCGGGTAAGTCACGTTCTTTCTTTTTTCTTTTTTTGGAGATGACAATTTCAGCGTTGCTCAGGGAGC
Organism: Agonopterix alstromeriana; assembly: GCA_963924505.1. NCBI lineage: Eukaryota > Metazoa > Arthropoda > Insecta > Lepidoptera > Depressariidae > Agonopterix > Agonopterix alstromeriana. The sequence continues at coordinate 11,783,301 of OZ004684.1, forward strand.
AGTTACTGCTTTTTATTGCGGACTATTGGAGGGACCACAAAGGGTACCCCCGAGCCAAATGAATGAACTGAAGCAACCTACCTAGGGACACCCAGTGAGGTACGGACCTCGGCATAGGACGTTGCTGGGGCTACGCGGCGGATTGGGTAGCGGGGATCGGTGAGAGCTGGCGCGGATGAAGCCCCCAAAAATGGTTGTGGTCACGGCAACCCAAAATCGGCCAAGTGCGAGTCGGACTACGGCCTCGCTCACAAATCTTACAATCGGTACATTGCTTTCCTACAAAGATGTTTACAAAATGTATGAAGCTCGGCCAAGACCTTTTGTACAGTGTATAGCTCCACGCGGGAAAAGCCGACGGGCAAACACTAGTAAATTAATAAACCTGTAATGTTGCTCATGAAAGTTATGAAAGTTAATGTGTGTTTCTTTGCACATCACAATATGACATCTAGACTCTAAACTACGATAAGTCAAAGTCAAAGTCAAAGTCAATATAATTTATTCAATATAGGAGCTTACAGCACACTTATCAAACGTCAAATCTTTTTTAAAGCTACCACCGCGTCGGAACGTGTTGTCGCTGTAGAGACGATGCGGCCAGAAACTCTAATAAACGATTATGATGAAACTTTTCATGAAACAACTACAGGCTTGAAAGCCTATGAACCGCAATTGACAACATTTCATTTTAAGAAAGGTACCAAAATAAGAAAACTGTTTGGAGATTATGTGATTCAAAGCTTATATGAAAATTATCAGATTTTTCTATTTATCGAATTATTTGAAAAATATAATAGAGGTCAAATGAGATTTTATTCCTTTGCTTGCTTAGTTTTTTTTTTTAAATAGTTTTTCGATTGTATTTGACAGTTTTTATTTTTAATTTTATTGCGGCCAAGGTATCTTAGCCATAAATCCTTTGTTTTTCAGAAAATTCCAAAGTAAATTTAAAATAGAAATATCTGTCAAAAATAAAATTGGAAAAATACGTATCTCTTATTTTTAACCTATTTTTATATTTTTTATTAAAACAGGTGGTTAAAAAAATGTAATGTTGTCAATTAGGGTTGGCGGGAATGCCCATCATGCCCACAACAGTGGATCCGCGCCTGGGTGACAGTCAGTGACGGACGATTCAGGGGACATATTATTTATCCACAGTAGCCTAAGAGGAAGGATCTCCATAGAGCCCTCATAAATTTACGATTGTAGTTGGTCTCTTTTGTCTTATGACGTACCTTTAATAGTAGAAGGAGATGGAACTATAGATATTTGTTTATGCGGCTGTCCACTTTTTTTTGAGCTAGTGTGTGTGAAAAGTGACCGTAAACATAAAGCCATATGTCACTTGGTGCCTTTTGTCCATACTACTTGACACCACACACTCAAACCTAAACGTCAAAATAAGTGGACACTTTACAATTGGTATGGCTCACTCTAGTCTTGAAGAGAGATCCTTCCTCTTAGACAGTAGCATAACTAGTGGTCAAAGAATCAAAACATAAATCTTCCAGCAAATCTTCAATTTATACTTAAAATAGTGTTCAAGTTTGACTGTGAATCCTGTGATCGGCACAAAACGAACCATCTGTGTGAAGCGTTGGAGCGAGACACGATGCGGGCGTCCGAAAAAGAAACGAAAAAGGTACGGGGTAAAAAGGATTGGGGTGGGGTGAAAGTGTCAGCGGGAGATAAGCGGAGAGTGAGAGAACGAGAGCGTTGAGAGTAGGGACGCAAAATTACGTAATTTTACCGGATAATTTATTTGCTCCAAACAAAGTCTGGTGATATTTTCAATACTAACCATTTATAGTTAATGATTTTTTTCAGAAACAATCTAGAAACTAATCTCTATGTGTGTATTGGTTAATTTTAATCGCACCTTAATTATACTTCATTTCAAGTAAGGGCGAAAAGATTTTTCCTATTCCTATAAGGAAAAGTATCATAACCTTTAAACCACATACTCTACCCATAAAACTGAACAACTTTTACTATGGGAGCAAAACTGACAGAAAAAAAAATTATTCTTAATAATAAATTATAATATAATTATTATTAATAATAATTAATAATAGATTAATTATTATTAATAATAAATTATTGCAGTTTAGTATGGGACAAGTGATTTTTTTTGTATAGTAAAAGTTGTCAGTTTGATGGGTAGAGTATTTGGTTTAAAGGTTAATGATACTTTTCCTTACACCCTGTATAGCTTTCTGGCCAATTCTGATTTGCAAATATAATTTATTTATCAGGAAGATATACTATCTGACATATATTGGCCGTTACTAAAGCTGTTTTAAGAATAAGTGAGAGGAAGTGTTTCAAATCTGTTTCTGTAATTCAAAATAGCCTTAAAAATGTCGTTGCTATTTGAAATGGAGTATATACTCATAAAATATGAAGATAACTACCCGCTTACAAAGACGCCATACCATCTGAACGTTGGAAGGGTACGATTCGGTAGCGTTCGTTATTCGGGCACGGGACGGCAGTCACCTGATTACGCGCTCCAGTGGGCATAGTGATGTACTATGTTATATCGATACTTATAGCGATCCCAATAGCTTGCATTATTATGTGCTTGGGTGCTAGTTAATGATTATGATTATTATGTCCTCCACGATGACAGCAACCCTCATTGGTTTCGTGCGTGTGCTCGGATGTGGTTCAGGAATCGAAGTTTAGTTTTACATGTTTTGTTACACGCCGAACAAAAAAGGTATGTGGGTGTAGGATGGGTTTTTCATTTCGAAGAGTCTGATTATGTTTGCAAAATGTTTGTTCATCACGTAGATATACTTACAGCAAGATAGTATTATAATAATAGCAGAATTCTGGTTAATTTTATGAGATTTTGTTACTAAGCAGTAGCCGTACCATATGGTAGCGTTACATGGACACTGTCAACTGATATCTATCATTTCATACAAATGGGAAAAATTTAAAAGAAGAGTTAAGCATTTGGGATACTGCCGAAGTCAGTTTTTACTAAAAGTTGTCTCTGGTTGTATACCCGAGGCTCTGCTCTCTCTCCATTAGGGATAGTAAGCGTGAATATATGTCAGTATAAAGAAGTTGTTGCGCAAAGATTAGCAGCCGGCCAGTTTCCTACACAAAAGCCGGTTATCTTTTTATCGATATACACAATTATAAAGTCACATCACTAACGACACGGCAGCTTTAAGTACGCATTTGGTCCGGCGACCTCTACACTTTTACCTCCAATATGTTCACGATTCAGAAAGTATGAATAATAATGCAAATGCTTAGAGATAAGGAGATTTCAGAAGGTGTGGGGAGGATTTAACAAGCTGCGAGATATTCTAGATACCTTTTGTGAAGGTGCCTTTAATTTTAAATTAAGAGGATCTACAGGGTAAAATTGATATCATTAGCATCCTTTTAAACTAAGAGTCTACCCATCAAACAGAACAACTTTGGGAGCAAACCGACCGGTGCAAAAAAAAAATCTGCTGTTGCATACATTTGAGTCGAGTTGCAGTTTAGATTGGAACAGCAGATTTTTTTTTGTTCCAATCGGTTTGTTACCATATTAAAAGTTGTTCAGTTTGATAGGTAGACTCTTAGTTTAAAAGGATGCTAATGATATCTATTTTACCCTGTAGTATACTTACCAGCACGCTCCATACTAACGAAGTTTAATTCTATTTTAATTATAAACCCTTTTTTTTAAAGATTGATATACACCACTAGTTTTTAACTAACATAACTTTAAGAGTATATTCTCTTATCAGCACAGCATTGGCGTTTTCCTCAGTAGTCGCCGTTGAAGGACGTCTCCCACGCCGATCATCACTAAGATTGCTACGAACATGCTTAAACTCATTTAACCAGTTGTAAATAAGTAGCAAGAGATGGGGCTTCATCATGCCAATCGAAGGTATTTATTAATAAAAGCATTCAAATTAATCACAAAAATATAGCGGTCAGCACAAGTGTCGTCAATTACAAAGATACACAAACAGACATATATCATCAACATGCTTCGACATTACAATGAAATACAAGATTGTCAATCCTGGCGCAAAGGAGCCCATAATGCTAGCTGCGTTGCCACGTTTAATTGCAAAGGTTAGCCTGAACCAGAAACGACACAATTTCGCTCCCTTAGTCGACGGTCAATCTCCGCAACGAAGGTTTTGCCTCGGCACCCCAAACCTCCGTGGTCTCAACGGCGACAGCGGGCTTTCGAAGTCTATCATTAACTTTGTTATCGATTAGCCACAATGAAAATCTGGGAAAAACCTTTTTCCTTGCTAAAATTCACCTTGCCTCGCGACACTTTTCCACTTGTCGCCTAATCGTTCAAACAAACGACCTCAAATGTCAATTTGTTGCCAAAGAGTAGTTTAAGCGAAATTAATAGTAGATTACACACCGAGGGCAGGAAAGTAAGAAAGGTCTCAGATCACGTGTAATTTCTTTCTTATTTACTGCCCAAGGTGTCTTTTCTCCTCGACGGAGGCGGAAAGCAGCAACTTCGTTTAGCGCAGCGGGACGAAAGATGACGCTTTCTGCTCGGAGGGGAGAAAATAAAATTTTTCATTGGCATTATCACTCACTGGTCCCAGTGGCGTAGCGTTGGTTTCTGCCGCCCGGGGCACAGACCCATTTTGCCGCCCCCTTATCCCACCTTAAAAAAGTATATGTCAGCGAGCGAAGCGAGCTCGAAATTTTTTTCACTTCTATTCCGGTTGTGGTCAGACATCTTTTGGTTTATCCATGCAAAAATAGAAACTTAGAGGTAGCTCGACTTTTCTCCTCAATACGAATCGGTTAGAGCCAGAGCTTTTTACGTACAAAACATATACAAAGTAAAAGCTATAGATGGAGCGAAGCAAGCTCGAAATTTTTTAGCACCACATCTTAGATGTGGCCAGAACTCTTTAGGATTATGTGTAAGCACAGTAACTAAAACAGAAACATTGAGCGAGCGAAGCGAGCTCGACTTTTCTCTGCTCTACGAATTGGTTATAGACAGAGCTCAATCAATCTATATTTCTTCCGAATTTGCCGCCCCTAGTAAAGTGCCGCGCGGGGTATTTGCCCCCCTGCCCTCCCCCTCGCTACGCTACTGACTGGTCTGATCTAAAACTTTCAGTGTGCTCTAGTATTGCGTACGCAGAGCAAAACATCCAAAAACCACACCACGATGCATCAACAGATGAAGCCTATACGCCCGAACAATATTTTCATTTTTATATCAATTTTTATTTCCCGCGTATTTCATTTTGAAAAGTTGGAAGAGCCTGTTTCTCTCAAGGAGGCAATAACCATAAATCAATGGTGTTGTGGCGATTCTCATGTTTATTTTTAAAGTTATGGTTTCGCAATAAAATTTGATTTTATTGTTGTTTTGATGTAGCGGCCGTTTTTAAGACAATACTGTTTGGAGCGATACTTATTGCATGGTTTTATGTCTCATAAATTTCGTAAAATCACGACCATTGTCCTTTTTAAGGTGGTAGAAGCTTTACTACAATTACTAACTATATTTTTAAGAGTTTACTTTAATTTCTAAATGTGAGCATTGCTACAACAGAGAGTTGGTAGTTGTAGCAATGTTTCTGACTATCCCGAAAGGGATTACGGTCGTGAGTTTATGCGGGTGGGTCAAATGCATAGCGAGAGTAATGTCAGTTGGCCGCAAATAACATAAAGAAACGAAACTCATTGCAACAAGACGGTACCTATTTATATTACAAGGGCAAAATTTTTAGGACTTACAAGAGAACTCTAAACATTAAAAAAAAGTGAGTGATCTCGAAATTTTTCACATCATGACTCAATGTAGTGGTAGTACCTAGAAAGTGTTAATGAATAAGCGCAAAACCTTATACATCCCAATTGATTTATAACAAAATAATTAGATTGAAACAATAATTTCATTATTTTGATAATTAAAAATTTAAAGTTACTCGCATTTAAAATTTCAGTCAAAAATGATTTGTTATCATTTCAGCAATGAATGAAAGCGCTAACGCGCTCATGGATACATTTGAATAATTTTTGTTTTGGTAGTAAGTAGCCCGCCCGTGCAGTGGGTTGAGATCGAGTTCTGTAAATTTAAAATTATACGAACAAATTATTTGATATTTTGTAAAATTTAACCCATGTTGAAACCTTGACAATTCGATTCTGCTCTCGATTCTAATCAAACAATTTTCTAGTTTTGCGTTTGTGTACTTTAAGAAGATTATGTATATTAGCGCGCTCCATACAAAAATAAGTTTTATTATATTTTGGAAATCAACAAATTAGAAATCAGAATATCTCTGACTACCCTCTCGGGGAATATAGTGGTGAGCATTGTATGTGTATGTATGTATCAACAAACTAAAGTTAATGACAGTTTTAGACACGAACTAATCTAAATCTCTGTGCCTGTGGTTTGAAGGATTTTCGTTAAAATCGGCATAAATACAGTTTCGAAGTTAAGTAAGAGAAGAATCTCAAATGCTATAACTACATATACAACGTGTTAATGAATAAACGCAAAACTAAAAAGTAGTTTGTTTAGACTCGAGAGGAGAATCGAATTATCATGGTTTCAACATAGGAATTTTTCTCAAAATATTAAATAGTTTGTTTGTTAAATTTAAAATTCACTGAACTCGATGTCCACCCACCCCTCGGGCACACTCACCCTACTTACTACCAAAACAAGATTCTTAAAATGTATCCATGAGCATGCTAGCGCTTCCATTCATTGCTGAAATGACATCAAATCATTGTTGCCTCAAAACATAAAATGCGAATAGCATTTAAACTATCAAAATAATGAAATTATTGTTTCAATCTAATTATTTTGTCATAAATCAGTTTGGTCGTATGAGGTTTTGCGCTTATTCATTAACACGTTGTATACATACATAAACTCACGACTTTGGGGGTGGCCTAAATCCTTGCTATTGCTTCCAACGAATGTAGTTGTAGCAATGCTTACATTTAGCTATTTAAGTTTCAGGATGGAATGACGTGTCAATTGGTGAGAGGTGGCTAGCCTATCGCCCAAATAAACACTCCATAAGAAACCTTATAATCCCTTAGTCGCCTCGTACGATATCCACGGGAAGTATTGGGGTGGTCCATTCTGATCCAGCGGCAAGTAACCTTGCCTACCGTGCAGAAGGAAGGCGATTTTCGATCCCCGTCCAAGCCGACTCGTACCAATGCGTTTTTCGGAATTTATGTACGATTTGTAACACCACTGGCTTTTCGGTGAAGGAATACATCGTGAGGAAACCTGCATGCTTCAATTTCGAAGCATGTATTGTACCTACTGTCCATTACAAGTCGCGACGGGCTCACTCCCCGTCACACTGGACAGAGCTTCGGTACTACTAGTCAAAGGCGGATGTTCTGTGGTTTCAGAATATCTTTGACTACATCCTCGGGGAATATCTGACGGCCCGATAGCACCGTCTGTAGTGAACCTGCCTGCTGTGCCGAGGGTCGCGGGTTCGAATCCCGTAAGGGACAAATATTTGTATGATGAATATGAATATTTGTACCCGAGTCATGGATGTTTGTATCTATATATGTATTCTATATTGTTGTCTAGTCATCATAATACAAGTCCAGGCTAGATTCTAGTACTTTCAATGTGACTAGATAATTTGTGTGACAATGTCCAAGATATTCGTGAGCATATGCTTACGCTATGCATTCTAAGCCGGGACCACAGCGCTATCATAACTAACCACCAATACTTTAATATGAAAATATCTCGGGTTGCTGCCATATCTAAAGCTACAAGATACATAACATGCTCGTTACATCGCTCAAACTTTAGTATAACCACTAAATTTGTATCCTAATCTAAATTCCAGGCTTTACTCGCATTACTGGAGAACTGGAACGTGTTTCACTTCTTCTGATTTCTGGCGTGTTCCACTTGAGGAGTGGTAAAATTAAGGGAATATAATTCGGAGCGCGCTCCATACAAACGGAGTCTGGTGATATTTTCAATACTAACCGATTAAAGTCAATGAAATTACGAAATTTTAAAAACCAGATTTTCCTTAAAATGTACAGTTTTAAAGTTACAGTGTCTCAAAGATTTCCATACAAATCTTAAATTAATCCTAGGATTGAAACTATATATTTTAACGAAAATCGGATGCGATACAAGCATAGATATTTATTTCTAGATTGTTTCTGCTAAATTTCATAGAGTTTAATTGGTTGGTATTGAAAATATCACCATACATCGTTTGTATGCAGCGTGCATTTACGCATTCGGAATAAACTTCTCTTAAGAGGATATAATTCGGAACGCGCTTCATACAACGTACTATGGTGATATTTTCAATAGTAACCAATTAAACTCAATGACATTTTTCAGAATCAATCTAAAAACAAATTTCTATGCTTGTATAAAGTCAGATTTTCGTTAAAATGTATAGTTTTAAAGTTACAGTGACTCAAAGATTTCCATACAAATCTTAAATTAATCCTAACATTGAAACTGTATATTTTAACGAAAATCTGACTCCATACAAGCATAGATATTTGTTTCAAGATTGTTTCAGCAAAATTTCATTGACTTTAATTGGTTAGTATTGAAAATATCACCATAGTACGTTTGTATGGAGCGCGCTCCGAATTATATCCCCTTAATTTAAGCCGCTCCCGATGGGTAAACGCAGGGCCGAGCCATATTTTGCTGGTTTTTAGAAGCTATCTTCTCGTTATTTGAACGACACAAAATATTGCAATGACCTTCAACATCTCGGCTTTATTTTATTTTTCTATAAAATACATATGAAACTATATAGTCGTGAGCATTATGCTAAATAACCTAAAAACCTTTTCCGGTCACAAATTGATACAACACAACTGAATAGCCTCATCAAACACACCCTCCTCGGCCCCAAAAGGAACAAACCAAAGACCCAGATAACCAGATATTTACCGAGAACGCTGCCGGCTGAGCAGCGGCCATATTTATTAGTGAACCACTTCCGCTTCCGCTATGAGCGTGATTTAAACGCGTATTTCCGGTGAATCACTTGACTTACATCCGGTGCGGTTATTACGTTAATAAATTGTGGTGAAGTTTTTCGGGATATTATTTTGTATGATTTATTAGTTGGAGAGTTTGTTGGCATGTTTGATATAGTGGGCTTTTTACTTTTTTACCAGGTTTACACGTTGTATGTTGGCGTGTTTTTGTCTTAGTGCCAAGTTATCTGGACTTTATCTAGGGGAATATTTCACACGATATCAGACTTATACAAAAATTTTAATCAACGGGTTAGTTTCATATTTTTGTATAGAATAACAATTTTATTTCGCGATTTTAAGTTTGGTTCCATAGTGAAAGTTGTTCAGTTTGATGGTCTGAAGCACCCTGTTCGATATGTAACACTTTTGGTCTATTTATTCTCTTAACATGCTGACTGTTTCTATGGGGTTTATCATACCATCTGACTGAACAAATTTCTATACAGGGTGTAAGGAAAAGTATCATTAACCTTTAAACCATGCTATCCATGTGATAATATTTTAAATAAAACATTTTGAGTTTGAGTTTTGAGTTTGAACCAAATACTCTACCCATCAAACTAAACAACTTTTACTAGCAAAACTGAGAGAACAAATAAAAATCTGCTCTTTCATAGAGTTGGGTAGGCAATTTAGTATGGAACAGCAATTTTTTTTGCGCTGATAGGTTTGCGCCTATAGTAAAAGTTGTTCAGTTTGATGGGTAGAGTACGTGATTAATGATACTTTTCCTTACACCCTGTTTAATGTCGAAATCACGAAAATAAAATCAGCAGTTCCATACAAAACTAAAATCCTATTTGACACTTTCTTCGAAGCTAGAAAAGAGCTTCGAGCTATTACAATCTCTGCCTACCCCAATGGAATAAAGACGTGAGTATAATAATGTGTATTCCATGCGTATAATTTACATACTTTATGTACCTAGTTATAGGAAGAAATCGAACTATCAATAAATAATTTTCATAACCAACAACAAAAGCAGTTAAGATTTATGTTTCATACCAGTTTTTAATTGTAATCTAGTTTTTAATGAAAACACTCCAACTATTAAGTGCTTAACTTTGAGAAAACAACAGTACTTGTCTACCGCACACAGTTTTTTCCTAAAAGTTCTCAGTGACCGACTGGTGAACCCAGTGGAGGCAAAAACCGATTTAGCAGCCCCCTTTATAAGAAGACCTACACAAGAAATAACGGAGCGAGCGACGCGAGCTCGAAATTTTTTCCCATCTTTTCGGGTTGTGATCAGACATCTTATGGTTTATCCATGCAGAATAGAAACATACAGCGAGCGATGCGAGCTCGACTTTTCTCCTCAATACGAATCGGTTAGAGCCTGAGCTTTTTAAGTACAAAATATGTGTAACTTAAGTAAAAGCTATGTATTGAGAGAAGCAGGCTAGAAATTTTTAGCACCACGTCTTAGCTGTGATCAGAACTCTTTGGGATGATGTGCACAGTTAAAATTAAACTTAGAGCGAGCGGAGCGAGCTCGACTTTTCGCTGCTGTACGAATTGGTTATCGACAGAGCTCAATTAATTGATATTTTTTCCGAATTTGCCGCTCATATTAAAGCGCCGCCCGGGGAATTTGCCCCCCCCCCCGCTCTCCCCCGCCCTGCCAAGTCAATCCCCCCTTGGATACGTGCTTGCAAGGTTTGCTGGGGGATGAACCAACCACAATTCTATGATGATATACCTAATTACGATATGATCAAACCTCAAGCGTTGGTTTAACATTGTATAAAACGTAAAAATTACCATCTCATTGAATAAATAATGACGCTCGCTGGGAAGTAAAAACTGTAACAAGATAAATCATACCGTTTTTATTTTAAAAGTTCAAGTTTTTAACGGCCAATGAGCCCGGATTATTATGGTTCTTTCCCAGTTCTTTTCTCAGAGAAGTGGGTGTAGTGGACAAGTGCAATGTATGTCTCATTTTGTTGAACTGTTACTGCTATTATAGAGATGACGGTTTTGTTATGTACTTACATAGGTATCGTACATTCTATTGTATTGTCAAGAAGCAGGGTCAATTCACACCAAGGCCCAGAATAGGTAATAGTATATAGTTTTATACAGGGTCCTTCTTAATATGCTTTAAGTTTTTAAGGGGATGATCAGACCGTTAAACCGAACAACTTTCTCTATGGAACCAACATCGATATCACTAAAATGCCTAATGTATGGGACAGCACATTTTTTTCGCCATTTCGATGTTGGACCCGTAGGGAAAGTTGTTCAGTTTAATGGTCTGGTCATCTCCTTAAAAAAGTGTCACAATTTTTTTTAGATTTATAGAACTGGAGTGTGATAAAAACAAGCCAAGTGTGGGTCTGTCTCGCGCTAAAGGTTCCGGAGAAAACAAAACTTTTTTGTGAGTAATATGTTGTGTGGTGGTTGTGTGGTGGTGGTGTATGGTATGGAACCCTCGGTGCGCGAGTAGCTCGCACTTAACGGGTTTTTTTGTAGGTCGTCTTATAAAGATACGGGGGCGGCAAGCCCGGTAAAATATACAGTTTCAATGCTAGAATTAATTTAAAATTTGTATGGAAATCTTTGAGGCACTGTAACTTTAAAACTATACATTTTAACGAAAATCTGACTCCATACAAGCATAGATATTTGTTTCAAGATTGTTTCAGCAAAATTTCATTGACTTTAATTGGTTAGTATTGAAAATATTACTATAGTACGTTTGTATGGAGCGCGCTCCGAATTATATCCCCTTAAGGGTGCTTCAGACCTTCAAACTGCACAACTTTCGCTATGGAGCCAACCTCAAAAACAACTCGAAGTAATTACAAATAGCGCAGTTAGCGATACAAAAAAACGATCTTTCCACTAAATCCGATCTGATTTTTTCCCGCCATTTTTGCACAATTTTAACATTTGCCATCATGAAATTCAAGATTATCTCGTTTGTACGACGAAATATTTCGTTGAAATATAAAGTTTTAGTAATATGTTTATGCAAACTATTATTACCATATTTTTATTAGGCCGCACATAACATTCGGTAGTACAAAAATGGCCCGTTTTGGAGGTTGTCTTTTGCCGAGCTACAAATCAACAGCTTGTATATTTTGTTTGCCAAAACAAATCTTAATTAGAAAGAAAATTTATTTTACAAAAAGAGTCTATTCACTATCCTCAAACTCTATTTCTGTCTTAACTTCGCCTGTTTTAGAACACTCCCCATCCCCAACAATGAATTTCCTCAATACCTTCAAAATAGCTATTCTAGCATCTAGCTTTTGCTCTATCGATAACGTTCTTAACATCGGCACTATAGACAATGCAAAATTCTTATCTGAATCGATATCATTTTGAACAAACGTGTTCTCTCGCTTTTCTTTTGCTTCTACAAATGTATTATGTTTCTTTCGTTTCTTCTTCTCAGGTTCATTCAAAGGATCATCAACGCTATCTTCTAGGACTACTAAAAGTTCTTCTTCTTCTTCTTTATCATCCTCGTTATCGATATCTTCAGTTTTATCGTCTTGTAAATCGATTGAAGAGGATAAGAATAGTAGTTTATTGAAATAAACGTATTGGCGACGTTTCGGTGTGAACGGCCCAAATTTTCTTAGACGAAGCTCTCGGGTAAAACAGGCTCTTAAGTTTTTCCAACGTTTTTGGGCATCTCGCACTGTGAAAAAAGAAAAATGTATGTACAATTTCAGTCTCGAAAAATCCGGCCAATAGCGTTTCGGATTCGTTCAAGATAGGGTTCCGAAGTCAATACATCAAAGTCAAAGTCAAAATTGTTTTTTCAAAATAATATTACATAGATAACTTTCTGACGTCATGTTTTTGAATCTACCACCGCGTCGGAAGGTGTTCCGTTGTAGAGAAGATGCGGCCAGAAACTCTACAACACACTTCTTTCAAACAAAACCAAGTACAAAAATCCAATATGAAATTACATAGTGTAACATTGTCAAGACCAGACATTTTGGTCATTCAAATAATCATCGAGTTTATAGTAACCTTTTTTACAGAGGTCTTGTTTAACATGGGACTTGCAATGAATTTTTGGACTTTCCATACTAAATGCAATCAGCTGATCAAACGTTTGAATGAAAAGTCAAAAAAAAATCTCGAATTTCCTATAGGTTTCTTAGGGAAAGTTGGTCAGTATCATGAGTAGAATCACGCCCTAAAGGAATGCAACTGTTTACCCTAACACCCTGTAATAAAATTTGTTCAGTTCAATGGGTAGACTCTTTGTGAGTTTAAAAGGATGCTAATGATATCAATTTCACTCTGTATAAGTATAAATAAACTAGGTAAATTTTAAATTAAATGTAATAAGATTAAAATAGTCTACTGTCCATTTCAATTAAAGTAGGTATTCCATAAAAATAGCTTCACGGCTTTTGTAGTTGATTGGAGTACCTAGAACTTTTTTTTATATATGCTCACGACTATATTCCCCGAGGGGATAGTCAGAGATGTTCTGAAACCTCAGAGCATCCACGTTTCACCAGTAGTACCGAAACTCTGTCCAGTGTGACGGGGGGGTGAGCCCGTCGAAACTTATAATGGACAGTGGGGACAATACATGCCTCGAAATTGAAGTATGCAGGTTTCCTCACGATGGTTTCCTTCACCGAAAAGCCAGTGGTGTTACAAATCGTACATAAATTCTGTAAAACTCATTGATACGAGTCGGCCTGGACGGGGATCGAACCATCGCCTCCTGCACGGCAGGCAAGGTTACTCGTCACTGGACCACCACGGCTTTCTGTATCGAGAAATCTTTAATATTGTGATGAGACCGCCACTGAACGGTAAAATGAGCCTTAAGGGAATATAATTCGGATCGCGCTCCATACAAACGAAGTCTGGTGATATTTTCAAAACTAACCAATTAAACTCAATGAAATTTTTCAGAAATAATCTAGAAACAAATCTTTTTGCTTGTATGAAGTCACATTTTCGTTAAAAAGTATAGTTTTACAGTTACAGTGCCTCCGAACATTTCCATACAAATCTTAAATTAATCCTAGCACTAAAACTGTATATTTTAACGAAAATCTGACTTTATGGAAAAATAGAGATTAGTTTCTAGATTTGATTCTGAAAAGTTTCATTGACATTAAGAGAAGTTTATTCCGAAGGCGTAAATGCGCGCTGCATACAAACGAACGTTTGTACTAAGTCTCTATACTTGTATGAAGTCCGATTTTCGTTACAATATACTTACAGTTAACGCTATCATTAATTTAAGATTTGTATGGATATCTTTTACTGGCACTGTAACTTTAAAATTATACAATTTAACGAAAATCTGGCTTCATACAAGCATAGAGATTAGTTTCTAGATTGTTTCTGAAAATTTTTATTGACTTTAATTGGTTAGTATTGAAAATATCACCAGACTTCGTTTGTATGGAGCGCGCTCCGAATTATATTCCCTTAAATAGACTAGATAAACACACGACTTAATTCCGTTTCGGTGAATTCAAAAATTCAGCTACTTATTGTAAGGAATACCTAGGAACTTTTGGCGATGTTAAACTAACTTCAACTTTGACTAATTATTATAAGGACTAGCCTTGCGGTAGCATTTCCCCTCTGCCACGGTATAAGCACAATTGATCTTGTGCATTTACATTCAATTTTACACCTTATCACTAAACGAGACAGCCTATAATTGCGAAATAATAACTTCGAACTTAGAACGTTTGGGGTTCACACGAGACTACTTTTCATGATTTATAACATTCAAAATTAGAATCTAAAGTTATGGGGAATAAAATCCAAAGTTGCGGATTTCATGTTACCTCGCCCCCCGCAAAAAGTGGCAGAAATGTTTGTTAGTAGAATTACACGCGTAACCAGTCCACATATAAATAGTCAAATAACTTCAAACATAATCATAAAGCAATTGATTCCTCAACAAAAACTCTTAAGTCAACGTCGTATAGACGATAATAACCTAATTCGCGTGACATCACGTAGATAGAACTCAATTCTATAAATGTAAACAAAATTCATCATGCTATCGTATCGAGAGTCGAGACTATACGAAGCGATTGCATAACGAGGATGGCCGAGTAGGCACGAAGATTGCCGAAGCGACCGGACCCGACACTGGCAGCTGGCGGCCATTTTGCGACCGTAGTGCCGTACATTTATTCGATTTCGTAACGGTTTTATCGATGTTTTGTGTTTTATCGACTAAATAAAGATGTAATCATTTTTGTAATTAAAATGTAATTGTGAGTATGTAATAGTAGTTAATAATGGAAAATCTATTGTTTGTATAGGTAGGTATGAAGTTACATATATCTACTTATTTTAGCTGCTATCAGAAGCTGCCTGAAAGAATTTTTCGATACTCAATAGAATATAAGAACATAAGTTAGGGTGAATCTAATTTATACACTTGTTTTTTTATCACCTATTATTTTGTTATTTTATTATTTTGCTATTGTGACCATTTGTTTTGTAATTAGTTCTAACTAGACAATAAGAATTTAATTAGTTGTCATTTTTGTTTTTAAATTGTATTTTCTATGTATTAAGTATAGGATTGATAATAATGAACTTTATTGAATTTAATCGTAATTAATGTAAATAATAATATAATCGTAATTAATGTACCTAATGATTCATAAACTAATTATTATAATTGTTATCCCTAGCTTTTAAGTTGCATGCTTTTGCATGCTATTGCGGTGCCCTAACAGGGTGTCATGTTGAGAACTTATCCCAATGTATCAACTTATGTATACATGATAAGCAATAAAGAATAAGAATAAGAATCAATTTAAATGTCAACTCAACTTACAAAGGTACCTAATTAATCAAAAGGTAGGTATTATTGACATTGATACTATTGGCAACCATTTAATATACAGGGTAAATGTTTATACTGAATGTATTTTACTCATCAACCACTTTTAGTATGGAGCCAACCTCGAAATCACAAAAAAATAATCAGCTGTCCCATAGAAAACTGAATTACCTATTCGACTAAAGTGTACAACTTTAGCTTAAGAATTTATATTGTAATAGTTATTAAGTCGTGTTATGTTGTAGAGTTTCTGGCCGCATCTTCTCTACAGCGACATCACGTTCCGACGCGGTGGTAGCTTTAAAAAAGATTTGACGTTTGATAAGTGTGCTGCAAGCTCCTATATTTAATAAATTATATTGACTTTGACTTTGACTGTTTTTTTTTAAGTTATTTGCAGTGATATAAAATTTATCCTATTTAAAAAAGTACTATACTATAGTTTTAGATTGAGAACATAATCTGCCTATTTACTGAACAACTCAGAACTATTCAACGAACCTAGAAAAAACATCAAGATCAATTAAAAAAATGTTTAGAATTAGGTATCTACCTAGTTTAAAATTCGAGACGATACAATAACTATTCTTAGTTTGAGATTATTTAGCCAATGTCTAGTTTATATAGCAAAAGTCCTTGATGTTGTACGGTTCTAATGAATTTTGGTTCATTCAAGGGTTGTTTTTAGAAAAGAGCACTATCCTGAGCCAGCACTGGAGCTTCGTTGTAGACCGGGGAGGGGACAACCGACAACCGACACGCGACGTGACCACTAATAGCAGACCTACAATGCGACTCCACGATACAATAACAAAAGACTAAATATTTATCATCAATCAACCAACAAAAATCGATAAATCACATCGATAACAACAATACCCAACCCTACAAACAATCATAAATAGCCACAACACATTAATTCAACTCATAACTCAATCAAAATGACAACAAACATAATAAAGAAATCGATAAATCAAATCGATAACAACAACACCCATCCCTACGAACAATCATCAATAGGCACAACACAGTCATTCCACTCACAACTCTATCATCATGAGATAGAGTGGACGATAGCTTCAAGACGTAACTAACGTGAGTTTCAAGCCAGCTGCTGGCGAGAGATCGCGCAGAATCAGGAAAAGTGTCGATCTCTCGTATCGGATGCCAAGAATAGTTATAAGCTTCAATTCAACTTACTAGCCTTATCCTTTTGATCAGCATTCATTCGTGGCCAACTGGGAAACAAATTCTGCGTCACTTCCTCCCAGAGCTGTTTTCTTAATGTATAATCGTTGTATTGCTTTAAATCTCTATTGTATAATGGCGGACGTTTTTCCAATTCGTGTATTAAAACGTCATTGTTTATTTCTTCGCGTAGGAACGACATTTTAACGCGTTGTTGTTGCACGTGACTTCGAGCGACACTGACTGACGCGTCGTGACTAAACAGTCGTTCAGTCTCACTTGCGCTTGTAACTGTCGCGCCGTCTCGTTCCCGCGTGACGTCACGTGATTGTCACGCTTCTCGGTAGTGCGATTCTCAGGTGATATTTAGAAACTAGTTTTATTTTTGTGTTTTTTGACGGCCCGATAGCACAGTCTGTAGTGAACCTGCCTGCTGTGCCGAGGGTCGCGGGTTCGAATCCCGTAAGGGACAAATATTTGTATGATGAATATGAATATTTGTACCCGTGTCATGGATGTTTGTATCTATATGTGTATTCTATATCGTTGTCTAGTCATCATAACACAAGTCCAGGCTAGATTCTGGTACTTTAAACGTGACTAGATAATTTGTGTGACAATGTCCAAGATATTTATTTGTGATAGTGTACACATGGCGACAGATCAACCTAACCATTGAACGAAAGTTGAACTCTATGTTCATGGATATAAGGTCCAACTATGGGTAGGTTGATCTGTCGCCGTGCGTACGTTTCCTGGAGCGATAGATGGCGCTTCCAGTCTTTTCTCGATTATGATATGAATATGAGTACAGTAGTACCAGGGCTGCAATCGCGGTAAATATTCGGCGATTGAACCGTGACTGGACTATCTACGTACGAACCATAACTTTTGACACATTTGGTATTGCGCTAATCGCGGTACAGCTCATGACAGCCGTTAGAGCCGTTTTGACAGATCGCTCAGATGTTAAAGGCTGTCAGTTATATGGAATTTAGCGCGATGCGGAATTCAGCACAGTTGAATAGTAATTGGATTGCAATGTGATTAGAACAGAAACCATATAACTGCGCAGTTGAAAATTTTTAATAGCGCGCGAAATTATATTGACCAATCAGGATGTTTCACCTTCATTCTCTTGCCACGATTAAGAGATGTTTATTCTGAATGCGTAAATGCGCGCTGCATACAAACGAAGTCTGGTGATATTTTTCTGTGGTTTCAGAATATCTCTGACTACCCCCTCGGGGAATATAGTCATGAGCAAATGCTATAAATTATATAAATGTGGGCCTAGGTAACAGACAAAACCTTTGGAAAAAGAGTATAGCTTGATGTGTCGCAGTGTGTACCTATGTATAAATATATAGCCCGCAGCTAACTGGAATCCTTTACAGTTATTGTTAGAGTTAAACTAAACTAACAAGTTGTATCTTTTACTAACAGAGTCTTTGATGTTTCTGAAGTTAATTATATCATCTGAAAATGAGAAAGAAAATTTATTTTATTTTCAAAACAATGTAGGTACAGACATTAAATACACTTTCTCTTGTAAAAAATACAAAGTTCACTAAATTTCATTAACTATTATTTTTACAAATACACTTTTGTAACAGTTTTATACAACGTGTTAATGAATAAACGCAAAACTAGAAAGTAGTTTGTTTAGAATCGAGAGCAGAACTGAATTATCATGTTTTCAACATAGGTAATTTTTTTCAAAACACTACTGATTTGTTTGTAAAATTTACTCAACTCGATCTCAACCCACTGCACGGGCATACTCACCCTACTTACTACCAAAACAATATTCTTAATATGTATCCATGAGCACGTTAGCGCTTTCATTCATTGCTGAAATGATAACAAATCATTTTTGCCTGAAAACTTAAGAGGATATAATTCGGAGCGCGCTCCATACAAACGTACTATGGTGATATTTTAAATACTAACCAATTAAACACAATGAAATTTTTCAGAATCAATCTAAAAACCAATTTCTATGCTTCTATAGAGTCCGATTTTCATTAAAATGTATAGTTTTAAAGTTACAGTGCCTCAAAGATTTCCATACAAATCTTAAATTAATCCTAGCATTGAAACTGTATCTTTTAACGAAAATCTGACTCCATACAAGCATAGATATTTGTTTCAAGATTGTTTCAGCAAAATTTAATTGACATTCATTGGTTAGTATTGAAAATATCACCATAGTACGTTTGTATGGAGCGCGCTCCGAATTATATCCCCTTAAAAAGCAAATAACTTTAAATGTTAACTATCAAAGTAATGAAATTATTGTTTCAATCTAATAATGTTGTTATAAATCAGTTGGGGTGTATAAGGTTTTGCGCTTATTCATTAACACGTTGTATAGGGTGTGGTTATGGTCAGCGACGCGCATTCTGGGGGTGCTACAGACCATCAAACTGAACTTTTATACGAAATCTTTTAGTTAAACAATTAATTATAAAATTGGCAACATGTCTCGTCAAACTAAACAACTTTCCTTATGGAACCAACTTCGAAATCGCGAAAACAAAAACAGCTGTCCCATACATTAGAGTCGAGTTGGTGCTGCAGTTTTGATGAAACTGGTGTTTTTTTTTTTCGAGATCTCGATGTTGCCTCCATAGTGAAAGTTGTCCAGTTTGATGGTCTGAAGCACCCCCTAAATGCGCATCGCTGACCAAAATCACACCCTGTACATCTACACTAGATTTTTTTTTAAATCTTTATTAAAGAGGTTGGCCTGAGGCCTGAGGCCAGTCGCTCTGTATGTGGGTTTCTCTATTGAGTAAGTTCATAGACATTTTAAATTATATTTTAAAAAACCGGCCAAGTGCGTGTCGGGCCACGTGCATGGTAGGGTTCTGTAGTTGCCCGTCTCAATATGACTTAAAAGGGGGCTACAAATAAAGATATTATCTATATTTGTATACAGGGTGTTAGGGTAAACAGTTGCATTACTTTAAGGGGTGATTGTACCCATGATACTGAACAACTTTCCCTGAGACACCTATAGGATATTCGCGCTAAAGGTTCCGGAGAAAAAAATTTTTTTGAAGTTAATATGTTGTGTGGTGGTGTGGTACGGAACCCTCGGTGCGCGAGTAGCCCGACTCGCACTTGACCGGATTTTATTTAGCTATGCGTAGGTACCATTTAGTATTCGGTGGTGTGACCTGGATACTAAACCTACATCAAGATAATGACACGGATCGTTCTTCAATGAATACATAAAAAGAATGCAGAGCATTACTCTGAAGAGTCTAGTTTCAGGCTTGGTTATAGCCTGGGACTCAATAGCCTCTCTCTAAGAGCTAAATGGATCTCTTCATACCGAGATGTAGGAATAAATCTAATGGATTTTAAATTTACGTTTAATGAAACCCACTTAATACAGGGTGTAACTGTAAACAGTTGCATTACACCGCCTTATTTGTACCATAATCTGTTTTTTTCTTGTTGTGCAATGTATTTTATGTCGTATGGAAAATCGTTTTCGCGGGATATTTAAATCAGATTTTTTGTTTCCGTTTTTTATTGCACTATATGTAATGGAACCTAAGAGGAAGAATCTCTCTTTAAGACTAGAGTTACCAATTGTAAAATGTCCACTTTTTTGACGTTTAGGTTTGAGTGTGTGGTGTCAAGTAGTATAGACAAAAGGCACCAAGTGACATATGTCCTTATGTTTACGGTCACTTTTCACACACACTAGCTCAAAAAAAAGTGGACAGCATAAACAAATATCTATATCTCCTTCTACTATTAAAGGTACGTCATAAGACAAAAAAGACCAACTACAATCGTAAATTTATGCGGACTCTATGGAGATCCTTCCTCTTAGAATGGAACGTAAAATATACATTTTATATTGAGTCCTTAGACATCAGTAATTAATGTAGAATAGTTTTTAAAAACCTGTCAAATACCCTATTAAGTAATCACGAAAAATGTTCCAAGCATCCCGTATCCATAAAAAATGTTCCCTAAACTCCCACCTCCACGGTAAATAATAGGACGGTAATATTTCACTGTAAATCCCCAGGCTGGTACAGCTAAAAGCAGCATTTAACCACTTTTGCCTTTCTTTCAGCGATACAGAGTGTTTTCGGATTATTCCTCAGCTTTCTGCTAAGGGGAAAATCGAATGGCTTTTACATTAGCTCCTGCCTAGCTGTCCACCCACAATAGGGTTACATGTTGTGGATTTAAATTGATTTCAATTGAGCTATAATTTTTAGGGTTCCGTAGTGAACAAGGAACGCTTATAGTCCGTCCGTCCGTCTATCCGTCTGTCCATCTGTCCGCGGCTTATAGGCGTGATAGGTATTTAAAAAAAATTTTAGGTGTGGGAAAACCATTCGATTTAGCTATTCGTTAGCGAAATATTACTTTTATACTTTGACTATTTATATGTTGACTGGTTACGCGTTTAATTCTACTAACAAACATTTCTGCCACTTTTTGCGGGGGGCGAGGTAACATGAAATCCGCAACTTTGGATTTTATTCCCCATATCTTTAGATTTTAATTTTGAATGTTAAAAATCATGAAAAGTAGTCTCGTGTGAACCCCAAACGTTCTAAGTTCGAAGTTATTATTTCGCAATTATAGACTGTCTCGTTTAGTGATAAGGTGTAAAATTGAATGTAAATGCACAGGATCAATTGTGCTTATACCGTGGCAGAGGGGAAATGCTAACGCAAGGCTAGTCCTTACAATAATTAGTCAAAGCTTTTATACCATTGAACAATAGGTTACAAAGAATAGAACAAAAACTCCGCCAAATTTCCAACAATTCTAACACAAGTCTATTTAAATTATGAATTTTCAGCACCGCAAAAGCTTTCAAAATTATATTATAAGCTACGTTTAAATAAAAGGGGAACACGGCAAATGCTATTGTTAACCCAGGGTTGTCAGGTGTCCCAATTGGTGCGGGACGTCCCGAATTTTAGGAGTCATAGGGTCTTTACAAAAACAACTCCGAGCATTCCTGAAACATAAGAAATTTCAAGTTAAGGATTTGTATCATGCATTTGAAATTAAAGGTATACTACTGTTGGCGCGCTCCATACAAACGAAGTCTGGTGATATTTTCAATACTAATCTATTAAACTCAATGAAATTTTGCAGAAACAATCTAGAAACAAATCTCTATGCCTGTATCGTGCCAGATTTTCCTTAAAATGAGTTTTAAAGTTACAGTGCCTCAAAGATTTCCATACTAATCTTAAATTAATCCTAGCATTGAAACTGTATATTTTAACGAAAATTGGATGCCATACAAGCATAGATATTTATTTCTAGATTGTTTCTGCAAAATTTAATTGAGTTTAATTGGTTGGTATTGAAAATATCACCATACTTCGTTTGTATGCAGCGCGCATTTACGCATTCGGAATACACTTCTCTTAAATGGCCAATGGGGCCAAGGGTTCTTGAGTGGCGAACGCGTGCCTGAAAGCGCAGCGTAGGTAGCTCCCCAAGGTGGACAAACGATCTGGTGAAGGCAGCGGGAACCCTTTGGATGGGAGCAGCTCAGGACCGGGCGTTATGGCGATCTGCGGGGAAGGCATATAACCCCGGGGAAGTCAGAGATACTTTGACTATTTATATGTGTACTGCTTACGCGTGTAATTCTACTAACAAACATTTCTGCCACTTTTTGCGGGGGGCGAGGTAACATGAAATCCGCAACTTTGGATTTTATTCCCATAACTTTAGATTCTAATTTTGAATGTTAAAAATCATGAAAAGTAGTCTCGTGTGATGTGAACACCAAACGTTCTTAGTTCGCAGTTATTACTTCGCAATTATAGGCTGTCTCGCTTAGTGATAAGGTGTAAAATTGAATGTAAATGCACAAGATCAATTGTGCTTATACCGTGGCAGAGGGGAAATGGTACCACAAGGCTAGACCTTATAATAATTAGTCAAAGCAGAGATATTATAAATGTATTAGGTGCCATATTTAGAACATAAACAAAAGAAGAACGCCAAAAAGCCGTGGTGGCCCATTGGCGAGTAACCTTGCCTGCCGTGCAGGAGGCAATGGTTCGATCCGTACCAATGAGTTTTTCGGAATTTATATACGATTTTTAACACCACTGGCTTTTCGGTGAAGGAAAACATCATGAGGAAACCTGGACGCTTCAATTTCGAGGCATGTATTGTACCCACTGTCAATTACAAGTGGCGACGGGCTCACTCCCCGTCACACTGGCCAGAGTTTCGGTACTACTAGTGAAACGCGGATGTTCTGTGTTTTCAGAATATCTCTGACTACCCCCTCGGGAAATATAGTTGTAAGCGCATACTATTTAGAACATCCACATTTCACTAGCAGTGCCCAAACATAAAAAAACATTCAAAAACATACATAATTTCACGCCTTTTCCCCAGAGGAATAGCCAGAGAGGATGGATCCTTTCTCGCTTCCTCTAGATCCATACATCATGTCATTACGTTCTCGTCTTTTTCATCGTTTTCTAATGGCGTAATTCACAAAGAAAAGTTAAAAACTGATATTACTTTTTCATGTTCTCTATTATACATTAAACGGGGTGCTTCAGACCATCAAACTGAACAACTTTCGCTATGGGGCCAAAATCTGAATAGCCAAAAAGAAACAGCTATTTCATAGAAAACATCAACGGCTGTTCGACCCAAATGGAATAGATGTTTTTTTTCCCATTTTGTTGTTGGCTTCATACTGAAAGTTGTTCAATTTGATGGTCTGAAGCACCCCCTAAGATATAATTTTATAATAACGTCCCGAATTCCCAGGGGTCCTATGTCCCGATTAAATCCAAAATCTCGACTTCAAACTCGACCCCTTATAATGGGATAATAAACCAGGAGGAATATGGATGTGATGAGGTATTTTAATACACCTATTCTAATAAAATATAACAATAGACATTTGGCACGTGATAATGATAAAACAAGAATGGGACTTACTTTGAAATTAATGTCCCGCATTCCTAACGTACCCCGCTCTTAGACAAGTTAACCCTGGCAACTTTGACCTTTGTTCTTATGTCCCAAGGTCAGCGGTCAAGGTCACTAACCCTTATCCGAATACTACAGTTCACACAAAACCCATAACGTAACTTTTATTACCAATGACGTAAGAATGAAACTGGTTTGAGTTGCGGGACATTTACTGTGGAACGGATATTTCAGTATAATTTGGATGAAAATTTTCGGCTGTAGGTGATAATGGATTCGTAGTCGATTTCGACTACGGCGACTGGTAATCTTTATACAGGTTGAGTTGATATCATTAGCATCCTTTTAAACTATGAGTCTAGCCATCAAACTGAACAACTTTTACTGTAGGAGCAAACCGATCGTAGCAAAAAAACAGCTGTTGCATAAATTTGAGTCCTGATTAGCAAAAATATAATTTACTCGTATTTATCAGAACGATATACTATCCGACATATCTTGGACGTTACTAAAGCTGTTCTAAGAATAAGTGAGAGTAAGGGCATGTTTCACCACTTTTGGATAAGTTCTTGTTAGCTTATCCGACAGCTCATTTGACATATTTTGTATGAAGAATAAGTCAAATGAGCTGTCGGATAACCTAACAATGACTTATCCAGAAGTGGTGAAACAGGCCATAAGTGTTTCAAATATCTTTTGCTGTAATTCAAAATAGCCTTAAATTTTCGTTGCTATTTGGAATGGAGTATAGGTGATTCTTGTATCATCAATTCATCATGCATCATCTTAAAATGTGGAAGATATGGATCTTGGAAACTATTGATTTCCGACCATACATTATACGTGCACTTATAAAAAATGCTACGTAGTATATAGGTACGTAGCCCGTCGCAGCTTTCGTACCACGTAGCCTACGACGCGATACTGATTACGAGTGTTGCATTAGTATTTAAGTTGTCTCGTACTTCATAATGAAGATACGCCTCCTATCATGTCCAGACTACACAGTTTTCATCAGGAGTCAACGTTTGTTCGAAAATCGAAATCGTATTAATTCAATACAGATGCATGATTGATTGCCAAATGTTCATCACCTTCGTTAAGTTGTCTCGTACTTCATAATGAAGCTTCGTTGTGAAGTACAAGACAACTTAAATACCGATGCAACACTCGTAATCAGTATCGCGTCGTAAGCTACGTGTACGTAAGCTGCGACGGGCTACGTATACGTATAATTTTTTAGGGCTCCGTAGTCAACAAGGAACCCTTATAGTTTCACTATGTCCGTCCGTCTGTCCGTCTGTTTGTCTGTCCGTCTGTCCGTCTGTCCGCGGCTTAGCTCAGAGACGCTTAGTACTAGAAAGCTGTAATTTGACATGGGTATACATATTTATCACACCGACAAAGTGGTAAAATAAAATCTCGACATTTTTTTTTTAGGGTACCTCACCTATACGAAAAGTGAGGATGCAATTTTTTTTCTCGCCTATCTCATGGTGTGGGGTATCGTTGGATAGGTCATTAAAAAATATTGTAGGTGCGGCCAAACCATTTTTCGATTTAGGGATCCGTTAGCGAAATATTAAGCTTTAAAGTGAAAATTGTTGTTAGAGTGCCCCCCCCCCCCTGCCAGCTAAACGGTTGTTTATGGATACGTGAAAAAATTCACGGCAGTAGTGTATATGATGAATTTAAAAGGAAAACTATCACCGCTAAGTAGGCTTTACAAGTTAACGAGTAATGGTCGATCAACTTGTAAAATGAACTTTTTAGACTTTATTAGCCGTTAAACCGTAATATAAAACAAGAAGCCCCCTTCTAAGTCCATATATTGTGACGGGCAACGACTACGAAACCCTACCCTGCGCGTGGCCCGACACGCACTTGGCCGGTTTTTCTTAGTGTGTTCACATTATTGCATCTTGGCTGAATACATCGAATTACAAGTAATTATGTAGACTACAGAGCTTGTTTTTCTCTTTTATCATTTTATTCGTTGTTTCGAAACATTATATAACTTATTTTTCTTGCAAAATTTCTTTGAAAACAAATGCTCGTAGAAAATATTCAAGCTCGCAGAATAGACACAAGAATCTAATAAAGTCGTGAGGCTGAGTTTAAGCTGCAATTTTTTATTTATTTAATGCCGCAAGCTTGTTTGTGGCTGGGAATAACATTCTTGAAATATTTTTTAGTTTTCTCTTTTGTGAGCGCTCCGTACAAACTTAGACAATATAACTATGGACGAGTTACGCGTGTAATTCTACTAAGAAACTTTTCTGTCAGTTTTTGCGGGGGACGAGGTAGCATGAAATCCGCAACGTTGGATTTATTACTTTAGATTCGAATTTTTAGTGTTGAAAATAGTCTCGTGTGAACCCCAAACGCGTCTAGTTCGAAGTGATTGTTCCGCAATTTTAGACTGTCCCGTTTAGTGATAAGGTATAAAATTGTATGCAAATCCACATGATGAATTGATCTGGTATTGTGACAGAGGGGAAATGCTATCGCAAGGCTGGTCCCTAGTTATATTGTCTAAGCGTACAAAAGAGATACGAGCGATGATAGTCCATACGGAAGAGAGCTAGCGAATCAACCACGAGGCGGCGGTTCGATTCCTGGCCTGGTGAAGGAAAACATCGTGAGGAAACGTGCATACACGAGAATTATAAAAAAATAGTTCGGATGTATGTGTAAAATATGGGTGAGCTTGGGGCGAACACAATAGACCAGCGATGGTCGCAGTGTTACATAACGACCCTTGCTTGCAATATAGCCCAGCCAAAAATAAGCGTACAAACGAAGGTTGATTATATTTTGGACATGAACCATATTTTTAAACACGATCTAGAAACTAATATCCGGGTTATTAGTTTTGTAAAAAAATCTGCTGCCCCATACAAAACTGCTGTACCTACCCTGATTTTCCTGAAGTATGGCTCTATAGTGAAAGATGTTCAGTTTGATGGTCTAAGTTCACCGTTTCAGTATTTGCTAGGCTGTCACTTACACCCTGTATAGGGTCCTTCTTAATATGCTGATACTTTTTAAGGGGATTATCAGACCGTCAAACTAAACAACTTTCTCTATGGCACCAATATCGAAATCGCGGAAAAAAAACAACTGTTCTATACAAAAATGGAAACCTACTCGAGCCAAATGTATGGGACAGCAGATGTTTTTTTCGTGATTTCAATGTTGGTCCCATAGACAAAGTTGTTCGGTTTGATGGTTTAATCATCCCCTCAAAAACTGTCATCATATTCAGAAGTACCCTGTATATCTGTATACAAGGTGTTTTTTTACTTTATAAGTAATAACGTAATTTCGTTTTTTAAATACTTTCCAAATTTTTCAGAAGTTTTTCAGACCATCAAACTAAACAACTTTTATTAAGGGAACAAACCTGAAATCGTAAAAAAATCAGCTGTCTTATACATTTGAGTTGAGGCATTGCAATATGGAACAGCAAATTTTTTTCTGCGTTTTCAGGTTTGCTCCCATAGTAAAAGTTGGAAAATGTACAAAATCACCTATACTCCATTCAAAACAGCAACAAAAATTTAAGGCTATTTTTAATTACAGAAACAGAGATTTGAAATACTTCCTCTCACTTATTCTTAAAACAGCTTTAGTAACGTTCAAGCTATGTCGGATAGTACATCATTCTGATAAATAAATTATATTTGCTTATCAGAATTGGCCAGAAAGCTAAATAGGAATCGGAAAATCTCGTCGTCCTCATTTGGAATGAAGTAACGTGTAATTATCATGGATTTTTCATAATGTTTTCTCTTCCTGCTAAGAGCTAACCCGAAATTTTAAAGACATCCGAAACAAATAAAGGAAAGCAAATAGCAATAACCACTAAGCCGGAGTCTCCGCGAAGTGAACTCGACACCGGAATGTAATATAGTTGGGATCCTTCCTTCTTTAAGTCGACTTTGGATCGCCAAACACTTTACTAGAGAACTTATCTAATTGGTAATTTATAGAGCAATGAGTGAAAAATACTTTATTCACACCAAACTTAAGTAGTCTGTATGTAATTACAAAAAGTACAGTAAAAATAAGCCAAAAAAAAATATATTGATTGATACATTTCGGTCCCCCCTCCCCCTCACACCTGGAATGGGCAGAATTCGGGTCACAGCCAAGTCATAACACTGAAAAGTTTCGAGCTCGCTTCGCTCGCTCTGTTTTCTATTTTACTATAGCACTGTTTGCTTTAGACATGATTTAGCCAAGTCACTGTGCTGAGAAATTTTGTGATCGCTTCGTTCGCTTAATTTTTTTATGGCACTGTTTACAAAAGTCGGTCAAGTTCTGGTTCAGTTAGGTTGTATCTGTTCTTATAAAAGAGTTAGTAATAAATTTTCAACTCACTTCGCTCGCTCTGTTTTCTATTTTACTATAGCACTGTTTGCTTTAGACGTGTTTTAGCCAAGTCACTGTGCTGAGAAATTTTGAGATCGCTTCGTTCACTTCAATTTTTTTACGATATCTTAATTTTATTAATACCTATAATAAGTATGACTGGTTAAAATTTCCGAGCTCACTCTTACTAGTGCAATAAATACGGTCTGATACAAATATTCGTCCATATCGGTCTACAAATAACGATGGTATCGCGAAACCTACCTACATTAGAAAAAAAATACAGACGAATTGATACCGTTTTTTAAGTCGGTTAAGAAGCATAATATTAATCAAGCAATCAAAACAGCCCACAACAACCCATTGCTGGGCATAGGCTTCCCTTTTATTTCGCCATTTCTCATGGTGATGTGCTAATCTGATCTATGGCTAACCCGTCACTCTCACCATTCCATCGGATTAACGTGATGGTCTGATGGTGGTCTGCCTCCTGATCTCCGCTAAAAAACATTTCGTTACATCACAGCCTACATACATCCCACTCAGGGCACAAACCCTCAGGGAGCGTATGGTGTATAGGCGTTAGTCCACCACGCGTGCCCAATGCGGATTGGTAGACTTCACATACGCATCGACATTTTTTTCAGCAGATTTCCTCACGATGTTTTCCTTCACCGTTCGAAAGCAGTCTGTAATAAGGAACATAAGGTAGAAAAACTAATTGGTATATGGCATATCGTCCGTGCGTATTCGAACCTGGACCTTTCCATAGCTCTTCGCATGCTTTCTTTCAACCAACATGCTGGTTGTCTGCCTACTCACCTCCTTCCAAAAAGCATTTATCTAAATAAAATAAGAAAATAAACAAAGCTAATATCTGGCACTAAGCCGGTAGCCGTGAAATAGGCTAGACGTAGGAATGTAATACACTCAGCATCCTTCTCCATGAAACTCCGAATCTCTCTGTACTGCACGGTACACAAATAAACGTATTTCAGCCTATCCATGTATAAAAAGTTAGATATTTTAAGGGCTGCTTTAGACTTTGACTATTTATATGTGGACTGGTTACGCGTGTAATTCTACTAACAAACATTTCTGCCACTTATTGCGGGGGGCGAGGTAACATGAAATCCGCAACTTTGGATTGTATTCCCCATAACTTTAGATTCTAATTTTGAATGTTAAAAATCATGAAAAGTAGTCTCGTGTGAACCCCAAACGTTCTAAGATCGAAGTTATTATTTCGCAATTATAAGAGTAGGTATTCAAAACAAAAAGTAAAAAAGAAATTTTATTTTGACAATCTTAAATTACCAAATTCGATAAATACTATACATTTTCTTATTTTTCCCAATCTACTATATTTTTTCGGACATTAGGCTCGAAATACTATATTTGGTCTAAAAAAAGTTGGCAAACCTAGGTACATCTGAAATATAAAATCGCTATTCGACAGATCTCTCTTACTATTGAGCCGTGTTGTTCGGACCCATTATCAAGACTCATTAACCTATCGCTGACCATTTAGCAGCAGAATTACGAGCTGATACAACACAGGCTCCGTCTGAAAATGTATTCTCATCGATCTGGGAGTACGGTGTTGCCATTTTACCTTGAATTGCACGGTAACGTATATTGCAGGCGGGGACAAAGAAGATTTTTGGTTGGTTATTAGTTTGTCCCCGACTGCAATACTTAGCTAAAAACATTCAAATTACCTATATAGGGTCCTTCTTAATATGCTGACACTTTTTTAAGGGGATGATCAGACCGTCAAACTAAACAACTTACTCTATGGCACTAACATCGAAATCATGAAAAAAAAATCAGCTGTTCTATACAAAACTGTAAACCTACTCGAGCCAAATGTATGGGACAGCTGATTTTTTTTTCGCGATTTTGATTTTGGTCCCATAGAGAAAGTTGTTCAGTTTGACTGTCTGATCATCCCCTTAAAAAGTGTCAGCATATTAAGAAGGATCCTGTATATTAGCTCAAATAAAGCTGATATAGCTGATTAGTGATTATAGAGCTTGTTTTTCTCTTTTCAGTTCTTCGATCAATTTAATAGGTTTTTATGCAGTCGGGTTTTTGTTTATCTTAATAATTTAGTTTATTTCATAATTTTTAGTCTTGTGTCGAAACGGTAATATTAAAGTATATATATATTTTTGGAATCGTCTGACTACTAGCTTTCATTTGATACCCATTTTGTAATTTTTAACAAAAAAAATGGTTTATTCCCCTCTCTTTTTTATTTCGCAGTTGCCAATAATTTTTAAACTTTTTGTCATGTTTATCCGCCATAACAACGCATATTCTGTGAAAATTTCAACTGCCTAGCTATTACGGTTCAAAAGTTACAGCCCTAAATAGGTAGGACGGACGGACGGACAGACAACTTGGCTTAGTAATAGAGTCCCTAAAAATATCATCGTCCAATAAAAAAACGCTTTTATGCAGTTCACGATACAGCCACTATAGCTTTTAAAAAATCAGTTGCACAATGGTCCAATTTTCGGCTACACTCGGACAAAATGTAGTGATTAATCTGTATTACGTCG
The DNA here is from genome assembly GCA_963924505.1 of Agonopterix alstromeriana. Taxonomy (NCBI): domain Eukaryota; kingdom Metazoa; phylum Arthropoda; class Insecta; order Lepidoptera; family Depressariidae; genus Agonopterix; species Agonopterix alstromeriana. The sequence continues at coordinate 11,814,249 of OZ004684.1, forward strand.
AACGCGGTGGACCGTTACACATTTGTTTGTGAATTTCGTTCTAGCTATTTGTTATTGGTAGGGTGGCCATTATTATTTTATCCGTGACATAATATTATGAGAGCCCGTGTTTTAATAATATTTGCTTTGTTGAAAGCTCGTAGGCTTTGCGGGTACGAAAGGTATGTTTTAACTGCGAATAATTTTAAAGCTTTGCCTATTTGCTTTGACTGGATTATTTTTGCAATGATAAAATATTATTCTTTATTAATCTGTTGGTCGAACATTTTTCATAATTGCTGCAAAAATATGATGTCACTGTTACTTGAAGAAATATCTTCTGACATAAACACGCCCTTTGTACTCTGCTGTATTTATCAACACAACACATATCTGTCTGTCAACTTAATAATTCATGTTGTAATAGTTTGTAAGAAGTGTTATGTTGTAGAGTTTCTGGCCGCATCCTCTCTACAGCGACAACACGTTCCGACGCAGTGGTAGCTTCCAAAAAGGATTTGACATTTATTTAATAAGTGGGTTTCAAGTTCCAATACTGAAATTATAATTTTTTATTAATAAGCTTATAATTGGCCTGTAATAGACTTAAGTAATTGAGAATTATTTATGTAGCTCAAACTCAAACAACAAAATAAATAAATCATCAACCAGCAAACATCCTACTGCAGGGCATAGACCTGTTCATGAAGAATGAAAAAAATATGGTCATAATTGGTGGAATTTGACCATTTGTCAAATTGTATACAGGGTATTAGGGTAAACTGTTGCATTACTTGGTTATTGTACCTATGATATATAACTTTCCCTAAGAAACCTATAGGGAATTCGTAAAAATTATTCCGATTTGTCATACAAACGTTCGATCCGCTGATTACATTTAGTATGGAAAATTTTTTGGTAGAGAAAGGTGTTCAGTTTGACGGTCTGATCATCCGTATAGGTAGATAACTTGTGATAAATATAACAATTGTTCTACAACAGTCTAAACGGTCTCCGTATATCATTCATTATAAGTTGAAGACACACGTGTCCTCGAAATTAAGCCCACCTGGTGACCCTACTCAACGATAGTTCGTGCCGCTAGGAAATCCGGTAATTTATCGATATATTTTGGCCACCAGTTTTATTGTTTTGACCACAGTGCGGATCTAATGGGATGGATTATGAATTTATGACATTTGCATATTTGAGTTATCGAATTATCGGTCGGATATAACATTAGTACCTATTTTAATTTATGTTTTATTTAAGGTTTTCAGTTAATTAACATTGATTTTATATTTGTTAAACCATTGTATAAAACCAAAATCCCCCTTCTAAGTCTCTATATAGTGACGGGCAACTACGGAACCCTACCCTGTGCTTGGCCCGACACGCACTTGGCTGGTTTATTATGATAGTGGTGGTGATCATCTGAGCAGTTTAGGGGAAAAAAACTTAAGGGAATATAATTGGGAGCGCGCTCCATACAAACGTACTATGGTGATATTTTCAATACTAACTAATTAAAGTCAATGAACATTTTCTGAAACAATCTAGAAACTAATCTCTGTTTGTATGAAGTCAGATTTTCGTTAAAATGTCCAGTTTTAAAGTTACAGTGCCTCAAAGATTTCCATACAAATCTTAAATTAATCCTAGCAATTAAACTGTATATTTTAACGAAAATCTGACTTCATACAAACATAGAGATTAGTTTTTAGACTGTTTCTGAAAAATTTCATTGACTTTAATCGGTTAGTATTGAAAATATCACCAGACTTCGTTAGTATACAGGGCGCATTTACGCATTCGGAATAAACTTCTCTTAATCCGTTGTTATACATTTCAATTTGAAACAAAAGAAATCATTGAAAATAAGCTGTTCAAATATTTGTGATAAAATTCATGTTTAGGTATAAATTGGTAACATTAACTGTAATGTAAAGAATTTATTAAAAATTAACACTGATCTGAAATATTTGAAGACCTTGTATGCTACGATATCTGATGGCGACCGTACAATACCCATTAATGTAATGCAACCTTTGACTAATTATTATAAGGACTAGCCTTGCGGTAGCATTTCCCCTCTGCCACGGTATAAGCACAATTGATCTTGTGCATTTAAATTCATTTTTACACCTTATCACTAAACGAGACAGCCTATAATTGCGAAATAATAACTTCGAACTTAGAACGTTTGGGGTTCACACGAGACTACTTTTCATGATTTTTGACATTCAAAATTAGAATCTAAAGTTATGGGGAATAAAATCCAAAGTTGCGGTTTTCATGTTACCTCGCCCCACGCAAAAAGTGGCAGAAATGTTTGTTAGTAGAATTACACGCGTAACCAGTCCACATATAAATAGTCAAAGAATGCAACTCTCTACTACCCTGTATATTTAAAACTACCCACTCGGGGAACATAGGCTAGAATTTGCTAAACATACCTAAATACATATTCTCACGCCTATCTCCTATGGTGTAGGCAGAAACAATGGAATGACACTTGCTACGTTCCTGACAGACCTCTTTCGCGTCCTCCACATTCAGTCCCTTCAAGCAAGCTCCTCGATTTCGGGTAAATCTGACCTGACCTTTTTAAGGGGATATAATTCGGAGCGCGCTCCATACAAACGTACTATGGTGATATTTTCAATACTAACCAATTAAATTCAATGAATTTTTGCTGAAACAATCTTGAAAAAAATATCTATGCTTGTGTGGAGTCAGATTTTCGTTAAAATATACAGTTTCAATGCTAGGATTAATTTAAGATTTGTATGGAAATCTTTGAGGCACTGTAACTTTAAAACTATACATTTTAACGAAAATCGGACTCTATACAAGCATAGAAATTAGTTTTTAGATTGATTCTGAAAAATTTCATTGAGTTTAATTGGTTAGTATTGAAAATATCACCATAGTACGTTTGTATGGAGTGCGCTCCGAATTATATCCTCTTAAGCACACCACCAATTTCGTCAGTGTATGTACGTATAGGCCGTCCCCTTCCAACATTTCCACTAAAATGCCCTTATCAATCAATTCTCATCCAATCTCTCCACATTGCCAAATAACTTTATAAAATAATTTCTACGATTTCCAAGTAAACCAGAAGCTTGAATTTTAAATAGAAAGAAATTTATTTAAAGCACCAGTATCAATGTTAAAAGCCTTTTAAAAGCACATAAATCTACAATCACCTAACGTCCTGTTGAAACCAATCATCCTGTGTAATTAAGGACGGGACGTCCTGCCGCGATCCATTTCCTATCGACACACGCCTTCCCCGGATATTGCACCGGGATACCGCAGGAATCCCGGTTCCCAGTACCGGTTTAAAATGGTATTTTTTCCCGGGATTTCTAAATTGGAAAAGATGATTGTATTTTTTTCTGCCTAAAAGGATAAAATGTACCAATGCTAATGTTTTTCTTCTTGGTTATACTGGTGTTAGTACCTACTAATAATTTCGAAAGCTGATAAAGGAAATTTAAAACGATAGACAACCGGAGAATATCTCTGACTGGAAGAAATTGCTGTTCTGGTAATTATTCAACTTTACTTAAATACATTCAAAGTCAAAGTCAATATAATTTATTTAATATAGTAGCTTGCTGCACACTTATCAAACGTCATATCTTTTTTAAAGCTACCACCTCGTCGGAACGTGTTGTCGCTGTAGAGAAGATGCGGCAAGAAACTCTACAACATAACACGACTTAATAACTATTACAATAGTTTTTTTTAAGTTAAAGTTATGTATACAATAATAAATAGTCTATTTAATAAAATAATTGTTACTATACAGTAAAGTAAATAAACTATAAGCTAGTGACCTCAGACCTAAGCATTTTTATCATTTAAATAATCATCCAGTTTATAATTTTTAATGGTGTGATATAAAGTAAATGAACTGAATATCAGATTGATATACAACGTGTTAATGAATAAGCGCAAAACCTCATACACCCCAACTGATTTTTAACGAAATAATTGTATTGAAACAATAATTTCATTAATTAAAATTTAAAGTTATTCGCATTTTAACTTTTCATACAAAAACGATTTGTTATTATTCCAGCAATGAATGAAAACGCTAGCGTGCTCATGGGTACATTTTAAGAATCTTGTTTTGGTAGTACCTACGTTAGTGAGTTCAGTTAATTTTAAATTATACAAACCAATAATTTAATAACTTGAAAAGGGTAACCTATAATTCCTTGATAATTCGATTCTGCTCTCAATTCCACACAAACTATAAAATTTTGCGTTTATTCATTAACACGTTATATAATCTGGAGGTCATACAGCGGTAGTGGGATTTTTTTCTCAAGAAACAGATTTTTGTAAATTGTTTGTCTCTAGACCCTCTGAAGAATATTAAGTATTTTTCAACTTTCATGTTTCATTATCACCATTCCATATACGTCCCAGGGCACAGGCCTACCCTCAGGGAGGGTGTGTGTACGTTAGTCCACCATGCGTGGACAATGTGGATTTGTAGACTTCACATACGCATCGGAATTTTTTCTTCAGCGTATGCAGGTTTCCTCACAATGTTTTCCTTCCCGTTTGAGAGCAGTCAGTATTACGTCAGGGAGGGTGTGTGTACGTTAGTCCACGACGCGTGCACAATGCGGATTGGTAGACTTCCCACACGCATCAGAATTTCTTCTTCAGCGTATGCAGGTTTCCTCACAATGTTTTCCTTCCCGTTTGAGAGCAGTCAGTATTACGTCAGGGAGGGTGTGTGTACGTTAGTCCACGACCCGTGTACAATGTGGATTGGTAGACTTCCCACACGCATCAGAATTTCTTCTTCAGCGTATGCAGGTTTCCTCACAATGTTTTCCTTCCCGTTTGAGAGCAGTCAGTATTACGTCTGGGAGGGTGTGTGTATGTTAGTCCACGACGCGTGCACAATGCGGATTGGTAGACTTCCCACACGCATCAGAATTTCTTCTTCAGCGTATGCAGGTTTCCTCACAATGTTTTCCTTCCCGTTTGAGAGCAGTCAGTATTACGTCAGGGAGGGTGTGTGTACGTTAGTCCACGACGCGTGCACAATGCGGATTGGTAGACTTCCCACACGCATCAGAATTTCTTCTTCGACGTATGCAGGTTTCCTCACAATGTTTTCTTTCCCGTTTGAGAGCAGTCAGTATTACGTCCATATGTCCCCCCCCCGTCCGCGCGGCGTCAAAGCAACTGTCTTTTTGATCGAGCTCCTAGAAAACGTATATTTAAATTGTAAAACCCTAGTACACAACATTCAGTGTAATATAATCACAAAGTGCTAATGAAAACCTAATTGGTGATGAAATTTGTTTCTTAATCCGACCGCTCAATCAAAAGATACGACAAAAATTATAAACAAATATTTTAAATCATCCGTTGAACCATGACCTACCGCACATAAGCACACTGCAACGTGCAACAGTGACTCGCCCGCAAGACTCCTGACCCGGTACCGAACCGCTCCGAATATCACCGACTCAGACCGAGAACCGCGGGCCTGGGTCACGTCATCGTCGCGTCGTGTGTGCTACGACTACTACTGCGCTACGGTCGGCGCACGCCCCACCCTACGGGCCGCTACGAGTGCCGCTACGAGTGCTACGCTTTGCTCACTGTTTCGCACCACTACGTAACGTATTTTTCTCACTTTTAATATGCCACTCCGACGCTCCCCACTGCGTCTGCGCCCCGAAGCCTCTGGCCCCGTCGTACACAGTGGCGACTCAGACACTGCTTCGGAGAGAAGTGATGCCAGCAAACTAAACACGAGAAATAGACGGAAACGAGAGCATGAAGAGATGTCTGAACTTAAGACCGAAATGAGAGGCCTTTTCTCATCGCTCTCAAATGTCGTCGAAAAACGCTTTACGGAAATTAAACAGCAGAATTCAGAAATGAGTGCTAGTCTACAATTCATGTCTGATAAATACGACGCACTTCTTGAGAAACTTCACAACCTGGAAGAAGATAGGGTAAGGGACAGAAAATACATATCTCAGCTCGAAGAAAAAGTTGAAGCATTGGAAAGGAAATTAAGATCAACCGGACTGGAAATACGCAACGTTCCTAAAACAGTCCAGGATGGGAATAAATTTGAAACAAAAGAAGACATTTCCAGTTTTGTGATAAATCTGGCTAAAACAATCGAGCTCCCACTGGTCGACTCGGATATAAAAGACGCATACAGAGTCAACTCTAGCAAAAACGCCGACAAACCCATTATCGTAGAACTGAATAGTGTCATTAAGAAGGAAAATCTACTGCGCGCAGTCAAAACCTTCAACAAATCAAAAGGCAAAGAACAGAAGCTAAATACCACTCACCTTAATGTTCCCGGCCCTGCAAAACCTATTTTTGTCTCGGAGACCCTAACATCTAAAGCACAGAGATTGTTTTATATGGCTCGAGAATTCACAAGAGATTATGGATACACCTACTGCTGGACCTCCCGAGGACAGGTCTACATCCGTAAGAATGATGGCCAACCCCTATTGCGCATCGAGTCTGAAGCAGACTTTTTTAAACTGATAGAAAACAAGTGACTAGTACTTTCTATTCTAATACCTAAGATAAACTTCAAATCTATTTTTAATTTAAATCTGTTAACTATTGCTAATATTGTATTAATACTACCGACACATACATACTATACACACATATTAACCATACACACTCGTTTTATAAACCAATACTACCTCACATCTCTCACAATATCTACCAAGCTCATCTCTCACACTACTGACTCGCGATCCACAAAGCAGTATCCAACTCGCCTAAACCATAACCCATTTACCCTACCTTGTGAACCAAGAGAATGTCTAAATTCTGAATCTACTCTGAAAGTTAAATCAATATTACACGTCAACTATACATTTTTGAACAACATTCGATTCGCTAAGAAATAATAGAAATATCGATGACTTTGTGGTGTCGAGCTCGTTTAGGTCCGATCCTGAGAATTGCATAAACCTGCTTTCACCGAGCAGAGATAGGTTGAATATAATAACTCAAAATATTCGTAGCATATCAGCAAACATCTCTGGCTTTGAAGTGCTCCTTTCTAGGATCGGTGTAAGTCAGGATATCATAGTTCTTACTGAGTGCTGGCTATCCTGTAACCCAAATATCCCCTCACTGGAAGGTTATAATCATTTTTGTACTGCAAGGATTCGAAACCAAAACGACGGTGTTGTAGTGTATGCTAAGAAACACATCAAAAACATAACTGTATCGGAACCTACAGTTAATGATGCAAATTGCCTATCATTAGTAATTAATAATGACTTATGTTTACTGGCCATTTACAGATCTCCTTCAGTTAAGGATCTTTCATGCTTTCTAAATTCCCTAGACACCATATTGAAAAACTGTTCTTCGTATAGGAATCTTTTTATAATTGGAGATATTAACGTTGATATTGGGGATGGTAATAATGATGCAGGGTCCGCAGATTATCTAAATCTAGTTGCAAGTCACGGTCTACTACCAGCACACACACTGCCTACTCATGGGAAAACCTCACTAGACCACGCTATAATTAAAACTATCCTATCTGCCACTTCTATAGTTGTTGACTCAGTTGTTACGGATCATAATTCGGTAGTACTATCACTAGATAAAATCAAAACCCCATACGTATTAAACACAAAAACCAAAACGAATACTGTGGAATTGAAAAAATGCATCACTGAAATTGACTTTGCACCTATCTACACCCTCGCAAATGCTAATGATGCCCTTGAATATCTCTTAAACTCAGTAACAAGTGCCATAAACAAATGCTCAACAACGTTTAAAGTGCCCCACAAACAGAAAATTGTTAAGCCTTGGATCACACCGGGGCTGCTGAGGTGTATAAGAAATCGGGATAGAATGCACAAGCAACTAAAGAAATCCCCTGATAATGAGACCCTCCAGGTTACTTATAAAAGATACCGCAACTTCTGTAATGGGTTGTTGCGAAAAATTAAAAGAGGGTACGAAAAGGACAGACTAAATAAAGCAGGGACTAATTCTAAAAAATTGTGGAGCTTCATTAAAGATGTAACTCACACTAAAAAAATTAATGCCACAGCGGTTGAACTTACTAAAATACAACTAACACCTCAGGAATCTGTAAATGCGGTAAATGAGTTCTTTGTAAATGTGGCTAAAACTTTGGCAGACAAAGTTGTTCAGATTCCATATGATGATCATAAAAATAGCACCCAAGACCCGTCTTTTACCTCCTGCAATTCCTTTGTCTTACTAAACACAGATGAACAAGAGATTGAATGTTTGATTAAGGGTCTTCGTTCTGATTGTGCTGTAGGCATAGATGGTATATCATCAAACTTTTTGAAACAACACAGTAAAATATTAACTCCTCATCTTACACACATATTCAACCAGTGCATTTCTACAGGAGTTTTCCCTGATTCTCTCAAACGAGCTCTAATACATCCTATATACAAGTCTGGGGATCGAGACAGGGTCAATAATTACCGACCCATATCAGTCTTACCCTCTCTGTCCAAGATATTGGAGAGGATCATGAACGGAAGACTCACAAAGTACCTTGAGAACAATAACATTCTATCAGATAGACAATATGGTTTTCGATCAAAAAAATCTACCAACGATGCTGTTCATGATCTTACTAACCATATTGTTAAAGCCATGGACAAGGGCTCTAAGCCTTTAGCGATCTTTCTAGATCTCGCTAAAGCGTTTGACACTGTCTCTATCCCCAAGCTCATATTGAAACTGGAATCTCTTGGAGTAAGAGGTAATCAGCTCAAACTGTTTCATAGTTACTTAACAAATCGATCCCAGTGCGTTAAAGTTGGTGAATACCTTAGCAAAGATCTTCCAGTTGAGCATGGAGTCCCACAGGGAAGCATCTTGGGTCCGACGCTTTTTCTAGTGTATATCAACGAGATGTGTAACATAAACTTGGAGCGCGGCAAACTAGTGGCTTTCGCGGATGACACGGCATTGATATTCACCGGGAATACTTGGGAACAAACCTTCGCTGCTGCCCAGTCTGGTTTTGATATAGTAAATCGATGGTTAGCTGACAATACCTTATCACTAAATGTAGACAAAACTAAATTACTCACCTGCTCTATCAGGAATCCGGGAAGCAAACACAGCAGCAACTTGAAATTAGTAGTCCATAATCATGCTACGGATACCCAGCTAGATTGTGACTGTCCTATCGTAGCAAAAACTGATTGTATCCGATACCTTGGTGTAATTATAGATCAAAGACTTACCTTTGCTCCACAGATAGACGTCCTCACTGGTAGAATTCGCAAACTAATTTACATATTCAAACACTTACGTCACGTCGCTGGTCCGAAAATTCTGAAAATGGTATATTATGCACTGTGTGAATCATTACTTGGTTATTGTATCTCATCTTGGGGAGGAGCGGCCAAGACGCATCTTATCAAACTTGAGCGAGCTCAGAGAGCCGTTTTAAAAGTATGTACGTTTAAACCCTTCCGTTTCCCTACTAAAGATCTATATGAATATTGCGAAGTACTATCGGTTCGCAAAATCTTTATCCTACAAATAATAATGAAACAGCATTCCTCTCTTGCAGGCGATAAGACGTTGTTGTCTGCTCCGTCTTTCCTCCAGCAAAGACGAAAGCGTAAGAATACCGTCGCATGTACCACAATTTGCAAGACTTCGTTTAGTCAGCGATTCTACTACTTTCTTGGATGCTTCTTATATAACAAAATAAATAATATTTCACGCATTGAAAATGGTAACAGTTTTGAATGTAAAAAGATTGTGTCAAATTGGTTAATGAGTCAAACTTATCTTGAAACCGAAAATCTTCTTCACCCTGTCTCTTAGGTAAATATAAAATAAAAGGCGCACACACTCTCATACAAACACACTCACACACCCTCACACATGTACACATACATATACACGCATACCCATACACACTCTCACACACTCATACACTATAATTCAAATATGTTCTTTTATTTTGTTAACTTTGTTTTTATTTTTGCATTGTTCTTTGTATGTCTATTGTTTAGGATCTCCTTCAGAGTTTCAATTACGTCCGGACGGATGGAGGCCTGGTGGCTGTAGCACAATTCCTAGTTTCTAGGTCTTAGCACTAACACCAGTCTCCACATAAAAATGTACCTATATTTTAAGACCATTATGTTATTGAAAACTGTGTGGAGAGAAATAAACGTTTATTATTATTATTATTATTATTATTATTATGTCAAGAAACAGTTGGTACATGTCTTCCGTGTGGAACCCGGACTCATATGAAGAGTCTAAGAGACCTCTCCACAACGCGCTACAGACGCTAAAATCAAATCAGTGAAGGCTTTGTGTAAAACCATAACCTCAGGTTCACCGCCACCTACATCTCGTAAACAACCTTCAGCCGTGAACCGACCAAATTAATTACTCTATGAATATTAATCGGACAAACCGAGGTTTCGATAGCAGCTTGCGGTACAAGTAAAAAGCGGAGAGAGTTTTCTTATATAACGATAGTAGCTTCCGAATTCAAAATTGTCCAAGTTTTTATTTCCGATCATAATCTTATTTAAGAACGAAGCTCTTCTCAATGAAATATTTTTCACTCTTGGCTCCATTTCTATAAGTGCTTTTACTTCTTAAGGGAATATAATTCAGAGCGCGCTCCATACAAACGAAGTCTGGTGATATTTTCAATACCAACTAATTAAAGTCAATGAAATTTTGCAGAAACAATCTAGAAACAAATCTCTATGCTTGGATCTTGTCCGATTTTCGGTAAAATATACAGTTTCAATGCTAGGATTAATTTAAGATTTATATGGGAATCTTTGAGGCACTGTAACTTTAAAACGATACATGACAAGATACAAGCATAGAGATTACTTTCTAGATTGTTTCTGAAAAATTTCACTGACTTAGTTAGTATTGAAAATATAACCATACTTCGTTTGTATGGAGCGCGCCAACAGTAATATATCCTTAATAGGACAGGACAGTAAAATTTTCTTCGACATATGTATCCTGAGTAAGAAAACTCTGTCTAGTTTGTCCTCTACATCTGTCCTTCTAAACTACTTTTAAAGAAATTATTGTACTATATCGTCCACTCGTCCAAAGAATTGCTAAACTAAAGTGGCAGTGGGCGGGACACATTGCTCGCAGAACCGATGGCCGATGGGGATGAATAGTTTCCAAGTGGCGACCGCGTACCGGAAAGTGCAGCGTGGGTAGACAAGGTGGACTGACGACCTGGCCAGTGACCAGTTGTCCAGCCGTTGTGGCGATCCTTGGAAGAAGTCTATGTCCAGCAGTGGACGTCCATCGGCTGAGATGATGATGATGACGATCGTCCACTCATACTTCCCAGGTTATCTGATGTTTTCAGCATATTGATCTTTTCTTTAACCCTTCTCCCACTTGAGATTTTTAGAAAATTATTATTATCTTTTTTATGAGACGTCGATAATGACAGCCATAAAATTTAACAATGCAATTACATTCAAATCAAATTATTTGTATTATTAACTTATACTAGCATATCCGTTTGTTCGAAATATTAATGAAATAAATTTCTACGTATTAACAGTGTAGTTCCATTTTATAGCACCAGGCGTTGTGTTTTTCTCTCATCATCGCCAACCTCCTGAAACCTAAACCACAGTCAAAGCACCAAAGGGGAATATTGATGTAATCCGTAATTGAGGTCCGAGGGTGTTGAGACATGTTTTTAAATGCGTGTTTTGTAGATCGGGGGCTGATCGACGGTCTGACAGGGTCATTACGTTACAGCGTTAAGCTCGTAGTCCAGTGCGCGTAGCGATTGTTCGTAGCGCTACGGTGCGCGTAGTAATTATGGTTAATGTTACGATGCGCGTAGTGACAATGCTTAGTGCTACGGTGCGTAAATTTATTAATTTATTGTACACAAAGATACAATGATACTCTTACTAACAGTTGCACGTACGTTCATTAAAGTTAATACTCCTTTAAATCTCTTGCTAGCTTTTACTATGTCAACAAGACAAAAATTGACAGCAAGAGATTTAATGGAGGATTAACTTTAATGAACGTACGTACAACTGGCAGATAGTTGAGAAAAAAATGTACAAAGGGCGAGCCAGGAAGGTGGCATAGGAATTGTCTATACCTGGAGAACAGACTGGCTTACAAGAGGTGAAAAATGAAAATACGCCTCGGTAATGTTCGTCCTTCTTTCTTAAAGATCCGTCTTTGTTTCCGACTTCAACTTTGTCCCTTTCTAGTCCAACGACAAAAATTAATAGAAAGGGACAAACGTAAAGTTGAAAACATGGATGACGGACACGTACGAAAGAAGGAAGAACATTATCGACCGTCATGTTAAATTATTTGCTTCCATGCTTGTATGGAGGATTGGTATCCATTGGTTTATATTCATTGGGCGAGCTTATCTCTGAAGAGACTTCCTACGAAGTGCGTATTATGCGAATGCTTATTTCTACGGCGCGCCTAGCTATTATGCTTAGTGCTACGGTGCGCGTAGTGATTATACACCATGCTACGATGCGCATAGGGATTATGCTTATTGCTATTTTGCGTGTAGTGATTATACATTGTGCATGTATGCAGCGATTATTCGTAGCGGTGTGGCGAAGATGATTTTTCATAACCGATTTCGTCTACAGTTACTGTTTTCTTAGAAAAGCAGTCGGGTACGCCAGAAATGAGGGAGTAAATTTATACATTCTCTCGTCCTTACCCTCCTCAACCTGATGAAGCAGGAAAAGTTGGAGTATTAAAAACTGTAATTCTGTCATTTTTGGCACCTAATTTTTTTTGTGAAAACGTGCGATTTGTTTGTCTTTTAATGTTTTTAGCATAACTTCGAGTGGATGCTTAGGTTTTATCTAAAAGGGTGTGTTGAATTAAAACGGGATAAATTTTAACGCGGATTTAATAAGGGTCTCGGGTAATTATTTGATACTTTATTGTTCAATCAACAATATTGCTATTCGACTGTTAGAACTCGGAAAATGCTTGTTTCCTCAACCGAACCAAAGTGTTTATTGATTTACAACACCACTATCTTTTCGGTGAAGGAAAACATGACAAGGAAAAATGTACATGCCGAAATCGCTAAAAAAATCTGTTGTTCTACAAAACTGCAGACCTATTGTTGTTATTGATAAACACTTAAATTAACTTCTCAAATAAGATTATTCTGTATTTAAAAATGAAACTAAGCCCTGTAACTGTACTCTTGATTGCACTGTAATTAGTGTGTGATGCCTAACGTCACGCAGCAACTGTGGATCTCCCGCTAAACTCCATACGGAGTTTTGGAGAGAAATTGTGTATTCTAGATTATAATCATTCTGTAAAAGTTAAATAAATTAAAAAAATATTTAAAAAAAACTCTGCTATTATATAAAGCACAAACTGTAAACTTAAGAGAAGTTTATTCCGTATTCGTAAATGCCCGCTACATACAAACAAAGTCTGGTGATATTATCAATACTAATCAATTAACGTCAATGAAAATTTTCAGAAACAATCTAGAAACTAATCTCTATGCTTGTATGAAGTCAGATTTTCGATAAAATATAGATTTTTAGTGCTAGGATTAATTTTAAGATTTGTATGTAAATCTTTGAGGCACTGTAACTTTAAAACTATACATTTTAAAGAAAATCTGACTTCATACAAGCATAGAGATTAGATACCAGATTGTTTCTAAAGACATTCATTGACTTTAATTGGTTTATATTGAAAATGTCACCAGACTTCGTTTGTACGGAGCGCGTTACACGAAAATGAGATGTCAAAGCTTTGCTGATTTGCTGACATTACATCTCGTAGAGGGAAAATTAATAGATGTTAAAACGTGTTTTGCCCAAGTTTTGCCCAATGAACTCAATAAGAGATGCACATAGCACATTCGCTCTTGTTAAAAAGGAAATCGCCACCTTATTGCTGTCCTTATAGACGTAATCACTTTTTTTTACTACGACCACCTTACTCCGACATGTGACTTCATATAAATTGTATAGGATTTTATGACTATCGCTGTCACGTACGCGGTTATACGAACATTCTGTCTACCAGCGTAAGCGAACAAAAATGTTATCTATGTTAACAGCTCTATAAGATTTAAAGGAAGGTAAATGACATCATCAGATTTAGACCAAAATGAAAAAGTGGCGGCCAAAAAAACAAAATGCGATATTCTGTTAGGACTTGTCCTTTTAAACATTTATTATTATGGCACCAACGCTGTAGATCCATTATCCTTGGTTTTATTTGGGTCCGAAAAATCTGACTTTTCATACATTTTTGATATAATAAAACTTACAGCTACAGCTTTCATGCCACAATATAAAATGCTTAGAACTAGTTCCAACAGAATATGGCATTAGTTTTGTTGGCCGGTACTTTCACATTTGGACCCAAAATGTATGAAACGCCGATGATGTCCTTCGTCATCTCACTTTCGTATTCACGTTTGAGTTTCTTAGAATTGTACGAAATAATTATTACAAAGGAATGTCTCTTTTATACTCCAATATTCATTTAGTAAGCACGCACTTCTTGAATGCAGTATTAGGTATTGTCACGGATGCTACCAAACGTCTAGAATGTTCTAGACAATTGAATTTCGATCGTTTTTTCGTTATTCCTTTGTTCCCCTTCCAAACGCTTCTACTCCCTTCCCGAACATTCCTGAACACGACTGTCTTTTCGTTATTTTCTATTTCTTTCTAATTATTCCTTCTCCCTCTTTCTTCTAGAACATTCCTAAACAACATTAAAATCTAAAAATGTTTTCATCGGGGTGAGGTCTTGAACCCACGACTCTCGGCTTAAGTGTCATCTACAATCCATGCGTCGACCGCTGAGCCACGGAGACTGTTAATAAACCGTCCGAATTTTACGTTCGACGTTTGGTAGCATCCGTGACACTATGTATGTGATTACATTCCATCCAAAAACGCAAATTAAGAAATTGTAAAAAATGTTAGCTTTAATTTTCTTTACGCCAATTGCCCATCTGGTCCCGTCAGCCATGAAATTGGGTCGAAATGTTAAATCGTCCATAGAAACGGTCCGAAAAACATCCTGATTAAAATGGGTTATTATTTAACATTTTGTGGAGATTTCCGGGTTCAATTATTTACATTTTCCATTTTGTTTTTTGTGGCAATTGGCATCCGACATCTGCAAATTGTTGCAAAATTTATATTTATACAAGGTGTAATAAAATGCTTGGGTCTGAGGTCACTAGCTTATAGTTTATTTACTTTACTATATAGTATCAATAATTTATTAAATAGACTATGTATTATTGTATACATAACTTTAGCTTAAGAATTTATATTGCAATAGTTATTAAGTCGTGTTATGTTGTAGAGTTTCTGGCCGCATCTTCTCTACAGCGACACGTTCCGACGCGGTGGTAGCTTTAAAAAAAAGATTTGACGTTTGATAAGTGTGCTGCAAGCTCCTATATTGTTCGATTCCCACTGGGGACACCTAGTGATATGTCACTTTATGCGTTTATCCCCAGTTGGTTAGGACAATGCAGGCCGAATCACCTGATTGTCTGAAAGAAAGATGATTCCGTGCTTCGGATGGCACGTTAAGCCGTTGGTCCCGGCTACTATCTCTCGTAGTAGTAGTCGTTACTATACCTACAAATTTCAGAAAACATCAAATTTCAAAAAAGTTGTTACTCTATGAATTTCTATGCATAATGGTTAAAATAGTCAATGTTAGGTTCCTCTTTTGTTTTGTAATCTTAATTTTTTTTTTACTTGACCGAGATGAAGCTCAAAAAGAGGGTAATGTTTATGCATAGTAATCTATATTTGGACAACATGATAAGTTTCAGTACAATGTTAGGTTACCTTTTTGTGCTTTTGCTGTAGGGTCTTCAACTCTGCCATAAACGATCTCTGGAATTGGCTCTCTAATAGCCATGCTTTCTTATACTTTCTCCCGTTTGCAATGGAGGGAAGTCGGATATTGGTTTATCCTACTCCTCCTATCTTCTTAGATTAAATTAATTGCGGGTTCCAAAACAGATTAAAGTCATCCCCCGGGCTCGCTGGACTTCATTGTCTAGTGTTGTGAATGGTCGCCGCTGTTGATCCTGGTTTACAGGAGTTACAGTGGTGAGCATTTGTGGTGGGTCCATGCCCGAT
Source organism: Agonopterix alstromeriana (assembly GCA_963924505.1). Lineage (NCBI taxonomy): Eukaryota > Metazoa > Arthropoda > Insecta > Lepidoptera > Depressariidae > Agonopterix > Agonopterix alstromeriana. Next base: position 11,830,442 of record OZ004684.1, read on the forward strand.
CATGCCTCAGTGGTCTAATGGTAAGCATTGGACTCTTGACACGGAGGCCGTGGAGGTTCGATTCCCACGGGGGGCAACTAGTGATATGACACTTAGTGCGTTTTTCCCCAGTTGGTTAAGACATTGCAAGCTGAATCACCTGATTGTCTTAAAAGAAATATAATTCCCTGCTTTGGATGGTACCGGCTGCTATCTCCGGTGGTGTTAGTCGTTACATTAAAGACCACATGAGATGCCGGAAGGCGGTTTGAAAAATCTGACACCAGGGCTTGCCGCCCTCACTATAAAGAAGAAATACCATGGTCTAAGGTAGTACCATACTCATCCATAAACAGTAACTGAATCTCTACAACGCTAACAACCTCCATTAATCAAATGCACTCAATAAAAGTAACGATACAGATCTCGAAACACACAAATATCGGCATTTTGTAAACATTTCCAACATAATAGTCGTTTCATCCGTGTTATTTGTTTCTTTCTTATTAATGTCGTTGGATTCAACGCCATAAAATCCTCTGTTAACCCCACTAGTAGGCTGGCACATAATCCTATAAAAGCAAAGCTCATAAAAGCAGTCTATTTTCGTTAGCCACCACGCGTATCCAGTGATTGGTCAGATTTTCTTCTTCAGCGTATGCAGCATTTCCTCTCGATGTTTCCTTCACCGTTTGATTTACAGAACGTTAAAATTCTGTAGAGTACAAAACACGCAATAATACTACAATAGCTGGCAAACACCTTGTCTGCGCAGAACAAAACTTTTAGCCGAAAACGCTGCTGCGCACATCCCTCACCTTTATCTGAAAACGCTCCCCTGTTTTCATATAAGTTTCACTCGTACTATGAAAATTACAAAAAAAATAACTGATGTCCACTGTGACAACAAATTGTTGACTTTCACTAAGATTTATGCCATTTTTGTCGGTCAAATTTGCATTTAAATGGCATCAAGCCCCATACGATGGCATGAAAACCACTGGCTGGCGCTGGACATCAGGTTTTTCTGTTCAAACCTTCTGGGGTGCCCAGCCCAATATCTTTTCATTAAAAACTTGTTTTAAATCAAGATTTAAAAAAATGCGAATATTTTTGTTTAGCTAGACATACGGTCAGTTTCACGTACGTTTATTAAAGTTAATCCTCCATTATACCTCTTGCTAGCTTTTAATGGAGGATTAACTTTAATTAACGTACATGCAGGGCAGTTTAAGTATCAAATGCTACAACCGTAACTCAAGCTCACTCTACAAATGATTCGTAATTCGCTCCACAAACGGCTTTCAGCAGATTTGATGTCGATCTGTCCGTCCTATTTAATTCATGTTTCACTACTATTCCAAACTATTCAGTGGGTGTTTTTGTATGCGACGGATGACATAGCTATGACTATGGCCTGATCTTCTTCTTTCGTGTCAGCATGAACTATATCGTCTGACAAGAAAATCACTCATGTAATGTTGTAGTGTAAAGATAAGCCTGTCAGCAATGATCGTATCGAGGCTGACTGCCCAGGGTGCGCTAGACTAACTCTGGTTTCCTCACTCAGGAGGCTTTTTCCTTGCACGATGTCACAGAATAGAATCTTAGACTATTTATATTATGAACTAGTTCTAGTAGATTCTCCTCTCAATTCTAAACAAACTACTTTCTAGTTTTGCGTTAATTCATTAACATGTTGTTTAGTTATCTTATATGCACAGAAAATAAGGTCGCCATACCCACCGAATCGTTAAACACAGAAGCATCCATTACCAACAATTACAAAGCCATCAAGATAGTTTGTCCATAAGTTAGTAGGTACTTCTGGTTTGTGTTCAAACTTTGTTATTAGAGTTTAATAATTTGATATTACGGTTCCAATCTGCGGTTGATTGATTGTTGGATGTCGAAGGAATGTAGAATCATGACTTTGACTCACGACTCGGTCGGCAGGAACTTTGCTACAACTACTAGGTACAGTAATGACAGGCCTACCGCCTTTGCAGTTTAGGCCACCTTTAAAACTTAGCTGTCATTTCATACAAAAAGATAAGCATGTGTGATGTGTGAGCGAGAGAGGAATACGCCATTGCCTACATTTTCCGCAATGCTTTCTGCCAGAGAGGGTGAGGTGGATTTTGGTGGGGTCCGTACCTACTGTATAAATACTAGATGCACCTTTCGTAGTTAACAAGGAACCCTTATAGTTTCCCCATGTCCGTCCGTCTGTCCGTCTGTCCGCGGCTTTGCTCAGAGACCCTTAGTACTAGAAAGCTATTTTTTTTTCATAAGAATTGTTAATAAGCATACCACAGCATAGCCTAGCATACGCTCACGAATATATTTCCCCAGGGGGTAGTCAGAGATATTATAAAAACTCAGAACATCCACGTTTCACTAGTAATACCGAAACTGTGTGTGACGGGGAGTGAGCCCGTCGCCACTTATAATGGACAGTGGGTACAATACATGCCTCGAAATTGAAGCCTGCAGGTTTCCTCACGATGTTTTCCATCACCGAAAAGCCGATTGTTGATACGAGTCGGCATGGACGGGGATCGAACCGTCGCCTCCTGCACTACAGGCAAGATTACTCGCCACTGGACCACCACGGATTTTGTTAATAAGTATACTATTATTAACTATTAAAATGGTTTAGGTTCTAAAATTAATATCAGCCTTTCATCATCATCAGCCTGTCATCGTCCACTGCTGAACATAGGCCAAGGCTCTAGTCTCTCCCCGCAACTTTTTATTCGGTCGTCAGTCCAACTGGCTGTGCAGGGCTGTCCCATACAAAACTGCTGTAACTACCCGCCTCAAATGTATGGGACAGCTGATTTTTTTTCGCGTATCCTGAGGTAGGCTCCGTAGTGAAAGTTGTTCAGTTTGATGGTCTGAGTTCACCGTTTCAGTATTTGCTAGGCTGTCACATACACCCTGTATATGCTGACAGATTTTTTTGTCCAGGCCATCAAACTGAATAACTTTCTCAATAGGACCAACACCGAATTCGCGAAAAAAAACAGCTGCCCCATACATTTGGCTCGATACATACCGATACATCGACCCTAGGTGTACATACTTACATTGTTGCTTATTAGAATCCGTGTACACTTCACACAGCAGACTTAAGCAAATTTTTTCACTCCAATTACTTCTCTCAAAAAAAACATAACCCTCCTTCTGTCGCAGTCGGGTAAAAAACTATATCGTGCTGAAATTTTGAATCTCACGTTCATACCTATCCCCGCACAATCCCGCCAAAAATAAAAGGAAAGGGAACGCGCCGACAGTACGCAGAAAAAATTCCCGGTTTTCATTTCATTCTTTGCATTTTAAAAATTCCATTTTACGCTTCACGCTTTCACAGGCATTTTGATTCGCCGAGTTACCTGGACCGTGTTTGAATGGAAGAGATAATGAGACCTTACCTTATGGGGACTTTAACAGTACATTATGATACAAGCGAGCTAAGTTGGTCATTACAGTCAAGGCTGGACTGCAGCACGAGCCGCAGGAGAGGGCTGTAAACGAGCCGAGACTGTAATTACCAACGCACACACACTGACGAGGAAAACATAAATAAAATTTCACAAAAAGGTACAGACAAATATTTGTGGAAAATGGTGCCAGGATTCTTTCTTCCCGCGCCATGCGCCGGTGTTTTAACTAGTTATGAGCGCGCAGGTATTTGCGGTAGTGTAAAGAAAACGCACGCGTGTTTTATAAACTGCATTATGAACTTAAAAGCGGTGCAATAAGAGTTACTTTTCGAGAAAGTATATTGAAAAAGTTATTATACCTATAATTGCGTTGTAGCATATTATGTGAGATTTTTGGGACATAATAAGCCCACTGTAAATCTGGCGCGTCGGTGGTGTCGCGTTGCGGAGAGCTATGACAACTCAATCTTGAGGTCCAGGTTTGAATCCGCACGGACCACATGCCATGTACCAATGAGTTTTTTTTTCTAACTTATGTACGTAATACCGACTGCTCTCAAACGGTGAAGGAAAACATCCTACAAACCTGCATACACTGAAGAAGAAATTCCGATGCGTACGTGAAGTCTACCAATCCGCATTGGGCACGCGTGGTGGACTAACTCCCATACACCGTCTCTTGGAGGGCACAGGCTCGGGATTATTGCAGGCTGATGATGATGATTAACTATTTATATAACTTGAAATAAAAAAAGAAGCCGTCGATTCAATGCTTTCGTACTTTCCCTGTTATTCTAAAATCAACTATACATTTAATGTAATCATATGCTTACGACTATATTCCCCGAGGGTAGTCAGATATATTCTGATATATTTCGTTTCTCTAGTATTCTCACCGATCCCCGCTTCCCAACCCGTCGCGTAATCCCAGCAACGCCCATTACCGAAGTCCGTACCCCCCTGGGGTGCCCCTTGGGCAGGTTGCTTAAATCACTGGTTCGGTGATCTACCAGGGCGCTTCGCCGGCACTGGTATGGCCACCTCCAAAAGCCCGATGTAAAAAGCAGTAAATGCTCACTGAGGAAACTGTACATGTCAGTCAAAAAAAAAAAAAAAGTTTCTCTAGTAGTACCGAAAATCTGTCCAGTGTGACGGGGAGTGAGCCCGTCGCCACTTGTAATGGACAGTAGATATAATACATGCCTTGAAATAGAAGCATGCAGGTTTCCTCACGATGTTTTCCTTCACCGAAAAGCCAGTGGTATTACAAACCGTACATAAATTCCGAAAAATATCGTTCAAATTTAAACTCCATCTGCCTTTTCCAGTAATACCTTGCTGAAACAAGTTTATGAATGCAATCCGTTTTGACCGGGTATTTAATTAATGTACCGATAATTACTGGAGACTTATTTAGCGAAGCGATTAACCGATGAATGTCAACTGAGAAGAACACTATACGATATAATCGTTTTGCCCGAGTATAGCATACGTGCCTACCTATTGTGTCAGTGACCAATTATGTCGTTTACAAAATCGGTAACGTAATTTTGACTGTAGGTATTAAGCAATTTTTAAGTAGAATTTTGATTCTGTGTTCATAAATATCCATTGGACTGCCTCCATGGTCTAATGGTTAAGAGCATTGAGCTCTTGACACGGAGGTCGTGGGTTCGATTCCCATGGGGGACACCTAGTGATATGTCACTTTGTGTGTTTTTCCCCAGTTCGTTAGGACATTGCAGGCCGAATCACCTAATTGTCTGAAAAGAAAGATGATTCCGTACTTCGGATGACACGTTAAGCCGTTGGTCCCGGCTACTATCTCTCGTGGTAGTAGTCGTTACATAAAAACCACGTCAGAGGCCGTAAGACGGTCTGAAAAAGCTTTGACACCAGGGCTTGCCCACACGATAAGAATAATATTTATTGTCTGAAATTAAATAAGTAAATATTAAGATGCAAAATTGCCAAAAAACACCATTTCGATTTGATAACAATTGGATCGATTTGTTACACAATAAAGCCCTGGGCTCCGTTTCATAACGTTTGATGGTCGAGCATTTTATTCACGTGAAAGAAAAAGACAAACCTAACTTTGACGAACTCTTTCTTTATAGAGATTGAAAATCTTGTTTTGAAACGCTTATGAGAAATAATCCTACTAATATTATACAACGTGTTATTGAATTAACGCAAAACTAGAAAGTAGTTTGCTTAGAATCGAGAGCAGAATCGAATTATCATGTTTTCAACATAGGTAATTTTTTTCAAAATAATAAATAATTTGATTGTCAAATTTAAAATTTCCTGAACTCGATCTCAATCCAACGCTCGGGCACTCTCACCCTACTTACTACCAAAACAAGATTCTTAAAATGTATCCACGAGCACGCTAGCGCTTTCTTTCATTGCTGAAATGATAATAAATCATTTTTGCCTCAAAACTTAAAATGCGAATAACTTTAAATTTTAAGTATCAAAATAATGAAATTATAGTTTCAGTCTAATTATTTTGTTATAAATCAGTTGGGGTGTATGAGGTTTTGCGCTTATTCATTAACACGTTGTATATGCGAAAGGTTGTATGTATGTATGTTTTTTACTCTTTCACGCAAAAACTACTGAACGGATTTTGATGAAACTTGACACACAGATAGAATATTATCTGGATTAACACATTGGATACTTTTTTAAGGTCTACGCAGACGGAGTCGCGGGCAACAGCTAGTAATAAATAAAATTAAAGTTGAGTAGAGTGAATAATGTCAAAGATCTGCCAAAAGTTTAAGACTTGTCAGAAAACTCCATAATATCCTACATATCATTTGACAGGCAAAATTCAACGATGATTCGGAAGCGAAATAAATAAATCTTCAATTAATTTAAATTCTTAATCCCTCATTAATTCTGATTCTGAATTCTTTCTGTTTTTGTTGCACTTCCGGATAAAGCTCCGATGGTTTCATTGTTCAAATTTTTCGTACAATAAATAATTAAAAAAAAAAAATTGCGAAAAATTATCAATAAGTACATAGACACAATGTATAGAATAGACAGAAAAACGATTCCGACATTATCGTTTATCGATCTTTGGGTAGACTAACCGTTCGTATCCAGTAATTAGGGAGTCTGTGTTCCCGGTGAAATTACGGGCACTAATGTACAACAAAGTTGGAAAAAAAAATTATTATTCGACAGGTTTGGTTTTAATTTCACTATTTATAATAATTATTATTGAGTCAATTGATCTCTCAAACGTTGAAGGAAAACATTGTGAGGAAACCTGCATACGCTAAAGAAGAAATTCCGATGCGTATGTGAAGTCTACCAATCAGCATTGGGCAGCTAACGCCCATACACCCTCCTTGAGGGTAGGCCTGTGCTCAGCAATGGGACGTATACAGGATCCTTCTTAATATGCTGACACTTTTTAAGGGGATGATCAGACCGTCAAACTGAACAACTTTCTCTATGGCACTAACATCGAAATCGCGAAAAAACAATCTGCTCTTCTATACAAAACTGAAAACCTACTTCAGCCAAATGTATGGGACAGCTGATTTTGTTCTTTTTCAATGTTGGGTCCATAGAGAACGTTGTTTAGTTTGACGGTCTGATCATCCCCTTAAAAAGTGTAAGCATATTAAGAAGGACCCTGTATAGGCTGTGATGATGATGATGATAAATCCAGATGGGAATATTTCCGTAAGTTTATGTATTTAAAAACAAAATTACAACGAATCTATGTTATTTAGCAACCGATTTCATGTAGCGGTCACTAATTTTGTATAGAACCGCAAATTAATATGGTTTTCACTCCATAGTACCCTGCTGTGAACAACACTTATCTCCACATGAAGGCACGTATACCAAACGATTTTAAAACTTACTGTAGAGAAAAAAGAGTTATTTCGTGTGACTTTGATTGTACAAAATGCGCATTTTGCTATTTAATTTTACACATATTTCGTTAATACGGTAATTGTGTTTTAACAATGTTAGTTAAATAATATAACAACGTATATACTTTGAAAGCAAATTGGCCACTAATATGATGCACTGGGCTGAACCACAGATTACTGATATGTAGTAAGGCTAGCAAGCTACAGATGCGACAGTGAAATTTGCACTTAGTTCTAAAATTTCCGTTTTGGCGCTGCTGTCGTCAAGCTAATTTGTATAAAACTTATAGGTATCTATCTATCTATTTAGTAGGCAGAGACCAGAGCGCGCCATCTACTACGATCCTTACATACCTCTTTTGCCTCATTCACATCCATACATCTCTTCATACATGCCCGTCGGTTTCGAGTACTCCGCATCTCCCCTTCGTGTAAGACGCAACCGACTTGATCAGAATACGTCCTACGAGGGCGCCCTCTGCCGACACTTCCACTCACTTTAGCTCCATATATCTCTTTCGTACATCTGCTATCACTCATCCTCTCCACATGACCAAACCAACGAAGCATACCCTTCTCTATTCTTTTCACAACATCTTCTTTCAATTGACATCGATCTCTAATCACACAATTTCTCACTCTATCTCTCAGCGTAACCCCACACATATTTATATTATTAACTTATAAGTATGGATACAGTCATTCCGGCAAAAATAGGGATATTTGAACAAGGAACAAAATAATCAACGATATTATTATGTCATACAACTGAGAAGAATTAGGGCTTCTCAAGGATTCTCAACTCAAACGAAAATACCAGGAAAAACAAAAGATATAAGCTTCTAACGCAAATCACGGCAAAACGCTGTTGCTGAGAGTTCAATATGGCGTCCTATCATCGACCAATGATGACGTTCTCACCGATCCCCGCTTCCCAACCCGTCGCGTAATCCCAGCAACGCCCATTGCCGAGGTCCGTACCCCCCTGGGGTGCCCCTTGGGCAGGTTGCTTAAATCACTGGTTCGGTGACCTACCAGGGCGCTTCGCCGTCACTGGTATGGCCACCCCCAAAAGCCCGCTGTAAAAAGCAGTAAAAGCTCCCTGAGCAAACTGTATGTCAGACAACAAAAAATTAAAAAAAAATGATGACGTTTCACAAGGGGAAATGTGACTTCAGTGCCAAAACGCCTATATCGGAACTAAAGCTGTCATAGGCCTGGACTGAACCCATAGATTAATATATGTCTACATTAGTTATAGATAGGTAAGTCCGAAATATTCAGGGGTTCAGGGGTGTTTCAGACCATCAACTTTTACTATGGGACCAAACATAAAATCGAAAAAAAAATCAGCTGTTCCATACTAAACTGCAATGCCTAATGTATGAGACAGCCTCGATCAAATTGATCGTAGGAGACAGCCGATTTTTTTACGAATTCAGGTTTGCTTCCATAATAAAAGTTGTTCAGTTTGATGGTCTGAACCACCCCTGAGAAGTTCGGAGCGATAAAAAATCTACCGGTATACGTCCCACTTATGAATGCCAGATGGGAAGACTAAAATATCTGGTAAAAATATCAAAAAATCGGGTTTTTGGAATTACTGTCGGGACAAATCAAAATGATACTTTAATCAAAAATTTACAAATGAAACTTAACTTTTTATTTGGCACATTATTAAGAGAATCATGCATACCATAAGTAACTATATCAACTATTATTGATAAAATTAAATTAAATTAAAAGTAAATTTCGTTCTCTGGCTAGTGGACTCGGTAGCGAAATTGGATAACGCACTTCCCCGGTTTGGAAGAGTGCGGGTTCAAGTCCCGCCCGAGACGAATTTTTCAATCTTTAATTTGATAGGTAACTATATCTTAAGTTACAAACTAATATAAACTTATTTTTTACGTTTGTAACATGCCCTTGGCATTCGATTTCACTTAATCCACCGACTGTGATCCTTGAGAAGAAACTAATTATTTAGAAAAGTTTAAAAAAATTAAAAAACTAGTTACATCAATGTTCAGTCTAATTATTAACTCGGTTCGAGTTAAGAGAAGTTTATTCCGAATGCGTAAATGCGCGCTGCATACAAACGAAGTCTGGTGATATTCTCAACACCAACCAATTAAACTAAGTGCAATTTTGCAAAAACAATCTAAGAACAAATATCTATGCTTGTATCGTGTCCGATTTTCGTTAAAATATACAGTTTCAATGCTAGGATTAATTTAAGATTTGTATGGAAATCTTTGAGGCACTGTAACTTTAAAACTATACATTTTAAAGAAAATCTGACACGATACAAGCATAGAGATTTGTTTCTAGATTGTTTCTGCAAAATTTCATTTGGTTTAATCGGTTAGTATAGAAAATATCACCAGATTTCGTTTGTATGGAGCGCGCCAACAGTAATTTACCCTTAGCTACCGCGCGGTTTGGTTTTTTGTCGGGAAATTTTGTATCTTTTCGGGAGTCTTGACATCATATAAAATGTCGGGTCAATCCAGACGTATCCTGACCATCTGGCAACCCTAGTCCTACTGCAGGGCATATGCCTACCCTCAGGAAGGGTGCGTGGTCGTCAGTTATTATTATCGTTTTAAATGTATAGCGCCTGAAATTATTTGAGGACGTGCAGGAAATGCGTTACAAAGTAATTGCTATTCATTTTCACAAATTAAAGGGTTTTTTAAAAGTAGGTAGTGAGATGGTTTGAAAGTCTATCTAACATAAAAAGACATCAAACGATTTGATCCAAACTGTGAAAATGGGGACCAAAAAAAAATGCTGTAGGTCCATTGTCCTTTATTTTATTTGTGTTCAAAAAACCAACTTTTTCATACATTTTTGATGTAAAAAACTTACAGCTGCAGCTTTCATGCCATAATAATAAATGCTTAGACGGGAAAGTGCTAAAAGAATAATTCATTAGTTTTTGTTGACCGGCACTTTCACATTTGGACCAAAAATGTATGAAACGCGGGTGATGTCTTTTATGATCCAATTGAATTTTCAATATCTAAATGACGAAAAAAATCAGCTGTCGCATACATTTGAGTCGAGTTGATACTGCAGTTTTGTGTGAAAGATGTTCAGTTTGATGGTCTGAAGCATTCTCTTAAGTATTACTAGGGTGTTTTATGACACCCTGTATACATAAACTTACGATCGTAATATCTTTCAGGGTCGTCAGAAACATTGCTACAACTATACACGCAGTTGTAACAAGGCTAACTTTTGACACAGAATAGGTAATAGTATATAGTTCTATATACAGAACGGCCACTCCCCGCCCCCCTCCGACTTCAGATACCCCGCCTCACTTCACACTTTCTGGGAAACTTGAGGGAAGCTAAGCAAAGGAATGCAGTCTGCCGCGCGCACCTGTTGGATTTGACTACATAAAATTGTGTCTTTTCAGTGCCTAAAATTTTTTGAAAAATAACGCTAAATTCACATTTTCAATAAATCTTTAGCTCAAATCCTATTTTTATAATAGAACGAACAATTAAAAGTATCGAAATGTCGATGACGTTAAATGCAAAGCGTGGCTTTCAACCCTACACGCAATGTCATGGATGGTTTGCACAAAGTGCGCATGTGCAGACGCCATTTCGAAATTCAAAAACGTTCTTTAGAGTGCCGGACATGTGCTTTTGATGAAAAATAAGTATCATAGCCTTTTGCCCACAAAACTCGTATCCCTTAGTCGACTCATATGACATCCACGGCACCCCATAGGAAGAAATGGGGTAGCCTAAGACAGAATCACACAGTTCTCGATTCAGGAAAATACTATTATAAATTTTGCGTATTAACAGAAGTATCGGGGATACTATCTACAAATAATTCAAGTATAGTATTTTCAGACTGTTGAAAGCAGGTAATTAATTAGCGAAAATCTATTATTAATGAATGCATTGTTGCCTAAGCGGGCTAGTGGTGGGCAGTGTTTTATCGATAACATTAATAAGTCCGGAGGGAACAAGTGGTTGCTGACGATGCAGACTGGCCTATACACGGTGTAAGTGACAGCCTAGCAAATACTGAAACGGTGAGCTCAGAACATCAAACTGAACAACTTTCACTATAGAGCCTACCTCAGGAAACGCGAAAAAAATCAGTTGTCCCATAGAAAACTGCTGTACGTACCCGACTCAAATGTATGGGACAACTGATTTTTTTTCGCGTTTCCTGAGATAGTGAAAGTTCACTCCATAGTGAAAGTTGTTCAGTTTGATGGTCTGAGTTCACCGGAGCAACGGGGGATTTCCCGAAAGCCAATTAAAAAGAAAAGATTACAGCTAATAAAATACAAATAAAATGGGAATAATTCGTTTTTCTAAGCATAGCATCAGCATAAGCATATTTTATGCTCACGACTATATTCCCCGAGGGGGTAGTCAGAGATATTCTGAAACCTCAGAACATCCACGTTTCACCAGTAGTACCGAAGCGTACTACGTTTTTCTAAGTAAGCAGAAAAATATGAACAAATACTTAGTCAATGGATGCGCGTCTGAATGATTTTTTTTGTTTGTTTTTAGCCTAAACTTCTGTCTTTGGAGACAATTCAGATCGACATCTACCGCGGCATACCGCAGCATATATGTTGAACGACGTTTTACTAGCCGTCAAAAAATTCCTCATTAACAAAAACGTGCTTTTCTCAACTCGGCATTGGAGTCGACAAAACGGTGGAGCCATTACTTTTCAATTAGAATAGCACAATTGGCGCAATTTGTCATTTTATCGCCTTGTATGTAGCATACTCGCCATGCAGAGTAGAAGAACACTTTCATCTAGAAACTGATATAGAAGGATTTGCGACACTTACGGTAAACCTCTAAAAAAATTTTGAGGCGCCAAATATCGATACTTTTTTTCTCAAGCTGCTCATCCCTATTCTCGGAACTATTTGCAACATTTCCGACATATTGACAATTATACAAATGAATCGTACTACTGTGATATATTATGATTGTTCACGCTCTTTCGGTCCCGTTCGATTGCGAACTGCATTGTTAACGTTTTTGTTTTTTACTCGACCGAGATAAAGCTCAAAAAGAGAATTGTGTTTTTTTTTTTTTAATCTATATCTTGGACACTGTTACACAAATTATCTGAAGGAAAACATCGTGAGGAAACCTGCATGCTTCAATTTCGAGGCATGTATTGTACCCACTGTCCATTATGTGGCGACGGGCTCACCCTCCGTCACACTGGTCAGAGTTTCGGTACTACTGGTGAAACGTGGATGTTCTGAGGTTTCAGAATATCTCTGACTACCCCCTCGGGGAATATAGTCGTGAGCATATGGTTATATGATATACATTTAAAGTACCAGAATCTAGCCTGGACTTGTTTTATGATGATTAGACAACGATATAGAATACATAATATAGATACAAACGTCCATGACTCGGGTACAAATATTCATATTCATCATACAAATATTTGTCCCCTACGGGATTCGAACCCGCGACCCTCGGCACAGCAGGCAGGTTCACTACAGACTGTGATATCGGGCTGTCCAGTGTTTATAGGCATAGTAATATTTATTTGAAGAATCCGTGGTGGTCTAGTGGCGAGTGCCTGCCTGCCGTGCAGGAGGCGATAGTTCGATACCCGTCCAGGCCGACTCGTACCAATTAGTTTTTCGGAAATTATGTACGATTTGTAACACCATTGGCTTTTCGGTGAAGGAAGTCAGGTGTTCGGTGTCAAGCCTAGGCACAAAATTACTACAAGCTCAGTTTCGAATCGTACATGCTTGACACCGACTCCAATACAAACAATTAATAGTCTTATACAACGTGTTAATGAATAAGCGCAAAACCTCATACACCCCATCTGATTTATAACAAAATAATTGGATTGAAACAATAATGTCATTATTTTTATAGTTAAAATTTAAAGTTATTCGCATTTTAAGTTTTCAGGCAAAAATGATTGGTTATCATTTCAGCAATGAATGAAAGCGCTAGCGTACTCATAGATACATTTTAAGAATCTTGTTTTGGTAGGAAGTAGGGTGAGAGTGCCCGAGCAGTGGGTTGAGAATGAGTTCAGTAAATTTAAATTTTTTCAAATAAATTATTTACTATTTTGAAAAAAAATTACATGTGTTGAAACCATGATAATTCGATTCTGCTATCGATTCCAAACAAACTACTTTCTAGTTTTGCGTTAATTCATTAACACGTTGTAGATGTTAACGTGAAATTCAACGGCTGCAATATTACTGCACTAGAAGGACGGTTATGTTTTAACTTTTTTAGTTTTGAAGCCTGTGTAAATTTTTTGGTAAAAATGTTTTTATTTCATAATTTTTAATGGTAATCGCAAAGTGTATATCGGTATGAAGCAAATGCTTCAATCGCCGATGATTTGCTATCAACTTTTGAGTTCTATTGTGTAGCTCCGAAGCTCTTCATCAGATCTTCATCGAATTGAAATGAGACCATCTCGGGAGTATACCTTTCCAAATTACAACGAGTTAAGTCGAAAGTATTCGGAACTTGATGTTTTTAATAACAGATTAAACACTTTTAAAAGATATGTCCATACTATTCTCCTCTCCTCTTCTCAACACGGTACATAATTCTTACCTATATTTATTGAGTATCTTTGTTTTACTTATAATTAGCCGTAACCAATTTTACTGTAATAATTCAACTTGCAGCATAATTATATTGCATTATTATTATTTTCTTTTTTGTTTGTTTCTAGATGTTTGGTCTTTTAAAATTATTGTATAATTTTTATTTTCTTTTTTGTTTGCATGTTTGGTTATTAGATATAGTTTGGTCTCTTGAAAATTGTAATTTAAAGCATGTCTCACTTTTCTACTCATGTTGTGTACTCATTTAATTGAATCACAGTCTAGACTTAAATTATTTCGCTCATGTTACTTTATGATTTAAAATTGATTGTGACTTATTTGAGTACCTACCTAATAAATAAATAAATAAAAAAATAATTATCAAAATCGGACTGCTCTGTAAAAAGTTATGCGTGGTCATACATAAAAAAATATGCATCGTGTTAATGAATTAACGCAAAACTAGAAAGTAGTTTGTTTAGAATCGAGAGCAGAATCGAATTATCATGGTTTCAACAAAGGTAATATTTTTCAGAAAATTAAATAATTAGTTTGAATAATTTATAATTTACTGAACTCGATCTCGAATCACCGCTCGGGCACTACTCACCCTACTAACTACCAAAACCATATTCTTAAATATATCCATGAGCACGTTAGCGCTTTCATTAATTGCTGAAATGATAACAAATCATTTTTGCCTGAAAACATAAAATACGAATAACTATAAATGTTAACTATCAAAATAATGAAATTACTGTTTCAATCTGACTTGACAACCTCCTCCGTTATTTTTCGTCGTTTAAAAATATCATGTTCAATGTTATTTTATATGCCTATACAAGATGTTACAAGAGTAATAATAAATATTTAAAACTTTTAAGGGGGTTGTTTAGACCATAAAACTGAACAACTTTCACTATGGGACCAAAATCGAAATAGCGAAAAAAAAACAGCTGTCCCATACATTTAGCTCGAGTAGAACATCAGTTTTTTTCGCGATTTTGAATACTGTTCCCATAGTGAAAGTTGGTCAGTCTGATGGTCTAAACCACCCCCTTAAATGTTTATTTGTATTTTTGTAACTCTTTGTATACCTTATCAACATCTAGTGTGCCTAGGGAGTTATATGCTAGGCGGAAGAACAGTCCAGAATACGAATGAAGACGACCAAAAGAGATGTGAATTTACATTCAATCAATCATACCTACGTGCCGAACGAGATAAGTTATTGGTTTGCTTATTTTGGCCGACCGAAGAAATGGTTCTTCTGACCCTGAACTCTGAGTTTCGATTCTCAATAGGTATATGGTAACCGTTTTTCTCAGGACTTCATTGTAATACAGGGTGTAAGTGACAGCCTAGAATATGCTGAAACGGTGAACTGAACAATTTCACTATGGAGCCTACCTCAGTAAACGCAAAAATCTGCTGTCCCATACAAAACTGCTGTGCCTACCCGATTTAAATGTATGGGGCAGCTGATTTTTTTTCGCTTTTCCTATGAGGTCCATAGTGAAAGTTGTTCAGTTTGATGGTCTGAGCATCCCCTTAAAAAAGTGTCAGCATAGTAAAAAGGACCCTGTTTACATTCTAACGAAAATCTGACAACATACAAGCATAGAGATTAGTTTCTAGATTGTTTCTGAAAAATCTTATTGACTTTAATTTGTTAGTATTGAAAATATCACCAGACTTCTTACTAGCTTACATGCGTACCTACATAACAATTTATTTTTCATTTCGAAATATATCACATTACCACTGATTAAATAGTACGTCAAAAAAACGTAAGTCCGTCCATCACCACATTATGAATATTGGAAACCAATGCATGCTTCGATATAGAAGCATTATAGGATTTTTCACGAGGGTTTCCTTCAAGGGAAAAACCAGTAGAATTACAAATTCTTCTTATCGTGTGGGCAAAGCCCTGGTGTCAGAGTTTTTTCAGACCGCCTTACGGCCTCTGCCTTGGTTTTTATGTAACAACTACTGCCTCGAGAGATAGTAGCCGGGACCAACAGCTTAACGTGCCATCCGAAGCACGAAATCATCTTTCTTTTCAGACAATCAGGTGATTCGGTCTGCAATGTCCTAACCAACTGGGGAAAAACGCACAAAGTAACATATCACTAGTTGTCCCCCGTGGGAATGAACCCACGACCTCTGTGTCAAGAGCCCAGTGCTCTTCACTATTAGACCACGGAGGCAGTCTAAAAATAATACAAATAATATTATAAGAAATCATTATAAACCTCCAACCCCCCGTGAAAATAATAATAAAAAGACAATCTTGTTTTACTCTGAAAGACAGAATGTTCAACCGAAATTTACAGTTCTATCAACGATAAATTTAATGGGGGGTATACTGTTAAATTAAGGGGGGGGTGTTTAGGGCACAATCGTAATTTTGCTTATCAAGATCGAAAGTGGAGAGAGCAGTGGATTCGTAGCTTTGTTTGGAGGTGGTATTTGGTTGGGTACTTTAATTTCGAGATTAAGGGGATATAATTCGGAGCACGCTCCATACAAACGTACTATGGTGATATTTTCAATACTAACCAATTAAAGTCAATGAAATTTTGCTGAAACAATCTTGATACAAATATCTATGCTTGTATGGAGTCAGATTTTCGTTAAAATATACAGTTTCAATGCTAGGATTAATTTAAGATTTGTATGGAAATCTTTGAGGCACTGTAACTTTTAAACTATACATTTTAACGAAATTCTGACTCTATAAAAGCATAGAAATTTGTTTTCAGATTGATTCTGAAAAATTTCATTGAGTTTAATTAGTTAGTATTGAGAATATCACCATAGTACGTTTGTATGGAGCGCGCTCCGAATTATATCCTCTTAAGACCTTTTTACCTTCCGGGGTAGTCAGAAACTTTATGAAGGCTCTGCAAGACCCACTTTTCACAAAATTCCCAATACTGACTAATTTCAAAGCTAAATCTTGCAACAAATCCACACTTAAAAATTTACAGTATAATTTCTTAATACATCATGCTGTCCGTTTTTTCCGCGAAAAATAACCTGTTGTTTCATAGAAATGTATGGAACAGCAGATTTCTTTTCGCGATTTCGATGTTGTTCCCGTAGAGAAAGTTGTTCAGACCATCAAGGTCTGTCATACCTTTAAAAACGGACAGCATGTTAAAAATGTATAGCATATTTGTAACATTTGTCTGTAAGTCTGTGAATATTAGTATATACAAGAACATACAGGGTGTTAGGGAAGACAGTTGATTTGTGCTCATGATACTGAACAACTTTCTCAAAGAAACCTAATGGAAATTCACAATTATTTTGTCATCTTTTCATACAAGCATGTCAACGTTCGATCAGCATTTAGTATGAAAAGTACAATATTTTTTTTGCGAATTTCTTATAGGGATGTTCAGCATCATGGGTATAATTACCCCTTAAACTAATGCAACAGTTTACCCTACACCGTGTATTATTGAATTAAACCAGATACCGCGTCGCAACCATCAAACGAGGGCTCGAGTAAATCTGCCATTCCGAACTAATGGGCTGGTCCCTCAAGATATAAATCTTCAATATCCTCGGAGATTTGCTGGAATGGCACCCTACCCCATCCCCCATTGTTAATGTTTTGTTATTTAATTACCTAACCGAGTGAACTTTGCGAATTCTAATCAATTTCTCTCTATTTCACTTGTTTTATTGTTTTAATTTTGCTTGTTTTAGTACCATTTGGATGTTTATTGTTTTTTAATTTCGTTTGCGAATTTAAATTTAAATTTGAGATAGGATTTTATAATTGGCCGTTTTGATCGCTTTAAAATAGAGTTGGTTGACGTGAGTTATCGAATCTCAATCATGAGTAGTGTTGAAACAATTACCACTTAATGATTAATCATAATTTATTTGTAATATTCATTACATGTCACACATAAATTAATAAAATTAAACTAAAGTAATACGATTACGATTTCGATTAATGCCCTAAATAATTTGCAAATTCATGTCGAAAAATTATTCTTGTCGAAAGCCGCGCCTGCCGCGACAAGTAGTAGGGAATAATAAAGCCGAGTCGCACGCAAAAAGTGAAATCATGCTAGGCCTGCTGCCCACAGGATAAGAAGAAGACTGTACGTAGTTAAAGCAACAGTTTTACTACTATTATTCATCATCCATTCATATGCTCACGACTATGTTCCCCGAGGGGGTAGTCAGAGATATTCTGAAACCTCAGAACATCCACGTTTCACCAGTAGTACCGAAACTCTGTCCAGTGTGACGGGGGGTGGGCCCGTCGCCACATAATAGACAGTGGGTACAATAGATGCTTCGAAATTGAAGCGATGTTTTCCTTCACCGAAAAGCCAGTGGTGCTACAAATCGTATATAAATTCCAAAAAACTCATTGGAACGAGTTGGTCTGGACGGGGATCGAACCATCGCCTCCTGCAAGGCAGGCAAGGTTACTCGCCACGGGCGATTTTAACGAAAATCTGACTTCATAAAGCATAGAGATTAGTTACTAAATTGTTTCTGAAAAATTTCATTGACTTTAATTGGTTAGTATTGGAAATATTGGATCGCGCTCCGAATTATATTCCCTTAAAGCAAAAGTTTTAATACTAATATTATAAAACCACATTGAAATAGTAAAGAAAATGCCGCGACTATGATTAAACTCAGGAATGCAGTAAACAAGAACCAGAAGATCTAGTCATTCTTGGCAAGTAAACAAATTATTATTAATCAATTAGTTACATATGAAGTAGGTATCTCATATGACTAACACTTTACGTAAGATATTTGTCAAACCTCGTAACTCCATTTTATTTTTAAACATTTTACACAATTTTATTACTAATTTCTGAATGCATCCATGGCACAACTCTTAGGCCGAGATTCAGAGACGATTTTTTTGGTCTTAGCTAGAGCTAAGCGTGGCGAAAATGTATGGATTTTGACATACGGGAGTCCGAACTATGACTTACAAATCGTCTCTGAATCTCGGCCTTAAATCCTTTAAAAAATCCGTTACAATTTAAAATGATAAATAGAAAACCACATAACTCTGGGCTGCAACTTTTCGTGGTGAAGTTTTTTGTGCCTCCTGTAAAATTTGATCTAATGAAGTTACGAGGTCTGACACTTTAGTCGACGATATAGGGTCCTTCTTAATATGCTGACACTTACTGAACAACTTTCTGTTTGGCACAAAATCTGCTGTTCTATACAAAACTGCAAACCTACTCGAGCCAAATGTATGGGAGAGCAGACTTTTTTATTATGCTGACGGTTTTTAAGGAGATGATCAGACTATCAAACTGAACAACTTTTTATATAGGACCGATATTGAAATTTTAAATAAAATCTGCTGTTCCATACAAAACTGTTATGTATGTATATAGTTACAAAGATTATGTACGTAATATGCAAGGATATTATTTATTATAGATTATTTATTTTATAATAAATATATCTAAACACTCATTTTCGTTTCTTAATTTCTCTAGCCTGAAGTTGTCTGGAAGAAATCGCTTTTTGCGATAAGACCGCCTTATTTGTACCTACTTGTAATTCTTTATCTTTTTTCAAATGTACGTTCTGTTTTGGTGTGCAATAAAGTATAAATGAATTGAATTGTACTGAAAACCTTGTAATTTATGGAACAGCAGATTTTTTTTGTCATTTCGATGTTATTCCCTTAGAGAAAGTTGTACAGTTTGAAGGTCCCACCATCTCCTTAAAAACATATTTAGAAGGACCCTGTATAAGATAGCAAAAGAAGCCTCTAAAGCCTGTTTAAGTCGCGCAAATTTTCTCAGATACTTGTAATATAATAAATATGTAATATACACAGTAGGTTATTTATTCATATTTGATCATGCATCGTCTTAGATATCCAATTAACAAACATTTCACGGGTTTCACACACATTCAGAAAATGATGTTATAGATGGCTGAGTCTTAAATTAAACTGGCGATTTCAATGGTTCCATAGAGAAAGTTGTTCAGTTTGACAGTCTGATCATCCCTTTAAAAAAGCTTCAGCATATTAAGTTGGACCCTGAACAATTTTCTCTATGGGAGAGCTGTCCCTTACACTCTGTATCTGATGGTGACTATACCACAAATATACCGAAATTTATTTAGAATGTTAAATGAACAAATCCCCCACTAAAATTAGCATCTTGTTCAACCACGATGCAACAGCGTGTAAAATCACTTTGTAAATAGCCCGTTACTGCACTGCAACATTAACATTTTAGCTGAGAACAATGAGACGAAAACAGTAACAATTAGCAACCAAATGTTACTTGGATTTTGTTTTCTCTTTGGAAAAATGTTGACATTGCACTTTGGTTTTACTTTAAACTTGTTGTTTTTGTATTTACTAGAATATAAAGGGTTCATGTTAAAATGCTGATCGTGTTTTAAGAGGATAATCAGACCGTGAGACTGATCCTGACAATGCAAAACCCTAACAGCACAAATTAGTCTAGGAAAAATAAGGTTTGAGATTGCATTAAAGACACTTTAGTAAATTGTGTTTGAAATAATATTACTGTTAGTTTATAACACTTTTGTCGAGATTTCGTGGTTATACAGGCTCAGGAACCTGAGAAATACCTTAAAATCGATATTAATGTACAAATGGCAAGCTTATTTCTAAAAATATTTCGACCAGCATACCAGCAATAGAGACAGTTAATTATCGAAAGTCAAATTTAATGTGTAAAAACAAACAGTAAATAATTTAGTTTTGAGGTTATAATTTTTGAAGACTTACAAAATATTAAATATCTACCCAAATTAACGATATTAACCGTGGATTATTATTGTTATAAGTAAAACGTATTGAACGATGCCATCCTGTACAAAATCACCAGTTTTCCATTTTTTGTTCATACCTAAATTTAATGTTTTGTAAATGTCTTAATTATTCAATAATACAACATTAAAAATCGGGGATTATTGAGAATTTATGTTTTTCATGTACTACTATATTCCAAATTTTCACCAAAAGTGCAATTAAGGCAACCTACTCCATACAAAAATCCGTAGATTTCCCCGACTAAAATGTCTATAAACTATCGAATAGCATAACGCATCGTCATTAAAATCCATAATGTTGAAATGTATACATTGAAAAAGCATATTTTTAATATGATTAACATAAAAATCAATAACGTTAAAAACGTTAAATGAATACACATAATTGTAACACTAATAATTTAGTATGTATTGAATGCCCCTTTCTTTGACACGCTCTGCAACCTATAAAATGCGAGGTGAAGGTGAACCCTCCTTTCAAGGGGGTTGAGTAAACGTATATTTTCGGATGTACTAGGTAAACAGTAGCAATTCGGTTCTGTCACTCGCCAGCCGATGCCGCGGCACGCTCGCTGCGCTCGCTCGGCTCGTGCGCTGTGGTCTCAAGATACCTAATATGCTCGTCGCTTCGCTTCTCGCTAACCTAACCGATTGAGTTAGATCTAGGGTCTAAAAACGAGTTATGGATTTTCATGTACTATGGGTTTTTAAATTATGGATTTTCATTATTATGGCAAATAATGCTATATTTTTCCATATTAAATATTTTAATTGCTATACGAATGAACGTTATGTCATGTCTGTTATGGCTTTTCAAAATAAGATTAATTAAAGTTATATAAATTAAGGGACACCCTATTTTGACATTTTCAACTGCTGAGTTTCAAAAATCGTACTCCTGATCATTTAAAAAAAAACCTTCAGCGTATTTAGTCGCACCCTGTATAAAGGTTACAACCCTATGTTAGCAAGCAAACGAATAGCTAGCCATCAAATAATTAAAAAGCAACATCATATTTTTAATTATTTTTAATGAAAACAAAGTAACAATAATTTACCTTTGGCAAATAAACTTTGATCAGTCAAAATTGTTTACCTTAATTTTTTCATTTTTCATTATCTCTTGTACCATTTTCAGTCTTAATTATTTTCAAGAGAAGTTTATTCAGAATTCGAAAATACGCGCTGCATACAAAAGAAGTCTGGTGATATTTTCAATACTAACCAATTAAAGTCAATGACATTTTTCAGAAACAATCTAGAAACCAATCTCTATGTTTATATGAACTCAGATTTTCGTTAAAATATACAGTTTTAGTGCTAGGATTAATTTAAGATTTGTATTGAAATCTTTGAGGCACTGTAACTTTAAAACTGTACATTTTAACGAATATCTGACTTCATACAAACATAGAGATTAGTTTCTAGATTGTTTCTGAAACATTTTATTGACTTTAATTGGTTAGTATAGAAAATATCACCAGACTTCGTTTGTACGAAGCGCGCTCCGAATTATATTCTCTTAAGTTCATCAAAGCCCGACCAGAAAATAAAAAAACCTCGCCGTGTTGCGGAAAATCATTGTAACTAATTTTGATACTTGAAACGCTGAAATTAAAGGTTATAGTCGATTGCAGCACCCCTAAAATAGGTTTTTAGGGTTCCGTAGTCAACAATGCAATTTTCTTTCTCGTCTATCCCATGGTGTAGGGATCCGTTTAGTCGACCAACTAGTAAAATGTACTTTTGTAGACTTTATTAGCTGTTAAACCGTAGAATAAAACAAAAAGCCCTCTTCTAAGTCCGTATATTGTAACGGGCATCTACGGAACCCTTCCCTGCGCGTGGCCCGACACGCACTTGACCGGTTTTTTTTATATTTCTGGCTAGGACTCACATATTTCATTAACTTTTTACAGTTTTAAACACAGATGTTAAGACTCTTTTCATTCACTCAGCTTATTTTTCATTCACTGGATTTTCACTAGTCATTTCACTGGACTCTAAATCACTTTTTTGTTCATTCATTTTATAATTACTATCATAGCCTTCAGTTGTATTCTCACT
This sequence comes from Agonopterix alstromeriana, assembly GCA_963924505.1. Lineage (NCBI taxonomy): Eukaryota > Metazoa > Arthropoda > Insecta > Lepidoptera > Depressariidae > Agonopterix > Agonopterix alstromeriana. The sequence goes on from OZ004684.1 coordinate 11,853,280, forward strand.
GCTATTTAACAATTGTTCTATCAATTCATTGGACACTTTTTCATTATCTTTTAAACCATTTACAAGACGCATTAAAGGTGACGTCTTTATCCAAGTTTGTTGCGTCGTCATTTCTCCACTATCTTCGCTTTCCACTCTTGATTTCGGATCGTGAACATTGATTTTCTTTCTCATCAAAGCTATCACTTCATTCACCTCATCGCTTGAAACAAAACTGTCATTATCTACCACCACTATATCGCCGCCCACAAGGCGCTCTCTCAAGAAATTATTTCCGAAATTCTCGTAAATTACTTGATCGTTTTCTATGTCTTCTTCGCAGCAGCGGTGGAAAAATAGATGTATGACAGGCCTTCCATGGATACAGCTCAAAACGATGAATAGAACTACACAAACGAGGACGCAAAATGTAAGGAATCTCCACCACATTTTTGTTCATTCACCTCATTATATCGTGACGTTTTTTTCTCACGCGAGCGGTCATGCGTAATAATGGCAAAGGACTAACTTGTGACGAGGAAAATCGAGATAAATAGTTTTTAAAATCGATCAGGTTGTAATAAGCGTTCGATTGTCTCACGATTCGCTTTAGATAGTGCAGACTTGCGATTTTTATTTGCGATTTTTTTTATTGCTATATTTATATACAGGGCCCTTAATATGCTGACACTTTTTTAAGGGGATGATCATACCGTCAAACTGAACAACTTTCTCTTTCAGACCACCAATATCAAAATCGCGACTAAAATCTGTTATCCCATGGCTGTCCCATACATTTTGGGACCAACATCGAAATAGCGAAATAAAATCAGCTGTCCCATACATTTGGCTCGAGTAGGTTTGCATTGCCGAGGAGGAGACCATGAAACATATCCTTTGTGACTGCAATGTCTTGGCGGCTAAACGCATGTGCCTCATCGGAGATGGATATCCAAAACCGGAAGATCTTAGGTTTCTTCCCCTCAATGGTATTGCCTCCTTCATTGACCATGTATTTGAAGGGTAAAGACATTAAAAGTATTGGGGCTAACACAAAAGATCCCACTGTAACGAAGACTTGCTGGCGTGCAAGCCAATACAATAAGTTAGAAGATAAACACAACAAGAATACAGTGTGTAAGGGCACCTCCGTAAACTGAAATGGTGAAATCAGACCATTAAACTGAACAACTTTCACTATGGAGCCTACCTCTGGAAACGCGAAAAAAAATCTGCTGTCCCATACAAAACTGACCCGGATTAAAATTTAAGGGCATTTTAATTTTTTTTCGCGTTTCCCGGTCTAGGCTCCATAGTGAAATTTATTCAGTTTGATGGTCTGAGTTCACCGTTTCAGTTTGCAGATAGCTGTCCTGTCCCTTACACTCCGTATTTTATGCGTTTTTTTGATCGCACGTCTACAGCAACAAAACCCATTGTCTACAAACCACGGAACAAATGAAGCGAAGGCAGACGCTAACAGTACGTAGTACTTGCTTTAACTCGATTAATATTCAGACAATCGCGCGTCCGCCATATTTTATATTAGGATCTTCAACGCATATTAATACGCCTATTGAATATAAATAAAAAAATTAAGCTAAACTGGAAGTGTCTGTGTCACGTAGACCTTTTGTTTGATTTATGATATTATTCGTTTCTAGAACTGGTTTGTTCAACTACAATGATATTCTATAAGACTCACCACGTCATACAATAACAAAACCAAAAAATGGGGCGCATGCTTTGACTATTTATATGTGGACTGGTTACGCGTGTAATTCTACTAACAACCATTTCTGCCACTTTTTGCGGGGGGCGAGGTAACATGAAATCCGCAACTTTGGATTTTATTTACGAACCGCGACGGGTTCTCTGAATAGTTTAGATATTTATACACATATATGTTTTATATTATCATGTTTTCAACATAGGTAATGTTTTTCAAAATATTAAATAATTTGTTTAGAATAATACCAATTTCCAGTATCCTGGGGATCCCTATACAGGTTTTTTTCAACGTTTTTTGTTCTTGCTTCATCGGAAAAACAGTAATACAAGCGTCAAACTTGGTGTGATTATAGTGCAAACTATACAGTACAACAACAAATCATAAAACCCTGCCAAGCCGCTCGCGTTAAGGGCCCCGGAGAAACCAAAATGTCGTTGTACGGAACCCTCTGTGCGTGAGTAGTCCGACTCACACTTGGTTGGTTTTTCGCTACGATAAAGTAGTTGAACAATGACATTCTATACACAAGGACTTCGCTTCAGTGCGCTATTAACGGGATCACTAAGTTATGCCTAATTGTTTTACATTACTGCTTTGTGACCGAATACATTTGAAAGATTTGAAAGGACTGGAATGTCAGCGGCAATGTATGACAGCCGAGCATAACTGATGCATACAAAGGTGACATTAGAGACATGCGCCCTTTGACTAATTATTATAAGGACTAGCCTTGCGGTAGCATTTCCCCTGTGCCACGGTATAAGCACAATTGATCTTGTGCATTTACATTCAATTTTACACCTTATCACTAAACGAGACAACCTATAATTGCGAAATATAAACTTCGAACTTAGAACGTTTGGGGTTCACACGAGACTACTTTTCATGATTTTTAACATTCAAAATTTGAATCTATAGTTATGTGGAATAAAATCCAAAGTTGCGGATTGCATGTTACCTCGCCCCCCGCAAAAAGTGGCAGAAATGTTTGTTAGTAGAATCACAAGCGTAACCAGTCCACATATAAATAGTCAAAGGTTGTAGATGACACACCCTGTTCCAATTTCAAATATATACAATATTGTTTTTAAACATGTTACATCCATGTTGTGTTATGTACTAATTTGGATAAAATTTACCCGAAACTGTGATAAAACTAACTAAACGATGTTAAATAAACAGTAATTAATATTTATACGGTCTGTTAAACTATTGCTTAATTAAACCATAATCGACTACATATTGTTCAAAATTACGTGACGCATGAAATTGAATGGAGTCATTAAAATACCTGATTTGATCCGCACTCCGGTGATTTGATACAAAATTAGTTTAAATCAATCGAGTGGAATATTACAGTTACCTCTGGGAAATATCAACTGTGGATGCATTGGATTCAGTTAAGACGCTCCCCATAGGTAAACGCAGGACCGGGCCATATTTTGCTGCTGGTATTTAGAAGCTATCTTCTCTTAAGGGCCTATGTCGAAAAATAATTGAAGCGAAATGGGCGTGTGATACCATATATTACTGCCTGATGCGAGAGAAAAAGATAGGTCGCGCGCCTGAAACGACGCAAGCGTGAAATTATTTAATTGTGATAGTACTATTTATGTTAGTTAATTTCTGATCTAATCAAACTTTATAAAATATCAATCTCTTTTTTTTAAATCAAGTCTCGTGTTTCTATTATTCACCGTTTAGCAGTTCCAAGCGTTTATCAATAAAGACGGAGGCTACTTTGGCTTATTTTTCTATCGAGAAAATGTCACTCAATCGTGTTTTGGCTCTAATCAAAACTTCAATTATACAGGGTCCCTCTTAATAAACTGACACTTTTTTAAGGGGATCATCTGACCATCCAACTGAACAACTTTCTCTAGGGCACCAACATCGAAATCGCGAAAAAAAAATCTGCTCTTCCATTCAAAACTGCAAACCTACTTGAGCCAAATGTATTTGACAGTAGACTTTTTTTCGCGATTTCGATGTTAGTCCAATAGAGAAAGTTGTTCAGTTTGATGGTCTGATCATCCCCTTAAACAGTGTCAGCATATTAAGAAGGACCATGTATGTTCAATTTACACATATCCGCAAATCATACTCCTACTGTTAGTACTTCATGATATATGATGCTTTGAAGAATCCAAATTTTTTCACATATCCTCTTAAAAGAATAGTCTTTCACAAAATCGTCTCCTGCTTATCACACACGCAGGTAAATTTATTGAAAATAGCTTCATTACAAAGGTACACCTTTAGGGAATATGAAATTAGTGATTTTTTAGTGACAAGTCGTCTTTTTCGCAAAAAGTTGAAATTTCAGTGTAGTTTTTGAACCATCAACAATGGGACCCCAACACACTTGACCTTTTTGGTTGGAAATAAGCTCAGCTATCACCTCATTTCATTTGATCCATTACCTTTCGGTCACCCTGTATATGACATTCCTAAAATTCTAACACGTGTTCACTTGTTAACAGGTGGTGACCTAAACCTGTTACCTTGAACTCTTTATGTGAAACAAGTCAATACACAAACTACATTTTTCAGATGTATGTATGTAGGTATACCAGTCAAACAAGTTACGATTATCAATATTACATAAATTTTTATGTCATTGGTTACGTCGTTTTGGCGAAACTAGTTGCGTTGATCGATTCCTTAAAATACCGAATGTTTATTTTTTCATGCATATACTCACGACTATATTCCCCGAGGGGGTAGTCAGAGATATTCTGAAACCTCAAAACATCCACGTTTCACCAGTAGTACCGAAACTCTATCCAGTGTGAAGGGGGGTGAGTCCGTCGCATACTGGACAGTGGGTACAATACATGCCTCGAAATTGAAGCATGCAGGTTTCCTCACGATGTTTTCCTTCACCGAAAAGCCAATGGTGTTACAAATCGTACATAAATTCCGAATGCTTATTTTTATAAATGTTATATTTAAATAAGAACTAAAAAATCTATAAATCTCTTCCCCGTCGACTATTTTGACAACAGTACTTTTGTTACTTAGGTACGCAGGAAATTTACTAGGGTGTTTTGTTACACCCATTATTTGCGTGGTGGTCCAGTGGCGAGTAACCTTGCCTGCCGTACAGAAAGCGACGGTTCGATCCCAAATTCTCGAAATTTTCGGAATTTATGTACGATTTGTAACACTACTGGCTTTTCGGTGAAGGAAAACATCGTGAGGAAACCTGCATGCTTCAATTTCGAGGCATGTATTGTACCCAATGTCCATTATAAGTGGCGACGCGTTCACTCCCCGTCGGCGCGGCGTCGCACTGGACAGAGTTTCGGTACTAGTGAAACGTGGATGTTCCGAGGTTTCAGTATATCTATGACTACCCCCTCGGGGAATATAGTCGTATTTTCGCGTGAATGAACCAGATAAAAGACGTGATACAGTATCACGCGCAATATGCTACGGCTTTTGACGTTTATAAAAACATAACCCTCCTTCTGGCGCAGTCGGGTAAAAACTACGTTGGTTCGTCGCTTCCAGTTGTAATACATCTGCGCATAGGAAGTTACTTAGGGAATGTGAATTATTTTCCTACAGACATATTTCCTCATTATTTACCGTACATTTATTTACTCGTCGTCTCTTCTACATTGAGATGCTCAAGAATCTACCCAGTGAAGGAAGAATGAGTTTTCGGTCGACATAACCTCATTTGCTAGCTATCAATACAGGGTGTAACATTTAACGCGTTACATATTTAACGTGGCTGCTTCGGACCATCATTTTTTTACATCGTGTATACAGGTGTATACACGATGTAAAAACGGTCCTTCTTAATATGCTGACCCTTTTTTAAGGGGATGATCAGACCGCGAAAAAAAAACAGCTGATCAGTTTGATGGTCTAAACAACACCCATTAAAGTTTTAAATGTTTATTTTTACTTCTGTAACACCTTGTATAGCTTTCTGGATAATTCTGATTAGCAATAACAATTTATTTATCAGAAAGATATACTATCCGACATAATTATCTTGGACGATGCTAAAGCTGTTCTAAGAATAAGTGAGAGGAAGTCTTTCAAATCTCTGTTTCTGTCATTCAAAATAGCTTTAAAATTTCGTTCCTATTTGGAATGGAGTATAGTAGGTTTCTGACCACCCCGAAAAGATATTACGTACATTTCCCTTGACAAAAATGTTAAAGTAGTTCATTTCCAAGTAAGTCTCAGAACATTTATCTAATATTGTCACCCTGTCGTATACAGGGTGTTAAACATTTGAAACAAACCATTTAAACACGTCTGAGATGTCTAGACGTAATGTGCTGTTTATGGTTCGTTCCACCAAGTCTCGCCAGCCAAGTGATTTTGATAACTATGCCGTAGGGATTAAAAGTCTAGTTATAGGATGCCTTGTTTGCAATGAACTATAGTAACTTTGTAGTACCAATTTTGTGTCTGGAGATAGTTTTGAACTCTCGACAGTTTGTGGTTGTTACAGCAAGCAAGCATTAGCGATAATCTTCTATAAGGTCCTTCTTAATATGCTGACACTTTTTTAAGGGGATGATCAGAACATCAAACTGATCAACTTTATCTGTGGAATGTCGAAATCGCGAAAAAAAATAATCTGCTGTTCTATACTAAATTAAAATCTTATTCGACAGCTAATTTTTTTTCGCGACTTCAACTTTGGTCCCATAGAGAAAGTTGTTCAAAACTCAAAAAAAAACTCAATAATACAATAGGTTATTTTTTTCTAAATAATACATAATTTGTTTGTAAAATTTAAAATTAACTGAACTCGATCTCAACCCTCCGCTCGGGCACTCTCACCCTACTTAATACCAAAACAAGACATCTTAAAATGTATCCATGAGCACGTTAGCGCTTTCATTCATTGCTGAAATGACAACAAATCCTTTTTGCCTCAAAATTTAAAATGCGAATGACTTTAAATTTTAACTATCAAAATAATGAAATAATTGTTTCAATCTAATTATTTTGATTTTAAATCAGTTGGGGTGTAGGTATGAGGTTTTGCGCTTATTCATTAACACGTTTTATTTATAAAAATGAATCCCTATTTCCCTTGGTCACGACATCACTAGAGAACGGCTGGACCGATTGCGATGAAACTTTGGTGGGTTGATGTGCATATGCCAGGGAAGGTTTATAAACAAAAAAACGGCCAATTGTGTGTCGGGTAGGTGTAGGTTAGAGAAAATGGCAGGACAACGTCAACGTCAGCGGGTCAGCTAGTAATTAATAAAAAACGCTTACAGACACATACAAGGTCTATGGGACAAACAACGAAATCGCGTTTTTTTTTATGGTTTGATTAGGTACCAACATACTATTAAGTGTGTATTCATACAATGAAACTAAAAAATTTTCCCAAAGGAACATGGGTTAAAGAACGAAATTTTGTTTGGACTTCTCATAGAAAATCGATCGGCTATTCCGCACTTTTGTATGGAAGGTCTAAAAAGTCTCGTTTTTCGACCCATGTTCCTTGGAGAAAGTTGTTTAGTTTTATTGACAGAATAATCCCATAAATAGTTATATTTGTACCTAATTAAAAACCCTAAAAAAAAAATGTTTTCATTAACACGTCGTATAGGTAGCGAAGCCGCGTTGCGCCGGAGTAGCGCGGTAGTAGAGACTTCATACTAGAGGTGCGTTTCGGTACTGTTTGATGAATGTCTGTGAAAATGTGTGGAAGCTTGATAAGTGAAAATTTTAGCACATTTTCATTTTGTGCTCGCCTGTCGAAAACTTTATTGTTTATATCTCATTAAGTATACTACTCACAACAAGTTTTGTCACCTGCTATGCTGAAATCTGAGGTTTGTTCGAGTTAAAAAGAATAGAGAAATAACATGTTTTGTATTATTAGGGATTCGTAGTCAACAAGGAACCCTTATAGTTTCGCCATGTCCGTCCGTCCGTCCGTCCGTCCGTCCTTCTGTCCGTCTGTCCGTCTGTCCGTCTGTCCGTCTGTCCGTCTGTCCGTCTGTCCGTCTGTCCGTCTGTCCGTCTGTCCGTCTGTCCGTCTGTCCGTCTGTCCGTCTGTCCGTCTGTCCGTCTGTCCGTCTGTCCGTCTGTCCGTCTGTCCGTCTGTCCGTCTGTCCGTCTGTCCGTCTGTCCGTCTGTCCGTCTGTCCGTCCGTCCGTCCGTCCGTCCGTCTGTCCGTCTGTCCGTCTGTCCGTCTGTCCGTCTGTCCGTCTGTCCGTCTGTCCGTCGGTCCGTCCGTCCGTCCGTCCGTCCGTCCGTCCGTCCGTCTGTCCGTCTGTCCGTCTATCCGTCTGTCCGTCTGTCCGTCTGTCCGTCTGCGGCTTAACTCAGAGACGCTCAGTACTAGAAAGCTGTAATTTGACATGAGTATATATGTTTATCACGCCGACAAAGTGGTATAATAAAATCTTGATTTTTTTTTTTGTAGGATACCTCCCCGCCACGAAAAGTGGGGATGCATGGGTTTTTTTTTCTCGTCTATCCCATGGTGTGGGGTATCATTGGATAGGTATTTTAAAAATATGGTAGGTGTGGGAAAGCCATTTTTTGATTCAAGGATCCGTTAGCGAAATATTAATCTTTAAAGTGAACATTTTTGTTAGAGTCAAGTGTTCCCCCCTCTGCCAGCTAAACGGTTGTTTCTAAATACGTGAAAAAATTCACGGCAGTAGTGTATATAACGAAGTTTAAAGGCTATCACCGCTAACTAGGCTTTACAAGTTAACGAGTAATAGACGACCAACTTGTAAAATGTGCTTTCAGACTTTGATTAGCAGTTAAACTTTAGTATAAAACAAAAAGCCCCTTCTAAGTCCGTATATTGTGACGGGCACTACGGAACCCTACCCTGCGCGTGGCCCGTGACGCACTTGGCCGGTTTTTATTAAGTTTCATTTTGACAAGTGAACTAAGGGCATATCCTATTTTACCGTCGGCGCGCTTCATATAAACGAAGTTTACATATTTTAACTATATATTTTAACGAAAATCAGACACCACACAAGCATAGATTAGTTTCCAGATTGTTTCTGAAAAATTTCATACAGAGATCTAAAAATATGTGTTTCTACTATGTTGGCAACACTGCCTACGACAGAACAAAGAAGAGTATCAATTACTATGCAAAAAGCCATCAGTATATTCAAGAACGTCAAGATCTAGAATAATCACTATAATTATTGATCTATTACGTAACTATGGGTATTGCCGTAACAAACAACTGCGCTCGTTTGTTTTGTATGACGAGATATGTTTTTACTCAAATATACAATACTTATACAGGGTCCTTCTTAATATGCTGACACTTTTTTAAGGGGATGATCAGACCATCAAACTGAACAACTTTCACTATGGGACCAACATCGAAATTGCGAAAAAAAAATTGCTGTCCCTTACATTTAGCTAGAGTAGATTTGTAGTTTAGTGTGGATAGTCAGATTTTTTTTCACGATTTTGTTGTTGGTCCCATAGTGAAAGTTGTTCAGTTTAATGGTCTAAACCACCCCCTTAAATGTTTATTTGTATTTAAACACCTTGTATACAGTACTTATTATACAGGGTCCTTCTTAATATGCTGACACTTTTTTAAGGGGATGATCAGATCATCAAACGGAACAACTTTTTCTATGAGACCATCATCGAAATCGTGGAAAAAATGGTTGTTTCTAGATTGTTAAATGTCATTGACTTCAATTGGTTAGTATTGAAAATATAACCAGACTTCGTTTTTATGCAGCGCTTTTGGAATTAACTTCTCTTAATTCTTGATTGTTTTTGTTAGTTTTCGGACCTCCGTCAAAACTTTGTCCATCGAGAATGAATCGAGATAAAGTCGAAAACGAACCGATAGTAGTACGTTATTAAGTAATATATTATGCAACTCACAGAGTAGTGGCGCGCCGATGCAACTGCGTTTTGTCCTTGATATTTACATATAAATGAAAATTACGCATCACCCTATGTATGTAAATATATAAGATTTACATTTACTGCTAGTTTCTATCTCGAATATGAAGTGCCTTCCTATTGCCAGTAATTTTGTTTGTTTGTTAGTTATATTTCATTTCGGTATTTTCACCATAAGGCGGTATGATCCGGTTGAGGCCACTCCCATGTTAAGAAAGTCCTCTGTAAAAAAGGCTACTATAAACTCGATGATTATATGAATGACCAAAATGTCTGGTCTTGACAATGTTACACTATGTAATTCAATATTGTATTTTGTAAGTGTACTTTGTATACATATATACAACGTGTTAATGAATTAACGCAAAACTAGAAAGTAGTTTGTATAGAATCGAGAGCAGAATCGAATTATCATGGTTTCAACATAGGTAATTTTTTTCAAAATATTAAATAATTTGAATGTAAAATTTAAAATTTACTGATTTCGATCTAAACCCACCGCTCGGGCACTCTCACCTTACTTACTACCAAAACAAGATTCTTAAAATGTATCCATGAACACGTTAGCGCTTTCATTCATTGCCGAAATGATAACAAATAATTTTTGCCTCAAAATTTAAAATGTGAATAACTTTAAATTATAACTATCAAAATAATGAAATTATTGTTTCAATCTAATTATTTGGTTATAAATAAGTTGGGGTGTGTGAGGTTTTGCGCTTATTCATTAACACGTTGTATATATTTTTAAATGATGTGTGTTGTAGAGTTTCTGGCCGCATCTTCTCTACAACGGAACACCTTCCGACGCGGTGGTAGAGTCAAAAATGACGTCAGAAAGCAATCCGAAGTGATATTATTTTGAATAAAACATTTTGAGTTTGAGTTTGGCCGCACTCACTAGTTTTTTTAACACGAACGAAACATGAAAAACAGAATTTTAAAGTCTAAAAACGAATTATGTCTTATTTAAGGATCTGAAGGATAGGCGATCGCTCTCAATAACCGGATTAAGATTACTAGATAGAAAAAAAAACCAAAGTTACCCCTTTCTGTTATGTTTTAACTTTTTATTAGACATTAGATAGAAAAAAATCTAAAAGTTACCCATTTTTGTTATGTTTATATTTTTATTAGACATTACATAGAAAAAAATCCCAATGTTACCCCTTTCTGTTATGTTTTAACTATTTATTAGACATTAGATAGAAAAAAATCCCAAAGTTACCCCTTTTTGCTATGTTTTAACTTTTTATTAGACATTAGATAGAAAAAAATCCCAAATTTACCCCTTTTTGCTATGTTTTAACTTTTTATTAGACATTAGATAGAAAAAAATCCCAAAGTTACCCCTTTTTGCTATGTTTTAACTTTTTATTAGACATTAGATAGAAAAAAATCCCAAATTTACCCCTTTTTGCTATGTTTTAACTTTTTATTAGACATTAGATAGAAAAAAATCTAAAAGTTGCCCTTTTTTGTTATGTTTTAACTTTTTATTAGACATTAGATAGAAAAAAGTCCCAAAGTTACCCCTTTTCGTTATGTTTTAACTTTTTATTAGACATTCGATAGAAAAAAATCTAAAAGTTACCCTTTTTTGTTATGTTTTCACTTTTTATTAGACATTAGATAGAAAAAAATCCCAAAGTTACCCCTTTCTGTTATGTTTTTTTAATATTACACACTGGACAGAGTTTCGGTACTACTGGTGAAACGTGGATGTTCTGAGGTTTCAGAATATCTCTGACTACCCCATCGGGGAATATAGTCTTGAGCATACGCTTTTTTAATATTATGACTAAGCATAGCGCATATGCTCACGACTATATTCCCCGAGGGAGTAGACAGAGATATTCTGAATCCTCAGAACATCCACGTTAGCCGTTCATAGCCGTGGCCGCAGTGGCCGTGCAGGAGGAGATGGTTCGATCCCCGTCCACGCCGACACGTACCAATGAGTTTTTCGGAATTTATGTACGATTTGTAACACCACTTTTCGGTGAAGGAAAACATCGTGAGGAAACCTGCATGCTTCAATTTCGAGGCATGTATTGTACCCACTGTCCATTATAAGTGGCGACGGGCTCACCCCCCGTCACACTGGTCGCAGTTTCGGTACTACTGGTGACACGTTGATGTGTTATGATTAAACTGCTGATATTGAACTTTTTATTAGACACATTCGCTGAATTTGGAGCTTAGAAACACCTATGAGAAAAGATATTGATGAAAGTTGTGTCTTTTTGCGATCCTGCTTTCAATTGAAGCGGGATGGCTAATTGCAAACTTATGCTTGCAAGAAAGAGTCGCTTGCACTCGGATAACCTGGCCAAAACAAAATACAAACATTCACAATGGACCGCACAAACAACAAAAAAACTGTTTCCAAAGTCACACTTTATAGGAACTGACGTAACTTCACGTTAATCAGCTTTTCTATACAATATTTTCATATAAAGCTGACCCAAATGTATGGGACTATAGGTTTTCTATGGAACTAGTGATTTTTTTTTGCAATTTGTTGTGATGTCGGTTCTATAGTGAAAGTTGTTTAGTTTGATGGTCTATACAACCCCCTTAAAAGTTCCAAATATTTATGTTTACTTTTGAAACACCTTGTGTAGGGTGAAATTGATATCATTAGCATCCTTTTAAACTAAGACTCTACCCATCAAACTGAACAACTTTTACTATGGGAGCAAACCAAACAAATAAAAAATCTGCGGTTCCATACTAAACTGCAATGTCGACTCGCGAGTTCGCGCGCAATTCAAATGTATGCAATAGCTGATTTTTTGCTCCGATCAGTTTGTTCCTATAGTAAAGGTTGTTGAGTTTGATGGGTAGACTCTTAGTATATAAATTTCACCATTTTCACCCCTGTTTTCACCCACATTCCCGTAGTAAAAGGAAAAAATAAAGGACAAAAATCATTTTCCGAATTAATCTTTATTAATACTCAAAATGTCGTTAATCCAATCGAAATAATTCTTCAAAGAAGTGTAATAAACATTTCGGTCTATACAAAATCCTCTATTGGCCGGATTTCCAGCTCTTATTCCTTTGAGACACATTTTGTCTGTCTGTTTGTTCGCGTAGAGACCTCCGTAACTTGGGCATGTTGCTACTTCTGAAATTTTAAAAATAATTGTTTTTTTTATTTACATTACTTAGTTAGTTATACAGGGTGTTAGGGTAAACCGTTGCATTACTTTATGAGGTGATTGTACCCATGATACTGAACAACTTTCCCTAAGAAGCCTACCCATCAAACTATGTATAGGGTCCTTCTTATTTTGCTGACACTTTTTAAGGGGATGATCAGACCATTCAACTGAACAATTTTCTCTATGGCACCAAATTCGAATCCCGAAAAAAATCAGCTGTACCATACATTTGGTTCAAGTGTGTTGTTGTATGGAACAGCTAATTTTTTTTCGCGATTTCGATTTTGGTGCCACAGAGAAAGTTTCTGCATATTAAGAAGGACTTTGAGTTATAAATTTTTTTTAAATGGCCTGTTGCTTATGTTCAAAACTACAATTCAGATAATATCAAATAGTTTGTATGAGATTTTTTTATGATTATATATTTGAGAAAATATAGTGGAGTCTCTTGGCAGGCTCGTACGCGAACCGCGCGGGCGCCACGCGAACGACCGCTCGTGACCAAACTCGCAACGTGACTCCTCTTACATTCTGCTTATCAATTACGCGATGTAATGTTTGATTACTTTACACTGTGATACGTTACGTTGTGTTACGTAACTTTGTGTTACGTCACGTTGTGTTACGTTACGTTGTGATACATTACGTTGCGTTGCGTTAAATTACAGTCAATGATGTTAACTTACTGTTCCCGTATGTAGCACAAAAAGTATTTCCAACTGATTTTGAAACACAATTCTCGCTCTTTTCTTTCAGGAAGTGTATAAACGTCAGATTTCCGTCAATTGCCCATCCAGTTGTCTGCAAAAACAAAAAAATATTTAATCTTTTAGTTGACTTCCCATTTCTTCACGTGGGTGTGAAGAAATAGTCAGTTATGGTGATGATATGATCTTCTTCTTATCGTGTGGGCAGCAAGCCCTAGTGTCAGAGTTTTTTCAGACCACCTTACGGACTCTAACGTGGTTTTTATGTAACGACTACTGCCTCCAGAGATAGTAGCCGGGACTAACCCGAAGCATGGAATCATCTTTCTTTTCAGACAATCAGGTGATTCAGCCTGCAATGTCCTAACTAGCTAGGGAAAAACGCACAAAGTGACATACCACTAGGTGTGCCCCGTGGGAATCGAACCCACGACGTCCGTGTCAAGAGCCCAATGCTCTTAACCATTAGACCACGGAGGCAGTATAATTGTATTTATTATGTTTTAAAACTTGATTGTACACACGGAAAATAACGGATCATCACAATATTGCTTTTAAAATTTGGGTTATGAAGCAAATATAAAAGTTTTAGGGTTCCGTACCCAAAGAGTGCCAACGGGACCTCTATAAGCCTACTCAGTCTGTTCGCCTGTCCTACATATAAAAGGCTGTTCTTTCTAACTATTATATCCAGACGATTGAAATTTTACAGAATAGGCATTATTATTGTGGGTTTGCTAACAAAGAGGCGGTCTGAAAAACTTTGACACCAGGGCTTGTTGCCCACACGATAAGAAGAATACAATAGGGGAGTTGACTATATAAAATATATTTTAGTTTTAACTGCTCAGTAAATAAACCGTTTGAAAATAACGCTAAACTCACATTTTCAGTAATGCTGTTGCTTGAATATACTGTTTTTAATAACTGGATAAACTATAAAAAGTATCAAAACGAGGAAGACAAAAACAATGACGTCACTATTCAACTTTTAGTACAATATTTCATACAAAGCACGTGTTTTGACGTTTAGTAAAGAGTTGTTAAGAGCCTATGTCGAAAAATAATTGAAGCGAAATGGGCGTGTGATAGCTTATATTATTGCCTGTTGCGAGAGAAAGAGATGGGGCGGCGCGCGCGCCTGAAACGATGCAAGCGTAAAACAAACATTAATTAATTGTGATTGTACTATTTATGTAAGTTCATTTCTGCTCAATCTCTTTTTTTTAAATCAAGTCTTGTGTTTCTATTATTCCAAGTTCCAGTTTCAAGCGTTTATCGATAAAGACGGAGGCTACTTTGGTTTATTTTTCTATCGAGAAAATGTCTCTTAATCGTGTTTTGGCTCTAATCAAAACTTCAATTATATGTTCAATTTATACATATCCGCAAATCATACTCCTACTGTTAGTACTTCATGATATCTGATGCTTTGAAGAATCCTATTTTTTTCACATATCCTCTTAATTTGACTAGTTGGAAACTCGCGGATTATGATATGAATACTCACAACAGCATCTCCAATTGAGTCATCAGATCCATGACTATACAAACACGCAGGCTGTATAGCTTCACTGTATACAGTTGCCTCTTCAAGTGTCAATACTGCTAAGTCGTTCTCTCCACTATCCGATGAGAAATTTCTATGTAGTTTTATTTGTTTAACCTGTAAAATTAAATAAAAATCTTAATTTATTGTAATTATTTTAGGTGGAACACCACACGGCAAATTCGATGGAAAATGAATTTGCTATTTTTTTTTCAAATATTAAATCAAAATACAGGGTGTTAGGGTAAATATTTGCATTACTTTAAGGGGTGATTGTACCCATGATACTGAACAACTTTCCCTAAGAAAAATTTATTATGAATAGTCGAATTTTTTTCTCGAATTTCCTATAGGTTTCTCAGGGAGAGTAGTTCAATATCATGGGTAGAATCACCACTTGAGAGTAATGCAACTTTTTACTCTAATACCCTGTATACAAGGTCAAACTTAATATGCTGACACTTCTTTAAGGATCAGAATCAGACTGTCAAACTGAACAACTTTCTCTATGGGACCAATATTGAAATCGCTGAAAAAAAAATCAGCTGTCCCATACATTTGGCTCGAGAAGGTTTGCAGTTTTGTATGGAACTGCAGATTTTTTTTCGCGATTTCGATGTTGGTGCCATAGAGAAAGTTGATACGATATAATTCGATTTGTTTGCTCTCATAGTAAAAGTTTGTTCAGTATGATGATCTGATCATACCCTTAAGAAGTGTCAGCATAATTAAGATGGACCCTGTATATTCAAAATATACAGGGTCTATCTTAAGAACCGATCCGATACGATACATTCCGATCGGTTTGCTCCCATAGTAAAAGTTGTTCAGTTAGACTCAAAATGTTTTATTCAAAATAATATCACATGGATAGCTTTCTGACGTAATTTTTGACTCTACCACCGCGTCGGAAGGTGTTCCATTGTAGAGAAGATGCGGCCAGAAACTCTACAACACACATCTTTAAAAAAAAAAATACAAGGTACACTTACAAAATACAATATTGAATTGTACAAGGTGTTACAAAATACAAATAAACATTTAAGGGGGTGGTTTAGACCATCAAACTGAACAACTTTCACAATGGGACCAATACCGAAATCGGGAAAAAAAATCTGATGTTCCATACTAAACGACAAATCTAATCGAGCTAAATGTATGGGACAGCTGATTTTTTTTATCGCGATTTTGAAGTTTGTTCCATAATGAAAGTTGTTCAGTTTGATGGTCAAAACAACCCCCTTAAAAGTTTAAAATTTTTATTTTTACTTTTGTAACACCTTGTATAGTGTAACATTGTCAAGACCAGACATTTTGGTCATTCATAATTATAATCATCGAGTTTATAGTAGCCTTTTTTACAGAGGACTTGCTTAACATGGGACTTAAACTTTTTGTCTGGCAAGTTTAAAATATCGTCTGGTATCTTATTATAATAACGTATACAGTGCCCTATGAAAGATATGTTGACTTTACTAAGTCGAAAATGTGGGAATACTAATAAATTTTTATTTCTTGTATTGTAACTATGAACGTCACTGTTTTTGGGGTAGATGGGTAGACTCTTAGTTTAAAAGGATGCTAATGATATCAATTTCACTCTATGTTTTCTTTGGTAAGGAATAAAGATTCTCAAACACTAAAATAAAAGCAAACTAACCTTATGTACCCTCTCGTATTGCGTGGAGGCAATAAGTGACCTCTTGCCAAGTATTATAATGAAATTCTCCGGGTCCGACGTCGCGTCCGCCACGCAGTGTGCCGCTGCAAGGAACCAGATTATTGGATTGGATGACATTATGCAGTAAGGAATTTAAATTTCATGTTTTTTACTGGATTCCCGACCCCTTCGTTATGAAATTCCTAGACAATCTTTGACATCCTCATTTTTTGTGGAACAATCCTTTAAACTCTCGTCTGTGGAGATTCCAGACACAAAAGATTTTATTGTCTTAGTCACGGATCCGTGACATCCACAGACGAAGGGTTAATTAACAGTATAATAATCTAGTGTTTTGTGGTGGTCCAGTGGGGAGTAACCTTGCCTACCATGCAGGAGGCGATTTTTTTTAATTTTTTTTTAATTAATTTAACTTCATTCTTACAACTGCTATAAATAAAATACAAATTCGCCAAACTGCAGAACAGTTTGTTGGCTATACGCTCTTATCTAAAATTACATAATGACAGTTTGTAAGTACATGCGAGCGATACACTACACTTATAGTTTTTTTGTTTTATAATATCGATGGTTCGATCCCCGTCCAGGCCGACTCGTGCCAATGAGTTTTTAGGAATTTATATACGATTTGTAACACCACTGGCTTTTCAGTAAAGGAAAACATCGCGAGGAAACCTAATTCAATTTTGAGGCATTGACGGGCTCTATCCCCTCACACTGAACAGAGTTTCGGTACTACTAGTGAAACGTGGATGTTCTGAGGTTTCAGAATGTCTCTGACTACCCCCTCGGGGAATAAAGTCGTGAGCGTATGCTTGTACGCTATAATCTAAGAAAAACGTCCCACTTTTAAATATTACAGTTTCTTTAAGGTATACGCATATCTACCCGCGGCGTACGAGCCGAAGAAAGCGAAAGAATTGAATTTTAGAATTCTTTGTATGAAATTCTATGACGCATCGCATACTTATCCGCGGCAAATCGAACGAATCGTCAGAAGAATTAAAAGTAAATTCGTTTCGTTTGCCGCCTTCGGCTCCTTCGTCGCGGATAGATCTGCGTCCACCCTTAATCAAAATCGCTAAATCAGGGAAGAAATCGCGACAAAAAAGTGTTTTTCCATATAAGAATGGCTATTCCTACTCAACCTAGAACTATGGAATACTTCATCATCAGCCTATCATCTTCCACTGCTGAACATAGGCCTCTCCCAAGGCGCGCCACAAAACTCTGTTTTCGGCCTTCCTCATCCAGTCGCTCCCCGCTACTTTTTCAGGTCGTCTGTCCAGCGGGCAGCAGGGCGTCCCACACTACGCCTACCAGTTCGCGGTCTCCACTCTACAACTCTGACACCCCATCGGTTGTCAGTTCTTCGGCAGATATGACCAGCCCATTGCCACTTCAGCCTGCTAATTTTTTGAGCTATGTCAACCACTTTAGTTCTCGGGCGTATCACTTCATTTCTGATGTGATCTCTTAGAGAAACACCGAGCATAGTTCTTTCCATAGCTACTTTGAATTGATGAACTAGCCTATCGTCAGGGCCCACATTTCAGCACTACTGGCAGGTGGCACTGATGGAATGATGATGGAATACTTAACTGATTTTTATTCACGATTGTTGGCATTGACATTTATAATATTAGTAAGATAAATAAATACATAAATAAATATGAACTTATTAATCAAAATGTTTCTTTGGACCACGTATAGTAATAGTTACAACCACCCCTAAAACATAGTCGATAATTTTTACACCATAATTATACAGCATAAGCATATAATCAGCATATGCTCACGACTATATTCCCCGAGGGGGTAGTCAGAGATATTCTGAAACCACAGAACATCCACGTTTCACCAGAAGTACCGAAACTCTGTCCAGTGTGACGGGGGGTGAGCCCGTTGCCACTTATAATGAACAGTGGGTACAATTATACAGGATTATACAGGGTGTAAGGAAAAGTATCATTAACCTTTAAACCACATACTCTACCCATCAAACTGAACAACTTTTACTGTGGGAGCAAACCGATCAGAACAAAGAAGAAGCAGCCAATGTATGGGACACATTTGAGTCGTGTAGGAAACAGCTGTATGGAACAGTTGATTTTTATTATTCTGATCGGTTTGCTACCGTAGTAAAAGTAGTTCAGTTTGATGGGTAGAGTTGTGGTTCAAAGATTAATGATAGCTTTCCTTACATCCTGTATAATACAATATACAAGATGTCACAAAAGTAAAAATAAACATTTCCAACTTTTAAGGGGGTTACTTAGACCATGAAACTATAAGGGGATTGTTTAGACCACGAAAAATTTTCGCGATTTGGATGTTGGTCGGAACCAACCTCTTAAATGTTTATTTGTATTTTTGTAACACTTTGTATAACATTTTTTATTGAAAACCAATGAAAAAAATAACCCCTAAACAAAAACATACTTCAACTTTTATAAGAGAAAAAAATATGAATTCTATTTGGATTACAGCATCTTCAGGACCGGTTTTTTCAACTTGAACAAGGCAGAAGAGCTCGGCTAATTTGATTGGGTCAGTAGTCTCTCTGCTCGATTTTCTTATCTTGAAGCTTTTATAACACTTTTCTTAAGGCGACGAGATAGGCTAACTAAAGTCAAATTTACTTAGAGAGCGAAGTAATAGAGGTCAGAACGTGTTTACTTAATAAGAGATGCATGGCATATAGCAAATTTGATCTAGTTTAAACTTTGACTAATTATTATAAGGACTAGCCTTGCGGTAGCATTTCCCCTCTGCTACGGTATAAGCACAATTGTGCTCACAATTGATCTTGTGCATTTACATTCAATTTAACACCTTATCACTAAACGAGACAGCCTATAATTGCGAAATAATAACTTCGAACTTAGAACGTTTGGGGTTCACACGAGACTACTTTTCATGATTTTTAACATTCAAAATTAGAATCTAAAGTTATGGGGAATAAAATCCAAAGTTGCGGATTTCATGTTACCTCGCTCCCCGCAAAAAGTGGCAGAAATGTTTGTTAGTAGAATTACACGCGGAACCAGTCCACATATAAATAGTCAAAGAGTTTAAAAGGAGATCACTACCTTATTGCTCTCCTTATCGACGTAACCATACAGGGTCCTTCTTAATATGCTGACACTTTTTAAGAGGATGATCAGACCGTCAAACTGAACAACTTTCTTTTTGGGACCAACATCAAAATCGCGAAAAAAATCCGCTGTCCCATACATTTGGCTCGAGTAGGTTTGCAGTTTTGTATGGGACAACAGATTTTTTTTTCGCGAATTCGATGTTGGTGCCATAGAGAAAGTTATTCAGTATGATGGTCTGAGCATCCCCTTAAAAAGTGTCAGCATATTAAGAAGGACCCTGTATATTGTAATACGGCTTTGTACTCTTACATATTCCTTACTACGGCTGTCCCTTAAATTGCGGCAGCTTTCAAATAGGTAAATCAAGTCAAGTCAAGTCAATAATTATAATTTATTCAATATAGGAGCTTGCAGCACACTTATCAAACGTCAAATCTTTTTTAAAGCTACCACCGCGTCGGAACGTGTTGTCGCTGTAGAGAAGATGCGGCCAGAAACTCTACAACATAACACGACTTAATAACTATTACAATATAAATTCTTAAGCTAAAGTTATGTGTACAATAATACATAGTCTATTTAATAAAATAATTGATACTATACAGTAAAGTAAATAAACTATAAGCTAGTGACCTCAGACCCAAGCATTTTGATCATTTAAATAATCATCCAGTTTATAATATGGTTTTTTATGGTATGACTATCGCTATCTCACAAGCGGTTACGCTAAATCGTTCTGAATTTACCCTATGTGCCAGTTTTATAGCTGTGGGTATATTAAATGAAAGCTAATAAAGAGCAGATTTTAAAATTGTATCATCATTCTCTTATTATGCTAACGGTTTTTTGCGGGTATCATCAGAATCAGACCATTGAACTGACCCACATTCTCTATGGGACGAATGCCAAAATCTCGAAAAAGAACAGTTGTACCATAGAAAACTGCAATTAACTGACAGTAGGTCCGTAGGTACGTTTGGTTTAAGAAAAGAAAAGGACATTTCAAGAAGTGGCCATATAAAAAAGTGGTAATTTAACGAAGTGGTCATTTGTAGAAATGGTCATTTAACTAAGTGGTAATTTGTAGAAGTGGTCAATTCTAATTGTAGTCATTTTTATTTGTGGTCCAAAACTGCCAAAGTCAAAGTCAATATAATTTATTCAATATAGGAGCTTGCAGCACACTTATCAAACTTCAAATCTTTTTTAAAGCTACCACCGCGTCGGAACGTGTTGTCGCTGTAGAGAAGATGCGGCCAGAAACTCTACAACATAACACGACTTAAAAACTATTACAATATAAATTCTGAAGCTATACAATAATACATAGTCTAATGCCGAAAGGAATTCTGCGATCGAAATGGGACAGCAGATTTTTTTTTTTCCCGATTTCTATGGTGGTCCCATAGAGAAAGTATTTCAGTTTGATGGTCTGAGCCAATCCCCAAAAATAAGGAAAGTTAAAAATGACCTAGTTGACCTAGTTCTATTTACAAAACAAATTCTGTAGGCCTACCATGAGTTTTCACTTTACGTTTCTACTGTAGTCGCGTTTCAATTTTATATTAAATTTCGTACAGCGCTCCTAGTCGTTACGTTGAGAACTCATTTCTGCCATACGAATTGGTGACGTAACTACAGTAGTAACGTACAGTGAAAACTCATGGTAGGCCTCCCTGATGGTTCACAATAACTTTTTTAGTTTTTTGCATAACCCTTGGCCTTAAGAATATCTCAAGTAGGTACAGAAGGTGGCACTAACATTATTCACCGCCTTTAGAAGGAAGATCATTCAAAGGGAAATACTCTGTGATAAAAGAAAAGTTTTATCTAAGTACCTACTCTTATAAAACTTTTATAGAAGTATGTCTGTACATTGAAAACAATTAGGTATATAATAAGTAACGTTTTGGTGTATTTAGGTGTCCCTGACTCCAAAGCACCGATTTTAGGATATTTACGGTCAGTGGCACGTACGTTCATTAAAGTTAATCCTCCATTAAATCTCTTGTTAGCTTTTACTACGTCAACAAGACAAAAAGTGACAACAAGAGATTTAATGGAGGATTAACTTTAATGAACGAACGTACGTGCAACTGGCAGTTGGTCTATGTTTTTTGTTCGTTTGTTTTTTTGAGCATCATATGAACTACACTTTTGTAAAACTTTTTGTGTTTTAAAGCTTATGTTATGACTAGACTTAAAAACTGGAATATAATATACTTTCTCTGTACTTCATTTCAAATAAGGAGGAAAAGATTTACCAATGCCTATAAGCTTTCTGGCCAATGCTGATTTACAAATATAATTTATTTATCAGAAAGATATATAGGGTCCTTCTTAATATGCTGACACTTTTTAAGGGCATGATCAGACCGTCAAACTGAACAACTTTCTCTATGGCACCAGCTTCGAAATCTCGAAAAAAAAATCGTTTTTAATAGAGAAAGTTGTTCAGTTTGTTGGTCTGATCATCCCCTTAAAAAAGTGTCAGCATATTAAGAACCCTGTATACATGCACACAGACATAATTTGTATGACGTCTCACGCACATGAGCTATATGGATAGGGTTTAGAGGCCAGTCGATGCTTTCTTAGCTTCGACTGTCAATCTTTACATATAAATTTAACTTATCCAAGGTCTTGGTATAATAATCATAACTTACCTGTCAAAATAACTCTCTCAGAAAGAATAGCTCCATCACAGGTGTATTCAAATTGATTGGATGAACCGTTTTTGATGAAAATCGTCGCTATCCACGGTACCATGACAGCTGTCTCGTTATCATTTCTTGCAGTTATCTGCAAAAAGAAAATATTATTACTTCATCATCAATACACCGCGATCTTTTTATTTACCCAAATTTCCCGGTACACCCAGTTTAAGAGGATATAATTCGGAGCGCGCTCCATACAAACGTACTATGGTGATATTTTCAATACTAACCAATCAAACTCTCTGAAATTTTTCAGAATCAATCTAAAAACAAATTTCTATGCTTGTATAGAGTCAGATTTTCGTTAAAATGTATAGTTTTAAAGTTACAGTGCCTCAAAGATTTCCACAAAATCTTAAATTAATCCTAGCATTGAAACTGTATATTTTAACGAAAGTCTGACTCCATACAAGCATAGATATTTGTTTCAAGATTGTTACAGCAAAATTTCATTGACTTTAAGTCGTTAGTATTGAAAATATCACCATAGTACGTTTGTATGGAGCGCGCTCCGAATTATATCCCCTTAACCCCCTCGTGCACGTGCACAAATGCTGGACCATCTCCCATACATCCTGAGGGTAGACCTGTGCCTTGCTGTGGGACGTATTTAGTCTGATGATGATAATGACTCTACATCCGATACGTAATACCGACTACTCTCAAACGGTGAAGGAAAACATCATGAAGAAACCTGCATACGCTGAAGAAATTCTGATGCGTCGGGGTACGCCCTATTTTTGACTTTGAGCGCAGATATCTCGAACCAGAAGCATTATAACGATTTGGTTTCTATGGGAGTTTTTCTCCATACGAAGTATATGTGGTATTACTTTGGTTGATCGAATCAAGAACAGTGTGATAAGGGATTGGTGTAAGTTGAAGGATGATATAGTAACAAGGATTGAGAAGGGCATGCTTAGATGGTTCGGTCACGTAGAGAGAATGAATGAAAGAAGACTTACGAATGAAATATACCAAGCAAAGGTGAGCGGAAGTGTTGGGAGAGGCCGTCCGAGGAAAACATACCATGATCAAATCAATTATCTTTTCCGAAAAGGATAAGTGCGTAGCACACTCAATCGACGGAAGTGCATGAAAAGATGTATGAATGTGAATGAGGCTAAACAGGTGTGTCAGAGTCGTAGCGTGTGGCGGTCCGTGGTCTCTGCCTACCCCCATGGGACAATGGCGTGAGCTTATGTATGTATGTATGTTTTTCTCCATTGGAGAAGACCTATCCAACGACGTAATCATATTAAAAAAAATTATTTCCAACCCCTCTTTCGTTTTATGGGAAGGGGGGTCAAAAAAAATTGTTTTCTTCATAACTAATATGTGTTTTTGGGTTCCTCTTATCTGTCTTCATGCCAAATTTCGATTCAATATATATGTGCAAAAATGAGCGAGTTATTGAGGCGGGGCATACCTACAGACAGACAGACATAATGGACGAAAGTAAAAGGGTTCCTTGTTTGACTACGGAACCCTAAAAAGCAATAAAAATTACATACATGCGCTCTAAACTTTGCTACAAATGAAACAAAATATAATTTACATGCAAGAATCCAATAAAAATATCTTGTGCTTTTAAATTGTTTATTTAAATGCTTCAATTTCGAGGCATGTATTGTACCCACTGTCCATTACAAGTGGCGACGGGCTCACTCCCCGTCACACTGGACAGAATTTCGGTGTTACTAGTGAATCTTGGATGTTCTGAGGTTTCAGAATATCTCTGACTACCTCTCGGGAAATATATTCGGGAGCATATATATGCATGCAAGAATCCAAAATTCCAAATTAAAAAACCAAATTTTTAAATTTTTAGGTTTAAATATTATGTGGCAGCCTATCCTATTTTGTTTATCCAGGTGTTACTGTTATACAGGGTCCTCCTTAATATGCTGACACTTTTTTAAGATGATGATCGGACCATCAAACTGAACAACTTTCTCTATGGGACCAATGTCGAAATCGCGAAAATAAAACCAGCTGTTCCATATTAAACTGAAATCTTACTCAACCCAATTGTATGGGACAGCTGATTTCTTTTTCGCGATTTCGATGTTGGTGCCATAGAGAAAGTTGTTCAGTTTGATGGTCTGATCATCCCCTTAAAACAGTGTCAGCATATTAAGAAGGACCCTATATATAACATAAATAAGTTTGTCACAGGTAACAGCCTCCGTGGTGTAATGGTTAAGAGCATTGGGCTCTTGACACGGAGGTCGTGGTTTCGATTCCCAGGGGGACACCTAGCGATATGTCACTTTGTGCGATTTCCCCCAGTTGGTTAGGACATTGCAGGCCGAATCACCTGATTGTCTGAAAAGAAAGATGATTCCGTGCTTCGGATGGCACGATAAGAAGCTGGTCCCGGCTACTATCTCTGGTGTTAGTAGTCGTTACATAAAAACCACGTCAAAGGCCGTATGGCGTTCTGAAAAAACTCTGACACCAGTACGTCTAGTATGATTTCTCTACAGGCGCGCGACGCTCCTTCGCTGCATTGAAAATAACCTGTTCCAGCGCAAGTAGAGAAATCATGCTAGAGGGTCCGGGCTTACTGCACACACGATAAGAAGAAGTAGGAGTAGGTATAATCAGGATAAAAATAGAATCTCAACAAAGACTGAACTTTATGGCCACAATAATAATCGCCATTACGAGACATTAACGGTCATAAACAGCTATTCAAAATGGCCGACCGAAAAATATTTGAATTTTTAATTTTAATAGGGCCACGTCCTTTGAATTATGGCGCGGTGGGAGATATTAATTTTATTTTAGCGGGAAAAAGATTGCTACGTGATAATGGGATGACAGAAATTTAGGGTCAGTGCCTTTTTAGTTCATAATTCTTTTTTAGGGTTCCGTAGTCAACAAGGAACCCTTATAGTTTCGCCATGTCCATCCGTCTGTCCGTCTGTCCGCGGCCTAGATCATAGACGCTTAGTACTAGATAGCTGTAATTTGACATGGGTATACATATTATTATTCAAGCCGACAAAGTGGTAAAATAAAATCTAGAAAAATATTTTTTTTTGGGTACCTCCCCTACACGAAAAGTGGGGATGCAATTTTTTTTCTCGTCTATCCCATGGTGTGGGGTATCGTTGGATGGGTCTTTTAAAAATATTGTAGGTGTGGGAAAACCATTTTTTTTTATTTGATGATGATTTAGGGATTCGTTAGCGAAATATTAAGCTTAAAGTGAAAATTTTTGTTAGAGTCAAGAGACTGACTAGCAATTATGGTTCAAAAGTTACAGCCCTAAATAGGTAAGACAGATGGACGGACGAACCACGTAGGCTTATGAATGGGGCCCGTTTTCACCCTTTGGGTACGGAACCCTAAAAACTAACCAATACCCCGGAGAATTAATTTTTTCAGGTATTGTGGTACGGTACGGAGCCCTTCGGTGCGCAATTCCCAACTCGTACTTGACCAGTTTTTTTTGTTCTTCTTAGAGTTTGTTTTCATTAACTTCTGTTCTGCTTCACCGTAAAGTTCCATAGTTTACAAACTAGTGCTTCAACTAGAAAACTTTTCGTTCGCTCTTCTTTGTTAATTTTTTAGTTGGGGCCAGCTCCGGATCTAGGATTTTAGCGCCCCTCCCATCCAAGAGAGTACCAATCATTTTTTCCCAGGGAGGCCGGGTGTTCGTTAGATCGTCACAAATCTCAATAATACTTACCTAAAACTTAGTGGGAGCGAAGCAAGCTCGAGATTTAGGTACTGCAATATGATTACCTCGTCGCAATAATTAGGATCCAAGATCTGGACCGAATTCTGCAATGTTTGACTGCACGACTAGGTAGTGTCAATACAACAAAAAACCAGGAGCGAGCGAAGCGAACTCTCAATTTTTTTGAAATATTTTCATGTCATTGTAATACAATTATTCATCCTTATTTGTACCATAATCAGTTTTGTTTCCTATTGTGCATTGTATTTTGTTTGGTGTAAATAAAGTATAACATAACATAACATAAACATAAATATAGTATAATAGTATATTTCATTCATTTCATTCATTCATTCAATTATTCATCAAACCCTTGATTTTGGCGCCCGGGGCGTGGGCCTCCCGGTTCGATCCCCTAGAATCGGGGCTGGTTGGGGTTATTATTATTAAGTTCTAATTATTAGCAGGAGCAGGGGTGTCAAAGAGAATGATCTATGGCATTAAAAAAAAAGGTTAATTTAGCTTGTTGTGGTTCTTGAAGATCTACAGGGCCCTTCTAAATATGCCGACCCTTTTTTAAGGTGATGGTCAGACCGTCAAACTGAACAACTTTCTCTATAACACCAACATCGAAATCTCGAAAAATATATCAGCTGTCCCATACATTTGGCTCGAGTAGGTTTGCAGTTTTGTATGGAAGGGCGGATTTTTTTTTCGCGATTTGATGTTGGTGCCATAGAGAAAGTTGTTCAGTTTGACGGTCTGATCATCCCCTTAAAAAAGTGTCAGCATATTAAGAAGGACCCTGTATTATATCAAAAACCCAGAGACCCAGTAGACCATCAGCTATTAATTTTATTTATACAACGTGTTAATGAATAAGCGCAAAACCTCAAACTGATTTATTACAAAATAGTTAAATTGAAACAATAATTTCATTATTTTGATAGTTAAGATTTAAAGTTATTCGCTTTTTAAGTTTTGAAGCAAAGATGATTTGTTATCATTTCAGCAATGAATGAAAGCGCTAACGTGCTCATGGATACATTTTAAGAATCTTGTTTTGGTAGTAAGTAGGATGAGAGTGCCCGAGAGGTGGTTTGAGATCGAGTTCAGTAAATTTTATATAAAAAAAAAAAAAATATATTTTGAAAAAAATTATCTATGTTGAAACCATGATAATTCGATTCTGTTCTCGACTCTACACAAACTACTTTCTAGTTTTGCGTTAATTCATTAACACGTTGTACAAGGTGTTACAAAAATAAAAATAAACATTTAAGGAGGTGGTTTAGACCATCAAACTGAACAACTTTCAGTATGGGACCAACATCAAAATCGCGAAAAAAAAATGTGATTTTCCTTACTAAACTACAAATCTACTCGAGCTAAATGTATGGGACAGGTGATTTTTTTCGCGATTTCGAAGTTTGTCCCATAGTGAAAGTTGTTCAAAGTCAAAGTCAAAGTCAAAATTGTATATTCAAAATAATATCACATAGATAACTTTTTGACGTCATGTTTTTGAATCTACCACCGCGTGGGAAGGTGTTCCGTTGTAGAGAAGATGCGGCCAGAAACTCTAGAGTTCAGTTTGAAGGTCTAAACAATTCCGTTAAAAGTTTTAAATTTTTTATTTTTTATTTTGTAACACCCAGTATATGGTTGTTTCAAGGTAGGTAGATATTTTTGTTTCACTATTTACATTGTATTTCAATAAATGTCATGGCAGTTACAAAAACTATATATCGTCGCAGAATAAATACTAGCTTCGTCTAAAAATACATAATTAAAATGTTGGCACACTATAGCAGCCACATTAATTCGAGGTATAAATTTTACCATTTCGTTCATATCAAAAAGGTTGAAATTCCATCACAATTTAAATTTTATTACCATTAAAACGTTTTAAAATACAATGAATTGTTTCATTTTGTTTTGTACTCATCTTTGGTATTGTCTTTCCGCTCGTTTGCTCTCAGTGATAATGATAATAAACACTTGATATTTAAATAGACGGTTATAATAGAATGGTTCTTTCACAATCGTAATTTAATTGTAAAGTACAGACAAACCGACATGTTTGTGGGCATTTGGGATATTTTAACGAAAATCGGACACGATACAAGCATAGAGATTTGTTTCTAGATTGTTCAGCAAAATTTCATTCAGTTTAATTGGTTAGTGTGGGCACTTGCCACAGATGTCAACACCCACAA
The DNA here is from genome assembly GCA_963924505.1 of Agonopterix alstromeriana. NCBI lineage: Eukaryota > Metazoa > Arthropoda > Insecta > Lepidoptera > Depressariidae > Agonopterix > Agonopterix alstromeriana. Next base: position 11,881,725 of record OZ004684.1, read on the forward strand.
GCTATAGCAACGAAGCTAACAGATGGCGCTACGGTCGCACTCGCAAAATGTGTACGTAAGACAACTTGCGACGTCACATTGGTAACCCGTTAGCCGCTACCCATAAGGTTCACAATCGTATACAAGACATGAATCGCGCAAGAGAAATAATCACAGAGATTAGATATATATACAAGGTCCAACTAAGATCTTTTGGACCACGGCCGGTCCCCAGGCTTCACACCTAACCTGGCGGGAGATCTTCCCTTTTCACCGGAGGAACCTTCCACAGTAGTTCCTCCACAGTTAGTATTGAAAATATCCGCCAGACTTCGTTTTTATGCACCGCGCATTTACGCATTCGGAATAAACTTCTCATAAGTTCATTCATTTGGCTCGGTAGACCCTTTGTGGTCCCTCCAATAGCCCGCAGTAAAAACCAGTAACTGCTCTCTGAGCAACGCTGTATTAGTCAATTCCAAAAAAAAACGAACCCTATCTCTTATTTGTTAACCTATTTTTCAATAAACACAGGTGATAAAAAGAATTCAGATCTCCGTCCAGATCGACTCGTACCAATGAGTTTTTCGGAATTTATGTACGATTTGTAACACTACTGGCTTTTCGGTGAAGGAAAACATCGTGAGGAAACCTGCTTGCTTCAATTTCGAGGCATGTTACCCTCTGTCCATTACAAGTGGCGACGGGCTCACCCGTCACACTGGACAGAGTTTCGGTACTACTGGTGAAACGTGGATTTTCTGAGGTTTCAGAATATCTCTGACTACCCCCCCGGGGAATATAGTCGTGAGCATATGCTTATGCTTATGCTAAAAAGAATTCATAAATTTCATTCGTTGAACAAATAGCCAGATGAGTAGAGACCAAAAAAATTGTATCTCTTCATCTAATTACCCAACCTTGAGAGGTCGTGAGGAAACCATTACTTCTGACACAGATGCTACAATAGTAGGTAAGTAATTGATACGGCAACACGTTTTTGTAAAAAATATGGGAAATAAATGCTTTATTGTACGCCACAAAAAAAAAATTTCAGCTTTACAAACCAGGAATTTGTTAATACAATAACATTTTTTTTTTCATTATAATACTAGTTTTGACTACGAGTTAAATCTTTTACACTGAACTAGAATTATAACAACTTGTATTTAGTAAAATGTTTGTTTCTCCTTGCAGGGATGTTTTTTGTATCCCTGTATATTTTATTATAATATAGTTAGGGTAAACAGTTGCATTACCTTAAGGGGTGATTGTACCCATGATACTGAACAACTTTCCCAATAGAGAAAAGAGAAATTCGTAAAAAAAGATTTCAACTTTTCATGCAAACTTTCGATCAGCGGATCGAAGTGAATTTAGTATGGAAAGTCTAACATTTTTTTTGCTAATTTCCTATAGGTTTCTTAGGAAAAATTGTTCAATACCATGGGTACAATCACCCCTTAAAGTAATGCAACTGTTTACCCTAACACCCTGTAGATATTAGATGTATGTTTGAAAGTTATAAATAATCACTAATTGCTTTTGAATTAATATTACAGATGATAGTACATTGAAGTTCTTCTAGATTAGCCATTAATAATTTGCATGCTGGCAAATCTTAGTTATAAATACCTAATGATGAATAATTTACCTATTAACTACATAGTTCTTTTGAATAAGCTGATGATTTTTCACACGATATCTCTTTAGGCATGTAATAAGAATCGCATCCAAAATAATAATCTTAATTATTAAGAAAAACAAAAAACCCGACTGCACTATAAAACTATTAACTGAAAAGAGAAAAACAAGCTCTTTATTTATTTATCAGCTTATACAGGGTGTCTCAAAAGAAATTTTATATTTATTTAGCTTACTGCGTGTGCGCTGCACCCCTACAAAATTCAATTGGTGCAAGAATTAAAGCCCCAAGATGCCAGTCAGAGGCTTCATTTCGTAAATCAGGTGATTGAGCGATTTTCAACGTTTACCAACATTTTGTTTTCGGATGAAGCTCATTTTCATCTTAATGGCCACGTAAATAAGCAGAACTGCCGCTACTGGAGTGCAACGAATCCAAAACGCAAACATCAGAAACCCGATAAACCGACTTCACTGGCCCATTTGAAAGAAAATATCCGTCACGAAATGGCAGCCATCCCTGAATCCACCTGCCGAGCCGTCATAAGTAATTTTACTGTTCGATTAAATGAGTGCCGAGAACGCGAGGGTCTACATTTAGACGATATCATTTTTAAGAAATAAATCCCCAAAAAGTGTATTTCAATAATTAATAAAAAATTTTTCTATATACGGCTTACTTTTTTTTTAATCGATCCACTAAATATAAAATTTCTTTTGAGACACCCTGTAGTTTTTTCATGCAGTCGGGTTTTTTGTTTTTTTTTAATAATTAAGATTATTTCATACTTTTTACACTTGTGTCAAAATGGTAGCATAAAAGTACTATAATAATCTGCTATTTACCTTTTTATACCTATATTGTAAATGCTATTTACTAGCTTTCATTTGATACCCATATTGAATTTTTTTGCGAAAAATATTTGTTTATTCCCACTCTCTTTTTAAATTTGCAGACGCCATCTTGAAATAATATACCCTGTAATTCTCACAATTTTTACGAATCTAAAGACACCTTTTACTTTAAAATCCATCAAGCCGTTTAGGCTGTACGGCGTGCCAAAGAAATAGACATACAAACATACATACGCTCGAAAAACATAACCTTCCTTCTGGCGCAGTCGGGTAAGATTTGTAATAAGGATCACATCGAGGGCATAAAAATAAAAACACAAAATTTTTGCATCTTTTGCTTACTTTTTTTTCTCATAAAAGCGACATGGGAAGTGATTTTCAATGCAATGTGATCCTTTGTGAACTTTTGCTCACAAAAACACTATAAAAAGAAAAACTAAACTTTAATACGGCTTAATAGGATCGAATGCACGAATAATTGCAAAGGTACATAAATTCACGACCATAACCCCTTTTAAGGGTGGTCAGTAACATTGCATCAACAACAAAAACGAAGGTAGAAAGGGGAAGTTACTGGAATGACGCTCCCCATAGATAAACGCAGGGCCGGGCCATATTTCCCTGGATTTTAGAAGCTATCTTCTCGTTATTTGAAAGACGTACAAATTAATGAAAAATATAGCTATGATCTTTAACATCTCGGCTTTATTTGCTGTGAAGTATATTTCTTATTTTTCTATAAAATACATATGAAACCTGTGTTCAAAGAAAAGCCTAAATATTGGAAAAAATCTGTATTATGTGCATCTACTTTATAAGTTGAAGTCACTTTTACTTCCGACACACACCATTGTGTAGACAATTTTAAGATCTAAAAATGCTATGAAGTAAATTTTTTTAAGACCAATATTTAATGAGTTAATTAGATAATTGTAAAATTTAGTGCGAATTCTTATGATTTTCGAATTTGATTTCCATGGATTAGAAGGCACCATAATGGCATAATGAAGTACAAGCCAGTCAAAAATAGGTATACCTACTAAAATAACGTAGTTTAGGGTCTGAAAGGGTCAAGGTCGTTAGGTCAGGGAAACCTCTTAAAAATGTTTCGTCGACTAACTTACGGTGCGTTTTAATTTATGGCTATGTATACATTTCCGGTGAAAAAGGATTCTACCTATCCAAACAAGAATCCGAAAAAGGACTAAATTGCAATACTAAACCATACAATAAAATGCCGTATCAAATCAACAACATACAACTACATACAACAAGGAAACTCAAGTTGAACACAAGATCCCTCGCAGATCTTTTGTATCGAGTGATTGATGCGTTCGCAACACGTGATAGTTTACTATAACTATTATATAGATATATCCTCGAAGTCCAGTATTACATACATTACATAAACTTATCTCTATCTGTCTGTTATTATTTATTTATATCCATCTAATAGTTTCACTTTTGAGGTGTTTAGAAACTACCAGGAGACCGATTGGGCTAATCTTAGACGAATTATAAACGGACCCGCCTCGCCTTAGTATTTCCTCTCTGCCAACGTGCAAGATCAAAAGATCTTACGCATTTACATACAATTTTATACCCTATCACTAAACGCGACAGCCTATAATTGTGGAACAATAATTTCGAACTTATGACTTTTGTGGTTCACACGACACTGTGTTTCATGATTTTTAACATTCAAAATTAGAATCTAAACTAATGGAATAAACTTCAAAGTTGCGTATCTCGTGCTACCTCGCCCCCCGCAAAAAATGGCAGAAATTTGTGTTATTAGAATTACACACGTAACTTGTCCTCATATAATCAGTCTAAGGCGCTAATTTAAAACATCGAAGTTCTATTCTTATCCAATTTCAGTTCTAATCACATTGCAATCCAATTACTATTCAACTGTGCTGAATTCCGCATAGCGCTAAACTCTATGTAACTGACAGCCTTTAACGTCCGAGCGATCTGTAAAAACGGCTCTAACGGCTGTCATGAGCTGTACCGCGATTAGCGCAATACCAAATGTGTCAAAAGTTATGGTTCGTACGTAATCCAGTAATGGTTCAATCACCGAATATTTTACTGTGATTGCAGCCCAGGAAGTTGGAATAGGTATTGTCTATAACCTGGAGAGCAGACTACCTTACAAACGGAGAAACATGAAAATACTCCTTGGCAGGCGTTAATGTTCGTATTTCTTTTGTAAATTCCGGTCGTTGTTTCTGTCGTCAACGTTGTCCTTTTCTAATCCAACTACAAAAATTGATAGAAAGGGACAAACGGAAAGTCAGAAACATCGATAACGGACACGTACGAAAAAAGTACGAAAGAGGGACGAACATTACCGACCGCCATGGTAAATTTTCGTGTTCCCATGCTTGTAAGGAGGTTATCGATCCATTGGTTATACATCCATGGAAACTACGTTACAAACTACCACAGACTATTACTACCTATACAACGTGTTATTGAATTAACGCAAAACTAGAAAGTAGTTTGAGAGCAGAATCGAATTATCATGTTTTCTACATAGGTAATTTTTTTCAAAATATTAAATAAACTGTTTGTAAAATTACAAATTTACTGAACTCGATCTCAACCTACCGCTCGTTCACTCTCACCCTGATTACTACCAATCCAAGATTCTTAAAATTTATCCATGAGCACGCTTTCATTCATTGCTGAAATGATAACAAATCATTTTTGCCTCAAAACTTAAAATGCGAATAACTTTAAAATTTAACTATCAAAATAATGAAATTATTGTTTCAATCGAATTATTTTGTTATATATCAATTGGGGTGCATGAAGTTTTGCGATTATTCATTAACACGTTGTAAAACTACAAACTTTTAAAGATGTAGCCAGTTGTTTCAGAAAAATTATTCATATAAGCCAGCAGTAAAATTGTTTTACAGCATTTTTTGTTTACAAATCACATTTTTCCCCCATAAAAAACAATATGTAGATGTTTTACATCTACATCAATATTTCATACGAATAAAACCATTCATACAAAACGCAACAATACGAAAGAAAATCGCCATCCGCATTCAAAAAAATTGCTCGAAAACTCAAAAGCAAGAATTATACAAATCTACGCGTCACTGTGTTGAATAGAAAATTGTTTTTCGCACTTTTTCCCGCGCATTTTTGCTACAGAAATGATTGATTCGTACTCTCTAGTATGCTGCCCACGCTGATATGGCGTGACACACTGCTGTAGAAAATGGCGATCCTCATTGTTGGTTTCTAATAGCTAGGTACTACATAACAGACCTAGCCCATAATTATTAGCTTTCACCGCGAAAGCTTGAAAACATAAACGGTTAGGTACGCAAGATGATATTGAAGTGCAGAAATGTGGAATATACACCACCACAAAGGAGACAGGTAGGTACAGAAGGGCGGCTCCATGCAACGAGCGAAACAGAGGCACGCATAGACGCGCACGTACTGACAGAAATTGAATAGACAGATAGTACCTACTGAATTTAATTGATCCGAGATCGCCGAAAGTCTGCGCTGATTTATATGAAGCGGCTCTTCTGGAGTGCAATTCACTAAGCGTCACGTCGCTGTCAAAAACATCGATGAGCTCACAAATGTAACATCCTTCTTGCATCCTTCAGATCGTCGAAGTTTTATAACAGTTTGACACATGACATAACCATAGAGAATACCGAGTTGTCAGCTCGCCAATGTTTCAACGACGAATTTAAGGTTGTGACGATGTTTGCGCTTATTGAATTGCATTGCAGTACCTGTCTCTTTTTGTGTATTCTCTTATCCCATCTAATTCTGATGAGATGACGGTAGACCTATTCGTTAAGCTAGGTCAGATGCTTGCCTTTACAGATTTTTTATGCGCTAAGCCCGTGCTTATTCCTAAAAGTGGGAATGCCTGTATCTATAAATATACATTTAGGACAATAATGAAAATTAGAGAAAGATGTGGACAGAATATAGTACTTAACAAGGATTGAAAAGGGAATGCTGAGATGGTCATGTGAAAAGGATGAGTGATAGTAGACTGACGTATGAAATATTATAGTGTGAATGTGTGTGGGAAAATCGAAAGGGGTCGTTCTAGTCGTATGCATGCAGACCAAATTGGCAGCGTACTCGACTAGTGCCAGATTAAAAAATACCTAAAACCGACGAGTGTGTATGTAACGACTTATAACTGTGGAAGAGGATGTGCGTCTGCCTACCCCAAATGAGACGGAGAGAGACAAGGCGTTAGATAATGTGTGTATATGTACAATAACATCTCTAGAAATAACCTAATTCGCCAAACTAACAATCAGTGTGTCAAAAGTGCGTAGAAATCCATTATTATTTCATTCATTCGCTTCAAAACATCGTATCCATATTTAAACGAAATACGACGACGGCGCTTTGATATTAACGACAGATTAATTTCTTAGTTCAATGTTAACATTATTTCCTGGTATTTTACAATACAACTCATTACCCGACTGCGCTAGAAGGAGGGTTATGTTATTCGAGCGTATGTATGTATGTATGTTTGTATGTCTATTTCTTTGGCACGGCCTACAGCCTAAACGGCTTGATGGATTTTGACGTTTGAGGTGTCATTAGATCCATAAAAATTGTGAGAGTGACATAGGCTATATTATTTTAATATGGCGTCTGCGAAATAAAAAAGAGAGGGGGGAATAAATATTTTTTTTTGTTAAAAATTACAATATGGGTATCAAATGAAAGCTAGTAAATCGCAGGCGGGGACAAACCAATAACCAACCAAAAATCTTCTTTGTCCCCGTTTGCGATACCTACCTAATAACATTCCAATTATATTAGCTCAAATAAAGCTGTTACAGCCGATTAGTTATTATAGGGCTTGTTTTTCTCTTTTCAGTTAATAGGTTTTTTATGCAGTCGGGTTTTTTTTTTCGAAGCACTCTTTCTTTTACCTTAACAAAAAGTATATAGGGTCCAACTTAATATGCTGACACTTTTTAAGGTGATGATCAGACCATCAAACTGAACAACTTTCTCTATGGGACCAACATTTAAATCGCGAAAAAAAAATCAGCTGTCCTGTTTTGTATGGAAAAACTGTTTTTTTTCGCGATTTCGATGTTGGTTGTATATTTATTATCGTATACCTTCTGCTTGGGCAGTTTCTTAATAAAACTGTTAACTAGTAATACAATAAAGTTAGTAGTCGGGGAAATCTACGGATTTTTGTATGGACTAGGTTGCATTAATTGCACTTTTGGTGAAAATTTGGAATATAGTAGATACATACCTGAAAAACATAAATTCTTAATAATCCCCGATTTTTTTTGTTGTATTATTGAATAATAAAGACATTTACAAAACATTAAATTTAGGTATGATAAAAAAATGGAAAACTGGTGATTTTGTACAGGATGGCTTCGTTCAATACGTTTTACTTATAACAATAATAATCCACGGTTAATATCGTTAATTTGGGTAGATATTTAATATTTTGTAAGTCAAAAATTTAAACCTCAAAACTAAATTATTTACCGTTTGTTTTTACACATTAAATTTCCCTTGTGATAATTAACTGTCTCTATTGCTGGTATGCTGGTCGAAATATTTTTAGAATTAAGCTTGCCATTTGGACATTAATATCGATTTTAAGGTTTTTCTCAGGTTCCTGAGCCTATATAACCACGAAATCTCGACAAAAATGTTATAAACTAACAGTAATATTATTTCAAACACAATTTACTAAAGTGTCTTTAATGCAATCTCAAATCTTATTTTTCCTAGACTATAGCCCATATTTCGACGTTTACTTGCGAAAAATAAATAGTGGTTCTTTCGTTAGTTTTGGATATTGTTAACATACGAGTACTTAAAATAAGTAAATAGTAAATGACACAATGCGTCCATATATATTGTATGTGATACCTTTGCTATAGGCATTATAATATAGACGAATATGATAGAAATACAATCCAATTGCAAAAGTAGCTACAAATAAAGTCGTTTTGTGTTACAAAATATTCAAAGTAATAGTACGACTAGAAGTAATTACAAATAGCGCAGTTAGCGATACAAAAAAACTTTGACTATTTATATGTGGACTGGTTACGCGTGTAATTCTACTAACAAACATTTCTGCCACTTTTTGCGGGGGGCGAGGTAACATGAAGTCCGCAACTTTGGATTTTATTCCCCATAACTTTAGATTCTAATTTTGAATGTTAAAAATCATGAAAAGTAGTCTCGTGTGAACCCCAAACGTTCTAAGTTCGAAGTTATTATTTCGCAATTATAGACTGTCTCGTTTAGTGATAAGGTGTAAAATTGAATGTAAATGCACAAGATCAATTGTGCTTATACCGTGGCAGAGGGGAAATGCTACCGCAAGGCTAGTCCTTATAATAATTAGTCAAAGCAAAAAAACGATCTTTCCACTAAATCCGATCCGATTTTTTTCCGCCATTTTTGCACAATATTAACATGAATATCCATCGTGAAATTCAAAAAATCTCGTTTGTACGACAAAATATATCGTTGAAATACAAAGTTTTAGTAATATGTTTATGCAAACTATTATTACCATATTTTTATGGCGCCGCACATAACATTCGGTGGTATAAAAATGGCCAGTTTTGGAGGTAGTCTTTTTCAACAATTCTAAATTGAAAATATCGTATTGAGAGTCGCTAAACCAACTTTTTAGCTTTAAACTCTATCTACTTGTAGCACAAACTGCTGACTATACCTCAAGGTAGAGATGAAGAAAGTTTAAGAATACACATCCTGAAATCTTCTTCCAAGTCATGACAAATGGAAAAGCCTTTCGCCCATAAAAACACTGCAGAAGAAATCTGAAACCGCCTGATAAACAACTCCCATGAAAAGACATGATGGTGTCCATTCTTAGAGTATGTTTAGCTTGCTTATACATACTCTAAGCCGCGGTTTATGCGGAAGAGACGTGTGGCGGTGGGGGATAGTCAAAGTAACACAATTATAAACCTTATAGTACGTAGCGTCGATTCGAGAATAATTACGCCCGCACCTCCAGGCGACGTCACCTGGAGGCGCGGGCGCGATTCTCCTTTACGACAAAAACGACGCTATGCTGATGTTTATATTGTGTTACTTAGATTATCCGCCACCACCACACATCTCTTCTGTATAAACCTTGGCTAAGGGTCCATTCTAAGCCTGCATAATAAATACATATACTAACGACCATAATCGCTATCGGGTGGTCAGAAGCTTTGAACCGACTGTCTTTTCAAGTACACAGTATTATCAAAGGTTCAACTTTAGCCTATCGAAGGTTTCAGGATGATGAGTTAAGTAAAGTGGTGATAGATGTCTAGCCTTAGTTTTTTGGTGCTTTTGCGGTAGGGTCTTCAACTCTGCCAGAAATGATCTCTGGAATTTGCTCTCTAATAGCCTTGCTTTTTTCTTATTGCTGTCTCGCGTTTGCAATGGAGGGAAATCGGATATTTCTTTTTCCTACTCCTCCTACCTTCTTTGATTAATTCATTGCAGGTTCCAAGACAGATTAGAGTCATCCCCCGGGCTCGCTGGACTTCATTGTCTAGTGTTGTGAATGGTCACTGCTGTTGATCCTAGTTCACAGGAGTTACAGCAGTGGGAATGTGTCGTGGGACTATGCCCGTTAGCCTTACAATAACGCTGCCTAAGAAACCTTATCCCTTAGTCGCCACGTACAACACTTACACTGCGAGAAGAAATGGGGTGGTCCGTTCCAAGCCGGAACCACATGGAAGAAAATGTAATAAACTCGTATTCTAAGCCGAGATTCGCGTGTCATTATACCTATACTTAGTGATTATAATTATATAACTGTTACTGCGTTGTAATTGTCGACAAAATTAAATTAATCACATCACACAACATCATTATGAATTGACCTACAAAAAGAAGATAATAGAAACAATACAAAATTCACACTTACATCATCCGTATTGTGTCCGCCATTTCTTAAGAGACTCTCATTCGTATATTCTATTACATTATTCAGGTCATTATTAACACCACTAATTACATTTGTCGGTATTTCTGTCGGTATGTAAACTACATTTTCATTAGTAGTGTCTTTGTATAAATCTATGTAGTCTATAATTGGATAATCAGTTGCATTGTCGTCCATTTCGTAATCTAATTCGAAGCTTTCATTCAATATTTCGTTTTCTCTTACGTTTATAATGTCATTGAATTCTTGTACTTTTGTTATGTTATAAATAACTGCGTTTGATAGTTTTGGATGTGAATTTCGATCAGTTGATTCGCTTGGTTTGATTGTAGTTAAATCAATTTTATCATCTTGTTTTTCTAAATACTTTTCCTCAACAAGTTTCTTTGTAATTTCTGTACTATGTGCAGAATTTGAAAGTTCAGTTGTGACATCATTTAATGCTATAGTTGAAATAGGTAATGCAGTTGTCAAATCTGTAGTAAATACTGGTACTGCGTTTATTAATTCAACGTTTTCTTTGATTTGTATTACATCTTCAGGGATAAAGAAATATGTTTTGATTTCAAAATTATCTGTGGTTTTAGTAGCAGTTGAAACTGTAGTTGATGTTGTAGGTAAACTGTTATCTATTTCTGCAATTTTGTTAGATGTATTTAAGTTCATATTATTATCAGTATTGGTTGTTTTAGGAGCGATCGTAGGAACAGAATGGTTATCATTTGAGGTAGTTGGTTCTTTGGTAGAGTCATAAATTTCACTATAGGTAGTCAATGAAATCGGAGCAATGTTTAATACATTTTTAAAGCCATCATCATTATTTATTTTGTCACTTATGTCAATGTTGGGTTTGGAATTCATTTCAGTTATATTCGCTATGTCCTTTCTATCCAAATCATAAGTTTTGACGTAAATATCAGTTTTATTATCCACAGTTCTAAATACATTTGATTCGGAAATAATTTTAAGATTATCTTCAATTTCTTCTCTAACCAAACTCGTTACATCAAACAAAACCTTTTCTAAACTTTTACCAAAATCTTCAATTTCAAATAATCTCACTGATGCATTCCGTTCACCATCTTCAATCAAATCCGTAGAATTCACCCGCGTATCATTATTATTTTCAACAAACGTTCCATTGTGAACATCAACAAAAAAGCCACTAAAAAAATCACTCAGACACGTCAAGTAATCATCACAATCACTTTTCACATAGACCACTTGAAGCAAGACGGTGGATAACAAAATTAAATGTTTTAAATTCATTTTTGGGCACGTCAAGACCCGACGATCGATTCTGTGAGTCGGCGAACAAATGTGATGAGTTCTGCCGGTACTGTCGACCGTGTAATTGTTACCATGTCTTATCTACGAGGCTTTGAGATGCAGCTCGTGGCTTAACTGCTGTGGGAATAATGCGGCTATTAAATAGGCGGTGTTTGGATTGACGTCATTTGATTATAAAATTGGTTATGTACACCATAGATTACTGATATGTACAAGCTATAGATGCGACATTGAAATTTGCACTTAGTTCCAGCGTTTCCGTTTTGGCGCTGCTGTCGTCAAGGTGGTTTGTATAGAACTTGTAGTTATAGGTATGTATACAGTTATTCCGTAATGCAAAAATATATATATTTGACCAAGGAGCAAAGTAATCAACGATGTTATTATGTTATATAACGGAAAAGAATAAGGGATTCGCAAAAATCGCAAAAGAAAAATCAGCTCTTCCATACAAAACTGCAAACCTACTTGAGGCAAATGTTTGTGACAGCTGATTTTTTTTCGCGATTTCGATGTTGGTCCCATGGAGAAAGTTGTTCAGTTTGATGGTCTGATCATCCCCTTAAAAAAGTGTCAGCATATTAAATTGGACCCTATATATACAAGGATCAACTAAGATCTGTTGGACCACGGCCGGTCCCCAGGCTTCACACCTAGCCTAACGGAAGATCTTCCCTTTTCACCGGAGTACCTTCCACAGTAGTAGTTCCTCCACAACTGAAATGTCCGGGGTTTATAAAGTCTTTGTCCGGCGACGGTGATTTTGGTGATGGCAGCCCTAGCCTCACATGACTGTTACCTCAAAGTCAATATAATTTATAATTTATTAAATATAGGAGCTTGCAGCACACTTATCAAACGTCAAATCTTTTTTAAAGCTACCACCACGTCGGAACGTGTTGTCGCTGTAGAGAAGATGCGGCCAGAAACTCTACAACGGAGTCGCGCTGCAAGTCTGACGGAGGGTGGACGCGTGCGTGGTGGCCTCTCTTAGGCTTGCACGTGGCTCCGCCATTTTGTGAAGCTCTTTTGTGTTTTAACCATAAAACAATCACTTGAGATTATAAACTACTTGACATTGGCAGAATTGCTGCGCTAGACGCTTGCAACCGGCCATTAATTAAGAAAAAAAAAAAAAAAAAACTCTACAACATAACACGACTTAATAACTATTACACTATAAATTCTTAAGCTCCTCCTCTTCTCATACGAGCGAGCGTTTTAACTCGCTACTCTAATAGCCGTACAATGTTTGTTTGGCAATACCCAACTCACCTTGGGTTCGCGTGGTAGAACTGACTTTGATAGATGACCGTGCATAATTAACGCAGATTATAGCCAATTTGAAGATGAGAGCTTTAGGTAAAGCTTAACCGAAGTGAGTCACGAACTCTTAACATAGTCACTTCTCATTATTTTAGGTACGTTACTAAAAACTTGACAAAATCGTCTGTGATCTAATGACGATAGAACAACATCCTACTCTTTATTAGAGTAATGTGGTCAGCTTCAGTAACAATATACAGGGTGAAATTGATATCATTAGCATCCTTTTAGACTAAGAGTCTACCCATCAAACTGAACAACTTTTACTATGGGAGCATGGGCAGGCATTGCAGTTTAGGATTTAACAGCAGATTTTTTTTTGCTACCATGGTAAAAGTTGTTCAGATTGATGGGTAGACTCTTAGTTTAAAATGATGCTAATGATATCAATTTCACCCTGTATACAGTGTGTTATGGTAAACAATTGCATTACTTTAAGGGGTGATTGTACCCATGATACTGAACATTTTTCCCTAAGAAACCTATAGGAAATTCGCAAAAAAAAAAGTCTACTTTTCATACAAATAATGTTCGATCAGCTGATTGCATTTAGTATGGAAAGTTCAAAATATTTTTTGCTAATTTCCTGTAGGTTTCTTAGGGAACATTTTTCAGAATCATGGGTGCAATCACTCCTTAAAGTAATGCAAATGTTTACCCTAACACCCTGTATAGGGTCATTCTTAATATGCTGACGGTTTTTAAGGGCATGGTCAGACCATCAGACTGACTAACTTTCTCTATGGAGCCAACGTTTAAATCGCAAAAAAATACCAGTTGCTCCCAAATGTATTGGACAGCTGATAATTTTTAGTGATTTCGATGTTGGTCCCATACATAAAGTTGTTCAGTTTGATGATCTAATCATCCCCTCAAAAAACCGTCAGCATATTAAGTTAGGCCCTAATACCTTAAATCTGTCTGCTGCGCGTTACAAATATGTGATGTAAGAACTTTTTCGTTCCGTACGGTTTCTGACAAAAAATCTTCGCCATCAAATTTAGGAATCCGAATGAAATTTTACAGGAGACAGTCAAAGCACAGAAGGGCTACCAGATTGTATAATTGGATACAAAAACTGTATAATTGGGTAGCCGTTTGTATCCTCTATGTATCCTGGCCTCTCATGTATAATTTGATACAATACAAGTATAAAACGATGTTTGATTAAAAAAATCTCAGTCTAGTAACATAAAACACGCTGTTACTATGTCTGTCTTTTACCACAGATTAATAATAAGTTACTACGTAACAGATAAATCACTTCAAAGAAAATCTTCAATACCTTCCGCTTTAATAGCCTACTCTTTCACGGCGCCGACCGCTGCGAGCGAAAAAATACCTTAAAAGTTTACGCGTAGTGTTAACATTGCTTCGCAGCTGCCCGCGGTCGTTGGCCTTACTGTAACGACAGGGCTGCCTGTTTCGTTAAAAAAATCATTACCTACCCAATATGTAGGTTAATAAAATAACGCTTTTTAATGGCTGCCCCAGAAGGAGAGTAAATAAACATTTAAGGGGATGGTATAGACCATCAAACTGAACAATTTTCACTATGGGACCAATCTGATGTTCCATACTAAACTACAAATCTACTCTAGCTAAATGTATGGCAGCTGATTAATTTTTTCGTGATTTCGATGTTGGTACCATAGTGAAAGTTGTTCAGTTTGGTGGTCTAAACAACCCCCTTAATAGTTTTAAATATTTATTTTTACTTTTGTAACTGCTTGTATAGATGCTTTGAAGAAAGTTACATTGTAAAAATACATGTTGTGAATAATAATTAATGTGACTTAAAATAAAATTATGGGATAAATAATCCAAAAAAATATAGATTTATTCTGTATCGGATTTTTTACCCCAATTTGTATCCTGCAAGGCAATTTTGTATAATTTCATTGAAATGGCTGAATAATTGGGTATTTGACTACATTCAATTTATTTTATTTTTATCATCTCAATAAAAAAAAGGTTAGAAAATAACGCTTAACTCCCATTTTTATTTAGTTTTGAGCTTGAATACTATTTTTAATATCAAAATAAACTTTAAAAAGTAATGAAATGTTGATGACGTCACAACTCAGAATTGAGTAGAAATTTCATACAAAGCGCACGTTTTGACGTCCAATAATGAGTACCTGGTTTGTCAAGTACCCTATTATAAAAGATCTACTGGCAGCCCTGAGAATATCATCGCAGCGCAGGTCAAAGTGCGTCTATTTTATTACCTAGATCAAACATATCGTTTTTGTGCCGCCCGTCGTTTTTAGGTCACTAATTGAAGAAGTAAATGTCACAAAATATTCCGCTGATGCAACGTAGAACAATTATTTTAACAAAAGCCGATAGTGTAATAAAATAAATTGTTAAGGAACGTTCTTATCAAGAGTGTTCTAAGCTATCGTCAACTCTAGCAGCCTAGACAGGGTTTTACAAAAGTAAAATAAATATCTAAAACTTTTGAGGGGGTTGTTTCGAACATCAAACTGAACAACTTTCACTATGGGACCAACATCGAAATCGCGAAAAACAGCTGTCCCATACATTTAGCTTGAGTAGATTTGTAGTTTAGTATGGAACATCATTTTTTTATTGATGTCCCATAGTGAAAGTTATTCAGTTTGATGGTATTAAACCAATGTTTTCTTTTAAATGTTTATTTGTATTTTTGTAACACCTTGTATAGGTACATCTCGAGGGTGTATGGGCGTTAGTCCACCACTACACCGCACCACTTCACACCAATGGCTTTTCGGTGAAGGAAGGCATCGTCAGGAAACCTGCACGGTTCAATTTCAAGGCATGTATTGTACCTACTGCCCATTATAAGTGGCGACGGGATGGTGATACGTGGGTGTTCTGAGGTTTCAGAATATCTCGGACTACCCCCTCGGGGAATAAAGTCGTGAGCTTATGCATGCATGCTAAGAAAAACGATCTACCTGCACGTCTAGCATGATTTTTCTACTTGCGCGCGACTTTGCTTTTTTCCATACTACTTCACGCCAAGCGCGGCTTTCGCTCTCCGAAAAGCGTGCGAAGAGGTCGTTTTCTATGGAGCGAAGGCGCGTCGCGCGCGAGTAGAGAAATCATACCAGACGTGCTGATGTCAATGACCAGGAGTAGTATTTTTGAAAGTCACACGTTCAAATCAGCAGTTGTAAATGTCAAAATTACTATGGAGATCATTCATCTTTCTACTGCGGATTTGAACGTCTGACTTTCAAATATCTCACTCCTTATCGAATCTTTCCCGACGAATGGTTCTGGTGAAGACTGCCATTAAAACATTGGTGTTGAAAACCATTTGTTAACAAATTCTATACGCATTATAGCAACCCGTAATTGAACTTGTCATTTATATGTTTCGTAAAACATTTAACGGACGATAAAAAGTTGAGTAGGTAAAATTGTTTTTCCATTAACTGGTTTTGCAATGTTTTATGGCAAAAGCCTCACAAAAATATTGTTAACAATACCTATATTGCCGTACCCTTGCAGGACTCATGTAGTACTTTGGTTACAATTTTGTTATCGAACGCCGTCCGCGTTACAATCGTGCCAATTTGGCTGTCAGATCGAATGTGTTCCGTGTTTTTTTTTTGATTCCCTAATTTTTGGGAGCAAATACGAAATACCTTTTGATCGTATGAACTTATCGACATTACTCATTTTTAATTTACTTTACCTGCATGCTTCATTTTCGAGGCATGTATTGTACGTGGCGACGGGCTCACTCCCCGTAACACTGGACAGAGTTTCGGTACTAGTGAAATGTGGATGTTCTGTGGTCTCAGAATAAGCCCCCTGTATAGGATTCGGAAAATCGTTTCGTCCTTATTTGAAATGAAATATTATTATAGTTATTTTTCGATTTTCTAATCTTGAAAAACGCTTCATTGAAAAAGGTGTTTATTTTATCTAGATCAGAAACTTGTTATAGTAAAATTGAGATTACACTTACCATTTTTTGAAACTCTTCTTTACCAATCATTTCAAAATCCTTCGAATCACTCGTTGTCAATTTTCCTTCATCCACCAAATCCCTCAATAATTCTATTGGCTCTTGATATGAAAACACATAATGTACAATAACATTTTGAGGTAATTCGCTGTAATCTTTGTTCGTTTCTTCTATTTTCACTTCTCTTCTCTTTCTATCGTTAAAGAAGTCATCGAAATCACCGGTAAAGTCGTCGAATGTGTCGGTAACGTCTGTGTACCCATCGGTTGTCGAATAAACTTCAGTTGTGTACTCTGTATTATCCACAGGTACATTTATAATCGTTATATTCAATTCAGAGATCGTTGGAATTCGTTTTATTGTAATATTTGCATTCACATAATTATAAATATCCGGCCAAAAACGTGCACTATACAGAAACGTTGATATCATGAATAAAATAACAAATAATATTAATAAACTTAACAGTCGAATTATCAACTTTAACAACGATAAATTGAGCTTCATTTTGGAACGAATCTTTAGAGTTGACAAAAAAGTAACACCCCTTCCTGATTCTCGAAAGGGTGTTGTTATTTTCGAATCTGATACGAGACTAGTTTTAAATCAGTAGGTCTAATCGTCTTGGGGTTTGTATAGAAACATTAGTTACCATTTTAAGAAGATAATAGTGCGCAAAAGATTTAATAGTAGAACAATAGGCAATGATTGTGGCCATTTTGAATCGCCGGGAAACAATGACGATGTTACAATGACGTCATAGAGTACTGAGATATTTACGACAACAATCTTAATACTTGTTAAGGCACTGAGGAAGGAGAATGACTACATTTGTAGGAAATTCCTAATGAGCTAATTTCCTTAGTAGGTAATCATAATCATTTGGTCAAAATCAACAGGTTTTTGCAAAATCAGTATCAAAGCTAAAGTGCTCTATTACGTTTTCACGACTGTCTGTATGTTACGTTTTTACGACTAAACTTCTAAACCCATTTTGATGAAATTTGTTATAAAGAAAGCTTGGACCATGAGGAAGGGCATAAGCATTTAAATTCTACACAGACAAAGTCGCAGGTAACAACTAGTAGTCGATTTAGGTAAATAAAAGAAAAAAAGAAATATAATTATGTTTGTTGAATATTCAAAAAAGCTGTGAAATTATATTTTAAGCTGGTTAATATCAAATCAACTTAAATAGACTCAACAAAAATTAATTGTTATTGGACATAAGTACCTATTTTTTTTAGTCGTCAATTTATCAATCCTATTTTTTTTAGAGAATCTTGGACATTTGATATGACATATTTTTGCCTGTGTTCTCGCCTTAACGTAATTAACAGTAAAGTCTAATTGGTATGTTATTCTCGTGTGTGATCAGTATTTAAAGTATTTTCATTTCGTAAAAAAGAGTATTTGCATTATTTCTTTCATTTAACCTTCAACTCGGCTTTAATTTAACAGTAATGTGTAATTAACTAATAACCTTGTGAAGTGAAGAGACGGTATTTATTTCATTATTTCATGTATTTAAGGGGATATAATTCGGAGCGCGCTCCATAAAAGTTAAAAGTCAAAATTGTTTATTCAAAATAAAATCACATAGATAACTTTTTGACGTCATGTTTTTGAATCTACCACCGCGCCGGAAGGTGTTCCGTTGTAGAGAAGATGCGGCCAGAAACTCTACAACACACTTCTTTTAAAGAAAACATAATATACAAAGAACAATTGCATAAATCCAATATTAAATTACATAGTGTAACATTGTCAAGACCAGACATTTTGGTCATTCAAATAATCATCGAGTTTATAGTAACCTTTTTTACAGAGGACTTGTTTAACATGGGACTTAAACTTTTTGTCCGTCAAGTTAAGAATATTCTCTGGTATCTTATTATAATAACGAATACAGTGCCCCATGAAAGATGTGTTGACCATACTAAGTCGAAAATGTGGGAATACTAATTTATTTTTATTTCTTGTATTCTAATTATGAACGAAGTCTGGTGATATTTTCATTACTTACCATTTAAAGTCAATGCAATTTTTCAGAAACAATCTATCACTCTCTAGAAACTAATCTCTATGTTTGTATGAAGCCAGATTTTCGTTAAAATGTATAGTTTTAAAGTTACAGTGCCTCATAGATTTCCATACAAATCTTAAATTAATCGTGTCACTAAAACTGCAAATTTTAATGAAAATCTGACTTCATACAAACATAGAGATTAATGTCTAGATTTTGTCTGAAAAATTTAATTGACTTTAATTGATTAGTATCGAAAATATCACCAGACTTCGTTTGTATGCAGCGCGCATTTACGCATTTGGAATAAACTTCTCTTAAAGGCAATTCTTCTTATAGGTGGAAGACAAAGAGATCAAACAGACATAGAATTCTTCATTTTGTAACAAGATTAATGATCTGGTATGCTATTTGTCATTCAATTAGTTATGAAGTTTTCTTTTGTGAACACCATTTATAAAATAAAAACACAAAAATAGAAAAAGAATTATTTTAATACTTACAATAAAATAATATTAACAACACAACATGTACACGCACACATTCACACAACAATCAACAACAAACAACTTTAACAACAAACAACACTTTTTACTGCGGAGTTCGATGCAGCAGCGATTATGGTAGAGAATTAATTTTGTAGGTTACATTTTGTACGGAGAAACAGAATACAATAATTTCCGAATTCAGTAATAGTATAAGAGATAAGAGGAATTTTGATAACCATCAGCTGCAAGGCTGATTCAGTATTCATAGGGTGTAGAGCATCTCTGTGATGGGGATGGATCAGGTCTGCCTGCATAACTCCAGTCGGTTTACGGGTTACAGACGTTCAAAGGTCTGGTATGTCGTAACTAGTATCGTCGCATCGGCCGTCGGCCGCGAGCCGCGCGCGTCAGACGCATCGGCCGCTGGTATCGGAAGTGCACCTTTACGCCAACTTATAAAATAAAACAAGTTTTTGCCACAATAATACAACAATAGGTAAACCTTGATCAAAAAGATTAAGAAAACGGTGACGAACTAAATATTTTATAACAAAATGTATTGCAAACAAAGTGGAGCCGAAACAAATGTATACCTACTGGTTTCTGGCGTCTGTATGAATACTATACAACGAGTTAATGAATAAGCGCAAAACCTCATACACCCCAACTGATTTATAACAAAATAATTAGATTGAAACAATAATTTCATTATTTTGATAGTTGAAATTTAAAGTTAAACACATTTTAAGAATCTTGTTTTGGTAGTAAGTAGGGTGAAAATGTCCGAGCGGTGGGTTGAGATCAAGTTCAGTAAATTTTAAATCTTACAAACAAAGAATTTAATATTTTTAATAAAATTCGCTATGTTGAAACCATGATAATTCGATTCTGCTCTCGATTCTAACCAAACTTTCTAGTTTTGCGTTTATTCTTTAACACGTTGTATAAGCACTAATGAATCTTGGAAAATGCGCCATTAACATTTGAAATTTGAAAGATACGACATGTAGACGCAGGTTTACGTTCGGTGGACTTATTAAGAGATTTAAGACACTAATTATATCTTATGAGATCCCTTTTTCGTGTGAATGACAGTTTCATAAACTGGCACCTTGAAAGGAACCGGCTTCTCAACCGTCACAATAACGTGTTTCACAACCTCAAAAGGTACCTCCTTGATTCTAGGTACATGAACAGTTTTCTCTACAGGGTATGGAACAGATTTTTCTACAGGAATTGACACTTCTTTGATAATGGGGATAACGACAGCTTTGGGGACCGGAATTTGAATTGGAACTGGATGGGGCACTGGAATTAAAATTGGCTGATTAATTTTGAACTCTACGTTTTTGGGAACAGGGACTACGACTTCTTTGTAGTGCTTGACTGGTTCGGGTGTCTCTTCGTGGATGTGTTGGTGGACTGGGTAGGAGTGTGACTTGAGATCTTGGCCGCCGAAGTCGTGGGATTGTTCGTGGCCTGAAAGTTCTGGGCCACCGTCGCCTTATCCGCCGTATCACCGTAGCTGTCTGAGTAACCGCTCGCTTGGTGCTGTAAAGAAAAAAATTATCATCATCAGCCTATATCCGTCCCACTGCAGGGCACTGGCAGGGTGTATGATCAACTAATGGAACGTTTGTATAAAAAGTAGAATTATTTTTTTGCGGATTTTCCTTATTTTATTCCTAATGGTGTTGGAAAGTTGTTCAGTATCATACATCATGATTTTAATTTTGTGCAAATAAATAATTTTTTTTTATACTACCACCTTAGACTACTCATATGAGGACAAGTTACGCGTGTAATTTTACTAACAAACTTTTCTGCCACTTTTTGCGGGGGGCGAGGTAACATGAGATGCGCAACTTTAAATTTTATTCCATTAGTTCAGATTCTAATTTTGAATGTTAAAAATCATGATAAACAGTGTCGTGTGAGCCCCAAAAGTTCGTAATTATTGTTCCGCAATTATAGGCTGTCGCGTTTAGTGATAAGGTATAAAATTGAATGTAAATGCGTAAGATCTTTTGATCTTGCACGTTGGCAGAGGGAAAATGCTAAGGCGAGGCGGGTCCGTATATAATTCGTCTAAGACAAACACCCATTAAAATAATGAAACTGTCTACCCTAACACCCTTTATTTCGTTCTCGTATCGAGATACAAAATGCAAAATAAAAATATATTTAAAAGCCACTTCCTCGCCTATTTATTAACAGACAGCAATAAAAAAAATATAAACTCGACGGTATCAGTTCCGGACAATCGTTTTTTTTTTCACTTTCACTATCGTTTTATTTTTGTTTTGTTTTGAAACCGTTATTGAATACCTAACTGGTTTAGTTACGTTAAAAAACCTGCTGTATTTTTATTTTTAGCATAGCATAGCATATGCTCACGACTATATTCCCCTATGGGGTAGGTTTGATGGTTTTTGGGTTTAACACACCTCTTTAATGTTACGAGAGTGTTTTGTTACATTTTTAACCTTTTCTTTATTGAAAAGTGAGAAAATTTGCAATAAAAACAAACAACAAAATAAAAATATATAACAATAAAATAATATAATCCGTGGTGGTCCAGTGGCGAGTAACCTTGCCTGCCGTGCAGGAGGCGATGGTTCGATCCCCGTCCAGGCCGACTCGTACCAATGAGTTTTTCGGAATTTATGTACGATTTGTAACACCACTGGCTTTTCTGTGAAGGAAAACATCGTGAGGAAACCTGCATGCTACAATTTCGAGGCATGTTTTGTACCCACTGTCCATTATAAGTGGCGACGGGCTCACCCCTCACACTGGACAGAGTTTCGGTACTACTAGTGAAACGTGGATGTTCTGAGGTTTCAGAATATCTCTGAATACCCCCTCGGGGAATATAGTCGTGAGCATATGCTATGCTATACTATGATATTTAAAAAAAACATTTTAGTGTTTAATGTTTAACCTAAGTACTACCTACTCAATATTTCTGTGTTTAACCAGTCATCAAACCAATTTACAGCGTTAAAAACTCTACCAAACGTTTCACAAATCCTCTCGTCTCCAAAAAGGTCACAATTCACAATTTGAAGGCAGCACCTGGATCCCGGAGATTATAATAAAACAAAAAAACTGTGGAGCCGCGACGTAAGCTGGTTTTATGATCTTTTATATTTTTCGTTTACAAAACATTAAGATTTCAGAGGTTAGGGTACCTTGTTGGAGCGGTGAATCCTTTTTAAACCTTCCGGAAGAAAAAAAAATATTTATGGAACAAATTTTCTAAATTATGCTCAAAAGCACAAAAAAATCTATTGCGCAGTTTTAAAAAAAAAGAACTAGGTAAGCGCGCCAAACAGACGGACTGAAATAGCGAGTTTGTTTTATAACGCAGAAAAGAAGGCGAAGCCGGGTTGTTTGTTTCAAAATATTTTTAGATTACAGATGTGCGCATGATACAGGGTGTCAAATTAAAAGACTTACATTTTTTAGGGGGCTTTGGACCATAAAACTAAACAAGTTTCACATCGATATCCCGAAAAAAAATCAGGTGTTGCATACATTTGGATCGGAGGCATTGTCGTTTTTTAAGATATGTAACGAAATAGTCAATAGTCCTGGTATATATGTATAAAGTACCTATTTAATTTTACACCCTGTATAACATCACACGTACCAAATATCCGCCTTTCAGGATCAATTTTAAACGTATCTACCTTAAGATATGTTTACCATAGCATTTAAAAGTTAATTAATTATCTCGTTTTATTATTGTTATTATGTACATCTATACTTAATTAAAACGCGGAATTTCAAATTAAGAACAGTCTGTGCGTTGTATCCATAAATAACGGTGTCATTTTATTAAAATTATGTTTTATGCTTAATCCGTAGCTTATGGACGGCCCCTTCTCGGACAATAGGGTTGCCTTACATCAGATTTTTTTTTAAAACCAACCTTTTGAATTTAAACATATTTTTAAAGTATTGTAGAACTGCAGTTTTTAACATGCTAATATTTAAAAAATATACATTGTTTTATTTTTGTTAAAATACGTAACGAAACTTTTGTGTCTTCCAAACTGTTTTGTAACACAATTAAATATTTGATTATAAGTAGCAAAAAATTTGGTTTTGTTAAACAGGGTGTTAGGGTAAACAGTTGCATTATTTTAAGGGGTGATTGTACCCATGATACTAAACAACTTTCCCTACGAAACCTATAGGAAATACTCAAAAAAAAAATCGACTTTTCATACAAACGTTGGATTAGCTAATTGCATTTAGTATGGAAAGACCAATTTTTTTGTTGAGAATTTCTATAAGTTTCTTAGGGAAAGATGTTGAGTATCATGAGTACAATCATCCCTTAAAGTAATGCAACTGTTTACCCTTACACCCTGTATATAACAAAATATTCTTTGACTATGGCTACATTACATATGACATTGTCATAACATTTTTGGCTTTGACAATATCTAGTTTCCTTAAATGACTACCTCCCAAAATGTCTAGTGAATATAGTATACGAGAATTGTGATTTTTCTAACAAAACTCACCAACTTCACACGACTGACACTTTAAAGTGAGACATCCAGCGCAAGCGAAGCTATATTTTTAAAGACGCGACATCGACGCACCGTATAGCCGGGCAGACGAGAGATAGCATCTGCGTTTAGCGCACACACGCACTTATAAATATCCTTTTTCTTTTACTAGAAAAATTTATCATTTTGTTACCACTTAATGTATTAATTAAAGTACTAATTCCATTGCGTTTCTGGTTTGCCAGCCCCTATAAGAAAAGATAAGTATACAGGGTGTAAGTGACAGCCTAGCAAATACTGAAACGGTGAACTCAGACCATCAAACTGAACAACTTTAACTATGAAGCCTACCTCAGGAAACGCGAAAAAAAATCAGCTGTCCCAAAACTGCTGTATCTACCCGACTCAAATGTATGGGACAACAGATTTTTTTTTTCCTGAGGTAGGCTCCATACTGGAAGTTGTTCCGTTTGATTGTCTGAGTCACTTACACCCTGTATAGATACAATTAAGAGAAGTTTATTCCGAATGCGTAAATGCGCGCTGCATACAAACGAAGTCTGGTGATATTTTCAATACTAATCAATTAAGCTCAATGAAATTTTGCAGAAACAATCTAGAAACAAATATCTATGCTCGTATCGTGTCCGATTTTCGTTAAAACATACAGTTTAAATGCTAGGATTAATTTAAGATTTGTATGGAAATCTTCGAGGCACTGTTACTTTAAAACTATACATATTAAGGAAAATCGGACAAGATACAAGCATAGATATTTGTTTCAAGATTGTTTCAGCAAAATTTCATTGACTTTAATTCGTTAGTATTGAAAATATCACCATATTACGTTTGTATGGAGCGCGTTCCGAATTATATCCCCTTAAGCTGTAGCAAGTAGGTACATGAATTAAAATAGCTTCGTTCGGTGGACAACATTCTTTAGGTCCCAGTGTTCTGCAACAAATACTAACTTAATACCTAAGTTAGAAATACTTCGCTAACTAAACCACATGTCAATTCAATTAAGAGTCTAGACTTGATTTAGGTTTTATCTATAATATCTATTTAGTTTGTGTGTGATGTTTACAGTTTGTTAACTCTTCAACGGAGTCACGTTGCAGGTTCTGATCCGAGAACTTGTCTCGCGTGTTGTCCGCGCGTCGCGTCTTTGCCTGCCACGAGGCTCCGCATTCCTTAATCTCTTCTTGTTATTTATCAAAAACAATCCCTGAGATTGGGATAGAAACTCCCTTAAACAACTTGACAATGGTGGAAATGCGGTGCTAACGCACAAGCAAAAAGTCCATTAATCTACATCTACATCTACACTAATATTATAAAGAGGAAAGATTTGTACCTATTTTTGTATGTTTGTATGTTTGTAATGAATAGGCTCAAAAAGTACTGGGCCGATTTAAAAAATTCTTTCACCAATAGAATGCTACATTCTTCCAATTTGACATAGGCTACATTTCATTTTGAAAAAAATTAGGGATCCTTGGTAAAATATGAACAATGTAACCGAAGGTGTAGAAAAATGAGTCTTAAAATTTATGTGTCTACCCCGTGCGAAGCCGGGACGGGCTGCTAGTTATAAATAAAAATAAAAAAACTCTTCAACTGGAGTTTGTTTTTGGATTGTTTTGGTGTTAAGTTCGGTCGTAAAGAATTTCAACCTTTGTCATGATTATCTTAGAACTTATAAAATTTCTTACATTCTAACTATCCAACTTCCGTCTAAGCATAAGCATATGCTCACGACTATATTCCCCGAGGGGGTAGTCAGAGATATTCTGAAACCTCAGAACATCCACGTTTCACCAGTAGTACCGAAAATCTGTCCAGTGTGACGGGGTGTGAGCCCGTCGCCACTTATAATGGACAGTGGGTACAATACATGCCTCGAAATTGAAGCATGCAGGTTTCCTCACGATGTTTTCCTTCAACGAAAAGCCAGTGGTGTTACAAATCGTACATAAATTCCGAAAAACTCATAACAAGCAAGCAGGCAAGGTTGAACGCCACTGGACCACCATGGCTTTTTTCCGTCAAAATTTTTACTTATCTGAGATTAGGCGTGCAAATTGTCATCAAAATTGAATGATTATTTTGCTTCGACAGATATTGGTGTACACGGTGTTACAACAGTAAAAATAAACATTTAAAACTTAAGGGGGTGGTTTAGACCATCAAACTGAACAACTTTCACTATTGGACCAACATCTCAAGAGCGATAAAAAAAAACAGATGTCCCATACCTTTAGCCCCAGTAGTTTTGTAGTTAGTATGGAACATCAGATATTTTTTTCGCGATTTCAATATTGGTCCCATAGTGAAAGTTGTTCAGTTTGATGGTCTAAACCACCGCCTTATATGTTTATTTGTAACACCTTGTATAACAATCCTATTTTAAGTTAGTTAGCATACTCTAACCATCAAACTGAATAACTTTTACTATGGGAGCAAACCCGTCAGAACATAAAAAAAATCTGCTGTTCCTGTTCCAGTTCCATACTAAACTGCAATACCTACTCGACTCAAATGTATGTAACAGCAGATTTTTTTTTTGCTCCGATCTTTTTGCTCCCATTATTGAGGTACAAATTATTCAAAGGTTCCCAGATGGGTAGAGTATTTGGTTAAAAGTTTAAAAATACTTTTACTTACACCCTGTATATTGCGATTCTAAATACATAAACAGGTGTTCCTCATGATGAAAAATACCTACTAGTATCTAACTACCATTTAACAATAATTCACGACAGTTTTTGTAACTTTTATTCAAATACTTTTTACCTTTCAAGCATTGTTAGTGGTCAACTTGTCAAAAGATAAATAATGAGAGTAAAAACCGCCTTGTGAAAAAAAATAGCAAAAACACAAGTACGCGGAGTTACGGAACCACAGGCAGGCGCTTTTTTCAACGTTGACGTGAATTTGATTGTAACTCGCAAAGGGTGGAGGGTTTCCATTTGAATTTTTAATGCACAAACGGAAATAATTCTTTATGTGTGGAACATCAAAAAGAAGTGAATTTATAGTACACTACGCGTTCAGCTTCGGCAGTTTGTAGGTAGCTTACTTCTTTTACTAAGTTTTAGAAGGAACTTTGATCTTCTCTGGGATCTGGGAGTGAAAGAAAAACTTAAAATATAGGGTCCTTCTTTATATGCTGACACTTTTTTGAGGGGATGATTAGATCGTTTAAATGAACAACTTTCTCTACAGGGTCCTTCTTAATATGCTGACAGTTTTTTAAGAGAATGACCAGACCATTAAACTGAAAAACTTTCTCTATGGGAGCAACAATGAAATAGCGAAAAAAAATCAGCCGTCCATTACATTTGACTCGAGCAGGTTTGCAGTTTTGTACGGAACAGCGTTTTTTTTTCGCGATTTCGATGTTGGTCCTAAAGAGAAAGTTGTTTAGTTTGACGGTCTAATCATACCCTTAAGAAGTGTCAGCATATTAAGAAGGACCCTACATGACAACAACATCGAAATCGCGTAAAAAAATCAGCTGTGCCTCACAAAAGTGCAAACCTACTCGAGCCAAATGTTTTGGACAGCAGATATTTTTTCGCGATTTCAATGTTGGTGTTATAGAGAAAGTTGGTCAGTTTGATGGTCTGATCATCCTCTTAAAAAAGTGTCAGCATATTATGTTGGACCGTGTATATCAGAAGTGCTATTTTTCAATCTCGCATTTTCCAAATCACTATCGAATACTGCACAAACAACATACTGGTTTTGTCATTTTCGAATAGGATAATAGCACTGTTTTCAGTTTTGGTTCTATTTTTGAATGTTACAAGAGTCCTTGAAGCCGTGGTGGTCCAGTGGCGAGTAACCTTGCCTGCCGTGCAGGAGGCGATGGTTCGATCCCCGTCCAGGCCGACTCGAACCATTGAGTTTATAGGAATTTATGTACGATTTGTAACACCACTCGCTTTTCGGTGAAGGAAAACATCGTGAGGAAACCTGCATGCTTCAATTTCGAAGCATGTATTGTACCCACTGTCCATTACAAGTGGCGACGGGCTCACCCCCCGTCACACTGGACAGAGTTTCGGTACTACTGGTGAAAAGTGGATGTTCTGCGGTTTCAGAATATCTCTGACTACCCCCTCGGGGAATATAGTCGTGAGCATATGATACAAGAGTCCTTTTCCAAAATGACATAAACAGTAGGTATGGACTTTGTGGAGTATTCGATTAACAATAGTCCAGCGCAAATCGATAAAATCGACTGACGGAATGAGTAAATAATGTTCCTAATTATCGACGACGCGACATCGACAGGCTAACAACTAAGTATAGACACAGTATAAGGGTGAACTCAGACCATCAAACTGAACAACGTTCACTATGGAGCTTACCTCAGGAAACGAGAAAAAAAAACAGCTTTTCCATACATTTCAGTCCGGTGGTACAGCAGTTTTGTATGGGACAGTAGCAGATTTTTTTTTGCGTTTCCTGAGGTAGGCTCCACAGTGAAAGTTGTTCAGTTTGATGGTCTGAGTTCACCGTTTCATTATTTGCTAGGCTGTCACTTACACCCTGTATAGACAGGATGTAAACACAAATATACATACTATAGGAGTATTCAGACCATCAAACTGAACAACTTTCGTTCGTTCGTTTGAAAACGTTAATAGCTCGACTCAAAATGTATGAAACAGCAAATATTTTTTCGTGTTTTCGACTTTGACTATTTATATGTGGACTGGTTACGCATGTAATTCTACTAACAAACATTTCTGCCACTTATTGCGGAGGGCGAGGTTACATGAAATCCGCAACTTTGGATTTTATTCCCATAACTTTAGATTCGAATTTTGAATGTTAAAAATCATGAAAAGTAGTCTCGTGTGAACCCCAAACGTTCTAAGTTCGAAGTTATTATTTCACAATTATAGGCTGTCTCGTTTAGTAATAAGGTGTAAAATTGAATGTAAATGCACAAGATCAATTGTGCTTATACCGTGGCAGAGGGGAAATGCTACCGCAAGGCTAGTCCTTATAATAATTAGTCAAAGGTTTTCGATGTTAGCTTCAAAGTTTCAGTTTAATGGTCTGAGGCTCCCTAAAATATCCCAGTATAAAAATTATCTTCACTGACTAATCTATCGGCCGATTCCAAAAGCCTAGTCTGTACGGGGTTTTACCTACATGTTGTAGAGCACACTGACATCTGCCACAGGCATACTTAATACGTATAGCCCAGTCATTTTACGGAGTTTTGTTAGGAGGGGTGGGAAGTAATTATGAATAAACTTTTAAACTGTAACTGTCATTTAGTGACAAAAAGAAAACATTTATAAAAATTTCGCTACGCAACATAGAAATCAAAATTGTATCTCCCAGACGGCTTTAAACTTAATAATATGAATACCAATACACTCATTTTAATAGATTCAACAATATAAATGACTTTTGAGCAATAAAATTGTCATCTAAATTTAAAAAATGAGTTATTCATTAGAAAACACAAATGTATTTTTCAAAGCTTTCTAAGTAGACAACAATATTTACTCCGTGTTTGAAGTAAGATAATGGTAAAGACTTAAAAATGTGTAAAAAAAATACTTTTCTTGTTTTTAGAACGAGATAAATGCTCAATTTTAAATTTGGGGCTGCTGCTGTCTTGATGTATTTTTTTTTAATTTTGGTTTATTTCTAGGCTCAAAATGGCTCTTGAATGAGATACCGAAAAAAATCAATTCTGAATTAGTCCCTGCTCAAACCGTAAAATGACTGGGCTAGTAACCAATTTAAAATTCTTTGTACAATCAAGCGAGGCATGAACAAACAACGTCGAATTCTCATTACTCACAGACATTCTCTATTTGTTTTAGCAAATTAAAGAGACATATTGTATTTGTACAAAACAGATTACGTGGTTATTGTTGAAATGGCGTACGTTCTTGAAAAGTCACCGATAACGTACCGTCAGCAACAAAAAAGATGTATACACGTTTATCACAATTATACAAAAGAAATATATTTGTACTGTGCTTTCGTTCCATGTTGTAACTGAAAGTTTTTAGAACGGACCAGTTAGTGACAATAATGCCAATGACAAATTTATTTAAATTTCTAATAAACAACTCTTTGGCAACCTTTAGCAGAAAACGTTATTCGATTGGCATATGTTTTAACGAATTGGCGGCAATTAGATAACTGCATGTCGCGAGACAAGATGAATTTAGCAAGGAAGAATGTTTTCTCCACAATTTATTACGATTTTAGTTGTGGCCCTAGTCGCTACAATGTTAATGATAGACTTCGATTTTTATATCATCATGAAGCCCCATCTCTTGCCACTTGTTTAAAACTGGTTAAATGAGCAATCTCAGTGATGATCTGCGTGGGTGACGTCCTTCAACGGCGACAACTGATGAAAACGCCAATGCTGTGCAGCTCATGAGAGATACTGATAAGAGACTGACCTACCAACAGATTCAGGCAGGCAGGATTGCAATGAGTCAAGAACAAAAGATCCTAAATTTATAATTTAGTCGTCGGAAAGCTTTGTACCAGATGGATACCCCATAATTTAACCGATTTCAATAATTCCATAGTAAAGCAGAGGGGATCGATTGCTTCTCACAGAGGTTCCATCGAATGCGTGGATGCATAAAATAAAATAGAGGCTAATTCCTGAAATAATAAAAGTATTCCTAACCTCTTACGTTTATCAATTTTTATTTTTTTAAATTTATGTACCTATGTATACTATGTATACTAAATATTAATTATAGTGCGTCCAAGATTTTGACAGATCGTTTTAGAGCTATTATTTTACTCTCTGAAAATGTTTGAGCCGTATAACCTTTAATTTTATGTTAAATGTCAATTAATGTTGTATATTTTTTGAATATTAATAAAGTTTTGACGGCTCAAGCAGCTTTAAAAAGCATTATAAAATCTCTAAAACCGCCTGTCAAAATCACGGAGCTCTCTTCGAAGCACTATATTGATAATGAGTGTATTAATGAATTTCCAGGATTTATTTAATTAAATGATGTTTACAACATGTAGATACAAAAACAAAGTAGGTATGAGCCACTATTTGAACACGACTTCTGTTCGACTTACGCTAAACCGAAGACGTGCTCGATACCGCCGTCCTGCGGGAGGGTGCCCAGGACGCTGGCGGCGTTACCTCATTGGCTGGCTATCGAAATTCGTTGCCACCTCGTGGACACCTCGAAAGTACACCAGTGTATTAATCATTTTCATGCTGACCTTACATTGTTGGGACAAAATGTCATGCTCATTAAGGATGGTATTCACTGGTGCGTGCGAGTCGTTGCTTTAGAGCTAACGTTGGGTTCGTCTGCCTCTAGTCTCTTTTGTAAATCAATCATCAGGATCGTGCTATGGCAATGCTTTTGACTTTGACGGACATTAGCTAAACGATAAGGGTTTCTGGTCGAGACTTCTCGAAGCTAGAATTCCTGGGAAATTTGGTCTTATTCTAGACGAGAAAAAAGTGTCGAGAAATCCAAAAGTACCTAGCTTTTGTTATAAATTCTACACTATTACCTATAAAACTGTAGCAGAAATGTGTCTATACATTTAAAAAAGTTGTGATGTGGTGTTTAGGTATCCTTGACTTCAAATCACCGTTTTTAGGGTTCCGTTCATACACCCCAACTGATTTGTAACAAAATAATTAGATTTAAACAATAATTTCATTATTTTTATACTTAAAATTTTAAGTTATACACATTTTGATTTTTCAGGCAAAAATGATTTGTTATCATTTCAGCAATGAATGCTCGTGCTCGTGGATACATTTTAAGAATCTTGTTTTGGTAGTAAGTAGGGTGAGTGCCTGTGCGTTGGGTTGAGATCGAGTTCAGTAAATTTTAAATTTTACAAACAAATAATTTAATATTTTGAAAAAAATACCTATGTTGAAAACATGATAATTCGATTCTGCTCTCGATTCCAAACAAACTACTTTCTAGTTTTGCGTTAATTCATTAACACGTTGTAGATTTTAACGAAAATCGGACAACATACAAGCATAGAGATTTGTTTCTAAATTGTTTCTGCAAAATCGTATTGAATTTAATTGGTTAGTATTGAAAATATAACCAGACTTCGTTTGTATGGAGCGCACCAACGGCAATATACCCTTAAGGAGGTTCTTCAGTCCATCAAACTAAACAACTTTCATTATGGACCCAACATCGAAATCGCGAAAAATAAGTCGAGTCGGTACTGCAGTTTTGTATGAAAATGATATTTTTTTTCGCGATTTCCATGTTGGCTACATAGTGAAAGTTGTTCAGTTTGATGGTCTAAACTAAACCGACCCTTTAAATATTTCTAACATGTTTTGTATACAGGGTCCTTCTTAATATGCTCACACTTTTTTAAGGGGATGATCAGACCGTCAAACTGATCAATTTTCTCTATGGCACCAACATCGAAATCGCGAAAAAACACAGCTGTTCCATACAAAACTGTAATCCCAAATGTATAGGACAGCAGATTTTTTTTTCGTGATTTCGATGTTGATCCCTTAGTGAAAGTTTTTCAGTTTGATAGTCTGATCGTCCCCTTAAAAAAGTGTCAGCATATTAAGAAAGGTCCTATAGGTACTCCAGTCTAAATCTGTCATTAACTGTACGAAACCGCAACACGACAAAGCCACTAAGTGTCATCGCTTCCTCGAAGAAAATTACAATCCTTTCACTTTGTGTTGTCACCAAACTGACGCGCATTTATGTTAAAATGTATCCAATTTCGGTTGAAATTAGGTTGTTAGATATGAGCACAAATGAGAGAATATTTTCTTTCATCGGTTCCAGAGTTTCCTGACTTACACTCAGTTGCAGAAACGCTCATTAGAGTTAATCCTCCATTAAATCTATTGCTAGCTTTTACTATGTCAACAAGACAAAAAGTGACAGCAAGAGATTTAATGAAGGATTAACTTTAAGAGAAGTTTATTCCGAATGCGTAAATGCGCGCTGCATACAAACGAAGTTTGGCTATATTTTCGATACTAACCAATTAAACTCAATGAAATTTTGAAGAAAGAATCTAGGAACCAATATATATGATTGTATCGTGTCCGATTTTCGTTAAAATATACAGTTTCAATGCTAGGATTAATTTAAGATTTGTATGGAAATCTTTGAGGGACTGTAACTTTAAAACTGTACATTTTAAGGAAAATCTGACACGATACAAGCATAGAGATTTGTTTCGGCAAAATTTCATTGAGTTTAATCGGTTAGTATTGAAAATATCACCAGACTTCGTTAGTGTGGAGCACGCCAACAGTAATATACCCTTAATGAGCGTTTCTGCAACGCAGTGATAGATTCTATAGCAACTTTCTCCTGTTGCCGTAGCATGTTACACGTGATAAGGCTTGTATCACGTCTTTTATCTCGTTCGTTCGCGCGCAAATAGAAAGAGAGCGAAGGTGCATGCTACCTATGCTTGTCATAAGCGTAGACTGGGCTCTTGACACGGAGGTCGTGGGTTCGATTCCCGGGGGGACACCTAGTGATATGTCACAATGTGCGTTTTTCCCCAGTTGATTAGGACATTGCAGGCTGAATCACCTGATTGTCTGAACAGAAAGATGATTCCGTGCTTCGGATGGCACGATAAGAAGCTGGTCCCGACTACTATCTCTGGTATTAGTAGTCGTTACATAAAAACCACGTCAAAGACCGTATGGCGATCTGAAAAAACTCTGACACCAGCACGTCTAGTATGATTTCTCTACACGCGCGCGACGCGCCTTCGCTGCATTGAAAATAACCTGTTCCCGCGCTTTTCGGAGAGCGAAAGCCGCGCTTGCCGCGAGTTGTATTATGGGAAAGATAGATAATTACATAAAAGATAGATGATTTTGTGCTTCGGATGGCCCGTTAAGCCGTTTGTTCCGGCTACTATCTCTGGTGGTATAGTAGTAGTCGTTACATAAAAACCACGTCAGACGTAAGGCGGTCTGAAAAAACTCTGAAACCAGGGCTTGCTGCCCACATGATAAGAAGAAGATTAGCGTAGGTACGGATTTTTGGGGTTGGGGATAGCCGGCTGGCCAACTGATCTGCCACACCAAGCTTTAAATTTCGGTAAATTCCATGAAAGAAGAGATCTACTATGGAAGAAGAATTTTACTATGGAAGCAAACCAGAAAATGCATGAAAACATCTGCTGTTCAAACTGCAATACCTATTCTACTCGTCAAATAATAATCTTAATATGCTGACACTTTTTAAGGAGATGATCAGACCGTCAAACTGAACAACTTTGTCTATGGCACGATCATCGAAATCGCGAAAAAAATCAGCTGTTCCGTACAAAACTGCAAACATACTTTTTCATTACTCTTTTTTTTTACGGCTTTTATCACCCGTGGTCGTATATCAGACTCTGACAACCCAAAAAACTGGTATAAACCTTACTGCTCTGCTTGACAGAGGGTCAGCCAACCAGCAGTTGAGCTGCCCATGCAAGTTGTTCAATTTGATGGTCTGATCATCCCCCTAAAAAGTGTGAGCATATTAAGAAGGACAATAATTTGAAACAACCGTTTTTTTTTTGCGATATCTGTTTTGCTCCCATACTAAAAGTTGTTCAGCAATCACCTGAAGCACCCCTGAAAATATTACTAATGATTTTATCATAACCCGTTAGAGTTTGTAGTACATAACTTTATGCTAATATCACTGACCTGTTGGTCCCACTGTT
Organism: Agonopterix alstromeriana; assembly: GCA_963924505.1. Classification (NCBI taxonomy): domain Eukaryota; kingdom Metazoa; phylum Arthropoda; class Insecta; order Lepidoptera; family Depressariidae; genus Agonopterix; species Agonopterix alstromeriana. The sequence goes on from OZ004684.1 coordinate 11,916,535, forward strand.
GGGGTTGATCGTAAGACTGCATATGCACGTGGTAGGGGGTCCACTGAGGGAAGGTTTGATACTGTTGTTGTTGTTGTTGATCGGCTGCTGATGATGAGATGAGCAACGCGCTTGCCAACTGTGGGTTAAAGAAATAATGGTAGGATTAAACGAACTTACCTGAAGTGAAGTTCTATCCTAATTATATGAAGTACTTAGTCCGAGACATAACAATGTACACTCGCGTGCAACCAAATCGACTCAACCCTTTAACGCGCATGCGGGGTAACATTTCTTAAATAAGCCATAGCTGACATTTAAAAAACATATATCATTTCAAAGCTTGGAGTCTAAGCTTTAAAAAAAAACATTAATCATGAAAATCGGTACAGTATTTTTTTTTATATAGATGTTTAAATTAAAATACAGGAAAACATGCTACGCGTGGAACTCACGAGTTGCGCGTCGCTATCGCTTATTAAACCACCTGTGACTAAAATTTTTTATCAGTCTCTTATCTGAAATTGAGCTGATAACATCTCCACTTGTAACTTGTACTCCGCTAACTGAAGCCGCCCAAATTGTGGCTTTATTGCAACAAGGCCTTGGTCAGCGAACTGTCGCTCGTCAGCTGCACTGGAGCCAGTCTGCTGTGTTCAGAGTATACAGAAGGTTCCAGGAGACCGGTGCCTTCACTCGTAGACCAAGATCTGACCGGCAAAGGCGCACGTCTGAGAGGGACGATCGTTTTATTGTCTCTACTGCACTGCGGAATCGCCACCTTACCGGTGTTGATGTCCAGCAGGAGCTGAGGCGAGTCCGACGGGTGGCTGTCAGTAAGTGGACAGTCAGACGACGTTTAAAGCAAGCGATCCTGATCCCAAAACGGCCTGCCACAGGCCCAAAATTGACTGCAGGCCACCGGCAAGCGCGTTTGCAATTTGCACGGGAGCACCGTCTGTGGAGCATCGACCAATGGCGGCCTATCCTGTTCACTGACGAGTGCAGAGTATGTCTGCATGGCAGTGACAGGAGAGGCCGGGTCTATAGGCGTCCGGGAGAGTGCTTTGCACAGTGCTGTTTCCTTGAAACAGTCGCATACGGAGGCGGTTCCTGTATGATGTGGGCTGGCATATCCCTAAAGGGTAGAACAGCCCTCGTTTTCGTGCCTGGGGGAGGCCGAGGAGGCGGTCTGACCGCTGATCGGTATATCACCGACATCCTAATTGATCATGTGGTCCCGTATGCAGGCTTTGTCGAGGATAACTTCGTGTTAATGCACGATAATGCCCGGTGTCACACTGCACGTGTCACTAGTCAGTTCCTCGACGAAGTCGGTTTACGGACCACGGACTGGCCAGCGCTCAGTCCCGACATGAATCCGATTGAGCATATATGGGACCAGCTCAAACGCAAAGTCCGGGCTAGAGATCCAGCTCCTTGGAACATCCAGGAGCTAAAAGAGGCGTTGTTAGAGGAGTGGGAAGCGTTTCCTCAAGAAGACATAAAAAAATTGATCAGATCAATGAGGAATCGCGTAGAAACTCTTATAAGGGCTAGGGGGGGAAACACTCCGTATTAATTTAATAAATTTTCCTTGTTTTCGTTCAAATTTTTGGTTTTATTCAAAGGATTGGCTAACCTCAATTCATTTCTTAATTTATCATTTCTCCTATACCTATAGTCAAATTTCAATAAAAAAAAAATTACTGTACCGATTTTCATGATTAATGTTTTTTTTAAAGCTTAGATTCCAAGCTTTAAAATGATGTATGTTTTTTAAATATCAGCTATGCCTTATTTAAGAAAAGGTATCCCGTATGCGCGTTAAAGGGTTGAGTCGATTTGGTTGCACGCGAGTGTAGTATCGCTATCTTGCGTGTATCCGCGTCCTTTAAATCTATGGAAAAAAAAAAAAAAAAAAAACGTGTCTCCGAACGTCATCTACCTGTCAATGTCATTAGTTCAGAGCTAACTGGTAGTAACTGGGTATGCGGAGGGTGGGAAGTAGGTATATGTCTCGGACTAAGTACTTCATATAATTAGGATAGAACTTCACTTCAGGTAAGTTCGTTTAATCCTACCATTATATTTCGTACTTAGTCCGAGACATAACAATGTAGATATTTAGAGGAAACAACATCTTAAATTAAAACAAACTCGTCTGTTGTGAACTTAAAAGTCACAACTAAGAACAACACCTTGTAAGATATAGGTAGGTATAGTAGTACCTATCACACAAAATGAGATTAGTAAATCACAATCATACAATATTAGTCAAAATCAGACAGTAATAAATTAACAACATTTTGTTAACTAATATTATGTATAATTAGGTACCTATGTGAGTACCTCAAACTGCTTCTCCCACTGTAATCTGTCTGATCACTGTCAGACTCTAAATAGTTGAGGTTCTAGTAGAACGACATAGGTATTGTTTTTAAAAAATTATCGACTGTAAGCCTTCTATGTGGGAGGGTGCACTGCAACCCATATAGTCGAGTGGGACGATGACATGATGACTTACAAAATAAAAAATAAAACTTTCGAATCTAATATCTGTACCCTGAGCAGACGCCTTTAAAACAGTATGGTATAACAATCTTCTATCATGAATTGATTCATGGCTTATGACTCATAATATGAGAAATACACATAATTAGGTGCAGGAATACTAAATTTGATTTCTTAATCTGAAGATTAAGTAAAAAGTACCTACTATCTAACTTTCGGATAGTTTACCTAAATTTTAGGACATAACGCGTTTAAGACATTTTGCGTTTAGGACATTCCGCGATTAGGTCATTTTGCGATTAAGACATTATAAGTTTAAGTCATTTCGCGTTAACAAATTAGGTCATTATGCGTCGACACCAATCAACCAAAAATTGAGTGGACCACTATTAAACATTGTAAGACATGATGTGAGTCCCATATACTAATATAATTTTGTTTAGAAGGGCGTAATTTGAATAACCTTTAAACCCGCGTTTTATTCTAGAACGCGTTTCATCAGAACTTTGCCGATATGAGTGTTATTATCCATTATGAGATGTAGGATAGGTGATGCATTATTTCAGAATCACCGTTATCAATAACAGAAGTATGTAAAATACATTAACTCAAATAGAAACCTCTTAAAATAGCTAATTTGACTAACAAAATGGCCTCCACTGACGTAGACTATAGAACTCTATCAGTGTTTTATATAAAGAAGTTTTGAGAAAATTTGCCCGATATCATTTTGACATTTATTTAACATAGGAATAAGTTCCCTGTCTAGGATCTCATAATAATGTAGAAGACAGAGAGTGTTCAAATATAACTGTTTCTGAGACTGTCCAGTTCTTTCAGCAGTGGGTACCAAGGCTGAGAGAATCTGATTGGAACACTAAAGAACATAGAAAAATGTTGTCTACTTAACCCTCTACATTCCATGCGAAAGGGTATCTAAGCAATGAAACATACTTTTCACACTAAACCGAACTTAATGAATTAATTATTAAAACTGAATTAATCATATCTAAAACTTTCTGAGAAAAATCTCATTCAGTAAGTCGACCTATAATTAGGTATCTATGTGATTCTCTCCTTTATCTCTTCAAGGATAAGGTCTTGTAATGAAATTAAGTGTAATGTAGACTGAATTGATCCACACACTGTCAGATATATTTGGATTTGGCTACTATTTAAAATAGGTTACTGACTGTCTACACAATACACTCTTTAAAAGATATCTCCGTTGTGTTATGTGTGATTTTACTTTATTAAAGTTTCACATTGATTCTGATTCTTTAAAGTAAACAATGCTACGAATGGCTTAGTTCGTTTTCATGAAATTCTTTCTCTAGTTCTAAAAGATTAGAACTATGTAGCAGGAGTATGTTGGACCTGTGATGTAGCAGGCTTCGGAATCCTGAATTTATACTAAATAAAAGTTGTTATAATGTACCTACTATGCATTTTTGATTAAACCGAAACCCTTGAACTTTTAACCCATTTAACTCAGTATATTTTTGCACATGTAGGTGACATAGGTACATATTAATAGATTTCTTTCTTAAACTTCTTTGCGTAAACAAAGCCCTATGCTGCCACACAACTGATACCAAATTGTATAACCACATTATAAAATCTTTAATTGATCATGACTATGGTCAGATATTGGTTAAGTAGATTGAGCAGTGGATGATAAAAATATATTACTTTTAATAGAACCTAGCTATGTTTATGCTAATGGAACCTAGAGATTCCCAATAATCTTTAGCCTTATACCATTATTTAAGCTTTAAGCATTCTTGGTAAGTAAGTACCATTGAGGTATAGATACATTATCATGGTATCAGGTATTGTCCTAAGAAAAGGACAGGACATGCTCCATTTATGGATTTTAACTGTCTTGTAAATACAGTCAGAGCCGGCCTAGCCAGCCAGGCTAGTTTATTGGGTAGGCCATCCCATTTAAATAATGAACCATTATTTAAGTAATTGAAATATTCAAATACTTTTTATGAGCCATATTATTTTATTGTTACTAAATAGTTAGAAAAGAATTAATTTTCAGTTTTAATTATTTATCAGCATTTATTATTTTCATTTCAGACTTTTTATAACATGTTATTAACATGAAGGTTATGGACTACTCAAAGAATGGAGCGCCTTTTCAACCTAAATACAACTTGATCATTAGTGATATTATAATAACAAATGAGAAAATATGATGAGTCTAGCAGCAAATTTTACCTAAAAGGGTATCATTTGTTATATTACTACAATTACAAAAATGTTTACGTGGATGTCCTGAGGTTTCAGAACATCTCTGACCACACCCTCGGGGAGTACAGTCGTGAGCATATGCTTATGCTATAATACTTTTAAGTCCAGCGGCAAACTCTTCCTCAAAGGGTATTTTATTTATTAGATCATTAGTGATATTACCAAAAAAGTACAACTAAATAAATATTTGAGTCTAGCGATAAGCTTTATCACAAAGGGTACTGCACCCGTCCCTATCTGGTGGATAGGGTAACAGTTTGGGTTGATGCAGAGGTTGGTGTTAACAGAATGGCTTGTGACCAGCTACAATAGATCTGTTCAGGTTGCGGTAGCTATTGGCCATTAACCAAGCCCTTACCCCCAAATAATAATGGCTTGTGACCTCTGCACTTTCTTTCTGTACTGTATGACGAAAAGTTTGAGGCTGGATTTACTTTGGGTTTCATATTGTTTGAACCTTTCTTTTTGTTAGAAAATTCACATGTCATCCAGCTTTGTGCAAAGGAATTCTGTTTACTAATTTTCCTTTTATGAACTAGATAAATATTTTTGTTAACAAAAGGTGCAATAAGCTGTTATCAAAACCCAATTTACCTGGAGATGCAGCATGCTAAGCTTGGAGAATCTGTCAGCAACTTTAATTGGTGCCAATTTATTGAAATCTTCTCTTGAGAGAAGGATTATTGTGTTGTAGGCTGTGTGGCTGACGCTACCTTCAGTGCCACTAACAATCTTGTAATAATGTATCTTAGCCTAGTACCAGATTGTTTCAAAATGCCAGGCAATTCCAAAATTATTTAGGGTGCAGTTTTATATTTAGATAATGCAATTTTTATCTCTTTGTGTTCATACTATTGACTGTAACATTCTCAATCTGAGAGTAGATTGTCTCTGTCACCTTACCAAGCTGTCTTCTAACCTAACCTAGTTAGGTGAGTAGCAGTGCCTGAGGCTAATTTAATCGACTGAGTGTGACTAATGTGCAGTTATTAATTAAATACTGAATATTGTAATTATGATTTGATATCTCAGGATTTCGCTCAATGTCTATCTCAGGATCAACATAGAGGTATTACCTACTTACAGAGTAAAAGCTTTTTACCAACTAGCGCCAAACATGTTAATACCCGGAACATAGCTACAGGCAACACCCACTGTTCAGAGTTATGTCTTCCCAACGGGAAACAACCAGGTTTAGATAAATGAGGCATCAATGACTATTTTATAATCAGGCAAATAAACGGACAAAAACAAAAATACTTTCCAACGGAAAGATGTATAACTGTCACACAATTACGAGCAATATATTAATACAATTACAAGCTGAGGCCAGTAACCTCTTTCCCAACGGGAATTTGTATGGTAACATTCATCCTCATAATAATTCAGCAAATATTACATCATTCTGAACACAATTGGTCACTGAGCACCGGAGCCGGCGTCGGCTGTCTTTCCTATTAAAGATTCTGTGCCATAAATGATTCTATTCTATCTCCTAAGGAAAAGTCGTCATCATCATCATCAAACCTAGAACCTTTCAAGGGCTAAGGGCACAGGAGCTGACATGATCTTTCCCTATGGTAGAAGTGCATGCGTGGCTATTAAGCAATAGAGCAATAGAGCTGTAATGACTACCTTCCCAACGGGACAGTGTCTCTTTGTTTGAAAATCAAACCAGCTTGGGCAAATGGACAAGTACTGGCATGATCTTTCCCAACGGTAAAAGTGCATGCGTGGCTAGTAAGCAAAAGAGCTGTAATGACTACCTTCCCAACGGGAATATGTCTCTTTGTTTGAAACTCAAACGTGCTTGGGCAATCGGCACAAGTAATGGCTTGATCTTTCCCAACGTTAAAAGTGCATGCGTGGCTAATAGGCAAAAGAGCTGTAATAACTACCTTCGCAATGGGAACGTGTCTCTGTTTGAAACTCAAAAGTGTTTGGGCAATGGGCACAGTACTGGTATGGCCTTTCCCCACGGGAAAACAAGTGCATGGTCGAAACTCAAGCATGCATAGTACAACGGGCCCAGGGTCTGCCATCAGCGTCAGCTGTCTTTCCCCAACGGGAAAGAATATGAACGTAACACGTTCATACGTGTGCCGGCAAGGGCACGGGAACCGGCTTTCGTATACTTCTTTACCCACGGGAAAGCGCATCTTCGAAACTCGTAAATGCGTGGACACATTGTGTCGGGCCGGGGAGGGGATCCAATCCCCCGTAGCATGTAGGTAAACTTTTTCAATAACAGAAACAAAAAGAATAAATTGTGTACGTACCTTGTCGTAATTTACCATAATTTACTAAGTCAATCTCTCCTCCAACTTATGTATCCTTCACTTCCATCTTTCCTTATTGTCTTCACACTTAATTCTTTCCATTTTATACACAAAAGAACTTATAATTTAACTATAAAACTTTAAAATTTACATTTTCAACAAGGATCGCGTTTACGCGCGATAAACGAATGACATTGACAGGTAGATGACGTTCGGAGACACGTTTTTTGTTTTTTTTTTTTTCAATAGATTTAAAGGACGCGGATACACGCAAGATAGCGATACTACATTGTTATGTCTCGGACTAAGTACGAAATATAATTTAATTAAATATCAGCTTTTACGTTTTCGAAACGATAGCGCCCCGTGGTGATCTAATCTTTCCAGCCGTGCAAGAGGCGATGGTTCGATCCCCGTCCAGGCCGACTCATACCAATGAGTTTTTCGGAATTTATGTACGATTTGTAACACCACTGGCTTTTCGGTGAAGGAAAACATCGTGAGGAAACCTGCATGCTTCAATTTCGAGGCATGTATTGTACCCACTGTCCATTATAAATAGTGACGGGCTCACCCCCCCGACACACTGGACAGAGTTTCGGTACTACTGGTGAAACGTGGATGTTCTGAGGTTTCAGAATATCTCTGACTACCCCCTCGGGGAATATAGTTGTGAGCATATGTATGTATATACTAAACGCGGCAGAACAATACAATTGCGGAACAATAATTTCGAACTTATGACGTTTGGGGTTCACACGACACTGTTTTTCATTATTTTTAACATTCAAAATTAGAATCTAATCTAATGGAATAAAATTCGAAGTTGCGTATCTCGTGCTACCTCGCCCCACGCAAAAAGTGGTAGAAAAGTTTGTTAGTGGAATTACACGCGTAACTTGTCCTCATATAAGTAGTCTAAGATATTTCAAGACTTAAAATTTTTCAGTAATTTGTTTTAAACCACAACAGGAACAAATAGAAAGAAATGAATGAAATCACTTATGTTAGTTAGTGCCTAACCACTTAACAGTAAACCTCAAGATACGTATCTAACTTAATATACGAGAGTTGCCGTCGATCTGTTTGTTTAAACTACGACAACTATTAAGATGAACAGGGATGTTCGAAGGCATTTGATTTTGAGGCCCTTCCTCAGTTGCTTCCTTCCTTTGGCTTTTATGCCAAGCTTAAGGGTATATTACTGTTGGCGCGCTCCATACAATCGAAGTCTGGTGATATTTTCAATACTAACCTATTAAACTCAATGAAATTATGCAGAAACAATCTTGAAACAAATCTACATGCTTGTATCGTGTCAGATTTTCCTTAAAATGTACAGTTTTAAAGTTACAATTCCTCAAAGATTTCCATACAAATCTTAAATTAATCCTAGCATTGAAACTGTATATTTTAACGAAAATCGGACACGATACAAGCATAGAGGTTTGTACCTAGATTGTTTCTGCAAAATTTCATTGAGTTTAATTGGTTAGTATTGAAAATATCACCAGACTTCGTTTGTATGCAGCGCGCATTTACGCATTCGGAATAAACTTCTGTTAAAGCGTGCGTTGGTCATATCTTGAGAAATGAGAGATACTAGCTGCTCCAGACTATAGTAATGGGCAAAAGTAGCGTCAGTAGGCCACGAATTTCATGGCTCGCAAAACTGAAAGAGTGGTCAGGCATCGCCAGCGTCGAATAGCTGTTTCATTTCGCGAGAGATAGAGCAGGGATATGCAGAGCTGAATGGCATCCTCCAGTAATGGAGAAGAACCCGAAGAAAAAGAATCCTAGGTCAATTTTCGTCTTACGGGACTAGGTAACTAATAGCCCAAGATCCAACCGTAAATTTATGCACCTATTTGTTTGGTGATCGAAATTTGATTTAAGTGAGAGAGTATACAGGGTGTTAGGGTAAACAGTTGCATTACTTTAAGGGGTGTACTCATGATATCAACAACTTTCCCTAAGAAACCTAACTAACGCCGCCGCCTGGTTGCCTAGCAAAATCTTGCCGCAACTACCTTTACCATGATATATTTATGGTACTACCATTTTTTCCCCCGATCTGTTTGGGAAGTTAATAAGATGCCATCTTAAGAAAACCAATCTAAAGAACTGGAAAAACTAGGGTTGCCACCTCTAAATCTGCCGCAACGCACGCAATTCTAGGGTTAAAAATGACTTCTTTGAACCTGGCAACCTGGAATCTATAAGTAAGTATAATTCAAGGATATTTATTGAATACAATTTTTTTTTTTTTGTGATTCCTCATGGATTTGGTCCCTTCCCTAAAGCAACCTGCCTCTATTATGTATAACCTACAGGACATTCCTGATTTGACTTTGACTTTGAAAATTCCTGATTTGCCCGCTAGAGATTCGAGGGGTCCACACATGTGGCCTTGTTACGTGCCTGCAATACGCATTAGAATTTGAAATGACCCCATTCAAGCGTGTCGTATCTCGACGGGTCAGAGGTCTAACTTTGACAATTCTAGGGCCGAAGACAATAATAATTAATATCAGTTATACAACTCTAGACCTTTTGTATTATGATTGTGTATAAAGTAAGCTGCTAAGGTTGGAAAAATACTGTTTATGTATTTTTTGTGCCTATCTATTAGCCGTCTACCTAACAATATCGGAATCTATACTAATATTATAAAGAGAAAAGATGCGAAGATCCAATTTTTTGTTATTTTTGCTTTTTTGTTCAAAACGAGATTCTACAAATTTGCCTCCGTGGGCTAAGGGTTAATTGTGAATGGCGTCATTCCAGTAAATTCCACTTTCTCCCTTCGTTTTTGTCATTGATGCAATATGACTGACCGCCCTATAAGGGGGTTATGGTCGTGAATTTATGTACCTTTGCAATTATGCACGCATTAGATGTAGATCCTATTAAGCCGTATTAATGTTTAGTATTTTATGGTGTTTTTGTGAGCTAAAGTCCAGATAGGATCACAATGCATTGAAAATTACTTCCCATGTCGCTTTTATCAGAAAAAAAAAGAAACCCGACTGCATAAAAAACCTGTTAACTAAAAAGAGAAAAAACAAGCTCTATAATCACTAATCAGCTATAAAAACTTTGTTTGAGCAATATAATTTGATTGTTATAAGGAAGGTATCGCAAACGGGGACAAAGAAAATTTGTGGTTGGTCATTGATTGGTTTGTCCCCGCCTGCAATACCTACCTTATAACAATCAAATTATATTGCTCAAACAAAGTTTTTATAGCTGATTAGTGATTATAGAGCTTGTTTTTTCTCTTTTTAGTAAACAGGTTTTTTATGCAGTCGGGTTTCTTTTTTATCTTAATAATTTAGTTTATTTCATACTTTTTAGTCTTGTGTCGAAACGATAACATAAAAGTACTACAATATTTATATATTTGGAATCGTCTAATTACTAGCTTTCATTTGATACCCATTATGTAATTTTAAACAAAAAAGAATTGTTCATTCCCCCTCTCTTTTTTAATTCGAAGACGCCATCTTGAAATAATATACCCTATGTCACTCTCACGATTTTTACGAATCCAATGACACCTCATACGTTAAAATCCATCAAGCCATTTGGGCTGTAGGCCGTGCCAAAGAAATAGACATACAAACATACATACATACATACATACATACATACATACATACGCTCGAAAAACATAACCCTCCTGTCGCAGTCGGGTAAAAAATGTAAGCAAAAGATGAAAAAATTTTGTGTTTTATTTGTATGCCCTCGATGTGATATTTAATACAAATCTAAAGAGAACGTGTGAACAATCATCAGCTTATTCAAAAGAACCATGTATTTAATAGGTAAATTATTAATCATTAGGTATTTATAACTAAGATTTGCATACTATTAATTAATGGGTAATCTATAGGAAAACTTCATTGTACTATGTACCTATCATCAGTATGATTTAATCAAAAGCAATACCCGTGGTCCTTTGACTAATTATTATAAGGACTAGCCTTGCGGTAGCATTTCCCCTCTGCCACGGTATAAGCACAATTGATCTTGTACATTTAAATTCAATTTTACACTTTGTCACTAAACGAGACAGCCTATAATTGCGAAATAATAACTTCGAACTTAGAACGTTTGGGGTTCACAAGAGACTACTTTTCATGATTTTTAATTCAAAATTAGAATCTAAAGTTATGGGGAATAAAATCCAAAGTTGGGGATTTCATGTTACCTCGCCCCCCGCAAAAAGTGGCAGAAATGTTTGTTAGTCGAATTACACGCGTAACCAGTCCACATATAAATAGTCAAAGCCGTGGTCTAATGAATGAATGAATGAATGAAGCAATGCTCTTGCATTGGGCTCTTAAAACGAGGGTCGTGGGTTCGATTGCCACAGGGACACCTAGAGATGTGTCCCTTTGTACGTTTTTCCCCAGTTAGTTAGGACATTGCAGACCGAATCACCTGATTGTCTGAAAAGAATGATGATTTCGTGCATCGGATAGCACGTTAAGCCGTTGGTCCCAGCTACTATCTCTGGTGGTAGTATTCGTTACATAAAAACCACGTCAGAGGCCGTAAGGCGGTCTGAAAAAACTCTGACACCAGGGCTCCCTGCACACACGATAAGAATAAGACCAAATAGATTTTTTCAAACTTAAGCCTTTAATCTGGGATAAAAGGATCCGTATTTTCAACAAGTTATCATTGTACCTACATCCTTCTGCAGGACCCTCAGGGAGGATGTATGGGCATTAATCTACCACGCGAGAAAGCTATTTTGAATTACAGAAACAGAGATTTGAAACACTTCCTCTCACTTATTCTTAGAACAGCTTTAGTAACGTCCAAGATATGTCGGATAGTATATGTATCCAGTAAATTAATTACATTAGGTAATCAGAATTGCCCAGAAAGCGAAATAGGAATCGAAAAATCTCGTCGTCCTTATTTGGAATGAAGTATAGGTGGTTGCTGAAAAATTGCATTGTCTTTAATTGGTTAGTATTGAAAATATCACCAGACTTCGTTTGTATGCAGCGCGCATTAGTGCTTTCGGAATAAACTTCCCTTAAGAGGATACAATTCGGAGCGCGCTCCATACAAACGTACTATGGCGATATTTTCAATACAAACCAATTAAACTCAATGAAATTTTTCAGAATCAATCTTAAAACAAATTTCTATGCTTCTATAGAGTCAGATTTTCGTTAAAATGTATAGTTTTAAAGTTACAGTGCCTCAAAGATTTCCATACAAATCTTAAATTAATCCTAGCATTGAAACTGTATATTTTAACGAAAATCTGACTCCATACAAGCATAGACATTTGTTTCAAGATTGTTTCAGCAAAATTTCATTGACTTTCATTGGTTAGTATTGAAAATATCACCATAGTACGTTTGTATGGAGCGCGCTCCGAATTATATCCCCTTAACAATGCGCTGCGGTTTTGCCCCGAATAGATGTCTATCACAAAACCCATCAATTCGCGTTAAAAAAAGAAAGAAAAACAAAATGGCGGAATGTTATAAAGTCACGTTCACAATAAAACAAGTGAGCGGTGAATGGATGACGGATAGATGCGAGATCGAACGTAACACAATAGCTGTCTAGTGTGCACTAGCCTTTATTGTGCTTTGGTGTTATATTGACAGGTACTATGTTAATAAAAGCGTTGGAAAAAATGCGGAAAAACAGTAACACAGCTCTGTGACCGCAGTTAAAACTAATACTTTATTTACTTTGACTAATTATTATAAGGACTAGCCTTGCGGTAGCATTTCCCCTCTGCCACGGTATAAGCACAATTGATCTTGTGCATTTACATTCAATTTTACACCTTATCACTAAACGAGACAGCCTATAATTGCGAAATAATAACTTCGAACTTAGAACGTTTGGGGTTCACACGAGACTACTTTTCATGATTTTTAACATTCAAAATTAGTATCTAAAGTTATGGGGAATAAAATCCAAAGTTGGGGATTTCATGTTACCTCGCCCCCCGCAAAAAGTGGCAGAAATGTTTGTTAGTAGAATTACACGCGTAACCAGTCCACATATAAATAGTCAAAGTTTATTTATTAAAAATTTGAAATCACAGACCACGAATAAAACCATCGCAATCGTTTTTTTTGTAAGGTATCTCTGGTTTTGCTAGTGGAGCTCAGTAGGTTAAGTTAATAAGTTATTAAGTAGATGTACTTACCTACTTATTAATTAATCTGAATTATCGCTATAAGATAAATTATAATCACAAAAATTATACAGGAAAAAATTGTAAGGAAAGGTATCATTAACCTTTAAACCACATACTCTACCCATCGAACTGAACAACTTTTACTATGGGAGCAAACCTGTCAGAACAAATATATATCAGCGTTTGAATCGAGTATGTATTGCAGTTTAGTATGGGACTGCTGATATTTTTATTGTTCTGACAGGTTTGCTCCCATAGTAAAAGTTGTTCAGTTTGATGGGTAGAGTATGTGGTTTAAAGGTTAATGATACTTTTCCTAGGAACGTAATTTTCTAGAACGAGAAAGATAAAGGGAATGCGATCGCACGCGGCAGCACCGTCAGTGCTGCGACTTTCTCGCTCTAGTCAATGACGTTCTTGAAGCGACAGAAAAGGATAGAGCTTGTAAAAATGTGATTCCGTGCTGCCAGGTGAGGCGCAACCCTTCGCCACGGTTTATACAGAAGAGTCGCGTGGCAGTGGCGGATAATCGAAGTAACACAATATAAAGCTAGTATAATACGAAGCATATCGTCGTTTTTGACGTAAAGGAGAATCGCGCCCGCGCCTCCAGGTGACGTCGCCTGGAGGCGCGCGCGTAATTCTCCAAACGACGCGACGCTCTGCTACGAACTATAAGGTTTATAATTGTGTTACTTTGACTTTTCGCCACCGCCACACGTCTCTTCTGTATAAACCGTGCCTTAAACGGAAGTTGTAAACACAAGGCATGCAATACCGACAGTAATCGCCGTAATAAACTATAACAGGAACGCTCTGTGAACTTCTGTGGGCGTCACACTGTTGCACTAACTCACTCTGTCACATTCCATAGTGACGGTAGGTGATACACGGGATTGTATTGCGATTTTAGACGCAACGTTTTAAAAGTAGAGCGATAAAATTCTTTGATTAGCGAAGTGCAATAGCTACCTATTAGTTCTTAGGAGGTGAAAGGATACAATATTAATAATTGCTCTTCTTCTTCTATTGGATCGATGGCATGCCATTTTATATTTTTCCAGCCCAATATTTTGGCACACGGATAGCACTGGCACCATGCAAATGAATTATAAAAATATGGTCCAATATGGTGGTGGTATCAGGGGATACACATAACATTTTATGAGCACGTGGTAGGTACTTAGACATATCTTAGTATATTTATACATACAACATCTTCTTTCAATGAACATTGATTGAAAGAATACAAGTGACAAGAATAGAGAAGGGTGTGCTTCGTTGGTTTGGTCATGTATAGAGGATGAGTGATAGCAGATGTACGAAAGAGATATATGGAGCTAAAGTGAGTGGAAGTCTCGGCAGAGGGCGCCCTCATAGGACGTATTCTGATCAAATCAGTTGCGTCTTACAAAAAGAGGAGGTGCGGAGTACTCGAAACGGGTATGCATGAAGAGATGTATGGAGGTGAATGAGGCAAAAGAGGTATACAAGGATCGTAATAGTCGGTCTCTGCCTACCCCACTGGGAAAGAGGCGTGACGTTATAGATAGAGATGGATATATTATTTACTTCTAAATAATATTGATGAGCTGACAGTAGTGTCACTACCTAACACGTCATTCCATCATGAAACCTTTAATGTAGGTACTAAAAGTGAGCCTTGATAGAACTGTATAAACTGCTGTTGTAGCAAAGCTTCTGACCATCACAAAAGGGATTATAGTCCTTAGTTCATATATGAAAGTATAGTTACTAAAACTGAGCGTGTACCCACGCAAAATTATTTCGTATGTTTTCACTAAGCTTGGTGCACATTGTAAACTATTTTAAACCATTGAGATACTGTTGACATATGGCTGCTGATGGCCACTCGCCTTTATTTATGGCGAATATTTAACATTTATGGCCAATATGGCAATTCCAGTGCAATTTATGGCGACCATTTTAAATTTTACACCCCGAAGACGTTCAGAACAGATGTTGTTTTTAAAAATGGCCGTTTTGTTTTGGTGGTAACTTTTGTTTTAGATTCTTTTTCGTAGCGTGGGATGTAGTCTCTGCCTATCCATGTGAAAATGTCGTGAGCATAATAATATTTATACAGGGTCCTTCTTAATATGCTGACTCTTTTTTAAGGGGATGATCTCTATGGGGCCAACATCGTTACCGCGAAAAAGAAATCAGTTGTCTCATACATTTGGCTCGAGTAGGTTTGCAGTTTTGTATGGATCAGCTGATATTTTTTTCGTGATTTCGATGTGGGCGCCATCGTGAAAGTTGTTCAGTTTGACGTTCTGATCATCCCCTTAAAAAAGTGTCAGCATATTAAAAAGGACCCTATGTACCTCGACAGCCCTCCGTAAACTGAAACGGTGAACACATACCGTCAAACTGAACAACTTTCATTTTGACGCCTACCTCAGGAAACGCGAAACAGCGAAAGTTGTTCAGTTTGATGGTCTGAGTTCAATGTTTTAGTTTGCAGAGAGCTGTCCCTTACCCTGTATAGAGACTTTCTTAAATAGTTTTTTATCAATTTTCTGTATGGGACCGACATCAAAATCATTAAAAATCAGCCGTATACATTTGAGTCGAGTAGGATTGCAATTTTGTATGGAACAGATTTTTTTTTTCTCGATGGTCCCATACAGAAAAATGTTCAATTTTATGGTCTGATCATCCCCTTAAAAAAAAGTCAGCTTATAAAGAAGGAGCTTTGACCAATTTGATCATAAGCCTCACGGACGGCCATTTTTGGGGTAGTTGGGGTAGTTAGAGGCAACCCTTAAGAGAAGTTTATTCCGAATGCGTAAATGCGCGCTCCATACAAACTAAGTCTGGTGATATTTTTAATACTAACCAATGTAAAGTCAATGATTTTTTTTAGAAACAATCTAGAAACTAATCTCTATGTTTGTATGAAGTCAGATTTTCGTTGATGTTCGATGTTGGTCCCATAGAGAAAGTTGTTGTTTGATGGTTTGATCATCCTCTTAAAAAAGTGTCATCACATTAAGAAGGACCCTGTACATGGGTGTTGCATTACTTTAAGGGGAGATTGTACCCATGATACTAAACAACTTTCCCAAAGAAACCAATAGGAAATTCGCAAAAATAAATTTCGACTTTTCATACAAACGTTCCATCAACTGATTGTATTTAGTCTGAAAAATTCAGGAAAAAATTGGAATTTCCCATAGGTTTCTTTGGGTAAGTATTTCAGTATCATGGGTACAAATCATCGCTTAAAGTAATGCAACTGTTTACCCTAATACCGTATATTTTTTAATTAATTAATTTTTTTTTCCGGCTTGGACTTGATTTATCTAAATAACTAGGTAGATTGGTAAGTATAGCTAAAAAAAACAGATTCCTGAAAAACCGCTTTTCCCGAAAAATCCTTAGGTACATACACAAAACCACTATAACTAATGACACTATAGCAAAAACAACTCACATAAACTATTACTGAACACATTTTGATGTCACTCCTTCGATGCACAAACGAGAATGATTTCATAATATTATTCTCTCACCATTTTATAGCCAGTGACTGGCTATCGAAAACCTAATATACCCATTTTGTTTTTATTTTTGCCCCATTTTACTCCCACTTTCATTTGACACCTTGTTCCTTTGCAACACTATAGTTTTGTAGACCTAGTGACACTGGTCCAGTTATGTCATCTTGTCTATGTGATTTGATACACAGACTTTAGTATTACAGTTGCAGACCAAACACTTTTTCTATAGTCTGTGATTTGATGAGAGATTTTTCGATCTTTAACATACACTGCGCTTTCTCTTTACGTATTTGTCGTTTCTCCCTACTTAGACTAGCAATGTAAATTCAGCAAATTATTTTATCGTTTCTAGTTACTTCTTTTACAGTAAGAATATCACCTGAAAGAGCTCTTATGTTTTCAGTGGTAAGTGCAAAAATTCTTTGATATGCGGGACTCGGTCAAAATGGATCGAATTTTTTCTTATTAATCATTTTTCGTGGTTCCAGTTGAATGTAACCGAATCGGGTCGGAATCAAAATTAGAGTGGTTGAGGATAGATCGGTAACGGTCATTGTAATTAGTTACCTAAATTGAATGCATAATAAGATTTTCAGTTGTTTTTAGTCACGTGACTCTTGACTCTAACAAAAATGTTCACTTTAAAGCTTAATATTTCGGTAACGGATCCCTAAATTGAAAAATGGTTTTCCCATGCCCACAATATTTTAAAAGACCTATCCAACGATACCCCACACCATGGGATAGACGAGAAAAAAAAATGCATCCCCATTTTATACATAAATATTTTTCAAGATTTTATTTTACCACTTTGTTGGCGTGAGAAATATGTATACCCATGTCAAATTACAGCTTTCTAGTACTAAACGTCTCTGAGCTAAGCGGCGGACAGACGGACAGACGGACGGACATGGCAAAACTATACTAAATCCTAGATCCTTTAAATTGAATTTTGAGACAGGAATTTCTTGACCCATTTTCTTCCTTTTTGTCCATTTCGCCAACACGCGGTAACACGGAAGTATTGTAACACAGTTACCCACCTTTCTTACCTCACAGCCATCAGCACATTTCCGTAAGGTTGATAGGAATCTTATCTTGTAACAATTAATTGCCTCACTTTGATGCCGACACGGGAACCGGTGAGGTTTTGATGGGATTATGTTACGTGGGTAGTTTGTCATCTATGGTGTAATGTTGGATTGTTATCGAGTTGTTAGATTGACATTATCATCATCATCATCGTCAGCCTATACAGGGTGAAATTGATATCATTAGCATCCTTTTAAACTAAGAGCACAGAATGTACTAACCGTACAGAAGGATCACATGGAAAAGTAATTTAAATACATAGCGACTATCTCTGCACGGCAATAAGGTGCAAAGTTATTCGCGTTACCGTCACAACGGCGGCGCGCGTGCAAACAAAAACAAACTGAGTCATAAGACTTGAAATTGAAAGCTTCCTTTACATAATCTCCCTCTTTCATTCTTTCAAGTGCTGGCAGCGTGACATCGCTAGGGTTTTTGAGTCTCGCATTGACTACTCATACTATGGCGGCAAGTTTAATGAGTTTGACCAAGAATTTTACACTGTATACCTAACCTATTACCATTCACCCCTCGGTGGGAATCGGCCGTCAAGCGTACCTGAGCAGAGCTGTGAGTGAGACGGGCCTGCTAAGAGTCTACCCATCAAACTGAACTATTTTTACTATGGGAGCAAACCGACGGGAGCAAAAAAAATCTGCTGTTCCATACATTTGAGTCGAGTAGGCATTGTAGTTTAGTACGGAACAGCTGATTTGTATTTTGCTCCGAACGGTTTGCTCCCATAGTAAAAGTTGTTCGGTTTGATGGGTAGACTCTTAGTTTAAAAGGATATTAATGATATCAATTTTACCCTGTATTATGTCCCACTGGGCTGCGTTCAGAACCTACGGGTGCGGTTGTTTGGTTGTTTTTCAATCTAAGGTACGGAACGAACAGTTGTTTTTCAACTCGCAAAAAGGTACGGAACGATCCCTGTTGTTTTATAACCTCAAATTTTGACATTGACAGTAATATGGGCTTCCGGGGCTTCCATCATTTCGAAATACAGTAAAAACTCATCTTCCATGCTAGAGAATCAAAAAGTTAATAAAAATAATCTGAAAAAACTAACTTTTATTCAAAATGAGCAAAAAGTCAAGTAACCACAGATAATCAAAACGTCAGAGTGTTTTTTAACCATCTAATTTGATGGTTAAAAGTTGCAACCCGTCAGAGGTACGGAACGGTTGAGTTGTGACAACCGAGTTGCAAAGAGCGTTTTTTCACCGAGGCTGGGAACGGCGTTAGTGCGAAAAGTTGCACCCAGAGTACACTCTGGGCGTAAGTTCTGAACGCACCCCTGTAGGACACAAGCCTACCCTCAGGGAGGTGAGGGTGCAATCCACCACGCGTGCACGATGCGGATGGGAAGACGTTACACAAGTACGCATTAGTACGCTCCATACAAACGAAGTCTGGTGATATTTTCAATACTAACCAATTAAAGTCAATGAAATTTTTCAGAAAAAGTCTAGAAACTAATCTATATGCTTGTATGAAGTCCGATTTTCGTTAAAATATACAGTTTTAATTCTAGGATTAATTGTAAGATTTGTATGAAAATCTTTAAGGCACTGTAAATTTAAAAATATACATTGTAACGAAATTCAGACTTCATACAAGCATAGAGATTAGTTTCTAGATTGTTTCTGAAAAATGTCATTGACTTAAATTGGTTAGTAATGAAAATATCATCAGACTTCGTTTGTATGGAGCACGCTCCGAATTATATTCCCTTAATAACGTGTGGACTATCCTGGATAGCTAGTCTCCAATTCAATACCGTTGAAAACATAATTAAGAGTTTTATAAAGAGATAAGTAACCTAGATAATATGTTTTACGATTTATCGAGTCGATAAGCTATCCTCTGAAGTTAAGGTACCGTACCGAGACACGGAATATCTAAAACCGAGATGAAAATTGGTTTGTTATACCTTATATATATTTTTATCAACGACCGATTCGGCTAATTCAAATAAATATATATATATATATATATATAAATTGTTTATTTTAGGCACAGAAAAACCTATACGGGCGACCCATACCATTCATTGCAATGCAAATCGTTAATTATTATAATAATTACATAGTTACTGATTAATATTATAAAAATATTAACATAGTTCCATGTTCATTCTATATAATGGTTAAGTAGGTAAATCAATTTGTAATTGTGTTTTTCCTTTAAAATTTAAATTGTTTGTGTTATATCCACTATGCCTTCGGGTAAAATTGTAGTGAAATTATTTTCTATTTTTTTGTAATACGATCCACATTATTATTTACCTACAATTTAACGTGAATAATTGAAATGAATGAATTTGAGACCCGCTATGGTCTTTGACTATTTATATGTGGACTGGTTACGCGTGTAATTCTACTAACAAACATTACTGCAACTTTTTGCGGGGGGCGAGGTAACATGTAATCCGCAACTTTGGATTTTATTCCCCATAACTTTAGATTCTAATTTTGAATGTTAAAAATCATGAAAAGTAGTCTCGTGTGAAACCCAAACGTTCTAAGTTCGAAGTTATTATTTCGCAATTATAGGCTGTCTCGTTTAGTGATAAGGTGTAAAATTGAACGTAAATGCACAAGATCAATTGTGCTCATACCGTGGCAGAGGGGAAATGCTACCGCAAAGCTAGTCCTTATAATAATTAGTCAAAGGCTATGGTACATAAGTAGCATAGCCTATCTCAAACTGATATAGTTATATGTCTATACACAACTTGTACAATTGGGTTTGTCGAGGAGTATGAAAAGAGGATCTTATCCTTTTTAATAACACGTTAATGTCAGCGAGCCCATTCTCAGCGAACATTAACGTTAATAAACACGTTACATAGGGCGTTGGTGTTAAATAACAATTATGTATTAAATAAGTGCTAATCATAATATCTGATAACCATCACTAGAAAGAATGTCGTCGTAACTATTCTGACTTTTTAATCATGTAACTTATTCATTCACGCCTCGAAATTGAAGCATGTTGTTTCCTCACGATATGTTTTCGTTCGCCGAAAAAAGCCAGTAGTTACAAATCATATACAGAGTCTAACTTAATATGCTGACAGTTTTTAAGAGGATGATGAGACCATCAAATTGAACAACTTTTCTATGGGACCAAGGAAGAAACATGAAAAAAATCAGCATTCCCATATATTTTGGTTAAGTAAGACTCAAAGATCCGAACTTTGAACGGCTGTATCTCCTAAACCGACTAATAGACCATGACAGTTTTTGTACTTTTCGCATACCTACGGTGCATATTACAACTACAAAATACCTGCATATTCATTTTTAGCAACCATACCAGACCTTTGAACGGCTGTAACTCCTAAACCGACTGGAGTTATGCAGGCAGACCTGGTCCATCCCCATCACAGAGATGCTCAACACCCTATGAATACTGAATCAGCCTTGCAGCTGATGGTTGCCAATATTCTTCTTATCTCTTATACTATTACGTATACAGGGTCCTTCTTAAAACACTATTTTATAGGGATGATCAGACCATCAAATTGAAGCATATTAAGAAGGATCTTGTATGGGGTCCTTCTTAATATGTTGACACTTTTTAAGGGGATGATCAGACCGTCAAACTGAACCACTTTCTCTATCGCACCAACATCGAAATTGCGAAAAGAAAATCTGTTCTTCGATCCAAAACTGCAAACCTACTCGAGCCAAATGTATGGAACAGCAGATTTTTTTTCGCGATATCGATGTTGGCCCCATAGAAAAAGTTGTTCATTTCGATGGTCTGATCAGCCCCCAAAAAAAGTGTCAGCATATCTATCATGGGCGAGTCCGACACGCTCGTAGCCGTTTTTTTAAATATCTTCAATGTACAGACATACTTCTGTTATAGTTTTAAAATAGCGGAGTGGTATTAAATTTCCCTGAAGAAGGAAATGAGGAAGGAAGGAAGGAAGGAAAATTCTTAATATACTGACACTTTTTTACGGGGATGATTAGACTATTAAACTGAACAACTTTCTCTATGGGACCAACATCGAAATCGCAAAAACAAAAACTTCAAGTAGGTTTGCAGTTTTGTATGGAACAGCTGATTGCAGCTGACTGATGGTCTGATCATGTCCTTAAAAAAGTGTCAGCATATTAAGAAGGATTTACACTTGCTAAAAATGCAGAAATTTTGGTATAAATATCATCATAGCCAATATAATAACATTCTACTCTCTGACGCGCAACATTACTGATGACGAAGTGAACGTACCGACTACCTATCTAATTCACTAAACCTAATACGGGCAGAAATGAACTCGATGTGAACTAGAAACGAGCAAAACTTACAAAAAAGCAACTAAAAATAAATGGCAACTCATTGCGGTTCGTTAGTCTGCACTGGTCGGTCAAAAACATGCGGTCTGCGGTCACTTAACACGGCTTGCTTACGTCCCACTAGTCCCACAAAAGTCATCCATATCAAATAAAATTTAGCCTTGGTGGTCCAGTGGCGAGTAACCTTGCCTGCCGTGCAGGAGGCGATAGTTCGATCCCCGTCCAGGCCGACTCGTACCAATGACTTGTTTGGAATTTATGTACGGTTTTTCAGTAAAGGAAAACATCGTGAGGAAACCTGCATGCTCCAATTTCGGGGCATGTATTGTACCCACTGTCCATTATGTGGCGACGGGCTCACCCCCCGTCACACTGGACAAAGTTTCGGTACTACTGGTGAAACGTGGATGTTCTGAGGTTTCAGAATATTTCTGACTAACCCCTCGGGGATATTCCTAGTCGTATGCATGCATCTAATAAAAGAACACCTTCAGAGCCCGTCTAGTATGATTTCTCTACACGCGCACGACGCGCCTTCGCTGCATAGACAATAACCTGTTCCTACGCTTTTCGGAGAGTGAAAGCCGCGCCTTTTAGTATGGAAAAAGGCCGAGTCGCGCGCAAGTAGAGAAATCATGCTAGATGGTCAGGACAGAGTGTCCTTCTCATGATAAGCTTGAGAGGAAGCGGGTCATTCCTTCACTACCAAAAGAACGATAAAAATCTAGATGTGCCTCCATATTTGTTATTTTACGTAGGTGTGCCAAAAAGAGCACGCATGACGTTTTTCTCGTTTTGTCGCTTTATCGTGGATGTCATGCTAGCCGTGCAGGTAAACATGTCTGACACAAAGGAAGGAAGACCTCTTTAAAAAGCTGTATGAATAATTTTGGGTTAACTTAGTAGAAGAGTTACTTAGCCGCCACATTTATAGTATTTCTTAACAGTCCTCTGAATTTTTGAATCGCACACCTTAAAAATCATGATCGAATGATGCATAAATAAGCTCCATACTAATTTTGTAATTTTCTACTGCTGATTTTAACGTATGACTTTAAAAATAGCACTCAAAGACAGTGTTTGGGAACTATCGAAGAATTATTTACCTACGTCACAAGCGTCACAGGAAAAATATACCTAGTTGCTGGGGGTTTCCTCACAGATTTCAGTGAACAGAGAAAGCCAGATAAAAGTTCTCTAACGACCGCGACCGCTGACCGCGTTGACTTGAACATACCTAAAATTAGTTTATTTTGCAGTACGAATGTTTCTTATGTAACGAAAGTTATTATTTAACTATAGAATGAGCTTTTTATACATTTTCTCTATAGATTTCTTAACTCTGTTTGTGAGAGCCCGAACGGAGTGCTGAAGATGATTGGGGATAAAACGGGGACCTACTTGGCAGATTTACTGAATTACGCGTCTTGGGCGTGTGGTAGATCTTCCAAACACACTTACCTACATAAAAAGAAAATTGAGAACCTCCTGCTTTTGTGGAAGTCGGTTAAAAATACAGCGTGAAATTGATTTCATTAGCATTCTTTTAAACTACGAGTAACATTCTACCCATCAAAATGAACAGCTTTTACTATGGGAGCTAACTGATCTGAGCAAAAAAAAAATCTGCTGAGTGGAGTAGGCATTGCAGTTTAGTATGGAACAGCGGATTATTTTTTTCCGATCGGTTTGCTCCCAAATGGTAAAAGTTGTTCAGTTTGATGTGTAGGCTATTAGTTTAAAAGGATGCTAATGATATTAATTTCACCGTATAGTGTAGGAATTATTAAGCCTAGCATCAAACCATTAGATACAAATAGTTCATCAAATTCATTCTTTGATTCTATACTAGTGTTGACCCGCGACTTCGTCCGCACAAATTATATACCAGATTTTAAGTCAGATCATATGCTAATAAACAAAAAAAGATTCATCAAAATCGGTTCAGTAGTTTTTGCGTGATGCTGTTACAAACATACAAACAAACAAATAGACAGACAAAAATTCTAAAAAAGGTGGTTTGAATGAAGATGTAGTGGTTAAAGTAGAGAAGGGAATGCTTCGATGGTTTGGACATATTGAAAGGATGAATGAAAGTCGACTTACGAAACAGATATATACAGCGTGTGTGGAAGGAAACATTGGTAGAGGCAGACCTAGGAGAGGATACCTAGACCAGGTCAAGGACCTCATTAAAAATGCCAGGTTAAAAGTAGCCGAAATCGAAGGGAATGTATGACAAGATGTATGGACTTAGAGGAAGCAAGAGAGGTGTGTCAGAACCGCCCAAAGTGGAGATCTGTAGTTTCTGTCTACCCCTCTGGGAAAAAGGCGTGAGTTTATGTATGTATGTATATTGATTTGGAGTCAGGGATACCTAAAAACCATATTGTAATCTTTTTCTTGCAAATATCTTCAATGTACAGACACACTTCTATTACAGTTTTATAATGGTTTATAATACTTTAGATTTCCTGCTTTTTAAGCTAACAATGATCTCTTTAAGCTATAAACCAAGTACTTAATACTTAAGTATGTAATCACCGTAGAACAAACGTAGTGCATTGTTCTTCGGCTTTTATTTAGCACAAAAGGAGCTATTATCTGATAAAAACTATCTTCCGGTATAGTAGTCTTTTATGTTACGTGCAGCTATCTTGATTCTAGGTTGCCTTTGTAAGTGTAAGATCCCATCGTAAGATATGTACGCTTACACATTCGTTATCTAACAAAGGCTCACGCGACAGAAAACGAACCGTTCCTATATGGAACCACAATTTGCTCGCAGTGTCCGTCATCACAGATAAAATATACAGGGTGTAAGGAAAAGAATAATTAATATTTAAACCACTCTTGTTTAAACAACTTTTACTATGGGAGAAAACCGGTCAGAACAAAAAAAAATTCAGCTGTCCCATACTAAACTGCAATACCTACCTACTCGATTCTAACGTATGGGACAGCTGATTTTTTTTTTGTTCTGACAAATTTGCTCCCATAGTAAAAGTTGTTAAGTTTGATGGGTAGAGTAAGTAGGTTAAAGATACTTTTCCTTACACCTTGTATACTAGTTTGTAAGTCTAATCATAAGCTTTTAAACACATAAAGTTTCATCAAAATCGGTCCAGGAGTTTTTGCGTGATGCTCGAAGAAACAAATAAGCACACAGACGCACAAAAAATTCAAAATTTTGTGATTTGAAGTCAGGTAAACATTAACACCATATCGTAATCTTCTTCTTTTTTTTTCAAAATGTGTTTTATGTACAGACACACTTTTGTTACCTACAGTTTAATAATAGTGTAAAAAAGTCAGAAATAACTAAATATCATAACAACATTTAGTTTCCCCATGCAGTAAAATTACATACATTTGGTAGCAGAACCACCTCCAAAATGACACTCGCAAAAAAAAGGTGATAATCTGAGAATAGTTCTATCCTACCGGATCCTATACTATCACCACACCATTACAAAGTTTCTTCAAGTTACTCTTAGGTCCTAAGACGTAAGTACGAAACTGGCTTAATTCGCGTGACTTCCAAAGTAGAGCAGACTAGGTTATTAAAATTAATGATTTTAGTATTTGTTCGTTTTGCGCGAGTTGCATTGCGGAGTGAAAGTTTATATTTGTCTTGGCCGTTGTCGCGTAATGCAATCATTAGTCTTTCAGTCAGTGGCTGAACTAATTTTGATGCACTTTTAATGACCGTTTAAAATAAGTCAAAAGTACCATCGAGATTAAAGTGTGCGGAGCGAGGCTGCGGAGCGACTCGTACCAATGAGTTTTTCGGAATTGACGTTCGATTTGTAACACCACTGGCTTTTCAGTGACGGAAACCATCGTGAGGAAACCGGCATGCTTCAATTTCGAGGCAAGTATTGTACCCACTGTCCATTAAAGTGGCGATGGACTCACCCCCCGTCACACTGGACAGAGTTTCGGTACTACTGGTGAAACGTGGATGTTCTGAGTTTTCAGAATATCTCTGACTACCCCCTCGGGGAATATAGTCGTGAGCATATGCTTATGCTATGATGCTTCTACGAAAGAGACGCTTGCACTCGGATTAACTGGCCTTAAGGTTAGATTCTGTATTTAGATCAAGGACATGATCATATGGAATAATTAAAAAGGTGGGTTAAAATAATTGACGTCGAATACTATGGACGCCGGATCTAGTACAAAATTCTCGAAAAAAGTGTCCGAGACTAAACTACACAAACCTAAGTACGTGTAGACACGTACTTAGGTTTGTGTAGTATAAATGAACTAAAAAACATTGAAAATGCTGAAATTCTTTTCCATCCCACTCCCCCAGCGAGGAACGGAGCGCGCCGCGCGTCCACTCGTGCGCTTATTCGGCCGATCAAACGAAGACTGTCGCGTAATTGGTTCTCTTTTTACGTTTTGGTGCTCTTTTGGTTCGGACACTTTTGAGCGCGGTCCCTGCGTCTAGTAGTTGGTAAGTCAATGGTTAAAATGCCGACAACTGGACACTTCTTGCGTGGACGTACCATAAAGTTATTATAGTAACTTTATAGGCCGCCCACATATTCTCCTTAGACCATAAAATCAAAAATAAAACTCAAAACAAATTGGTGTAATCTTATTTATTTACATAAGTAAAGCTAACCTAGTTAAATCTAACTATATCTAGAAGTGAGCAGTCAGTCTGTCTATCTCGAAAAGATCCGCCATTATCTCTTCCACTTTTGTGCCGATTTTCTTTGCGATCTGAAACAATAAATAAATATATTGGACATTGTCACACAAATTATCTAGTCACATTTAAAGTTCCAGAATCTAACCTGGACTTGTATTATGATG
Organism: Agonopterix alstromeriana; assembly: GCA_963924505.1. NCBI lineage: Eukaryota > Metazoa > Arthropoda > Insecta > Lepidoptera > Depressariidae > Agonopterix > Agonopterix alstromeriana. The sequence continues at coordinate 11,943,518 of OZ004684.1, forward strand.
ACTAGACAACGATATAGAATACATATAAAGGGTGTTACAAAAATACCCCTAAAGAAAAAAGGGTGTTAAAGTGACTCTTGTAAAAAGTCTATTGACAATGTATGACAACCGTAGTGTAATATTATTTACCGAAAAAAAAAAAATCGTTATTAAAATAATAAAATAGTAATCGTTGAAGCGCAGCACTATTTTACAGACTGCCGGTACTTAAAAGACTAAACGGCAGTAGATAGGTCGTTAGGTCACCGCGATCTCACTACCTATCTTAACACTAAATTCAAATTGTCAATAATTCTTTAGCTCAAATCTTTGACTATTTATATGTGGACCGGTTACGCGTGTAATTCTACTAACAAACATTTCTGACACTTTTTGCGGGGAGCGAGGTAACATGAAATCCGCAACTTTGGATTTTATTCCCCATAACTTTAGATTCTAATTTTGAATGTTAAAACTCATGAAAAGTAGTCTCGTGTGAACCCCAAACGTTCTAGGTTCTAAGTTATTATTTCGCAATTATAGGCTGTCTCGTTTAGTGATAAGGTGTAAAATTGAATGTAAATGCTCAAGATCAATTGTGCTTATACCGTGGCAGAAGGGAAATGCTACCGCAAGGCTAGTCCTTATAATAATTAGTCAAAGGCTCAAATAATATTTTTAATAATAGAACGAACAATTAAAGGTATTGAAATGTCGATGACGTTAAATGCAAAGTGCGGCTTTCAACCCTACACGCAATGTCATGGACGGTTGGCACAAAGTACGCATGTGCAGACGCCATTTCGAAATTCAAAAACGTTCTTTAGAGTGCCGGACCTGTGGAGCGGTGTAGCGCGCTATCGCTCCAGTTTAGATACGAACCCAAATTTCAAAACAAAGTGCTTCGAAACGTCACCGATAGATGTCGGAAGCTGTCTATCAGCGTTCCACTTAGTTTGTACCTGAGAGGAAGGATCTCCATAGAGTCCGCATAAATTTACGATTGTAGTTGGTCTCTTTTGTCTTATGACATACCTTTAATAGTAGAAGGAGATGGAACTATAGATATTTGTTTATGCGGCTGTCCACTTTTTTTTGAGCTAGTGTGTGTGAAAAGTGACCGTAAACATAAGGCCATATGTCACTTGGTGCCTTTTGTCCATACTACTTGACACCACACACTCAAACCTAAACGTCAAAAAAAGTGGACACTTTACAATTGGTATGGCTCACTCTAGTCTTAAAGAGAGATCGTTCCTCTTAGGTTTGTACTTAGACAAGGCCGACATATCCCGACACACCGGTGAGCACTGTATCTATCTATCTACCTATATACTAAATTAGTATCAGAACAACCTCTTCATAAAACACATTAAGAGGATATAATTCGGAACGCACTCAATTCAAACGAAGTTTGGTTATATTTTCAATGCAATACCCAATTAAAGTCAATGAAAATTTTTAGATGGGATCTAGAAACCAATTTCTGTGCTAAACATTTGTCAGATTTCCGTTAAAATATACAACGTGTTAATGAATAAGCGCAAAACCTCATACATCCCAACTGATTTATAACAAAATAATTAGATTGAAACAAAATTTTTATAATTTTGTTAGTTAAAATTAAAGTTATTCACTTTTTAAGTTTTCAGGCAAAAATGATTTGATATCATTTTAGCAATGAATGAAAGCGCTAGCGTGCTCATGGATACATTTTAAGAATCTAGTTTTGGTAGTAAGTAGGGTGAGTGTGCCCGTGCGGTGGGTCGAGATCGAGTTCAGTAAATTTTAAATTTTACAAACAAATTAATAAATATTTTGAAAAAAAATACCTATGTTGAAAACATGATAATTCGATTCTGCTCTCGATTTTAAACAAACTACTTTCTAGTTTTGCGTTAATTCATAAACACGTTGTATAGTTTCAAAGTTATCGTGACATTAAGTTTTCCATACAGTTCTTAAATTAATCCTAACATTAAAACTACATATGATAACAGAAATCTGACAAATGTAAAGCACAGACAAAGTTTATTTATAAAATTTACGCTATGGCACAGATATTGGTTTCTAGATCGTGTCTAAATAATTACATTGACGTTAATTGGGTATTTTTGAAAATACAACCAGACTTCGTTTGTATTGAGCGCGCTCCGAATTATGTCCCCTTAATTGTGATATTGTTTTAAAAGTAGGGGCCCGGCGCCGCCTCAACATAAAAAATTTTGCCCGCCTAGAAAATCTATTGGCCAGTCTTGTACTAAGATAACATAGCATGCTGTCTTTGACTAATTATTATAAGGACTAGCCTTGCGGTAGCATTTCCCCTCTGCCACGGTATAAGCACAATTGATCTTGTGCATTTACATTCAATTTTACACCTTATCACTAAACGAGACAGCCTATAATTGCGAAATAATAACTTCGAACTTAGAACGTTTGGGGTTCACACGAGACCACTTTTCATGATTTTTAACATTCAAAATTAGAATCTAAAGTTATGGGGAATAAAATCCAAAGTTGCGGATTTCATGTTACCTCGCCCCCCGCAAAAAGTGGCAGAAATGTTTGTTAGTAGAATTACACGCGTAACCAGTCCACATATAAATAGTCAAAGCATGCCGTAGATAGGTAAACGTGGGTATACGAACGTCCTGTCGCTCGGCGTTGGGCATGGAGGTGTAGAGGGTGACGAGGTCGCCGTCGAGTATGCCGCGCGCCGGTCCTGTGCCAAGTGTGCGCCGCGGCGCCTTATATGTGCTGCGGGGAACAACATGCCATGGTTATACAGGGTGTAAGTCTTCCGTGCTTATTAATTTACATCTTTATTTATTCCGATATACAATGTGTTAATGAATAAGCGCAAAACCTCATACACCCCAACTGATTGATATCAAAATAATTAGATTGAAACAATAATTTCATTATTTTGATACTTAAAATTTCAAGTTATTCGCATTTTAAGTTTTGAGGAATAAATGATTTGTTATCATTTCAGCAATGAATGAAAGCGCTAACGTGCTCACAGATACATTTTAAGAATCTTGTTCTGGTATTAACTAGGATGAGAGTGCGCGAGCGGTGGCTTGAGATCGAGATCAGTAAATTTAAAATTTTTCATATAAATTATTTAATATTTTGAAAAAAATTACCTATGTTAAAACCATGATAATTCGATTCTGCTCTCGATTCTAAACAAACTACTTTCTAGTTTTGCGTTAATTCATTAACATGTTGTATGTTTATATGTAAGTCTGCCGTGCTGATTAAATTACATCTTTATTTATTCAGATATAGAATTCAGAAAAAGCCGTGGTGGTCCAGTGGCGAGTCACCTTGTCTGCCGTGCAGGAGGCGATGGTTCGATCCCCGTCTAGGCCGACTGGTACCAATGAGTTTTTCGGAATTTATGTACGATTTGTAACACCACTGGCTTTTCGGTGAAGGAAAACATTGTGAGGAAACCTGCATGCTTCAATTTCGAGGCGACTGTGGCGACGGGCTCACCCCCCGTCACACTGGACAGAGTTTCGGTACTACTGGTGAAACGTGGATGTTCTGAGGTTTCAGAATATCTCTGACTACCCCCTCGGGGAATATAGTCGTAAGCATATGCTATGCTATGCTTTATTCAGATAACTATGTGATCCATACAGTGTTAGTCTTTGATTAAAGTAAAATAGCGGAAGATAGGTGACGTTCTTGCATTACGTACTCGAACAATGAATCCGCTTTTTATGTACTTACTACGAGTGAAAAGTAATGCCGTGTGATTTGGTTTTTCTTTTTAAATGATTTGTAAAACGAGTAAAAGCACAGGAAGGCGTTGAAGTTACTTTATTCCGCCTAAATTCAAAAAGTATCTCAATCACGCAATGCCGCTCGGATTGCGACTATGTCAATTAGGCGACGGAGACTCAATTTATGCGGTCCGTCCGCTATAGGCTAGTCACCTATCTTCAGCTTCTTTAATTTAATCAAAGGTTTCACGCCATCTTTCCGGGCGCTGCGATCGATTTGTCGGTTCCCATCACCACTTCGCAAAGTCAAAGTCAAAGTCAATATAATTTATTCAATATAGGAGCTTGCAGCACACTTATCAAACGTCAAATCCTTTTTAAAGCTACCACCGCGTCGGAACGTGTTGTCGCTGTAGAGAAGATGCGACCAGAAACTCTACAACATAACACGACTTAATAACTATTACAATATAAATTCTTAAGCTAAAGTTATGTATACAATAATACATAGTCTATAGTCTATTTCTATAGTCTAGTAGCACATAGCCAATAATAACAATTATGGTGCTACATACCGGAAAGCCCTCGGGTTGAGCCCCGCTATGTGGCAGCAGTAGTTGTTCATCACGTTCTGCAACATCAGCAACCTGCGGTACATCTTCTCTGTCACCGGCAGCACGTAGCCCAGCCCACCGTCAAGCGTCGCTGCAATCATATCATCATCATCATCATCACACACACACACACACGCACACACACACACACGAGCGCACTGGCGCGTGAACTGCGCACTCATAATGTAAAACAGATCTCTCTGCGTACCCTCTGGCCTTATGGCAAATACTGTTCTATCTATAAGGAAGCTTATGCTTAGATTACAGTTTTACTTTTTTAAGCAATAGCAGCAACGATTGTTCCTATAAAGTCAAACTTTTAGTTTATTTACGATAAGAACTCGATGTAATAGATTATCTGCAAATAAAGATTTTTTATTATTGTTTTTCATTTCTCCCAGTTGATCCTGTGGTGTTTTCCATTATCGCGGGCTTTTGGCCAAACGATAGAGGGTAGCTGATACTTAAGTTTGTCTATTATGCTTCGATGGATAAAAATTTCCGAACAATTCTGCACGTGTTTAAAATTGCGGCTTTCTGAAGGAGTCTGTATGTAAGTGGGTGTATATGTAATATGTTAAGACTGGTGTGTAGTGTTTGAGGTATGACCCCTGTGGATGAAACTATAATTGGTACTGTTTTAACAGTTTGCACCCTCCATTGTGTTTTTAATTCTATTGTTAAGTCTCTGTATGTATGGATGAAATGTTATGTGTATTTGGGACTGCTATGTCAATCAGATAAACAGTTTTGTTTATTTTGTCATGAAGGGTTATATCGGGGCGGTTATGATGTATGGTTTTGTCTGTTATGATGGTTCTGTCCCAGTATAGCTTGTAATCGTTAGTGTCTATAACTAATTGAGGTTTGTATTTGTAGTAAGCAGTTTTTTCAGTGATGAGTTTATATTTGAGAGCTAGGTATTGGTGAATAATCGAAGTTGTTATTATTATCAGCTTATCATCGTTTACTGCTGAACATAGGCCTCTCCTAGAGCTAGCGACTCAATCACGAAGCGGCGGTTCGATTCCTGGCCTGTACCAATATGTTCTACGAAATTTATGTACGGTTTTATTTATCATTATCAATAGCTTTACAGACTAGCTATAAGATAAGATAAGATAAGATAAATATTCTTTATTTGCACACCAAGAATAGAAAAATACAATTTAAAACAAGAATGAGAAGGGTACAAAGGGCTATACAGAGTGTTAGGGTAAAAAGTTGCATTACTTTAAGGGGTATTATACCCATGATACTAAACAACGTTCCCTAAGAAACCTATAAAATTTTCGCAAAAAAAAATCGTCTTTTCATACAAACGTTCGATCAGCTGATTGGATTCAGTATGGAAAGTCCAAATTTTTTTTTGTGAATTTCTTATCGGTTTCTTAGAGAATGTTGTTCAGTATCATGGGTACAGCTACCCCTTAAAGTAATTCTACTGTTTACCCTAACACCCTGTAGTTCATCCAACATAGTTTGGTGATTTTGACTCATGAGATTTGGTTGGATGTCGTGATTTTAAAACGGCGTCTAAATAATGACGATATTTCAATTGTTGAAAGAATACAATATTAATTATTATTGCAACGTACATAACGTTTTGGTTTCTCAAATATTTTCAGAAAGTGTTAAAAAAAAGTTGCTAACACGTAGAATGCCGCTCGTGCAAGGTTCAACGTGACTGTATTTTTATTAGTTTTGTTTCATAAATAACGAAATCTTAACTACTATAGATATTATATTAGTGACTTAGCAATTCTGTTTCCGTAATACATATTTTATTTTGCTTAATTCTTTGCTATGTGTAATACTGAGACTGCTTTCCCTGTTTAACATGGAAATGAGCCTATCACACACTACTACTAGTCATTGCCTATTATTATATTGGTAGTACCATACTAGTATGATTCATACAGGGTCTTTCTTAATATGCTGACACTTTTTTAAAAAGATGATCAGACCGTCAAACTGAACAACGTTCTCTATGGCACCAACATGGAAATCACGAAAAAAAAACTGCTGTTACATACAAAACTACAAACCTGCTTGACCCAAATGTATGGGACAACAATTTTTTTTTCGCGATTTCGACGTTGGTCCCATAGAGGAAGTTGTTAAGTTTGATGGTCTGATCATACGCTTAAAAAAGTGTCAGTATATTAAGACCCTGTATAACTGCTAAGTTACATCTTTGAAAGTGGACGTGTCACGTCTCTAAAATGATATGTCATAAGTTTCAATCGGACACCACACGGCGAACCCTGTCTTTGGGTCGGGTTTGATAGTCTAGGAAAAATAAGGTTTGAGATTGCATTAAAGACACTTTAGTAAATTGTGTTTGAAATAATATTACTGTTAGTTTATAACACTTTTGTCGAGATTTCGTGGTTATATAGGCTCAGGAACCTGAGAAATACCTTAAAATCGATATTAATGTACAAATGGCAAGCTTATTTCTAAAAATATTTCGACCAGCATACCAGCAATAGAGACTGTTAATTATTAAAAGGCAAATTTAATGTGTAAAAACAAACAGTAAATAATTTAGTTTTGAGGTTATAATTTTTGAAGAATTACAAAATATTAAATATCTACCCAAATTAACGATATTAACCGTGGATTATTATTGTTATAACTAAAACGTATTGAACGAAGCCATCCTGTACAAAATCACCAGTTTTCCATTTTTTGTTTATCCCTAAATTTAATGTTTTTTAAATGTCTTAATTATTCAATAATATAACATAAAAAATCGGGGATTATTGAGAATTTATGTTTTTCAGGTATGTATCTACTATATTCCAAATTTTCACCAAAAGTGAAACTCCATACAAAAATCCGTAGATTTCCCCGACTATGAATCCAAAAAGGGCTAAAGATGGCAAAAAACGAGGTATAATAAACACTTACTGAACATGGTGACGTGCCTGCGATGGTTGTTGTTGGGTATGCTGCGCGCGTTGATCCTGAACATAGAGTTGACCTGCTGGCCCAGGTGGTAGTCACACTTGCGGATCAGCCGCTGACCTGGCAAAATATATAACATAACATAAATACTCTTTAAAGCAGTGTGTGACCTAAACCTGAAAGTCACGCTTTTCCGTTACCTAAGTAGTCTATTTTGCACGGCATTTATCACCCTCGCTACGCTCGGGCGCTAACTTCACGCCGTGCAATAATGGACTGCTTAAGTAGCACGTATCGCAATTTACTATTACTTGGGCGCCAAAAACATAATATTAACAAAAACAGAATAATATGAACATGAGGGTCAAAAGCGATTTCTTCCAGACAACCATGGGATGGCAGAACTCTTCAATAAAAACAGCTTACTTTCTAAATTAGCATAATCTCTACTCGAACGCGACTCGGTTTTGGCTTCAAATTCCGTGTCTTACCCCTTAATTTGGAAATGACTAATACAGCGTTGCTCTGGGAGCAGTTACTGCTTTTTACTGCGGACTATTGGAGGGACCACGAAGGGTCTACCGAGCCAAATGAATGAACTTAAGCAACCGACCTAGGGGCACCCAGGGGGGCACGGATCTCGGCATAGGACGTTGCTGGGGCTACGCGACGGATTGGGTAGCTGGGATCGGTGAGAAGCGGCCTGGGATGTGCCCGTTGCGTCTGTAGACGCCAGAAGTGAAAGGAGTGGGCAGAGGTCGCGGCTATCCCCGCCGGCGGGGACGTTGATTTACCCCTTCTGAGTTATCAGACTATTTCTGACCAAGTTTCGCTCCGTCTTGGTCACCATGAACCCTAGGTTAGAGTTGTCCACCTCTCTTATATCTGTAGGGGGGTGATAGTAGGTTACCTCCATAGCTTTCCCTGGCCTGGGGCTGGTACATGAACAGAGCGAAGTTTCCCTCCGCCTCGCTCACCATGAAACCGAGGTTTGAGTTGTCCACCATGAACTCCATCTCGTAGATCTGTAAAACAGACATCATCAGCCTGTCATCGTCCAAGGCTTCCTCATACAGTCCCTGTACCTTTCTCAAATCATAGTATTAACATATTGTCACAGAATAGGTAACAGTATACAGTCTTTCTTAATATGCTGATACTTTTTAAGGGGATGATCAGACCGTCAAACTTTACAACTTTCTTTATGGCATAAAAAAATCATCTCTTCCGTTCGAAACTGCAAACCTACTTGAGCCAAATGTATGAGACAGCAGATTTTTTTCGCTATTTCGATGTTCATCCCATAGAGAAACTTGTTCAGTATGGTTAACAACGAAATCTCGAAAAAACACCAGTTTCATACAAAAGTGAAGTCAACTCAAATGTATGGGATAGCAGATTTTTTTTCTCGCGATTTCGAAGTTGGCTCTAGAGTGAAAGTTGTTCAGTTTGATGGTCTGAAGCACCCCCTAAAGGCTCCAACGGGATTTTTTTAATACCCTGTAGAACTGAACTTGAATGAGGATTGAACTTCGATGTTTTAAACTAGCGCGATTGGGCCCCTGTGGGTTCTCTCACCTGTGCACTGTGCAGATCTCTCGACACGAGCGACAGAGTCCTGTACTGGGCCTGGTAGCGCAGCAGAGATGGATTTATTCACGTCGCAGACTAGCACGAGATGTTTGACGGCTAGCATGCGATGCACGCAGATCTGTGTGGGATGCTGATGATGATCAGTTACCTGTGCACTGCGCAGATCTCTCGACACGAGCGACAGAGTCCTGTGCTGGGCCTGGTAGCGCAGCAGAGAGATGGATTTGTACACGTCGCAGACTAGCACGAGATGTTTGACGGCTAGCATGCGATGCACGTAGATCTGTGTGTCTATGAACGCTACGCCCACCAGGTCGTTGTCTTTTAACTGCCAGATGTAGATCTGGAAGAGGTGATATTGTTAAGTTTTTTATGTCGAAAAATAAGAAAGTTTTAAGAAAAATATATTATCATTTTCGATACCTCCAGGGCACAAATACAGGGTCCTTCTTAATATACTGACACTTTTTTAAGGGGATGATCAAACTGAACAACTTTCTCTATGGGGCCAACATCGAAATAGTGAAAAAAAAATCAGCTGTCCTATACATTTGGCTCAAGTAAATTTGCAGTTTTGTATGGAAAAGCAGATTTATTTCGCGATTTCGATGTTGGTGCCTTAGAGAAAGTTGTACAGCGATGTACAGCGAACTTCCCTAAACTTGTGCAAACGTGTGAATGAAGCATTATAGTTTACATACAAGGCACAATGCACGAACAACAATTGCCAACAAACTGTCCTACAGCGAATTTGTACTTTAACAGTAGTTAACTCTTTCCGGCACTATTACGAAAATAGTAAAATAATACTTTATTGCTATTTTGCATTTTTTTTTTTTTACAATATAAAATATAAATCCGTCCATTGACTCTAGTAGATATGTTAAAGAGATTGTGACGTTCATAATAATTCAATCCAAACGGCTATAAATGGCGTGGATATAAAAAACAATATACAACGTGTTAATGAATTAACGCAAAACTAGAAAGTAGTTTGTTTAGAATCGAGAGCAGAATCGAATTATCATGTTTTCAACATAGGTAATTTTTTTTCAAAATATTAAATAATTTGTTTGGAAAATTTAAAATTTCCTGTACTTGATCTCAACCCACCGCTCGGGCACTCTCACCCTACTTACTACCAAAACAAGATTCTTCAAATGTATTCATGAGCACGTTAGCGCTTTCATTCATTGCTGAAATAATAACAAATCATTTTTGCCTCAAAACTTAAAATGCGAATAACTTTAAATTTTAACCATCAAAATAAAGAAATTATTGTTTCAATCTAATTATTTTGTTGTAAATCGATTGGGGTGTATGAGGTTTTGCGCTTATTCATTAACACGTTTTATAGGTGATTAGTGACGCTAACCACTGCAACGGAAAGAATTACAATAAAGTTAAATAACCTAAAAATAAAAGCCAACATCTCAACATAACAATTAATTTATTGAATACAGACAAGAAGGTACCTTTTGTCCGACGGCGGATATGAGGTACCCTAACACCTGCGTCAGGGCTGTGACGGGTCCCTTCTGCTCCTTGGCGTAGAGCTCCTTGAACCTGTTCTTGGTGAGGGGCTGCCCCGGCTCCGGAACCACGTCTATTATGTCGTAGATTATTATCTGTTCAAATACATAATATTTTATATATGACATAATATATTACATATTTTGGTGGTAGCCATGGAGTTTCTTGCGGTTTCTTCGTGTAGCACTTGCGAAACGGTGGTAAATGTAGAGTCAGTGAAAGAAATACATTGAAAATTTTACAGTTTTTACTGGAAATCATAGCCAACATACAACTTATAGCTTGGCCATAGCCTTACCACAGCAGAACTATATAGTCCTTACAGTACGGTACATATTTGTGCAGAGTAAAGAAGGGGGTCTTGCGGGGAAGCGGGCGGCGGGGTCGCATCCCGATCTCTGCATGAAGAGATTGGGATTGACCGATGAGGACAGGAGCGGGACAGGGTAAGTACTTAAACCGGCGCGGCATCGCCCGCTATCAAGAGCGTTGCCATACTGTAATCCTTACAGTAATACTTTGGCCTTACTCAGACAAGTAGGTAATAGAAAAATACCTACAGTACACACACACACCACATAATACCACTTGTTTCGTACCGAAACAAAGTTGCATTGATTCAACTAAACCCATTTTCTAATGTGGAAATAGATATTTTGAGACCATGAGACAACACTATTTTGAGGTATTAATTTACATTGTTTTAATAAGAATCGTATTTGGCCTGGTGATTTGCTTATGATCTAAGCTTGAAGCTAGCCCCCTTCCTATGTGCTGCGACACTAGCGCCAATCATGAAAAATACAGACATTAGACACTTACAACCCCCGGGGGGAAAGGAAAAGACCTAACAACCAAGTGGATGATGTGTATGTGAGGATCGCAGTGCTGCTTCCCGATTTACTTGCATCCAGCTGAGCTCGCCAAGGCCTGATGGTGAGGCAGTGGATGGTGCGGAGATTGGGTGAGTCGCTAGGCCCTTGTCTTTACGGTACACCACTGTTTATGTATCCATCTAACCCATACAGTGAATCTCGGCGGTCATGATAGGTCAAATAAACGTGTTCATACTGTACATGTATTCAGAAAATTTCTGATTGGAATTATTGTATTGTATGATTAATAAATGTCAAATAAAAACATACCCTCCCTCGCGATGTGATATCCTCGCTGTAATTATAATTTGTTCCTAATGCGATATAGCCTCTCAAACCGGATCTGCAAACAAACGATTTAGATTCGATCAATGGTTAAAGTCATCCATATCAAATTAAAAAAAAAATATAGGCGTTGTGGTCCAGTGGCGAGTAACCTTGCCTGCTATGCAGGAGGCGATAGTTCGATCCCCGTCCAGGCCGACTCGAACCAATGACTTTTTTGGAATTTATGTACGGTTTTTCAGTGAAGGAAAACATCATGAGGAAACCTGCATGCTTCAATTTCGAGGCATGTATTGTACCCACTGTCCATTATGTGGCGACGGGCTCACTCCCCGTCACACTGGACAGAGTTTCGGTACTACTGGTGAGACGTGGATGTTCTGAGGTTTCAGAATATCTCTGACTACCCCCTCGGGGAATATAGTCGTGAGCCTATGCATGCATGCATGCATGCATCATTTAAAAGAACACCTTCAGAGCCAGCACGTCTAGTATGATTTCTCTACACGCGCACGACGCACATTCGCTGCATAGAAAATAACCTGTTCCCGCGCTTTTCGGAGGGCGAAAGCCGAGTCGTGCGCAAGTAGAGAAATCATGCTAGACGTGCTGGAGTCTACTTCGTAAAAAGCCAGTTTCTCATTTTAGCTGCAAATAGTCAATTTCCCATTTTAACAGTTGAGGTACTGAAGGAAGACGTGACAACAAGAGTTCTGGCGGTGACTAGGCTAGATGAAAATCCTCAAATCGGCCGGTTGCGGTTTCGACCGTCCGACACTGAATTTTTACTTAAAACTAAAATAAATCTTGAAAATATTCTATCTGTGTGCCATATTTCGTCCAAGTCCGTTCAAACGTTTATGCTTGATTGAATCACAAACATATCGTCACAAACTTTTACATTTATAATATTAGTGACATTGACGTAGAATACTATGGACGGCGGGTCCAATACAAAATTCTCGAAAAAAGTGTCCGAGACTAAACTTCACAAACCTAAGTACGTTTATATTAAACCAACTAAAAACATTGAAAATTCTGAAATTCTTTTCTATTCCACTCCCCCATTGGGGCGCGCGCGAGCGCGTAGTTGGCCGATCAAACGAAGACTGTCGCGTAATTGGTTCTCTTTTTATGTTTTGGTGCTCTTTTGGTTTGGACACTTTTGAGCGCGGACCCTTCGTCCAGTAGTTGGTAAGTCAATGATTAGTGAGATCAGATAATAACCGCGTAACCTAGAGGACAATGGAAGTATCAGTCAAAACTAAATTGTTCTTATTTATGTTAAGATGGGAGTGAATCCCCACTTTCACCGCAAATTGCGCGCAGAACAGATGGCCGATGGGGCTGAAGAGTTCTCGAGTGGCGACCGCATACCAGATAGCGCAGCGTGGGTAGGCCCCCCACAAGGCGGACCGACGACCTGGTGAAGGCGGCGGGAACCCGTTGGATGAGGGCAGCGTAGGACCGCTCGTTGTGGCGATCTGCGGGTGAGGCCTATATCCAGCAGCTATTTTGTTATTACCTGGTGCCCTCGTAAGAGAGTGACACGTTCTCCAGACAGGTGACGTGTTCCCACTCGTCCAGTTCTATGCGAGTGTTGGGTATTATCTCCCAGGAGACAGGCGAGAACAGGGTTACTGAGAAATGCTCCTGCATCGGGTACGGGAACCTGGAACAATGTTTTGTATTTTTTTTATTTCCAGTGTGAATATTTAACAAAGTTTAAGATATTAATCTTAATTGACTTTCTGTTAGCCATCCATATTTGTATCGTGTCAACAGCTGTTGGTCTTCCAAATAAAATAAAATAACATATAAATAAATATAATACTGTCACTCATTATTTAATTTAAAGTACCAAAATCTAGCCTAAGCTAAGCTAAGAAGCTGAAACTAAAAAAATATCGACTTTTCATACAAACATTCGATCAGCTTATTGAATTCAGTAGAAAGTTCAAATTTTTTTTTTGCGAATTTATTGTAGGTTTCTTAGGGAAAGTTGTTCAGTATCATGGGTACAATCACCCCTTAAACTAATGCAACTGTTTACCCTAACATTTATACATTAAACCATGTATACAACGTGTTAATGAATAAGCGCAAAAACTCATACACCCCAACTGATTTATAATAAAATAATTAGATTAAAACAATTATTTCATTATTTTGATACTTAAAATTTAAAGTTATTCGCATTTTAAGTTTTCAGGCAAAAATTATTTATTATCATTTCAGCAATGAATGAAAGCGCTAGCGTGCTCACGGATACATTTTAAGAATCTTGTTTTGGTAGTAAGTAGGGTGAGTGTGCCCGAGCGGTGGGTTGAGATCGAGTTCAGTAAATTTTTAATCGATTCTAAAGAAACTGCTTTCTAGTTTTGCGTTAATTCATTAACACGTTGTATAGGGATCGAAATGAGAATGAGATAAATAATAATAATAAACCCGCAGGGCAGCTGTTGGTGAGTGGCGACACCACGGACCCGATTCTCCAGAGGGCCCGGATTGATTTGGCCCTCACTTCCTGTCTTGCCTTAACCGGCCGGCCAGGAGTGGAGTTGCAAGAGCGGAACCTATGCTCCAGGTTGGAAGTGTAAAATGTCATAACGCCGGGACCTGCTGACTGGTGCGCTTAGCACCGGGAACCGGCGCCCGCAGACTCACCTCTCTACAACCTTAGCCGCTCAGTACATGTTGCCGCCTTGTCGCTCCTTGCGAGCGGCCTTTTTGAGGGGCCCATTCAATGAGTTGGCAAGTCACCGCCTGCTAGATTTTAAACTTGTAAGATATTTGACTAGAGCAGGCGTCCGTTATCTCACTCCATAGCCCAGTTATCCAGTACACAGAATCCCAACCCCATAGCCCAGACAAATTTATCCCTTCCTGGCAATAGTTCAGAATCTGTCGGGAATTATCTTCTAGTGCATCTCCATGGTGTATTTAGGGATAGGCCTCGATAGGTGCATGCCATCTCACATTTAGAATAAATGGTACCAAAAAGGCCTCTTCGTATTGGCTTCGGCCCCATGTCTCCCAAAGGACCTCCCAGTGGACCCGTGCATCTTTCATGTACCAACATAATAATAATCATTTATAGATAGGCATCATAGTAACTGACCTGTCTCCCTTATTCTCGCAGGACTTCTCCTTATCTTCTCCATTGAACTTGTAATACTCTGTGGTGGGTTTAGCTAAGGAGGAGACTAAGCAGTAAGTCTTGGACTCGAGGTGGTAGGTGACGAAGTGTGGTGTGGCTCGGAGAGGCACCTTCCGGACAGGCCACGGCGCGTCGTAGGACAGGTGGGTAGCTAAAGCGCTGATACGTAGCTCCGACTGTAGGCAAAGTGTGTTCCAAAGCTGTACAACGAGCTACTCGATATTCGAAATGAGGCAAAGAAGCCGAGATTTTGTAAAATGTTAAAGGAACTGTTACTATCAAATATTATCAGTGATTAGCTAGTAGTTACGTACTACGTACTTTGTACACAGTCTTTTGTAAAAATCTTTGATTATGTATATGTGGACTGGTTACGCGTGTAATTCTACTAACAAACATTTGTCACTTTTTGCGGGGGGCGAGGTAACATGAAATCCGCAACTTTGGATTTTATTCCCCATAGCTTTAGATTCTAATTTTGAATGTTAAAAATCATGAAAACTAGTCTCGTGTGAACCCCAAACGTTCTAAGTTAGAAGTTATTATTTCGCAATTATAGGCTGTCTCGTTTCGTGATAAGGTGTAAAATTGAATGTAAATGCACAAGATCAATTGTGCTTATACCGTGGCAGAGGGGAAATACTACCGCAAGGCTAGTCCTTATAATAATTAGTCAAAGGTAAAAATAGACTATATAATTGCGTCTATGTAATACGAGACTGTGGTTTTCTGTTTCCTACAGCCAAACCATAAAACATGGTTTTGTAGGACTATGATTATAAATTGTATTTCCAAACTTATTATTAAATAAATATAAAAATGTACTGTACGACCTATAATTATGATGATGTGGGCTGATTTGATTGATTGATTGACAGTACGACCAGACCCTCTAGCATGATTTCTCTACTTACGTGCGACTCGGCCTTCTTTCATACTACCAGTCGCGGCATGCGCGACTGAGATGCGCGGGAAAGAGTAATTTTGTATGCAGCAGGCGCCTCGCGCGCGAGTAGAAAACTCATACTAGCCCTACAGGAAACCTAGTCCGCTTGTCAATCTCCATTCGTGCAGAACCAGAAACCCCGCCCAAACTTCCATACTTCATTCCATTTAAGGACGAAAAGATTTTCCGGTTCCTATTTATCTTTCTGGCTAATTCTGATTACCAAATATGATTTATTTTTAGAAAGATTAACTATCCTAAATATACTTGACGTTACTAAAGCTGTTCTAAATCTCTGTTTCTGTAATGCCAAATAGCCTTTAAAATTTCGTTGCTATTTGGAATAGAGTATAGTAATTAAAAACCGGTCATTTGTAAAATGCCTCTTAACCTCTCGTCTGTGGAGATTCCAGACACAAAATATTTGTTATTGTCTTAGTCACGGATCCGAGACATCCACAGACTAAAGGTTAACGAGCAAAAACAAAAAACCATGAAAAAACACGTTTTTGTATAGGGAAAATACTCTAAAATCCTTTGCCACGATTGGCTAATTGTTTTCGCGCCGTTTTCGCTGCTATCCGACTTTACACCCTTTGATTACTAAATGACTTCGGGTTTAGACAGGGACTCGGATCTGCTCTGCGCAAACGAAGATTGCCGGGCGGAGAGTCTTAGATAATTTATTTTACATGCTGTCAAATACCCTATATTTGACAGCATGTAAAATATAGGATCTATTGATGGCATCCGTATTGAACATGAGTTTTCGAAACCAACTATTTAGTCAATTAAGAAAAATACTGGGTATTTTAAGAGAAAATCGACAAAGAAAAATATTTTTTTTGTCTACTTTAGTCACGTGATCGTAAACGACTGTGAGTGGCCGAATGTTTGATGACGTTAACTGCTTGTAAACAGTTGCGTGTAGAGTATGACTGTCGTACAAAGTTTACGTCATCGTGACGTCACCTGCTTGTAGCCCCGTGTACTTTGACTAATTATTATAAGGACTAGCCTTGCGGTAGCATTTCCCCTCTGCCACGGTATAAGCACAATTGATCTTGAGCATTTACATTCAATTTTACACCTTATCACTAAACGAGACAGCCTATAATTGCGAAATAATAACTTCGAACTTAGAACGTTTGGGGTTCACACGAGACTACTTTTCATGATTTTTAACATTCAAAATTAGAATAAATAAATAAATAATAAATATCTTGGACATTGTCACACAAATTATCTAGTCACATTTAAAGTACCAGAATCTAGCCTCGACTTGTATTATGATGGCTAAACAATGTAATAGAATACATAAATAGATAGAAACGTCCATGACTCGGATACAAATATTCATATTCATCATACAAATATTTGTCCCTTACGGGATTCGAACCCGCGACCCTCGGCATAGCAGGCAGGTTCACTACCGACTGTGCTATCGGGCCGTCAGAATCTAAAGTTATGGGGAATAAAATCCAAAGTTGCGGATTTCATGTTACCTCGCCCCCCGCAAAAAGTGGCAGAAATGTTTGTTAGTAGAATTACACGCGTAACCAGTCCACATATAAATAGTCAAAGCCCGTGTATTGTCAGGAAAAGCGTTTTCGCGGGATATTTAAATAACCTTTTTGGTTTTCGTTTTTTCAACGTAAAATATACATTTTCTATAGAGTCCTCAGACATCAGTGGCTAACGTAGAATAGGTTTTAAAAACCTGTCAAGTATCCTATTATATTCCCGGTCGCACTGTACCTTAGAGTTGAAGTAGAGGAAGCCCTGCGGACAGTTGGTGTTGTTGAAGGAGGCGAAGGAGGCGACCGGTCCTTCGTCGCAGGAGAGCGGGTGCACGCGGAGCTCCCCGCGGGATGTTAGCAGCAGGAAGTATGGCGTGTGACCGCATATGAACACTCCGTTGTAGCCTCCGACATTACCTGACAAAGTATATAAAAAGAATTAAAAAAAAGAATATTTGATTGATATACAGGGTCCTTCTTAATATACTGAACAATCTAAACTATTATAAAACTGTAAAAGAAGTGTGTCTGTACATTGAAAATATATCAACAACAAAAAAAGATGATATAGTTTTTAGGTGAAGTCAAAGTCAATATAATTTATTCAATATAGGAGCTTGCAGCACACTTATCAAACGTCAAATCTTTTTTAAAGCTACCACCGCGGCCGAACGTGTTGTCGCTGTAGAGAAGATGCGGCCAGAAACTCTACAAAATAACACAACTTAATAACTATTACAATATAAATTCTTAAGCTAAAGTTATGTATACAATAATACACAGTCTATTTAATAAAATAATGATACTATGCAGTAAAGTAAATCAACTATAAGCCAGTGTCCTCTGACCCAAGCATTTTGATCATTTAAATAATCATCCACACCTGGATCCAAACCTTTTTTAGAATTTTTGCCTGTCAATTTGTCTGTTTGTTTGTACGAGCATCACGCGAAAACTACTGAACCGATTTAGATGACTTTTTTGTTTTGATAGCTTATGATCTGACTTAAAATCTGGTATATAATTAGCAACATTTCATTTTAAGAAAGGTACCAAAATAAGAAAACCATTTGGAGATTATGTGATTCAAAGCTTATATCAAAATTATCAGATTTTTCTACTAGAGGTAGAATGAGATTTTATTCCTTTGCCTGCTTGACTTTTCTATTGTATTTGTCAGTTTTTATTTTTAATGTTATTGCGGCCAAGGTGTCTTAGCCATAAGTCCTTTGAAATATCAATTTAAAATAAAATCGAAAAATACTTTTCTCTTATTTTTTAACCTATTTTTATATTTTTTATTAAAAACAGGTGGTTAAAAAAAATTTGTGCGGACGAAGTCGCGGGCTAACTCTAGTAATATACAGGGTCCTTCTTAATATTCTGACACTTTTTTAAGGGGTTGACCAGACCATCAAACTGAACAACTTTTTATAGGTATGGGACCAAAATCGTAATCGTGAAAAAAAATCGGCTGTCCCATACATTTAGCTCAAGTAGATTTGCAACGACTTATGACTGTGGAAGAGGCAAAAGAGGTATGTCAGAATCGTAGTCGATGGCGATCAATTGTCTCTGCCTACCCCAATGGGACACAGGCGTGAGTATATGTATGTATGTAGATTTGCAGTTTTGTTTAGAACAGCTGATTCTTTTTCGGCGATTTCGATGTTGGTGCCATAGAGAAAATTGTTCAGTTTAGCGGTCTGATCAGCCCCTTAAAAAACCGTCAGCATATTAAGAAGGACCCTGTAGAAGTACTAAGTCCAGCTAATCCAAGAAATATGAACTCTTCTACTCACCGAAGTACCTCATCTGCCTGACGCCGTCCCTCAGCATGGCGACCTCGTAGTTATCATCAGCGCCACCCACCGCGCCGCTCTTGTAACCGAACGGCCATGACACCGAGACACGCGAGAAACGCATCTTCAGGTTACCTCGAGGGTACTTGTATGCCTGCGGGATAAATAAACAGTGTTACTTTCGACGGCGGATTTCAGTATAAAAATGTAAATTTTGAAATTGGTTTTATTTTTCAAAAAAAAAATGAATGCTTCTTTTTGAAAAGAAGTGTCATGTGATACCATTTTGAAAACTTGATTAAATTAGACCAACTTTTGAAATAACTTGCCAGATTAACGCCCGTTTTTATACAGGACTAGAGTTAACCCGAGACTTCGTCCGCACAAATTATATAACAGATTTTAAGTCAGATCATAAGCTATCCAACAAACAAAATTTCATCAAAATCGGTTCAGTAGTTTTCGCGTTATGCTCACAAATGAAGTATAGGTTGCTAAGGAGTTTCTTGCTGTTTCGTCTCCATAGTAATTTTACTTATGAAACGGTGGTAAGTGTCGAGTCAGTGAAAGAAATAAAAAACTCACATTTCATTTGAAATCGTTATCAGCGACCCAGCTTTGTAGCCGATCTTTATATGTACCTGATAGATCATCAGCTGGTCGTCATCGAAGCGCATCAATTAAGCAGGACCCTGGACCCCTTATGTCCAAATCCCAACACTATGACCTTCAGTTTTTATGTCGTCAGCCAAATTAGATTGCTATGGAGTTTCTTGCTATTTCTTCTCCATAGCAGTTTTACTCGTGAAACGGTGGTAAATGTCGAGTCAGTGAAAAAATAAAAGGAAAATTATCACCTGCCCTTTGTATTTATTTTTATTTTTATTTATTTAATAGGTACACCAACAGCATAATGTATTTCGCATTTCAAACAAAATTCACATATAAATCTAGTCGCTAATACATAGGCCAATTAAAGGTATACACAACGTTCAAAAATCACATGGTATTGCAATCATGATTAACTATAGAATTAGAAAAGAATTAGAAAAGAACAATTTGGAAGACGAAAACATGTATAATAATAATAATAATAATTTAGAATTTCGGAACTGAAGTCAGTGGGTGAGATGCTTTCGTATTGTATTTTTGAATTTATTGGTCGAGTCAAAGAAAATATCCAGATCCGGCAGCCCTGCACTGACTCTGTTGAACTCTGCACAAATTCTAGCAAAAGGTGAGTGACTGCCAATATTGGTTCTGCTAGGAGGCGGATGGAAGGTCTTTGTAATAGGCTTTCTTGGAAGTTGGTACGGAACCGAAAGCTGTATGCTGCCGAGAACCTGCTCGCATTTGCTCTGTCCATTGACAGTTTTGTGCAGAAATGTGAAGTCGTGCAGAGCTCTACGCTCCCTCAGCGGCTCCATCTCAAAAAAGGCCAGACGTTGGTCGTAAGGGCATCTATGGGATATACCCTGAGCGAAAAATGCGAGATGCCTTGTGAAAGCCCTTTGTACGGATTCTAAGTGCTGGGAGTGTACTGAGTACATAGGATTCCATGCCGCCGATTTGTAGCCGATATAATATCAGCTGGACGTCACCAAAGCAGCAAGAGGACCCTGGACCCCTTGTGTCTCCTTATGTGTGTGACGTAAATCACATTAGGCTGCTATGGAGTTTCTTGCTATTTCTTCTCCATAGCACTTTTACTTGTGAAACGGTGGTAAATGTAGAGTCAAAATTATCACCCGCCCAGCTTTGTAGCCGATATATGTATGTACCTGATAGATCATCAGCTGGTCGTCATCGAAGCGCATCAGCAGCAGGACCCTGGACCCCTTATGTCCGAGTCCGACCACTAGTATCTCCTTCAGTTTGTCCACTTCAGGGTTGTGGGTGTTGGATGTCATTTCCTCGTCCTCGTTGACATTTGTTTCAGCTGTTACTGATTCTAAACTGTCCGCTAGGATCTGTGGATGAAACGATGGACATGTCAATTTACTGTAAAGACAAACCTTAGATTACGTATCAGTATATAGGGTACGCGTTTGTCACGCGATCTTTGATACCGGGCGCGAGTAAATTTTATAAATTTTCTTAGTGTTTCAATAACGCTAGTCTAGAATTTTCGTAAAAATTTCCATTCATATGCTCACGACTATATTCCCCGAGGGAGTCAGAGATATTCTGATACCTCAGAACATCCACGTTTCACCAGTAGTACCGAAACTCTGTCCAGTGTGACGGGGGGTGAGCCCGTCGCCACTTATAATGGACAGTGGGTACAATACATGCCAGTGGTGTTACAAATCGTACATAAATTCCGAAAAACTTATTGGTACGAGTCGGTCCGGACGGGGATCGAACCATCGCCTCCTGCACGGCAGGCGAGGTTACTCGCCACTGGACCACCACGGAAAAATTTCCATGTTAGACGTTTATGCGAAAATATATATATGGTTGAATATTGCTCTTAAATATTACCGCTGTCAGAAACAGGACGCGTTTTATTTTGGTACTATTGGTGTGATTTTGGCTTTGAGTAATCATTATAAGGACTTGCGGTAACATTTCCCCTCTGCCACGGTATAAGCACAATTGATCTTGTGCATTTACATTCAATTTTACACCTTATCACTAAACGAGCCAGCCTATAATTGCGAAATAATAACTTCGAACTTAGAACGTTTGGGGTTCACACGAGACTACTTTTCATGATTTTAAACATTCAAAATTAGAATCTAAAGTTATGGGGAATAAAATCCAAAGTTGCGGATTTCATGTTACCTCGCCCCCCGCAAAAAGTGGCAGAAATGTTTCTTAGTAGAACACGCGTAACCAGTCCACATATAAAAGTCAAAGGATGTTGGTGTTCATACTTGTGCTCCCGGTTCAAACTCAATTAGGTGCGCTCTGTACCTTGCTTACATGCTCGAAGGTACGTAGGAAAATAAGAAGGTAGGTAGGAAAATAAGAAGGTATGTAGGAAAATAAGAAGGTAGGTAGGAAAATAAGAAGGTACGTAGGTAAATAAGAAGGTACGTAGGTAAATAAGAAGGTACGTAGGAAAATAAGGTAGGTAGGAAAATACCTTACAGGGACAATGCTTCAAACGCACGCGCTACGATAGGTAGGTACACTACTAGCGCAGCTAAGTCGAACTAAGATTAAGGACGTCGGAGACCAAAGAGCTCGATTAAATTGACTGACACGTAGCTAGGCTAAGTGATGGCAGGTGGAGTTAAGCCTTGACAGACTGGTGCCGTGATTACGTATGATAGGAGTCGGTCGTCCAGCAACCAGTAAGACCTGGATGAAATTGACGCTGCAGCTTATGACCTGCACGTCTAGCATGATTTCTCTACTTGCGCGCGACTCGGCTTTTTCCCATACTATAAGTCGCGGCAAGCGCGGCTTTCGCTCTCCGAAACGCGTGGGAACCGGTTATTTTCTATGCAGCGAAGGCGCGTCGCGCGCGTGTAGAGAAATCATACTAGACGTGCTGCAGTGGATAGATACGGGCTGATAATGGTACAGTATATAACTCACCCTATTGCCGGCACACACGTCCCGCACCAGGAAGCAGAGCCTCATCTCCGGCAGCGAGTATATCTCCAGGTTGCCGTTGTTCCGCACAACGAACAGCCAGTACGTCGGCTTCACTTCCACCAGGTATTTCTTCCACCAGCGTGATATGCGGCGAGGTACTCCGGGGTTCTTAGATTGTTCTGCTAACATTATCTGTGGATTTGAGATTACAAAAAAAAAATGAAAGATTGAAAAATTAAGTCTTGGGCGGAACTTGAAACCGCACTCTTCCAAACCGGGTAATTGCGTTAACCAATTTCGCCACCGAGCCCACTACCCAGAGAACGAAATTTTCAATCTATTGCGTCTTAAGGGACGTAGCGGCATCTACTGGCAGTTATTACAAACTAACCAACGCAACAACATGGCTGCAACATGTTTATAATCAATATGCTGTACAGCTGTGATTTCTCGTTTAAAGTGTGCTTCAAGCTCCTATATTGAATAAATTATGTTGAATTTGACTACATACATACATATACTCACACAGTACCCTACGAATCTGACATAAGTACTTCAAATAAAAAGTCAGAGAAAATTCATTCAAATTTTGAAGATTTCTATTGTCTATCTCCGTCTCCACTTAATCAGATCTTCTCTAAATTAGAATTTGGAATAGGACCAACTCGCCGGTAACTCTTTCAGAACAGAAAAATAATCATCCAAAGCGGTCAAGAAATGCCAAAGTGATCATATAAAAACATACAGACGAACAATACTATCATATCGGCCTACCCTCATAATGATAATATCGTAAAAATTTGCGACGAAAACCAGGCTAATGATAAACATTGGGAGAACCAAAAATAGTAACATAAGCAGGCTTATCTCACTCCACACCTCTGGTACGCTTGACGGCGATCCCCACCGAGAGGTGAATGGCAATGGCAATAGGTTAGGTATACCGTGTAAACTTCTTGGTCAAATCTCATTAGACTTCCGCCATTTTGTGAGTAGTCAATGCGAGACTTGAAAACCCTATCGATGTCACGCTGCCAGTACGTGAAAGAATGAAACAGGGAGACTATGTAAAGGAAGCTTTCATGTCTAATGACTCGGTTCATTTTTGTTTGCACGCGCGCCGTTGTGACGGTTGGTAGGTTATTCGCGAATTGTAGATAGGACGGATGCGAATAGCTTTGCACATTATTGCCGTGCAGAGAGAGTCGCTATTTATTTAAATCTGTTTCCGAAGTAATCCTTCTGTACCGGTAGATACTAGTATTTCTTCTGTGACACAAGTACATAATCGATTGGTTATTTATTTTATATGTAAAGTCGGGACAATGTAATAAGCCACATTTGACATCTGTCAGTTTAAGCTTCATAGTGAGGTGACCTGCTTAAAAACATCGATTAAAGCGAATGAATCGATACGGATTTCAAACATACGTGAATCGAATTATATGTGAATATCGCGATTTGTTGGAACTACGTTTTACATCGATTTTTTTGGGTTACATCCCTAGTGTTAAAAAAGGGTTCACAGACGCAACATTGTAACGACGTTCAGTTCTTTGGAACAGAAATTGTTTATTATGTTTAGAATGGTTTATTAGTGAAAGTAAATCGTAAAATTACCTTCTTTGGTCATTATTACAATAAATATGTAATCGTAATAAAAAAAAGTAAAGCAATTGTACAGTTCTAACATCGAAAAAAAATATATTATTCTATGCCCGCCGTTACAAGGTTATGATTGATGAAGTATCAATAGATGTCAAATGTGGCTTTTTAAATTGTCCCGACTGTAGGTTATACTTACGCTAGCCATAGACGCAGGGGTCTGGTCACCCCCATACAACAGTTCATCTTCGTCGTTAAGCTCGTAAACTGTGTCAGGTTTGAATCCCTCCGCTTTCACGTTCTTGCCTTTCATCTTGCCTGTAAATTCTCCTTTCACCTGTGATGGTTAATTAGTTATAGTCTAGGAAAAATAAGGTTTGAGATTGCATTAAAGACACTTTAGTAAATTGTGTTTGAAATAATATTACTGTTAGTTTATAACACTTTTGTCGAGATTTCGTGGTTATACAACGTGTTAATGAATAAGCGCAAAACCTCATACACCCCAACTGATTTACAACAAAACAAGTAGATTGTAACAATAATTTCATTATTTTGATGGTTAAAATTTAAAGTTATTCGCATTTTAAGTTTTGAGGCAAAAATTATTTGTTATCATTTCAGCAATGAATGAAAGCGCTAGCTTCCTCATGGATACATTTTAGGAATCTTGTTTTGGTAGTAAGTAGGGTGAGTGTGCCCGTGCGGTGGGTTGAGATCGAGTTCAGAAAATTTTAAATTTCAATAAAAAAAAAAAATTTTGAAAAGAATTACCTATGTTGAAAACATCATAATTCGATTCTGCTCTCGATTCCAAACAAACTACTTTCTAGTTTTGCGTTAATTCATTAACACGTTGTATAGGCTCAGGAACCTGAGAAATACCTTAAAATCGATATTAATGTACAAATGGCAAGCTTATTTCTAAAAATATTTCGACCAGCATACCAGCAATAGAGACTGTTAATTATTAAAAGGCAAATTTAATGTGTAAAAACAAACAGTAAATAATTTAGTATTGAGGTTATAATTTTTGAAGACTTACAAAATATTAAATATCTACCCAAATAACGATATTAACCGTGGATTATTATTGTTATAAGTAAAACGTATTGAACGAAGCCATCCTGTACAAAATCACCAGTTTTCCATTTTTTGTTCATACCTAAATTTAATGTTTTGTAAATGTCTTAATTATTCAATAATACAACATAAAAAATCGGGGATTATTGAGAATTTATGTTTTTCAGGTATGTATCTACTATATTCCAAATTTTCACCAAAAGTGCAATTAATGCAACCTACTCCATACAAAAATCCGTAGATAAGATAAGATAAGATAAGATAAGATAAGATAAATATTCTTTATTTGCACACCAAGAATAGAAAAATACAATTTAAAACAAGAATGAGAAGGGTACAAAGGGCGGTCTTATCACTAAAAGCGTAGATTTCCCCGACTATTAACATTAATAAACTTTTATTCACCTGTCACCCTTATTCGTGAGACGAGGGAAGGCTTTTGCCTTGCAGTGGGATTGTACAGGCTATAATTTACCTACATACTATATTACTATGTATTTAAAATTACATTTAGTTATAACCTTTAGGATTTCATTGCAAGGCAAAGGCCTCCTCTGAGGTAAAAAGAATAAAAAAAAATGAATGAAATTAAGAGCTTATTCCACATCAAGTTATCTTTAAGCATATGCTCACGACTATATTCCCCGAAGGGGTAGAAAGAGATATTCTGAAACCTAAGAACATCCACGTTTCAACATTCATGTTGTAGAGTTTCTGGCCGCATCTTCTCTACAGCGACAACACGTTCCGACGCGGTGGTAGCTTTAAAAAAGATTTGACGTTTGATAAGTGTGCTGTAAGCTCCTATATTGAATAAATTATATTGACTTTGACTCTGACTTCACCAGTAGTACCGAAACTCTGTCCAGTGTGACGGGGGGTGAGCCCGTCGCCATCTATAAACTCGTTATCTATTCACTTCACAAATACAGTTTTAGTTCGTATTAGTTTATACTTTGAGCGCAGGTATCTCGAAATAGAAGCAACAATTTTTTTTAATCCTGTGCTCTTTTTTGCTCCATTTGTTACGAAAACAATTTTTTCGCTTTATTGTAGAGTCAACAATTTATTTCTTCTTGTACCTAAATGAAAAGGATACAACGGTCTCATTTATAACTTAAAGCTATTATTTACTTATTACTATCTGTCTCCATTCCAAAATTTGTTTCAATAAATGCAAAATTTTGAAAGTAATTGAGGAGAGGAATTAAATTAAATTAAAAATAATTTATTATCTCAATCTTATATATATAAAAGAAAGTCGTGTTTGTTACAACACTTATAACTCGAGAACGGCTGGACCGATTGCCATGGTTTTTGATTTGTTTCCGTCCCGAATAGCAGAATACATCTTAAAAAGGGTAGGTAGGTAGGTAGGTAGTTGTAGGTGTAGGGTAGGTGTAGGGTATGTGTAGGGTAGTTGTAGGGTAGGTGTAGGGTAGTTGTAGGTGTAGGGTAGGTGTAGGGTAGGTGTAGGGTAGTTGTAGGGTAGGTGTAGGGTAGGGAAAATGGCAGAACAACGTCTGCCGGGTCAGCTAGTTGGGAATATAATAAAGTGATATACCTGTACAGAGTCTACCAGGGTGGAGGTGAAGAGGCCGCTCAGGTCCCTGTAGGGCGTCGCTCTCACGAGTGAAGGTCGGTGCGGTACTGGCTGACGAGTTGGGGCCAGTCTACCCGTCTGATGACAGATAGTATATGTTTTAAGTTGTATATAAGGTCTAACAAAATTAGCTGAAACTATTTTAAGGGGATGATCAGACCATCAAACTGAACAACTTTTTCTAAGACACCAACGTCGAAATCGCAAAAAAAAAAAGATTCTGCTGTTTTTTTTTGCGATTTCGATGTTGGTCCCATAGAGAAAGTTGTTCAGTTTGATGGTCTAAACAACCCCCTTAAAAGTTTGTAATGTTAATTTTTACTTTTGTAACACCTAGTATAGGAATCGGAAAATCTTTTCGTCTTTATTTAAAATGAAATATAAATATTAATTTATCATCAACGCTAAGATTTAGGATATCCTAAACTTAACAGTTGGATATACATAATAGCATGCATAGCATATGCTCACGACTATATTCCCCGAGGGAGTAGTCAGAGATATTCTGAAACCTCAGAACATTCACGTTTCACCAATAGTACCGAAACTCTGTCCAGTGTGACGGGGGTGAGCCCGTCGCCACTTGTAATAGACAGTGGGTACAATACATGCCTCAAAATAGAAACATACAGGTTTCCTCACGATGTTTTCCTTCACCGAAAAGCCAGTGGTGTTACAAATCGTACATAAATTCCGAAAAACTCATTGGTACGAGTCGGTCTGGACGGGGATCGAACCATCGCCTCCTGCACGGCCACTGGACCACCACGGCTTAATTCATAATATTTTTTTTATAATAAAGTTAAAATTTAGTTCCGAAAATTGTAATAATTATGCCCTTCTTGGCTTATGCCCGTGGCTTTGACTAATTGTTATAAGGACTAGCCTTGCGGTAGCATTTCCCCTCTGCCACGGTATAAGCACAATTGATCTTGAGCATTTACATTCAATTTTAAACCTTATCACTAAACGAGACAGCCTATAATTGCGAAATAATAACTTCGAACATAGAACGTTTGGGGTTAACACGAGACTACTTTTCATGATTTTTAACATTCAAAATTAGAATCTAAAGTTATGGGGAATAAAATCCAAAGTTGCGGATTTCATGTTACCTCGCCCCCCGCAAAAAGTGGCAGAAATGTTTGTTAGTAGAATTACACGCGTAACCAGTCCACATGTAAATAGTCAAAGCTTTCTTGGTAATATATCAGGTAGGTCACCATGGCATCCTTGGCGCGGAACTCCCTGAGCGCGAGCACGAGCGCGCGGCCGCAGCTCGACACGACGCAGATGTAGGGGTCCGCCGTGCACGCGTACCCGGCGTTCCACTCCAGCTGGATCGACTGGATCTGCGTGCCGTCTGCGAAACACACGTCTGTCTCTGACACACTAGTCTGAAGCTGCGTCTCTGGAGACGCAGCTTTACCTGTGACTCTGCCGCATATCGTCGCCTTAGAGTGAGCAATTTTGGTATTTTTATTATTACATTTTTGGAAAGAGTATCTCGCAATGGCATGATTTCACTCAAAAATTATCTGATACTCGTAACGCCATCTGGTTTGAAAGTCATCTTTTATTTTTAATTTTTCGACTAGATTTATACAATTTACCGAAATAAAAGTCATACCTCAGTATTCTTGGATAGTTTATCTAGTGAAATCATAAATTTAATACACGATTGGAATTACTTCACACCATAGAAAATCTTCACAATGATGACGTATTTTCATGTATTTTTCAAAATTTTTCGCGTTTTAGTAGAACTTAAAATAGTTTCAGATTTTTGGTATTTATACTCACATATTCACCATTAGTTTATCTAGTGAAATCACAACAAAAATCTATCAAATACTTTTGTTAATTCTTTTTAATCGAAAATACGGCACACGCACGCACTTTTCGGAGGCTTGGGCAATCG
Organism: Agonopterix alstromeriana; assembly: GCA_963924505.1. NCBI lineage: Eukaryota > Metazoa > Arthropoda > Insecta > Lepidoptera > Depressariidae > Agonopterix > Agonopterix alstromeriana. The sequence goes on from OZ004684.1 coordinate 11,972,239, forward strand.
CGTTTCTCATAGAAAATATTAAAATGGTAGACATGGTGACTTAAACCATGAATTTTATTTTGCCCAGGTTGCCAGCGAATATCGTCGAAACTTCTATCGTGAACCCGGAGTTGTCCACCTCGTTGATTTGTTGCCTCATTCGATCTTATTTATGTTGTAATCACTCCTAAGAAGCCTGATGGTAACTTGAACCATGAACTTGTTCTTGCCCAGGTTGCCGGCGAATATCGTCGGAACTTCTATCATGAACCCCGAGTTATTTACCCCGTTGATTTGTTATCTCATACGATCTTAATTATGTTGTCTCTTACATATCTATAAACTCACTCTTAAGAAGTCTGATGGTGGACATGGTAACTTGAACCATGAACTTGTTGTTGCCCAGGTTGCCCGCGAATATCGTCGGAGCCCCCGTCATGAACCCCGAGTTGTCCACCTCGTTGATTTCTTGACCTGTTTGAAGGACCTGAGAGAAATATTCAATACATGACGCGTTTTCTAAGGTTGGTTTGACAAAAATTTAATAGATGGCGTTAGTAGCAAGAAGCTTAAATCCAAAATGAAGATTGCGCCATAACTAATGAAGTAAAGAACGAAAAAACTGGCCAAGATCGTGTTGGACGAATGTTGGACTTTGAGCGCAGATATTCCGAGACAGAAGCGTTATAGCGATTTCGTTTCTATGGGAGTATTGTTCCATTGGACAAGACCTATCCAAACACACCTCACTCGATTTAATAAAATAACTTTTTTTTTTGCAACCCCCACTTCGTTGTATGAGTCGAAAAAAATTTGTTTCTTCATCTCTACTACATTTCTGTTTTTGGGTTACTGTTTTCTGTCTTCGTGCCAAATCTCGACTCAATACGTGCAAAATTGAGGCGGGGCATACAGACAGACAGAAAGGACGAAAGTATAAGGTTTTCTTATTTGACTACGGAACCCTAAAAAGGAGATCATCAGGCTACTGTTAACCGCAGCTCATCCGTCAAGAGGCGGCAAATAACAGTCACGTCATCCAAGGTATCTTTTTATGTTCTTAAATTTATTACTCAAGTTGCAATCTCAATTTTACATTTAAGCTTCTTGACATAGGGACATTAATAAATAACGCGTTAGTTAATAGCAGTAGGCGTTAGAGCCATCTTGCCGCGATTCCGCCGTGACACTGATTATGGTCTTAGAAATATCGCGGCGATGTCGCGGGGAAATCCCGGCGATTTCGCGATGATATCATTCCGTCAACGCCTACACTCAGAAATCGCTGTGATATGGCTCTTAACGTAGCTCCTGCGTTACAAACATGTACAGCCGCGGATTGGCTGGTTCAAGCGGGCCTGTCTCACTCCACAGCTCAGGTACGCTTGACGGCGATCCCCACCGAGTGGTGAATGGCAATAGGTTAGGTATATCGTGTTAACTTCTTGGTCAAATCTCATTCGACTTGCCGACATTTTGTGAGTAGTCAATGCGAGACTTGAAAACCTTAGCGATGTCACGCTGCAAGCACGTAAAAGAATGAAACAGGGAGACTATGTAAAGGAAGCTTTCATGTCTAATGACTCGGTTCACTTTTGTTTGCACGCCCGCCGTTGTGACGTTTGGTAGGTTATTCGCGAATTGTACGATAGGACGGGTGCGAATAACTTTGCACCTTATTGCCGTGCGTCGCTATTTATTTAAATCGATTTTCGAAGTGATTCTTCTGTACCGGTAGGTACTAGTAATTATTCTGTGGTTCAAGTACCGATCGATACATAAAAAAGATTAATTTTAAACTTGATTTGTTTATGAATAAACGCGTCCATAAAGCTGGAATAATGTCAAATCTCACCATACTAGATTCCTCCTGTGTGAGTATCATGTACGCGTGGCTGCCTTCCATGTCCTTGTGAGCCTCTCTGGTCACTTCCGTCGGCTCTCCTATCACAGTCCACATGTCCAGACAACCTGCGGACCAAACAGAACATGTTGGTTTGGTAAGGAGATGATAGGAACATCAAACTAAACAGCTTTTTCTATGGGACTAACATTGAAATCGTAAAAAAATTAGGTAGATAGATATTAGTGAACGAATTAATTAGATCATTTTCATTCGACAATTTTATATTAGGGGATTTTTCATGACTTACTTAAATCATGGGTGGTTCGAGTGAGTCAACTTAACAACTTGAAAAAAATTTTGAACAGTTTGATAGTTTGAAGCACGTTCATGAACAACTTGAAACAATTTTTTGGAACTAGTTGGTTTGGAAGTTGGAACAACAAAAATAAATAAAATAAAACATTTTGCGAGTTTGGTCCCATATTAAAAGTTTTTCAGTTTAATCACCTGAACTAGCTCTGAAAATATGACAAGTGATAAAAATATTGCCCGGTATTGTATACAGGGTGTAAACAAACACCCTAGCAATACTTAAGGGAGTGCTTCAAACTATCAAACTGAAAAACGTTCACTATGGAGCCAAATTCGAAATCGCGAAATAAAATCTTTCCCATACATTTGCGTCGATTCGGTAATGCAGTTTTGTATGAAACAGCAGATTTTTATTTTGCGATTTAGAAGTTGACTCCATAGTGAAAGTTGTTCAGTTTGATAGTTTGAAGGACCCCCTTAAGTATTACTAAGATGTTTTGTTACACCCTGTATGGAATGAAAAAGCGACCTAGTCTGCCTGGCTATGCGAGGCGGCTTTAGCTTAAGAATTTATATTGTAATAGTCATTAAGTTGTGTTATGTTGTAGAGTTTCTGGCCGCATCTTCTCTACAGCGACAACACGTTCCGACGCGGTGGTAGCTTAAAAAAAGATCTGACTTTTGAGAAGTGCGAACTACTGTGAAAAGGGAAGATCTTCCGCCAGGCTAGGTTCCGACCATGCATAAATATCGAATCTCTGTGATTATTTCTCTTGCACGATTCATGTCTTGTATACGATTGTGAACCTTATTTGGAGCGGCTAACGGGTTAACAATGTGACGTCGCAAGTTGTCTTACGTACACATTTGCGAATGCGACCGTAGCGCCATCTGTTAGCTTCGTTGCTATAACTTGTGGGTGTTGACATCTGTGGCAAGTCCCCACATGTGCTTAAAGCTCCTATCTAAGAGGAAGGATCTCTCTTTAAGACTAGAGTGAGCCATACAAATTGTAAAGTGTCCACTTTTTTTGACGTTTAGGTTTGAGTGTGTGGTGTCAAGTAGTATGGACAAAAGGCACCAAGTGACATATGGCCTTATGTTTACGGTCACTTTTCACACACACTAGCTCAAAAAAAAGTAGACAGCCGCATAAACAAAAACCTATAGTTCCATCTCCTTCTACTATTAAAGGCACGTCATAAGACAAAAGAGACCAACTACAATCGTAAATTTATGCGGACTCTATGGAGATCCTTCCTCTTAGGCTCCTATATAGAATAAATTATATTGACTTTGACTTTGACTTCATCTTTATGACTCAAATATGTTGTAAGCACTCACCGGGTAAGTTAAACGCAGTAATAAGTTGAATATGCAACGTCCTCTGCAGCACAGTCAGCGCCCCGTTCTTGCCTCGACCGCTGCATGCTACCAACTCTATAGCTGGTTCCCCTCCGCGCTCCGACGCTAGCTGCGGTTCCCCCATGGACACGTCTCCGATAGGACAAATGTTCAGCAGCGAGTCACATACCTGCCGACATAATAATACTAGAGCAGAGTCTTCAAATTTTTACAGACGTTCAAAGATCTGTTTAGGAGTTACAGCCGTTGAAAGGACAGATCATGACGATCGATTCAATCTGAAGCGATCTTTCGAACGACCGACATTCTTTCCAATCTCATTAAACGGCCAACCTCGTTTGGCACAATAATATATTCACATAGACACATTTGACGGCCCGTTAGCACAGTCGGTAGTGAACCTGCCTGCTGTGCCGAGGGTCGCGGGTTCGAATCCCGTAAGGGACAAATATTTGTATGATGAATATGAATATTTGTACCCGAGTCATGGACGTTTGTATCTATGTATGTATTCTATATCGTTGTCTAGTCATCATAATACAAGTCCAGGCTAGATTCTGGAAAATTTGTGTGACAATGTCCAAGATATTTATTTTAAAAAAGACACGTCTCTGGTAGGACAAATGTTGAGCAGCGAATCACATACCTACACACATAACATAATAATACTAGAGCCAGGCCGGCCAACCTCGTTTGGCACAATAATATATTCAAAATGTCCAGATTTGACTAACAATACATAAACTCTGTCCAATATGATAGGTACAGAGTTCACCGCCACGTTTAATGGACTGTGAATACACACATGAAAATGAAAATGAAAATTATTTATTTCTCCTCAGAGTAGGTAGGTACATTCCCAGTAAAATTTAAAACTAAACTAGAATTAAACAACGAACTTAATATTACACATAATCAAATACAGTACAAATTAACTTTAACATTTTGGGTGGAATGTACATCGACTGTTACCAGGGGTCCTCAATACAGGCAAGGCTTGAAACTTGAGGAACCAATTACAATTTGTTTCTTTGACAATTTGGCTGCGTACAAGTAAGCGGGTACTTGGTGGTTATCTTAGTAATCAAATGTCCACACACTAATAACTATATAATAATACATAATAAATAAATAATAATAATAAATTAAATATATACGAGTAACTGCTGATTAATATGGTGATATTGGTGATAGGTGAAGGGATGATTTATACATAGATAGGTTCTTTATATTGGCCGTGGCCAAAATGCGGTCTATGATTATGCTATTTTTTTTCATGAGGGATTAGGTACATAGATTGATTGATTGAACTATTACTGATTGATTCATACAACTTTACTGACCTCGAACACGTAGCTAGTCAGTTGAGTGGAGGTGCGTATATCTGAGCCGTAGACCTGCAGTTCATCCTGTGAGCTCAGCTCGGTGACGTCAGTAGCTATACAGTCGCTCAGGGTATCTAGACGACGTCTCTTTGACTGGGGGTCGGCAGGGTCTTTCGGTTGCGCTTCTTGTTGTTGTTTGTGTTGCTGCTCTTGGCGTTCTCGTTCTGGAATGTAAAAATATTGGTACTTCTTAATATGCTGAAGATTTTTTAAAGGGATAGATAACTGGACAGAGTTTCGGTACTACTGGTGAAACGTGGATGTTCTGAGGTTTTAGAATATCTCTGATTACCCCCTTGGGGAATATAGTCGTGAGCATATGCTATGCTATGCTAGATAACACGTTTATTAATTCAACAGTACAATAAAACATAGTGAACAACAGAAAGGATACAAAACAATTTAAACATAAGACCATAAAACCAGACCATCAAACTGAACAACATTCTAAAAAAATTGGCAATCCTTCTCGAGAATCTTAGCGGTGAAAACGTTAAACGGCTACATGAAAATTTGTACCAAACAGTTGCGTAAAGCGACCGACGTAACAGGAATCTCAAATAAATACGATAACAGAACATAAGTTTTGGTTCCAAGTTAACTCGTACATGGTCATTTTGGCGGCAACGCGCGAGCTTACGAAATCGACCACAGATTCATCGTCATCTATCATCCACCATCAACATTAAGAATATGAAGAAAAATATTTAACGAACTGCTTTAAAGGACTTAGTATCCAGAGCCAAAAAAGACATTACAAAAAAAATTACAATATTTTATTTCACTACTTACCAGCATCCGAGACAGTCAAGTCGACAGTAGCTTCTAAAGGCTTCTCGACGGAGAACAGCATTCTATTCTCTCGCTCTGTCACTCTCAGCAGCAGAGAGTTACCGAGACGAGAGCCGAGGAAGAGGAAATCTTCTTCTATTACACACATCTGCGGATATAATTGTAAGTATCAGTGAGCACGGAAGTGCGGTCGAGGTGGAACCTCCTCACTGAGTCGCAAAGTAGCGTCAGCACGTACACAACACACAGTATACATACGCAAGCAGTGAGCACGGAGGCGGCGGCGCGGTCGAGGTGGAAGCTCCTCACACAGCGCACAGAGTCGCACAGTAGCGTCAGCACGTATAACTGCCCCCCTCCCAGCGAGAGAGCCAGCCGGCCTTCCCCCAGTGCCGCTACTACACAACCCTCCAGTGTCATGCACACACCCTCCTGGATTCCTAGAGGAGAAACCATCATTAAGTCTCTACCGCCCGATTTTACCGTGAAATTGGGTAACTTAGTAACCATTAATTATACATTAAGAGGCTATGTAAAAAAAATAGGATTCTTCAAAGCATCATATCTCATGAAGTACTAACAGTAGGAGTATGATTTGCGGATATGTGTAAATTGAACATATAATTGAAGTTTTGATTAGAGCCAAAACACGATTAAGACACATTTTCTCGATAGAAAAACAAGCCAAAAGAGCCTCCGTCTTTATCGATAAACGCTTGGAACTGCTAAACGGTGAATATTAGAAACAAGAGGCCTTATTCAAAAAAAGAAATAGATTTTTTATAAATTTTGATTAGAGCAGAATTGAACTTACATAAATAGTACAATTACAATTAAATAAAGTTTGTGTTACGCTTGCGTCGTTTCAGGCGCGCGCGCCGCCCCATCTCTTTCTCTCGCATCAGGCAGTAATATAAGCTATCACACGCCCATTTCGCTTCAATTATTTTTCGACATAGGCCCTTAACTATGATTTTTTTTAAGCTGAAAACAAACCTGAACAATCTACAGGACATAAGAAGTGATTTGAATTTTCTCGAAATCTATTTTAATTAATAAAACTGAAGAAAAAGGAATCTAATTTGAAGGAATTCAATTGCGTTCCCCAAGGTAATTACTTGGGTCTATTTTCTTTTTCGTTTATATAACTAATCATTAGAGATCGGATAATCGGATGCATATTTACCTAAAGTTGAGGAGTTGGCTATTATGGAGTGCACTTTTGTATCGAAATTTTTACTTTATTTTTCGTTTAGCATATGCTCACGACTATATTCCCCGAGGGGGTAGTCAGAGATATTCTGAAACCTCAGAACATCCACGTTTCACTAGTAGTACCGAAACTCTGTCCAGTGTGACGGGGGGTGAGCCCGTCGCCACTTATAATGGACAGTGGGTACAATACATGCCTCGAAATTGAAGCATGCAGGTTTCCTCACGATGTTTTCCTTCACCGAAAAGCCTGTGGTGTTACAAATCGTACATAAATTCCGAAAAACTCATTGGTACGAGTCGGCCTGGACAGGGATCGAACCATCGCCTCCTGCACGGCATGCAAGGTTACTAGCCACTGGACCACCACGGCACTTTTCATTTTATAATTTTAAAAAGTCGCCTCCATACTATGCATTACCGAACTTCCTGACATCCCGGAATCTATTTTAACGAAAAACATATTTTTTTCTTTTTAAATCCAATAGTTTTAAGAAGTCGCTTCAACACTGCATCCGATTAGTTATGCATTACCGGATTTACATGCATACGGAATTTCTTTAAAAATAAATTTTTTAGAAGCCGCTTCCATAATTTCGTAGCCAAAAATGAAGTTAAGGTAAATATGCATCCGAATATCCGATCTCTACTAATCATACAGACTTTTTATCTTTAGAATCTTACTTTACATTAATATACACTCTTAAACAATACTCACTGAGTGGAAAGTTAGTTGTATGCGTCGCAACACTGTTCAGTGAAACTCCGTAAGGCGGGACAGACTGGTTCAAGTAGATCAGTGAATTAACTGCCATTATAAGACAACCACCTGTAACGACAATAGAGTATTACACCTTTTTTGAAAACAGTTTTAAAGTAATCCTGAGATCGTAATGAACCAGCAGAATTGACAACATTTCATTTCAAGAAAGGTACCAAAATAAGAAAACCATTTGGAGGTTATGTGATTCAAAGCTTAAATCAAAATTATCAGATTTTTCTATCCATTTTCTCGAGTTATTTGAAAAATACTGAAAAATATAATAGAGGTTGAATGAGATTTTATTCCTTTGCCTGCTTGTCTTTTCTATTGTATTTGACAGTTTTTATTTTTAATGTTATTGCGGCCAAGGTATCTTAGCCATAAATCCTCCGTTTTTCAGAAAATTCAAAAGTAAATTAAAAATAGAAATAACGGTCGAAAATAAAATCGGAAAAATACGTATCTCTTATTTTTTTACCGTTTTTAATATTTTTTATTAAAAACAGGTGGTTAAAAAAATGTTATGTTGCCAATTTTAATTTAAACTGTATAAAGCCGAAAAATGCGATTTTGAATTTTCGCGCGGAAACGCTAGCCGCCATGCTGTTTCTGCTCGTGACGTCACTCCGTTAGTAAACACTACGACTACGAAAGACCAGGAAACAAGATTTGTCAAAATAATGAGTTCGAAATAACACAAAGTACTATCGGACGTCACGTCGGAATCCAATAGGACGAATAGTCTTTTAGACATTTGAAAAACAAATTTAAAAAAAAACTATTTTTATAATTGAATTACAAAATTGACACTGCATTTTGCGTCCACTGCTGGACATAGGCCTCCCCCAAGGATCGCCATAACGAACGGTCCTGCGCTGCCCTCATCCAACGGGTTCCCGCCGCCTTCACCAGGTCGTTGGTCCACCGTGTGGGGGCCTACCCACGCTGCGCTTTCCGGTACGCGGTCACCACTCGAGAACTTTTCGGCCCCATCGGCCATCGGTTCTGCGAGCAATGTGCCTCGCCCACTGCCACTTTAGTTTAGCAATTCTTTGGGCTATTATTATTGTTGGCTGGGCTATTGCAAGCAAGGGTCGTTATGTAACACTGCGACCATTGCTGGTCTTTTGTGTTCGCCCCAAGCTCACCCATATTTTACACATACATCCGAACAATTTTTTTATTATTCTCGGGTATGCAGGTTTCCACACGATGTTCTTCACCGCCGAGCCAGTGATAATGATAAATACAACCGTACATAAATTCCGAAGAACTTAGTGGTACAGGCCAGGAATAGAACCGCCGCCTCGCTATTGAGTCGCTAGCTCTCTTCCGTATGGACTATCATCGTTCTTTGGGCTATGTCAGCTACTCTGTTTCCTCTGCGGATCTCTTCATTTCTGATTCGATCTCGCAGGAAACTACACACCACACAGTATTATGTTACAAATCGAAGATGTGACTTACCCATAGGTTTCTGAATCGGTACAGCCTGGAAGCAGTCAAACGGTAATCCAGCCATGGCCCATATGACGGGGTGTACCCGGGCACTCATGTTGAGGCTCACGCCCGCCATCGCACACGTGTCGTTACGTACCGCCGTGCGGCTGGAAGACAATGATATGATGATTAATGGTGGTCTAAGAGCCATGGGTTCTTGACACGGAGGTCGTGGGTTCGATTACCACGGGAGACACACTTTGTGCGTTTTTCCCCAGTTGGTTAGGACATTGCAGGCTCAATTGATTGTCTGAAAAGAAAGATGATTTCGTGCTTCGGATGGCATGTTAAGCCGTTGGTCCTGGCTACTATCTCTGGTGGTTGTAATTGTTCGTCGGCGGTCTGAAAAAACTCTGACACCAGGGCTTGCTGCCCACATCGTAAGAAGAAGATGATAAATGGATTTGGCCAGCCAAATATTCGATAGCTGCGTGCCAGAAAGCTCGTGCGCGCGGCTGACTGCATTCCCTTGCTCGGCTTCCCTCAAGTTTCCCAGAAAGTGTGAGGGGAGGTGGGGGATCTGAAGTCAGAGGGGGGCGGGGAGTAGCCATTCTGTATGTAGAACCATATACTATTACCTATTCTGTGCCTATGTCCAGCAGTGGACGTCTATCGGCTGAGATGATATAATATCAAATGAATTCAACTCACCCAGCAAATGTTCTGACAGGTTCATACAACAGCAACAATGTGGGTTCATAGTAACCGTGAAGGAACTGTAGGTCTAGAATATTGTCTATCTTCTCGTCGAGGTCCTTGAGAACTATGACGTAGGAGGCTAGTGTCGGCGCGCGGGTCATCGCTTGTGGTGGTTGCTATGGATGAAGAGGAATTTATTTATTAGCTTAGAAGATCTGTACTACTACAGAAACTGTACATTAAAAATTAGCAACGAGGTCCTGTCGCACCACCCCTGGCACTCTATAGAACCATATACAAGGAAGTCGCAATGCTTAAACACTACTACGTAAATAATTAATGCAAAAAAGCAAAACATAGGGACATAGCAGAGGTAACATAGATTGTATGGTAAATGTTTGCTCTAGTGTCATTATCCAGGACGGAAACAGGGGAATACGTTTGCATGAAAAAAACGGTACTCGCCTATCCTCTTAAGACAAAAAAAAGATCATATAACGTTTTCTATTAATTATATTAGGACATTATTTATGTAGATATCTCTGACTACATAATACAGGGTGTAAGTGACAGCCTAGCAAATACTGAAGCGGTGAACTCAGACCATCAAACTGAATAACTTTCACTATGGAGCAAGATGGAGGATGAACTCAGGATACGCGAAAAAAATTCCGATGTCCCATACATTTGAGTCGGGTAGGTTAGGTATAGCAGTTTTGTATGGGACAGCCGATTTTTTTTGTACAGGGTGTCTCAATAGAAATTTTATATTTATTTAGCTTACTGCGTGAGCGCAACGTATCCGAGGGGCGCGGGGGTTATGTCAATCGGTAGCCTGGCTCTTGGGAATTCAGTCGCTATGGAGCGTTTCTCGGGAGCAGACCGCGCGTTGTGCGTGCGAGAGTTTTACAAAAACGGTGATTCGGCGACTGTAGCGCGTAGAAAATTCCACTTAAATGATGCGCCAAGCATTCCTCTCATTCGACATTGGGTTAAAAAGTTTGAAGAGACCGGTACAACGCTAGATAAATCAAAATCCGGGCGACCTAGGTCATCAAGAACGGTAGAAAACGTGGAGAATGTTAATCAGTCTGTTCGTGACGACCCGAACCTTTCAATTCGGAAGCGCGCAAGTGCTTTAAATGTGCATAGATCATCATTACATCGCATCATGCACAAAGACCTAAAGCTGCACCCCTACAAAATTCAATTGGTGCAAGAATTAAAGCCCCAAGATGCCAGTCAGAGGCTTCATTTCGTAAATCAGGTGATTGAGCGATTTTCAACGTTTACCAACATTTTGTTTTCGGATGAAGCTCATTTTCATCTTAATGGCCACGTAAATAAGCAGAACTGCCGCTACTGGAGTGCAACGAATCCAAAACGCGAACATCAGAAACCCGATAAACCGACTTCACTGGCCCATTTGAAAGAAAATATCCGTCACGAAATGGCAGCCATCCCTGAATCCACCTGCCGAGCCGTCATAAGTAATTTTACTGTTCGATTAAATGAGTGCCGAGAACGCGAGGGTCTACATTTAGACGATATCATTTTTAAGAAATAAATCCCCAAAAAGTGTATTTCAATAATTAATAAACATTTTTTCTATATACGGCTTACTTTTTTTTTAATGGATCCACTAAATATAAAATTTCTTTTGAGACACCCTGTATTTCCTTAGGTAGGCTGCATAGTAAAAGTTGTTCAGTTTGATGGTCCTGAGTTCACCGTTTCCGGATTTTGCTAGGCTGTCACTTACACCCTGTATAGTCGTGAACGTCATGCTTATGCTTTAAATCACAGAACATTATAAGAGGGGTTAGAAATGCAAAGTAGCGCTTTTGCTTCGGAGACGGCTGTCGCCAATTGTCTTCCCGCTCACGCTGCTACAATTATTCATGACCTCTCGCTTGCACCAAGCCGCGCGCATTATGAAAATCATTGCATAACCTGTGGCGACACGTTCCACGCCTACTTTGCACTTCTAACCTCTCTTATAATGTTCTGTGCTTTAAATAGACTTGACCAATATTTAAGAAACTAAACAAGTGCAGTGATATACACGCATCAGCTCTAAGCTGCTAGTGTATCATAAATTTCACATTTAGATAAAAGTGTCTCAAAGGGGCCTCTACGTGTTGGACCTGTGTCCCCACGCAAGCCTTCCAAAAGTCCGGGCTATGGCCAGTGAAATACCGTAAGAGATACAATAATAATAATAATAAATACTAAGGAAGCCTTTTAGACAAGTTTCAAATTACTCACGTTTTTCTTCAAATCAGCTAGTGGTTTAGCCTCAAGAGGATCTCCGTCCTCTGACGTGATGTCCTTCCTGAATGGCAGCACGGCGAGCTTCTTGCCGTAGAGCAGCATGACCGCGCATCTACACTCAGGGTCTACACGGATCCATGGTATGTGAGGGTGGGTCGTCCAGCCACCCTGTGGTTAAAAAAAGTTAATTTTGCTGGTTTATTTTATCATGAGCTTTTGCTTCAGATGCACACATTATACAACGTGTTAATGAATTAACGCTAAACTAGAAAGTAGTTTGTTTAGAATCGAGAGTAGAATCGAATTATCATGGTTTCAACATCGGTAATTTTTTTCAAAATATTAAATAATTTGTTTGTAAAATTTTGAATTTACTGAACTCGATCTCAACCCACCGCTCGGCCACTCTCACCCTACTTACTACAAAAACAAGATTCTTAAAATGTATCAATGAGCATGTTAGCGCTTTCATTAATTGCTGAAATGATAACAAATCATATTTGCCTGAAAACTTAAAATGTGAATAACTTAAAATTTTAACTATAAAAATAATGAAAAGCAGTTGGGGTGTATGAGGTTTTGCGCTTATTCATTAACACATTGTCTATTAAATTAGTGATTAGATAAACCTCAAAGTTCAGACCGCAAAATGTGAATAACTTTAAATGTTAACTATCAAAATAATGAAATAGTTTTTTCAAACTCTTTGGTTATAAATCGTTGTATACCAGATTTTTAGTCAAATCATAAGCTATCAAATGAAAAAAGTTTCATCAAAATTGGATCTGTAGTTTTTGTGTGACGCTCGCACAAACAGACAGACTAAAAAGTACTATATAACCACCTGTCAAAATCACGAAGAAATCTTGGACGCACTATAATGTTTAAAGTACTTACCTTCATATCATCCTCTTCAAAATAATGCATGCTAAGCGTAATTAAATTATTTGTCTGCGGATCGTACTGCAGCACAGACATCTTAGCCTCCTTGAAGGAGACGAGGAGCAGATCACGGCCGGAGCTGGGACATCGCACGGATGCCATGGACATTACGTTGCCCCACAGTGTATAGGACGCTAGGCATTCTAACTTCATCTTTGGAGGGATTGGTTGGCCCGCTGGAAAAGATAGGTTTTTTTTAATAGAGAGATTTGTGATGGGCAGAGAATGATTTATTGTCTAGTGCATGCCAAAATTCGCAAGCTGAAGTGGCAATGGGCTGGTCATATCTGCCGAAGAACTGACAACCGATGAGGTGGCAGAGTTCTAGAGTGGAGACCACAAACTGGTACGCGTAGTGTGGGCTCGCTGCTGCCCACTGGACAGACACCCTTAAAAAGTAGCGGAGAGGGGAGCGACGTATAGATGAGGAAGGCCGAGGATAGAGTTTACAGTTTTAGAGTTTTGTGGAAGTGATTTTGACGGAATCGTAGTCAGAAGCGGTTGGGCATGTTTCAGAAGATACATCAATGTAAATAAGGCGAAAGAGTGCCAAGATCCTACTTCTTCTTCTTATAGTGTAGGCAGCAAACCCGTCTAGCATCCGAAAAGCGCGGGAACAGGTTATTTTCTATGCAGCGAAGGCGCGACGCGCGCGTGTAGAGAAATCATACTAGGCGTGCAGATATCAGAGTTTTTTTCAGACCGCCTTACAGTCTCTGATGTGGTTTTTATGTAACGACTACTGCTACTACCGGGACCAACGGCTTAACGTGCCATCCGAAGCACGGAATCATCTTTCTTTTCAGACAATCAGATGATTCACCCTGCAATGTCCTAACCAACTGGGGAAAAACCTAAGAGGAAGGATCTCCATAGAGTCAGCATAAATTTACGATTGTAGTTGGTCTCTTTTGTCTTATGACATACCTTTAATAGTAGAAGGAGATGGAACTATAGATATATGTTTATGCGGCTGTCCACTTTTTTATGAGCTAGTGTGTGTGAAAAGTGACCGTAAACATAAGGCCATATGTCACTCGGTGCCTTTTGTCCATACTACTTGACACCACACTCAAACCTAAACGTCAAAAAAAGTGGACACTTTACAATTGGTATGGCTCACTCTAGTCTTAAAGAGAGATCCTTCCTCTTAGGGAAAAAAGCACAAAGTGACATTTCACTAGGTGTCCCCCTGGGAATCGAACCCAAGACCTCCGTGTCAAGAGCCCAATGCTCTTAACCATTGAGGCCGATGATCCTACTTGTAAGTATTCGATAACATGTAAAATTTACATCAAAAACAAAAACGTCTTACCGGCATTAATTTCTTTCGTGTGGCCTTCAGGTAACAGCCTGAATACTTTGATGATATTGGCCCCAGCGGTGACCAGACAAACCTCGTCATTGTTGAAGAAGCAACAACTCACGGAATGTTCAATACCCGTAGCGGGATGCGTCTGACGACAAATTGAAAACATCGTTTCGAGGTTATGTTTTTGTATTACCCACTAACACTTCGAATTCACTTATTATTAACTTCTTTCATAAAGGAAAGGTTTTAAATCACATTTCAATTATAATCACAGCATTTTGCTATGTTTTTTTCAAGGTTTTCGGAAGAAAAATACGGCCGTTGTTTGACACTTTGACGAAGCCAAACTCATTTTATTTGCACCGAAACAGCGCCACTCAAATTGCGAGAAAGAGAAAGCAACATATCTGTATAGCGCTGTTTCTTTTTGTGAATGCACTTTGATCTAAAACCGAGCTATAATTTATTTAGGGTCAATGCAGACTGACGGAATGGTGGCAAATCCAGAAGAGCCGGTGTGATTTAATCTTTTGCTAAATATACCTTTTTAGGGTTCCGTAGTCAACAAGGAACCCTTATAATTTCCCCATGCCCGTCCGTCTGTCCGCGGCTTAGCTCACCTTAGCTCTCATATTTATCACTCCGAAAAAGTGGTAGAATAAAATCTTGAACAATTTTTTTTAGGGTACCTAGCCTGCACGAAAAGTGGGGACGAAATTTTTTTTTTCTTGTCTGTTCTGATAGTTCTTTTTAAAATATTGTGGGTGTGGGAAAACCATTTTTCGATTTAAGGATCCGTTTGCGAAATATTAAGCTTTAAAGTGAGCATTTTTGTTACAGTCGAGTGACGCGACAGGTCAATCATGCGTGGTGTGCAGAGGTTGGAGTAAATATAAAGATAAAAGATAAAAATGCATTTAGCGAGTGAGCGTGTCCCAGCAGTACCAACTTACCTGCGCGCGGTACCGACTGTTACCGGTGCCCCGCCCCGACCGCTGAACTGTACTAGGGCTATTGTGTTTACAAGATCGGTAACTTACTACGTCTGTATTAGGCAATTTTTAAGTAGGTAATATTTAGTTTCTGTGAAACGTGTATGTTCTGAGTTTTCAGAATATCTCTGACTACCCCCTCGCGGAATATAGTCGTGAGCATACGCTATGCTATGCTATTTTGCACATTTTGGGTTTGCAGCGGCTCTAATTTTTCTATTTAGATTTTAAAGGTCAATTCACATTGAAAGAGCAGCGGCCGGCTCCTCAACTAACATTTTAATCTTATCCCACTGTACCTAGATAAAGTTCAAATATGCTAAGTAAAATGCCGCGCGCTGCCCGCCTCTGCACTTTCAGTGGGAAAAATTATAATTAGAGTGGAAATTGATCGCAAAGTATTTCGAGCCGAACTTCAAAATGAAACAAAAATACTCAATAAAGACATTTTATTTACATAAGTTATTTTAAACTTTAATAGCTACAAAAAAGGCGTATGAGCAAATTATTTCACGTTTATAAGGCATCAGGAGCTCCATACAACACACCTATCTACTTCATGGCATATATATAATATCTATATATCACACAATACATAGTTACCTAAATGTTGTCAGCTGAAAGCAACAGTGGATTTATTCGAAAAGATTAGATTTGACGGAGTAACGGCGGTGACCTTAGCTCCAGCGCGCACGACAGACAACTTTTTTGCTTGGTTTTGAAATACCTTGGATACTTAATACAAACGTACGCAACGCAATAGCGTTGGTGCGTTGTATTGTTTTGTAAATTAATATTAATTTGATAAAATTAGTTATGATAATAACTAAGACTGTAACCTATCCTAAACAGTCTTTAAACTATATTCATATATTATTATCACGCTGTTAAAATTTCGCTTGACATTGTAAAATACTTAATAAAAATTATATGACATTGAATGCCTTGAAGAGGCAGATTGCTGTACCACAATACCATCTTATGTAACGTGTGCAATCAACAATGCATAAATGAATTATGCTCGCACTCTGGGTAAAAGGCGGCAAATTGCTACGAGATCATAGCACTTAGCCGCCTTTTACCTCATTACGGCTGGCAGTAATGTTCGGTGGTACATCAGCTATCCTGATAATATAATAATATACGAGTAGCATAGGATAGCTGATGCTACCACAAAACATTACAGCCAGCCGTAATTAGGTATAAGGCGGCTAAGTGCTACGATCTCGTAGCTATTTGCCGCCTTTTACACCGGGTGCGAGCACATTTGTATCAAGTATCAAAGGTGTTTCAAAATGAAGCATAAAAGTATGGGCTGTTGTCTGTCGTGCGCGCTGGAGCTAAGTTTACCATCCAGCCCCCCTAGATTAAGTGACATTCTATTGGCGTTGACGCTAGTAGAAAATGACAGAATGTATGGATTTGACATTAGCGATCGTCAAAATGTTTCGACACTTTGTCTAGGGGGGCTGGTACTCCATAGAACGATATCACAATACTTTAATAGTACTACTACAGAAACAAAATGACAGAAACACACGCGCCCTCCAGCTGTCTTTCGCGGTTCCGTTTAAAATCTCCCCTGAAGTGCGGTTTGAAGTTAGTGAGGGGTCAGGGACCATTCTGTATGTAATACTATTGCATATTCTGTGTCATGTATTTAACATGTACAATGCATGAAGCATATAAAGGGTGAAATTGATATCATTAGCATCTTTTTAAACTAAGATTCTACCTATCAAACTGAACAACTTTTACTATTCGGCTCGATCGGTTTGCTCCATATAAAATTTGATCAGTTTGATGGGTAGACTCTTAGTTTAAAAGGATGCTTATGATATCAATTTCATGTAGATTTGTTGACGTTTCAAGACATGATCTCGTCTAATCACATACTGCAACCGTAGTATGGCAGCGTGGTATAGCGCTATCGCGCCTTAGCTGTCTTTCTATTTGCGCGCGACCGAACGAGATAAAAGACGATGCCATATCGCACGCATCATGCTACGGCCAATGTTCTCTTTCCGGATTGCCAATCTATCACATATCAAATCAAGCTAGACAATATTAATTTACCCGGTCACAATTATCCCTGCATCTCGCTGGAATGCGATGCCCCTCCCGCTTCCCCCTTTGCGTTAGTACGGACTCAATAATCGGTTATCATCTTCGTTGCCGATACGCGTCTCGATGATTTTGTACACACGCCCTTATAACGTCATTGACAGACGCCAGCGGCTGTATAATTAAGAAATTTCGTGATATATCATGCCTTTTAGCCCAGTCATTTTACGGTTTGACCCGGGACTAATTAAGAATTGTTTTTTTTTCCGGTATTTCATTTAAGAGCCAATTTGAGCCTAGAAAAGTACAAAAATTAAAAATAAATCACTTCAGCAACAGCACCACATTAATATTTAGCATTTAACTCGTTCTAAACAACCTGAAGGTAAATTTTTTCACATTTTTACTATTACTCTGAAACTAAGGAAGCTTTGAAAAATACATTAGTATTTTATAGTAAATAATTTTTTTTTTCTTCTTTGGCTTTTTTATTGCTCAAGTTATTTATATAGTATAATCAAATGAAAATGAGTGCATTGGTATTAATATTAAGCCTTTTGGGAGATACAATTTTGATTTCTATGTTGCGTAGCGATTTTTTTTCCAAATGTTTTCAGATAGTCTTTTTGGCACTAAATGGCGCCTTCATAATTACTCCCCACCCCTCCTAACAAAACTCTGTAAAATGACTGGGCTATATACGACCGCAGGTGCACAGATATTGTGATCGGGTTATGTGCCCCTTAGGGTCAGTTCACACCGAGACGCGACGCGGCGCGACGCTGCGCGCACATTTTTCATAGAATATACTTTATTCACTACACGAAAAGATACACATTACATTGTGAGAATTCAGATTACGTTGCACCACGCAGCACTGCGCCTCGAGGTATTTGAGTATCGTCGCGTCGCGTCGCGTCTCGGTGTGAATTGACCCTTAGTCATCTCTTTCTGCCGAGAAAGAGACAAATCCCTAAAAATACTTATAAGATTTTTGTACATTGAATAGGAATTACAGGAAAATCATTAACTTCTATAAATAACACAACAAATATTTTTATTCATTGATCTACAATTAAATCATTTACACAATCATGCTGAAGTGTAATTATAATAAAATAAATCATTACTAGGTACTAATAAATCAAAATTAATTTACAAAAAATAGGGATAAAAATCTTGATTGAATTCAACAAAAAAATATGAAAACCATAGACAAATTAACATAAAAGACACCCAATCTAATTAAATTTATTTCATACTTTTTACTCTTGTGTCAAAATGGTAGCATAAAAGTACTACAATATGGAACTACTTATTTGGAATCTGCTATTAACTAGCTTTCATTTGATACCCATTTTTTTATTTTCAAAAGAAAATATTTATTCCCCTCTTTTTAAATTCGCAGACGCCATTTTGAAATGATATACCCTATGGTGTGCCATAAGAGGAAGGATCTCCATAGAGTCCGCATAAATTTACGATTGTAGTTGGTCTCTTTTGTCTTATGACGTTCCTTTAATAGTAGGAGATGGAACTATAGATATTTGTTTATGAGGCTGTCCACTTTTTTTTTGAGCTAGTGTGTGTGAAAAGTGACCGTAAACATAAGGCCATATGTCACTTGGTGCCTTTTGTCCATACTACTTGACACCACACACTCAAACCTAAACGTCAAAAAAAGTGGACACTTTACAATTGGTATGGCTCACTCTAGTCTTGAAGAGAGATCCTTCCTCTTAGGGTGTGCCAAAGAAATAGACACAAACATACATACATACTACGCTCGAATTATAATAAAGCGACCGTGAAAGGAAATATTGGTAGAAGGATGTACCTAGACCAGTTTGGGGACGACATTAAAAAACGCCGGGATAAAATTACTAGAAATCTACGAGATGTATGGATTCAGATGCCGCCCAAAGACGAGATCTACAGTACAGTGTTAGGGTAAACAGTTGCATTACTTTAAGGGGGGATTGTACCTATGATATTGAACAACTTACCCAAAGAAACCTATAGGAAATTCGCAAAAAAAAAATCGACTTTCCATACTACATGCATTCAGCTGATCGAACGTTTGTATGAAAACTCGATTTTTTTCTTAGCGAGTTTCCCCTGTGTTTCTTAGGCAAAGTTGTACAGTATCATAGATCAACTCATTTATTTTATCCTTTGACTAATTATTATAAGGACTTGCCTTGCGGTAGCATTTCCCCTCTGCCACGGTATAAGCACAATTGATCTTGAGAATTTTATTCAATTTTACACCTTATCACTAAACGAGACAGCCTATAATTGCGAAATAATAACTTCGAACTTAGAACGTTTGGGGTTCACACGAGACTACTTTTCATGATATTTAAAATTCAAAATTAGAATCCAAAGGCATGGGGAAAAAAATCCAAAGTTGCGGATTTCATGTTACCTCGCCCCCCGCAAAAAGTGGCAGAAATGTTTGTTAGTAGAATTACACGCGTAACCAGTCCACATATAAATAGTCAAAGTCTAAAAATGGTCGCCCTATATCAGATGTCTATCATGTTAGTTTGTCTAAGTTATAGTCAAAGAGTTATCCTCTAACTATTTCCAATCGACTATCAGGCTGAAAATATTAACTGCGGTGAAGCCAAAACGAGTTTATTATTATTAAAGACAGTAATTACAATTAATAGGGTACAATAACCCATGGAACTACATTAAATTTTTGTGATATTTACATAAAATTGTTTATCTATATTACACTACACATTTATGCAATAAAAGCATAATATTAACTAGCAGTCATTCAAATTCCCAACTCTTTCAGTCTTTACCATCACCTTGAATACCAAAAGATCGCTAGCACAGAACATTATAAAAGGGGTTAGAAGTGCAAAGTAGGCTAGGAACGTATCGCCACAGGTTATGCAATGATTTGCATAACACTATAAAGCGCGCGGCGTGGTGCGAGCGAGAAGGCATGAGTAATTGTAGCAGCGTGAGCGGTAAGACAAGTGGTGACAGCCGTCTCCAAAGCAAAAGCGCTACTTTGCATTTCTTACCCCTCTTATAATGTTCTGTGATCGCCAGGGTGCGCCACTGGCATGTTTTTGAACTATGTACTACCATAGAGTAAAAGACAAGAAGAGTGCTATAACTCCATACTAAATGGCGTACGTCAGAAAAGGCTAAAAATCCCGTCTTCTATACTCCATTTAAAATAGCAACGAAATTTTAATGCTATTTTGCATTACAGAAACATAGATTTGCGACACTTCCTCTTACTTATTCTTAGAACAGCTTTAGTAACGTCCAAGATATGTCCAATAAATTAATTACATTTGGTAATCAGAATTGGCCAGAAAGCTAAATAGGAATCGGAAAATCTCGTCGTCCTTATTTGGAATGAAGTATAGTTTGGAGTATAGCACTCTTATTGTCTTTTACTCTATGGTATGGTACGTAGTAAAAATAAGAAATAACACTGCACGTCTCAACGCTGTAGTTTTTGGGGCGATATCGCCACACTTTCTTAGTATATCGCTATCACTTTCACCCGCCTGCGCTCGTCGTACCCTCATGCGGCGCATGACGTTTGTTTGTCGTCTTAGTTCTAGTATGTAGTACATAATAGTTCAATGCATAGATCTATGGTTTTCGCCTATACTTGTGGACCTCAGCGTAACCACGTATTAGATAGCAATAATGGGGTTGAAGATATACAATTTACATACAATTTGAGCTTCTTGGTCTGACACTTGTTCCCAGCCATAGAACAAAAATGTGGTTACGTCCATAACTTAGACCATTTAAATAGGGAACTGCCTTACGTTAACATTCCCCTCTGCCAAGGTACAAGATCAAATTGATCATGTACATGTGCATACAATTTTATACCATATCACTAAACGTGAAAGCCTATAATTACGGAACAACTAGTCTTGTTTGGGGTTCACACGAGACTATTTGCCATAATTTTTGACGTTCAAAATTAGACTTTAAAGTAACGGAATAAAATCATAAAGTTGCGTATTTCATGCTACTACGTCCCCCGCATAAAGTGACAGAAAAGTTAAACTCGTCCATATTTAAATGGTCTAAGGTCCATAAGGACAGCAATAAGGTAGCGATCACCTTTTTTAACTAGAGCTTTGCTATTTGCATCTCTTTTTGAGTGAATAGGACAAAAAGCCTAAAACCATCTAGTGCCCTCTCTATCTACGGTTTTCATTAGTTGCAGTGGCGCGACCTAGTAGCGTAAAATGGTAACTCTAATCGCGTTTTGTTTGAAAATATTCCTATTTGATTTCAAGATGAAAATTTAAAGGTTTTAGATCTTATTTGTTGTTCAATTTTCACGTGTTCGATAAATCTAATGGAAACTCAAAACGGAATATTTTCGAAATAAAACGCAATTTCTATTTACTGCAGAATTAAAGAATAGTTTAATTATAACTTAGAAAACTTCAACTGACTAGTAGGAACTGTAGATATTTGTGATGACTGAAATTATTATCCTGAAGCCAAAATATATACAACGTGTTAATGAATAAGCGCAAAACCTCATACACCCCATTGGTAGTAAGTAGGGTTAGTGTGCCCGTGCGGTGGGTTGAGATCGAGTTCAGTAAATTTTAAATTTTACAATCAAATTATTTAATATTTTGAAAAAAATTACCTATGTTGAAACCATGATAATTCGATTCTGCTCTCGATTCTAAACAAACTACTTCCTAGTTTTGCGTTAATTCATTAACACGTTGTATATTAATATTGAAGCTTGCTAAAAATGTAATGCTATACGGTAGTTGTAGCAAATTTACTGAACATCCAAAAAGTTGAAATGGGTTCCCGAAAGTGATCACCGTACCACCCACAAAGAGATGACGGTATCAACCAGAAAATGATTACGGCATCAACCAGAAAATTATTACGGTACCAACCAGAAAATTACTACGGTACCAACCAGAAAATGATTATGGTACCAACCAGAAAATGATTACGGTACCAACCAGAAAATGATTACGGTACCAGCCAGAAAATTATTACGGGACCACCTCGAAAGGGATTACGGGTTTAGAGATTTCTTCATGGTAATTTTTCTGTTACCTACCTGTCGTTGTTGAGTCGAAGTTTTCAAAGTACATAAATTTATTCTTTAATTCCATAAAATACCTATTGATCCCTAATTCCCGCTCCACTCAGCCGACCTGCACATATCCGCTAACAAATCATCAAACTCTTGCACAGAACTCTCATACAATTCTAGATCTTTCGACAGATCCTCACTCGCTAACTCTATGTCTTCGTTCAAAGACTCCGTGCTTTTAGAACGGGAACGTTTTAAATCATCCGTTAACTTCAAATGGGGAGCGTTGAAGAATTCCTTGTAGAACTCAGCCAATTCTCTGATAGGATGAGCATCGGCAAATGGAAAGTGTAATAGTTTTAGTGGTGGTTCATTCTCATTTCGGAATCCGGAGAATTTTTTCGGTGGCATTTCCAGTGATGTAGGACTTCTTGATATTATTGACGTGTCCAAATCTTGCGTGCTCTTTGATAAAGTTGGTTTTTCTTTTATTCTCTTCATTCTACACTTTGGTGTAGGAATCTTTCTGAAGAATTCTTCGAACGCTTGCCTGACTATATTTTCGTCAACGAATGCGGCTAAACGTAAAGGTTTGTTCAAATCAACAGTTTTTATAACTTTAAACTCTTTCTCTTTGTTTTCTTTCTTCTTTTTCGATTCGAATATTATGTGTTTGGGGCTTAATTCGAAGTGATCGCTTTTTAGTAATAGCATTTTGCTTTTTTCTGACCGGTTTGGTGATATTGAGAAATTCGTGCGGTATGACACTGTAAAACACAGTCCTCCCAAAGGAGTTTTGAGCAAGCCAGCCTGAATTTTCCTCACCGATTCCCCGAGAGTATTCACCTTTGGTTCTCCATTGTACACTCTATAGAAAATAGTGAATGATTCTGTTCTCTGTTTTCTAGACAAATGATATGCGGGAGTAATTCTTGTTATAGTTATTAAGGACTTCAATAAAATGCCCATTCTGAAATAAACTGTATTCATGGCTTTTAACGAAGTATCGAATTGGGACTCATCGAGTTCCAAAGTCCACAATTCAAGTACCATTTCGTCTCCATCTTCGGTTTGGACTGAAATTTCTACGTGTAATTTCGATCTTATTGTGTCGAGAATACGGTCGGAAGGCAAAGCAGTTTTGGTTGCTTGGTTGACTTCTGGTGAATCTGGTATTTGGAGATTGAACCAATCGGAATCCGACGTTAATGATTTGCTATTAGAGCCGATTTTAACACCTTTCCTCGATTCAACAATGACTTGAACTCCCTTGTAAGCTAGAAACTTAGCGAATTTTGTGAATTCATTCTTGTCAGATATATTTGAGAAAGCAGCGTCTGGTGCCATTTTTGAGTTCGTCACAAGAGTTCTTATTTGTAGTAGGTTAAGGTTTATTCTTCGTCAGCAATGCAGTTTTCGACGAGGTTCTTCAAATTGGGGTTTTCCATTGCGGCTGCAATGCGCTCTTTGTCGTTGATTTGTTTGTTGACTGTAAATAAAAAGAAAAGAAATTAGTGAAATTAAACAAATTGAGGAAGACAGAGGAGAATCTCTGACCTAACTTAACAGTATAAGCATATGCTCACGACTATATTCCCCGAGGGGGTAGTCATAGATATTCTGAAACCTCAGAACATCCACGTTTCACCAGTAGTACCGAAACTCTGTCTAGTGTGACGGGGGGTGAGCCCGTCGCCACAATATAACCGGCACAAATGATTAGCGCGCCTTTCAGAAGGCACACTCAAGATGAAAATACCACTTAAACGGTCACCCATCCAAAGACTGACCAGACCTGACATTGCTTAACTTCGGTGATCGTTTCCAATACCGAAGTTCCACTACACCAACGAGCGCGCGTGTATTACATATATAAAACTATATGTCATCATCATCATCATCATCATCATCAGCCTATACAGAGTCCTTCTTAATATGCTGACACTTTTTTAAGGGGATGATCAGACCATCAAACTAAACAACTTTCTCTATGGGACCAACATCAAAATCGCGAAAAAAAATCAGCTGTTCCATACATTTGGCTCGAGTACGTTTGCAATTTTGTATAGAAGAGCAGATTTTTTATTTGTGATTTAGATGTTGGTGCCATAGAGAAAGTTGTTTAGTTTGATAGTCTAATCACCCCATTAAAAAAGTGTCAGCATATTAAGAATGACCCTATATACGTCCCACTGTAGGGCACAAGCCTGCCCTCTAGGAGGTTGAAAGGGCGTTAGTCCACCACGCGAGCCCAATGCGGATTGGTAGACTTCACATACGCATCAGAATTTCTTCTTCAGCATTTGCAGGTTTCCTAACGATGTTTTCCTTCACCGTTTGAGAGCAGTCGGTATTACGTACATAAGTTAGAAAAACTCATTGGTACGTGGCATGTTGTCCGTGCGGATTCGAATCCGGACCTCATGATTGAGAGTCCATACCTCTCCGCAACGCGCCACCGAGCCTCCTATGTGTATATTTTTATTATTTGTATACAAGGTGTTACAAAAGTACAAATAAACATTTAAGGGAGTGGTTTACACCATCAAACTGAACAATTTTAACTATGGGACCAATATCGAAATCGCAAAAAAAAACGGATGTCCCATACTAAACTACAAATGTACTAGAGCTGAATGTATGGGAAAGCTGATTTTTTTTCTCGCGATTTCGGTGTTGGTTCCATAGTGAAAGTTGTTTAGTTTGATAGTCTAAACCACCCCATTAAAAGTTTAAAATGTTTATTTTTACTTTTGTAACACCTTGTATAGTATAGTATAGTATTTATTATTGAAATTATGTTATAAACAGAAAAACACCTAGGTATATCATGATATGAGTAATCCAATAATTTGCTCAGTTGAGTAAACAAGTACCTAAATATAATCACGACTATACATTTGACCTAAATACCAGTTATCATAAGATAAATCAACTTCAATGTCTGTTATATTACTTGGAACCCAAAACCTCTATTCAGTGCAACTTGTTCAAACAATCTTGATATTGAAGCAGGAAAATCTATTTCAGTGTAGAGATCTACTACGATAAAATGAACCGCGCCTCCAAAGCCAATATGTAGGGATTATTTTGCGTTGTTACTGCGACCGCCCGTTCCCGTCCATCCTAATATGGATAGACCTTAAATTGGGATGATTAGATAAAAATCTTTGCTGAAATCTATATTTTGTACTCCAGTATTTTAGAAGTTGGGGCTGTTGGTAGTTGTAGTAATGTTTCTGACCACCCCG
Organism: Agonopterix alstromeriana; assembly: GCA_963924505.1. NCBI lineage: Eukaryota > Metazoa > Arthropoda > Insecta > Lepidoptera > Depressariidae > Agonopterix > Agonopterix alstromeriana. Next base: position 11,997,938 of record OZ004684.1, read on the forward strand.
AAAGGGATTATGGTCGTGAGTTTATGTATGTTATACAATAGCCCTGATTAACAGAACTAGTGGGAATAAATTGAATAAAATAGTCACTCATCCAATTAAATCTTAGACAATATAACTAGGGACCAGCCTTCTACGATACAAGATTAATTGATCATGTGCGTTACAATTTTATACCTCATCACTAAACGAGACAGCCTATAATGGCGGAACTATAACTTCAAACTATTCGTGTTCGGGGTCCTCACGAGACTATTTTTAAAAATCAAAATTAGAATCTAAAGTAATGGAATAAAATTCAAAGTTGCGGATCTCGTGCTACCTCGCCCAAGTTTCTAACTGCTGCTCTAAAGGACTGCGGACAAAGCGAGGAGTGCTCTACCAAGAGTTAACCCTCGCCTCTCTAGGAGCCTCGGGCGTCTCAAGAGAGCTCAACTGCCTCTAGTTACTGGAGCCCTGACTGGTCACAGCTCTTTTAACAAACATCTCTTTAATATTGGTGTCACTAACAGTCCTCTTCGTTGTTTGTTTTGTTAAATGATATTTGCTTTCCAAGATAGATGTAATTTTCCACGTATTCAATTGATGTGTCTCTTACGACTTTTTGTCGTTTAAATTCAAAGAAGAGTCAACCTAACATGGAATAAATACTGGTCACACAAAGAGATCCTAAAAGGTAATTACTCACTTAAAATGAAAAAAACTGTGATAGATACATGCCTTCTACCGTGCCTAACCTATGGAAGTCATACATGGACATATACCAGCAATGTAAAGAAAAAATCACAACATGCCTAAGGGCTATTGAAAGAAGTGTCCTGAACCTGCGTTAAAAGCACAGAAATAAGAAACAGGACAAAGGTTACAGACGTTGAAAGTGGAGATGGGCTGGACATATAGCTCGACTAAAGGACAAGAGGTGGACGCTCCGTGCTACTCAGTGGCAAGGACCGGTAGGAAGGCCCAAGAAAAGATAGTCAGATGACATCGTAGAAGTAGCAGAGGACGATTGGAGAAAGAAGGCACAAAACAGAGTAACATGGAACGAGATGGAGGAGGCTTTTACCCAATGAAAGGGATCCGTAACAGATTTTTTTATTTTATTCTTTATTAGGGACTTTTATACGTATGTATATATCAGTCCCATCGTTCCCTGAACTTTATTACATCAGAAGATAAATCACATCGTTGATTCACTGATGAAATCACAAAGGTGAACAACTTTTTGGCTTCATTGGAACTAGGGCTAGCTAAAACGTTGTGAAAAGCACCTACATCAAATTTGTTCAACCTCAGATCCTTCATCAGTGAATCCCGCGCTAGATTGAACTTGACACACTCCACCAAAAGATGATACACATCCTCTACCACATTACACTCCTCACAATTTGGGGAATCAGCCTTTCTCATGAGGAATGCGAACTTTCTCAGTGGCATGTGTCCAGCTCGAAGCCTGTGAGCGACTACTATCAAATTTCTTCCCCTTTTAGTATTAGTAAACCATGGTATGAGAGGTGGCAGATTCTGTATAGACTTATACCATATTCCTTTACCTTTGCATATTTCATTAAAAGAATCCGTCCACATCTCATAGCATTTTTTTTTTACATTTACGTAATATCTCAGAGTAATTCGGCAGAAAGTCTACAGCTTTTCCGTCACTTACAGCTCGCTTTGCTAGTAAATCCGCTTTCTTATTTCCCAGTAGCCCAATATGAGATGGAACCCATTGCAATTCTGGATTAAATCCAGGTGTGATCAGATCATCCATTTCGGAGAGCACCTTGTGACCTGCTGCTATTATATTAGAAACATAAATACCTAACTAACAATACTAACATAAAATAAGTAAACTATTAAAAAAAACTAAAACTCATTTGAAATGTACCTTTTTGAAATTACGGAATAAATAGAGCTTTATTATTATAACAGTCCTCTTTCCAGGAGGTTGAGGAAACGGCTGCGCATATGCTTCTGGAATGCAACGAGCTAGCACACTATCGGGCACAACACCTCGGATCACCGGGGTCTCTTTCAGAAGCTGGTGGGCTTCCTGGAGGAGCTTGGATGACAGGAGTAAAAAGATATTCCCACCCCACGCATAATAGGCGCTCACGACGTCTAATTGCGGAAAACGAGCCCGCTCAACCAACACCAAGTGTCAAAAAAGTTTGTTAGTAGAATTACACGCGTTACTCATGCATAGTTATATTGTCTATGAATTAAGACACAAAAATAAATAATGCATCTGTATACATAATACAGTCCAGTCATCATTAGATAAAGAGGCCAGCAGAGTTAATAACCTTTAGATAAACTGCTTTGTTTACCATTTCACCTCAATACATTTACGGAGCTGACTATTAAATAACTTACTATATGCTAAATCACAAATCTTTACAATGATATTAACATTAATAAAATGCAAAACTGTGTCATTTCGGGTCCCCACGGCGACAGTTGAACTCTATGTTCATAGACATAAGGTCTAACTATGGGTAGGTTGATCCGTCGCCGTGCGTACATTTGTGCCATTTCTGTTTGCTTTTAATATTGTTATTTTATGTTTTTGGTATGGAAATAAAGAGTATTGCATCACGGAGACCGGAATGGCGCTTTAACATTAATAGAAGCGTTAAAGAATATGAAATAATGCGTCTGGAAGATCTTGATGCAAAGCGTCAGATCCGGAAAACTCGGCCCAAGCCCTCCTACGTCTACACTTACAATGCCTTCGGGCAACTCTAGTGCTCTTCATGTGACCGAATTTTTCCAAAACCAAGTTCAGTTTTGCACGTCATAGCAGGGCCTATCACAATTCGAATTTAGTAGTGTAGTAGGTAATATTTTTTTTATTTATTTATTTCATCGTCTGAATAAAGGCTTATGTATAATAAAATAATATAAATTTTGTTGTCGAAGTCGCCATACCCGAACACAGGAGGACTATACAAGGTGTTACAAAAATACAAATAAACATTTAAGGGGGTAGTTGAGACCATCAAACTGAACAACTTTCACTATGGGACCAATAGCGAAATCGCGAAAAAAAATTCTGATGTTCCATACTAAACTACAATTCTACTCGAGCTAAATGTATGGGACAGCTGAGTTATTTTTTCGCGATTTAGATTTTGGTCCCATAGTGAAAGTTGTTCAGTTTGATGGTCGAAACCACCCCCTTAAATGTTTATTTGTATTTTTTAACACCTTGTATATTGTATTTCATTCTTTAAAATGTGTGCTACATGTTAATCCAGAATTTTTTCTATAGGTTTGCCAAAATTCATCCAAATCTGTTCAATTCTTTATGCGTGATTGAATAATAAACATACAAACATTCAAACTTTCAAACAAAAAAAAATCTGCTGTTCCATACTAAACGACAATGCCTACTCGACTCAAATGTATGCAAAAGCAGATTTTTATTTAGCTCCGATCGATTTGCTCCCATAGTAAAAGTTGTTCAGATTGATGGGTAAACTCTTAGTTTAAAGGATGCTAATGATATCAATTTCACCATGTACAATAAGGTATTAGCGAGATAAACAAGAAATGACATAAGATTATTCTTGTTGCGCTTCAGTATGCTGTTGTGATGTCGATTTACATGTATTTATAGCTTTTAATTAACAAGTATCATTACTATCTACCCATTAATGACCTCAAAGATTATCAACTAAAGAGTTTTGTTATCATAATATTGCTAAAAATAACTTATACTGTTTACATGTTGAGTACATTGCTATAGTATCAACTTTGAAGGCCTAGATTAGAGCCTTGAAAATCTATCAGTACATAGCAATCCTAAAATCAGCACATTTTTACTGTTTATTTCAAAGAAATTTTGATTATACCAACCACAAATAAGTACAGTACGACCAAAAAATAATTTACCTCATCAATCTTCATTTGCACAGTCCCCCGACAAAACCCGAAGTCGTTTAGTAATCAAAGGGTTATATGCTATTATAATATGATACCAGAGAATATTCTAAACTTGCCAGACAAAAAGTTTAAGTCCCATGTTAAACAAGTCCTCTGAAAAAAGGTTACTATAAACTCAATGATTATTTGAATGACCAAAATGTCTGGTCTTGACAATGTTACACTATGTAATTCAATATTGGATTTTAGTTATTGTACTTTGTATATTTTGTTACACAACAATTAACCAATAGTGGCAAGGGAATGAAGGTGGCACATCCTAAATGATCAATATAATTTCGCGCGCTATTAAAATTTGCCAACTGCACAGGTACATCGGGGGAACTTATAAACCTGGTACCAGTGTACTAGGATATGGACATAAAAACGATGATGATGATTTATTTAAATATATCTTTACAAGTTTTGCAACATTTTTCAGAATTTACCAATGAGTTTTTCGGAATTTATGTATGATTTGTAACACGACTGGCTTTTCGGTGAAGAAAAACATCGTGAGGAAACTTGCATGCTTCAATTTCCATTATAAGTGGCGACGGGCTCACTCCCCGTCAGACTGGACAGTTTCGGTACTAGTGAAACGTGGCTGTTCTGAGGTTTCAGAATATCTCTAGATTACCCCCTCGGGAATATAGTCGTGAGCATATACGTATGAATATCATCTCTATTTCATTACTTTTATAGTTCATTCATTATTAAAAATAAAAGTATTTAAGGTAAAGAATTGCTGAAAATGTGAATTTAGCGTTATTTTTCCAACATTTATTTTTACTGAGAGGATCACAATAAAATAAATTGTATGTAGTTAAATACTGTGAGTATGCCTGAATGCATTCCCTTGCTTGGCTCCCCTAAAGTGTCCCCAGAAAGTGTGAGGTGAGGTGGGGTACTTCAAGTAAGAGAGGGGCGTGGAGTGGCCATTCTGTATGTAGAACTATTTACCATTCCGAAACTTTTAGGGGTTGTTCAGACCATTAAACTGAACAACTTTTAGTATTGAAGCAAACTTGAATTAAAGAAAAAAAAATCTGCAGTCTCATACATTTGCGTAGATCGGCATAGAGTAGGCATTGCAGTTTAGTATGGAACAGCTGATTTTTTTTGCTATTTCAGCTTTGCTCCCATTGCAAAAGTTGTTCAGTTTGATGGTCGAAGCCACGTCTAAATGTATCGGAACGTTAGAAAAATCATCCGGTAAACTCTTGTATATTATGTGGCATAGGGCTCTCCCGGGAGACGAAATTATGCTATCTCCATCGCTCTACTTAAATATGAGCAAGACAGGACACAGAAAAAACAACTTACTTTCATCCTCAGTAGTATGAGCTCCTTTTTTAATATAAATATCCAACTTCACAGGGTGGTGCAGAGAACGTTGTATTTTGATCCTTATACACAGGCCAATAAGGGTCGCCAGCGAACAATGGGGCACTGTAGGATTATATTCAACCCTCAAAACTGGAACTTTGTCTGCTGTTGGCTCCTTCACAAAAATCCCTTCCTCGTAAATAACCTTCAAATCCTCGAGAGTATTCGGCTTTTCTGGGTCCCGGATCGTCCTCAAAAAGTCTAAAAACACCACAACACAGTTTAGAAACACATTAAAACAACTCAAAGTCCATCGCACAGTATTTTTCCGTCAACAAACCGTATATTGTTTCTCTCAGGTCATTCTCGTCTCTGTATCCGAGCTCCTGCAGCGTAGCACTTTTGTCCATATAAGCTGGTTTAGCGAGTTCCACAGCTGGTTTAGGAGAGTTCAAGGATAGTTTTGAAAAGAAAGATATCATATCGTTGGAAATGTACTTGGATTACGTTTACACAAAGCAAATGTCGGACATGTTTGTTTTTTTGTCATTTGTCAGTTTTTTTTATGACACACAGCACAGATACAAAAGCAAAGACAAAAGCGTGAGAAAAACTCACACTTTTTTCGCTGAATTTGAAACTTCATCTACTGTGGTCCGCATTCCGTGCTCATTCCAAGTCAACTAACTTCGATGGTAGGTATATACGAATATCCAAGACTGTGAATATGAACTTCATTATTATTTAAAGTCCTCAAGTTTGAGGACATGTATAATGTACTCTTTGTTGAGGACTTTTTAAGACTGATTTTTAAAAAGGTAGCGCTGCAAATGAGACATATTCACATCAAAGACATCAAATCACATTCTACGGTCCCGCCATACCCTTAGCCAAAATTTTCCGCCTTCGCATCCAACTCGCGTCAACGCCATCTATCGCAGTATTTGTTTAGAAAACTACTCATTGACAATATGCTTACACTTGATCATTCGTAGATGGCGCTTAAAAATCGACTAAAGGCTGACTAAAGGTCAATTCACACTGAAAGACGTGCTGCCCACGTTTCGGCAGGAGCCCTAGCATTTGAACCTTACGGCTGGAATAAATATCAAAGTATACTCTGGTAATAGTTTGGCCGCGAGACCACTGGCACCGTCCTATTTACGGCACTAGGTTGGAATTGGAATAAATAGGTACTACAGCAGCTTCACGGATGGGTTGGGTTAGTTGGGTATGGTGGACCAGACTTGTCCGAACAGTACAGAACATTATTTTCTCCTAGCTTGATTACCTAGAAGCTGCCGTGGTCGTCCAGTGGCAATTAACCTTGCCTGGAGTGCAGGAGGCGATGGTTCGATCCCCGTCCAGGCCGACTCGTACCAATGAGTTTTTCGGAATTTATGTACGATTTGTAACACCACTGGCTTTTCGATGAAGGAAAACATCGTGAGGAAACCTGCATGCTTCAATTTCGAAGTATGTATTGTACTCACTGTCCATTTAAAGTGGCGACGCGACGGGCTCATTCCCTGTCACACTGGACTATAGATAACGGTTTAAAACCAATCCGTTTAAAGCCAAAAAAACGGTTTAAAACGGAAATAAAAATTTTTTTTCGGTTTAAAACCGTTGCTGTTGGTGACTCTGTTTTTCTTAATTATAACTACATTTTCTTGATTTTACCGATAGGGATATGATAATTATAGATGTGAAACTACCGATTTAAAACTTTTTAAAAAAAATGTTGCTGTTTTAAACTCCAAATAAATAGTTTTAAACGGTTTAAAACCAAACTCACACTTTCGCACTCTCGTTGATGAATCGACACAACGTTGTCAGCTCGCCTACACACATGCACATGCATAGACTGCCACGTATAATACATTTTACTAATTCCAAACTAATTCAAACGAAACATGACGCCAGGTGACCAAAAATTGCCCACAATGAAGTTTTACACACAGTTCTTTTATTTTTGTAGGCGAGTTTAAAGCGGTTTGTTTGGGGTTTAAAACGGCAAAATTTGGTTTAAAACGTTTTAAACCGTTTTTTTACATCTATACACTGGACAGATTCGGTACTACGGTGAAACGTGGATGTTCTAAGTTTTCAGAATATCTCTGACTACCCCCTCGGGGAATATAGTCGTGAGCATATGCTTGATTACCTATCCGTTTGCTCAGAAATATCGCTTCTAGAGCAAGAAACATTGCAGACGCCTGCGGTCTTGAAGTGCAGGAGTCTGGATAGAGACAGAAATAATAAATGATAGAACATACAGAGGTACCGAAAAAACGTGATTCTGTGCCTAGGATCACAATGTTCCCAGCAGCAGTGCTAGCATGATTACCCGCGTGACGCGCGCCTGCGGGTTCGAAAACCATATCCGCGCCTGTCATTTATCCCGCGATGCTGAGCATGATTTGACAGCGCGCCAGCCACTCTACCGAGAGAAAGCAAAGTCTCGGCGCGGGTTCGCTGGGTTACCATACGGTTAAAACTATCATTTTTAAATATGGCAGCACCGAATCGGTAATTAGAGCTGCCCCAATATCATTCGTTCATCATTCGATCTTTTGCCTATTTCGTTGCGTGCTTTAAGTGCTTACGTTTCGAGTGAAGAGTAAGAAGATAATGTTGGCAATGTTGGTATAGCGATGTCTCGCTTACTCGTTATGTTTTATTCTTAAATTGAAGCTATTGGTTTTTTCACTTGACATATGTTTGACATCGGAAAACTAAAATTTTATTTTGGAAAAATCGCAAATAAACAAAACTAAAATAGCTAATTATAGCTAGTTTTCAATAAAAAATCGTCATGTCAGCATGTTTGATGAAGAAAATAATGTTATGTAAGTATTATTGGATGTCAAATATAAATTTTTCTTCGACTTTCTACTTACTTGTATTTCACGTTAAACATAATAAATTTACATTTTACTTTCAGAAATCTAAGCACAGAGAGAGCAAATAAACATTCTGATAATTTGAAGACTACGCCATTGGCGGATATACGGGAATACTTGGCTATAACTGAAGGCATGAGATTAGACACTGATCCGGTTATAAAAAGCTTTTGGTGGATCGAGGTTCCAACACAACGATAAAGCAGTGGAAGAATCAGTCTGACCTTAAGTCATACAAACTAGGAATAACCATGTAAGTACCTACTTCAGTTAGAAATGTCTTTAACATTAGGTATGATGTGGTAAATCCTTTATATACAACAATACAACATAATAAACAAAAAGAAAATAAAAAAACCCACAGCTAAACATAATCAAATAGCCCGCCTCATATAGTCGTTAAGGGCGTGGTGACGAGGAAACCTTCCACAATACTATCATCCCGAGTTTTAACACATTCGGGGACATGAATACTATAGCATCCAAATCGTCTAACTCCTTTTTGTTTCACCGGACGCTTTAATAATGCCAATCACTGTCACATTACCATGCGCTGAGGATGCAATATGATAGAGCTGCTACAGCAGTCGACTGCCATAACAATCGCTGCCACATACTTAATTTCTAATGTGCACCAATGATGTTATATGACAGACGCTGCTATAGTAGTTCCAAATTTTTATACAAGATATTAATATCCAACATGGGTGACTTAGTGTCCACGAATGTGTTAATATAAGTGCAATCTCTTAAGAATAATAACCGTGTGGCTCGGGCTTAGTAAGGATCAACCTATTTCTTCCCGTTGGTGTCGCATGAGTCACCTATGGGATAAGGTTTCTGTGGGCGAATGGCTAGCCACTTATAACCACTTAACGTGTCATTTCAGTCTGAAACCTACAATATAATAAAAGTGAGCCTTGCTACATCTTTACGCTTCAAATGATGGTTGGTAGCTGTAACAAGGATTCTGACCACCCCGCAAGGTATAATGGTCGTGAGTTTATGTATGTATGTATGTATGTATTCTCTTTAGAATGCATAGTTTTCTCTACGCTACACTTCTAGTAAAATCTGTAAATTGAGGGCCCTAATGTTATAATCTCTAAACAGTATGAAAACAATGTCGCTCTCCACATCATTTGTGTCTTTTTCTCCGTTTACTTCTTCTAAACCACGCAACTTGATTTATTTGTAATAATTATCTTGTATTTATTTGTAATAATTATAATCTTTCATTTGTTGCAGGAAGTTGTTGATCTTCATTGTTCATCAGTGCATTTAGTTATTAATTATTGTGATGTTGTAGTTGCTCATCATTATAAGTTGTCATACCTATTTTCTTTATGTAATGTAAATAATTGTTGTATGTTTATTATACAGCTGAAATTTATATCATTAGCATCCTTTTGAACTAAGAGTCTACCCATCAAACTGACCAACTTTTACTATGAGAGCAAACCGATCAGAGCAAAATAAAAATCTACTGTTGCATACATTTGAGTCGAGTAGGCGTTTTAGCAGTTTGCAGTTTGGTATGTGACAGCAGATTTTTTTTTGCTCCGATCGGTTTGCTCCCATAGTAAAAGTTGTTCAGTTTGATGGGTAGACTCTTAGTTTAAAAGAGTGCTAATATCAATTTTACAAAGTAACTACTTTACTTTATTGACTTAAAGATATCGATTAAATTGTATTTAAAATTAATTATTGTAAAATTATTAGCTATTGCAAGTTACAATGAAACTGTATAGATTTAACAAAGTATATTATGTATCTGTACCTAACTTTGCAATAAAGATACCTATTTGAAGTTTTTTTGTAATTTAGCCGGGTGTTAAAAATTTAAATAAATTGCGTTGATTTAAAAAGTGATTTTTTCTTTAACAATAGTATTAGCTATGTTATTAAATATAACAGTGATGGTAGAATTCTTTAAGTTGTTCACGGTGAAGAACCAACTCCTTTTCTGACATTGTCCGCTGATGATGGAGCAAAACAACATCGTGGCCCGTGGGGAACTCTGTGAAGGCAATTAGCTAGTAGATTGTGTTTGGGCTCTTTTATTATTGTTTGGTGAGATGGTGAGTAGTTTCTGTAACTACATGAACTGCATCTGTCTGAACTGTCTCATGATGGAGCAGAACAATACCGTGGGGAACTATGAGAAGGCACATAGCTAGTAGACCGAGCTTGGGCTCTTTTGATAGTGTTTGGTGAGTAGCTTCTGTACATGAACTGCTGAGGGTCTCATGATGGAGCAGGACAACACCGAGGGGAACTATAAGAAGGCACGTAGCTAATACGCTCGCTCGGCTCGTGCGCTGTGGTCGCAAGAAACTTAACATGCTCGTCGCTTCGCTCCTCGCTAACCTAACCGACTGAGTTAGATCGCGCCCCCTTCCCACACTCTCTACCATCTATTTATGGACTGCAGGATACTGCGACGTTTAATTCCTAAAATTATTAAAAAACAAAATTTAATAAATATCTCGATAACGGTGCATCCTAGCGAAAAAATAGTAAATTTTTCGAACCCCTGGGGTAACCCTAAACCTACCCTTCCGCATGCGAAAATAAAAAAAAAATCATTTTGAAAAATTTTACAAGTCCAGCCCCCATACAAATTTCACCCGAAATTTCGTCTAAGTCGATGGCCCATACAAAATCGTTCAAAAGTCTCGGACCCTTCTTCCGACACTACATAGAACAAGTTTTAAAAATTTTACAAGTCCAGCCCCCATACTAATTTCACTCGAAAATTCGACTATGTCGATGGCTCATACAAAATCGTTCAAAATTTTTCTAAGTCCCAGCTCCATATAAAATAGGCGTAAAATTTTTCTAAGTGTGGGAGTTTCTGCACATGAACTGCTGAGGGTCTCATAATGAAGCAGGACAACACCGAGGGGAACTATAAGAAGGCACGTAGCTAATAGACCGTGCTTGGGCTCTTTTGATAGTGTTTGTGGAGTAGCTTCTGCACATGAACTGCTGAGGGTCTCATAATGGAGCAGGACAACACCGAGGGGAACTATAAGAAGGCACGTAGCTAATAGACCGTGTTTGGGCTCTTTTGATAGTGTTTGTGGAGTAGCTTCTGTACATGAACTGCTGAGGGTCTCATGATGGAGCAGAATAGCACCGTGGGGAACTATGATAAGGCACGTAGTCAGTAGACCGAGCTTGGGCTCTTTTGATAGTGTTTGGTGAGTAGCTTCTGTACATGAACTGCTGAGGGCCTGATGATGGATTAGAACAACGTCGTGGGGAACTCGGCGAAGGCACATAGCCAGTAGACCGTGCTAGGGCTCTTTACGCTTAGAGGGTGAGATGTTGTTTCTTTGTGTGTGTAAACGAATATTCTCATTTACCTCCAAACTGGCTTCTGCGAGGTGGCTTTTCCGATTTATGTAAGACTTCAAACATTCTGTATGTTTGATATCTTACTTAGGAAGACATCTAAATCGGAGAAGCCGTTTTGGAGACATAAAAATACACAGATATTTAAACGGTAAGTAACGTAGGAATTCACTAAAAAGTTTTGAAAATGCAAAAGGTTTTTTTGTTTTTTTTTTTTGATAATTTCTTTCGGAAGGTTAATGTGTATATTTACTTATATTATAGATCCCACCCGGGCGAAGCTGGGGAGGGTTGCTAGTATTTCGGTAAAAAGAATACGAACATGTAGCTACCTACCTAATATTCCAAAATAATGAAAAGTTATTCTTTGAAAGAAAGGAAAATGGGAATTATAAATGTATTTATTATCTTATGTAGAAAGAATACCTACCTATGTTTTATTTCAAATCTTAGCTTGGCGGATTTTATCATTGTTTTAATATAATGCAATATTTTATATCTAATGTGTTTTTCAAGTCATTTGAGACGCCACCGCAACGAATACCATAAAAATATAATAGTCACTGCCAAATTATATCAATTATTACTGAAAATTCTACATAAAAACCGCAGTCGCGGACCCCAACAGTGCAAGACTTATAACTCTAAAGACAAACGTCAAACGTAGAGTCACAAACTCTACCGAACGGTGATCATGCTCGCATTTGTAGACTAGAGTCTACGAATGACAGTTGAACGCTCGCGTCATCGTAAGTCGCGGGCATCATGTTAGCTACTGTAGAGACAGAGGCGAAGGCGCGCCGATATAGAGATATGGTATAGAGAGACTCGAAGTCGCGGGGTATTATGCTAGCACTGCAGTGCAGTGCTAGCATAATACCCCGCGACTTCGAGTCTCTCTATACCATATCTCTATATCAGCGCGCCTTCGCCTCTGTCTCTACAGTAGCTAACATGATGCCCGCGACTTACGATGACGCGAGCGTTCAACTGTCATTCGTAGACTCTAGTCTACAAATGCGAGCATGATCACCGTTCGGTAGAGTTTGTGACTCTACGTTTGACGTTTGTCTTTAGAGTTATAAGTCTTGCACTGTTGGGGTCCGCGACTGCGGTTTTTATGTAGAATTTTCAGTAATAATTGATATAATTTGGCAGTGACAATTATATTTTTATGGTATTCGTTGCGGTGGCGTCTCAAATGACTTGAAAAACACATTAGATATAAAATATTGCATTATATTAAAACAATGATAAAATCCGCCAAGCTAAGATTTGAAATAAAACATAGGTGGTATTCTTTCTACATAAGATAATAAATACGTTTATAATCCCCATTTTCCTTTCTTTCAAAGAATAACTTTTCATTATTTTGGAATATTAGGTAGGTAGCTACATGTTCGTATACTTTTTACCGAAATACTAGCAACCCTCCCCAGCTTCGCCCGGGTGGGATCTATAATATAAGTAAATATACACATTAACCTTCCGAAAGAAAATATCAAAAATAAAACAAAAAAACCTTTTGCATTTTCAAAACTTTTTAGTGAATTCCTACGTTACTTACCGTTTAAATATCTGTGTATTTTTATGTCTCCAAAACGGCTTCTCCGATTTAGGTATCTTCCTAAGTAAGATATCAAACATACAGAATATTTGAAGTCTTACATAAATCGGAAAAGCCACCTCGCAGAAGCCAGTTTGGAGGTAAATGAGAATATTCATTTACACACACACAGAAACAACATCTCACCCTCAAAGCGTAAAGAGCCCTAGCACGGTCTACTGGCTATGTGCCTTCGCCGAGTTCCCCACGACGTTGTTCTAATCCATCATCAGGCCCTCAGCAGTTCATGTACAGAAGCTACTCACCAAACACTATCAAAAGAGCCCAAACTCGGTCTACTGACTACGTGCCTTATCATAGTTCCCCACGGTGCTATTCTGCTCCATCATGAGACCCTCAGCAGTTCATGTACAGAAGCTACTCCACAAACACTATCAAAAGAGCCCAAGCACGGTCTATTAGCTACGTGCCTTCTTATAGTTCCCCTCGGTGTTGTCCTGCTCCATCATGAGACCCTCAGCAGTTCATGTACAGAAGCTACTCCACAAACACTATCAAAACAGCCCAAGCACGGTGTATTAGCTACGTGCCTTCTTATAGTTCCCCTCGGTGTTGTCCTGCTCCATCATGAGACCCTCAGCAGTTCATGTGCAGAAACTACGGTTAGTGTGTCGCAAAGAGGGTTCCACACTTAGAAAAATTTTACGCCAATTTTATATGGAGCTGGGACTTAGAAAAATTTTGAACGATTTTGTATGAGCCATCGACTTAGTCGAATTTTCGAGTGAAATTAGTATGGGGGCTGGACTTGTAAAATTTTTAAAACTTGTTCTATGTAGTGTCGGAAGAAGGGTCCGAGACTTAGAAAAATTTTGAACGATTTTGTATGAGCCATCGACTTAGACGAATTTTCGGGTATGGGGGCTGGACTTTTCAAAATGATTTTTTTTTATTTTCGCATGCGGAAGGGTAGGTTTAGGGTTACCCTAGGGGTTCGAAAAATTAACTATTTTTTCGCTAGGATGCACCGTTTTCGAGATATTTAATAAATCATGTTTTTTAATAATTTACGAATTAAACGTCGCAGTATCCTGCAGTCCATAAACAGATGGTAGAGAGCGTGGGAAGGGGGCGCGAAGAAACAACATCTCACCCTCAAAGCATAAAGAGCCCTAGCACGGTCTACTGGCTATGTGCCTTCGCCGAGTTCCCCACGACGTTGTTCTAATCCTTCATCAGGCCCTCAGCAGTTCATGTACAGAAGCTACTCACCAAATACTATCAAAAGAGCCCAAGCTCGGTCTACTGACTATGTGCCTTATCATAGTTCCCCACGGTGCTATTCTGCTCCATCATGAGACCCTCAGCAGTTCATGTACAGAAGCTACTCCACAAACACTATCAAAAGAGCCCAAGCACGGTCTATTAGCTACGTGCCTTCGTATAGTTCCCCTCGGATTTATCCTGCTCCATCATGAGACCCTTAGCAGTTCACGTACAGAAACTACTCCACAAACACTATCTAAAGAGCCCAAGCACGGTCTATTAGCTACCTGCCTTCTTATAGTTCCCCTCGGTGTTGTCCTGCTCCATCATGAGACCCTCAGCAGTTCATGTAGAGAAGCTACTCACCAAACACTATCAAAAGAGCCCAAGCGCGGTCTATTACCTACGTGCCTTCATATAGTTCCCCTCGGTGTCGTCCTGCTCCATCATGAGACCCTCAGCAGTTTATGTAGTTACAGAAACTACTCACCATCTCACCAAACAATAATAAAAGAGCCCAAACACAATCTACTAGCTAATTGCCTTCACAGAGTTCCCCATGGGCCACGATGTTGTTTTGCTCCATCATCAGCGGACAATGTCAGAAAAGGAGTTGGTTCTTCATCGTGTACAATTTAAAGAATTCTACCATCACTGTTATATTTAATAATATAGCTAATAATATTGTCAAAGAAAAATGCACTTTTTAAATCAACACAATTTATTTAAATTTTTAACATCCCGGCTAAATTACAAAAAAAAACTTCAAATAGGTATCTTTATTGCAAAGTTAGGTACAGATACATAATATACTTTGTTATATCTATACAGTTTCATTGTAACTTGCGATAGCTAAAAATTTTACAATAATTAATATTAAATACAATTTAATACAATTTAATCGATATCTTTAAGTCAATAAAGTAAAGTAGTTACTTTGTAAAATTTATATTAGCACTCTTTTAAACTAAGAGTCTACCCATCAAACTGAACAACTTTTACTATGGGAGCAAACCGATCGGAGCTAAAAAAAATCTGCTGTCACATACCAAACTGCAAACTGCTAAAACGCCTACTCGACTCAAATGTATGCAACAGTAGATTTTTATTTTGCTCTGATCGGTTTGCTCTCATAGTAAAAGTTGGTCAGTTTGATGGGTAAACTCTTAGTTCAAAAGGATGCTAATGATATAAATTTCTGCCTGTATAATAAACAAACAACAATTATTTACATTACATAAAGAAAATAGGTATGACAACTTATAATGATGAGCAACTACAACATCACAATAATTAATAACTAAATGCACTGATGAACAATGATGATCAACAACTTCCTGCAACAAATGAAAGATTATAATTATTACAAATAAATACAAGATAATTATTACAAATAAATCAAGTTGCGTGGTTTAGAAGAAGTAAGCGGAGAAACAGACACAAATGATGCGGAGAGCGACATTGTTTTCATACTGTTTAGAGATTATAACATTAGGACCCTCAATTTACAGATTTTACTAGAAGTGCAGCATAGAGAAAACTATGCATTCTAAAGAGAATACATACATACATACATAAACTCACGACCATTATCCCTTGCGGGGTGGTCAGAATCCTTGTTACAGCTACCAACCATCATTTGAAGCGTAAAGTTGTAGCAAGGCTCACTTTTATTATATTGTAGGTTTCAGACTGAAATGACACGTTAAGTGGTTATAAGTGGCTAGCCATTCGCCCACAGAAACACTCCACAAAAAGAAACCTTATACCATAGGTGACTCATGCGACACCAACGGGAAGAAATAGGGTAATCCTTACTAAGCCGGAGCCACATGGTTATTATTCTTAAGAGATTGCACTTATATTAACACATTCGTGGACACTAAGTCACCCATGTTGGATACTAATATCTTGTATTATTATATTATAATATATACTAAGATGCCATCGTTGTTCTGGAAGGTTTCCTCGTCACCACGCCCTTAACGACTATATGAGGCGGGCTATTTGATTAAGTTTACCTGTGGGTTTTTTTATTTGCTTTTTGTTTATTATGTTGTATTGTTGTATATAAAGGATTTACCACATTAAACCTAATGTTAAAGACATTTCTAACTGAAGTAGGTACTTACATGGTTATTCCTAGTTTGTATGACTTAAGGCCAGACTGATTCTTCCACTGCTTTATCGTTGTGTTGGAACATGGATCCACCACAAGCTTTTTATAACCGGATCAGTGTCTAATCTCATGCCTTCAGTTATAGCCAAGTATTCCCGTATATCCGCCGATGGCGAAGTCTTCAAATTGTCAGAATGTTTATTTGCTCTCACTGTGCTTAGATTTCTGAAAGTAAAATGTAAATTTATTACGATTAACGTGAAATACAAGTAAGTAGAAAGTCGAAGAAAAATGTATATTTGACATCCAATAATACTTACATAACATTGTTTTCTTCAACAAACATGCTGACATGACGATTTTTTATTGAAAACTAGCTATAATTAGCTATTTTAGTTTTGTTTATTTGCGATTTTTCCAAAATAAAATTTTAGTTTTCCGATGTCAAACATATGTCAAGTGAAAAAATCAATAGCTTCAATTTGAGAATAAAACATAACGAGTAAGCGAGACATCGCTATACCAACATTGCCAACATTATCTTCTTACTCTTCAATCGAAACGTAAGCACTTAAAGCACGCAACGAAATAAGCAAAAGAACGAATGATATTGGGGCAGCTCTAATTACCGATTCGGTGTTGCCATATTTAAAAATGATAGTTTTAACCGTATGGTAACCCAGCGAACCCGCGCCGCGACTTTGCTTTCTCTCGGTAGAGTGGCTGGCGCGCTGTCAAATCATGCTCAGCATCGCGGGATAAATGACAGGCGCGAGTATGGTTTTCAAACCCGCAGGCGCGCGTCACGCGGGTAATCATGCTAGCACTGCAGATTTTAAGTGAAATCATAAGCTATCGTAACAAAAATTGTTTCACCAAAATCGGGCCAGTAGTTTTTGCGTGATGCTGTTAAAAATAGACAAAAATTCTAAAAAGTATCGTGTCGTAGTTCGATCGTAGAGTTGGGCAATTCATGATCTGCAGTGCTAGCATAATACCCCGCGACTTCGAGTCTCTCTATACCATATCTCTATATCAGCGCGCCTTCGCCTCTGTCTCTACAGTAGCTAACATGATGCCCGCGACTTACGATGACGCGAGCGTTCAACTGTCATTCGTAGACTCTAGTCTACAAATGCGAGCATGATCACCGTTCGGTAGAGTTTGTGACTCTACGTTTGACGTTTGTCTTTAGAGTTATAAGTCTTGCACTGTTGGGGTCCGCGACTGCGATTTTTATGTAGAATTTTCAGTAATAATTGATATAATTTGGCAGTGACAATTATATTTTTATGGTATTCGTTGCGGTGGCGTCTCAAATGACTTGAAAAACACATTAGATATAAAATATTGCATTATATTAAAACAATGATAAAATCCGCCAAGCTAAGATTTGAAATAAAACATAGGTGGTATTCTTTCTACATAAGATAATAAATACATTTATAATCCCCATTTTCCTTTCTTTCAAAGAATAACTTTTCATTATTTTGGAATATTAGGTAGGTAGCTACATCGCTGGGTGAATACAACAACGGCACAACTCAAAAATTGACAGTTTTGAGTTAGCACCGTATTCTGGTTCTACATCGCATACTTTATCTTGTGCAATATAGACCTGACTCGATATTTCACTGAATCAAGAGATAGATGGTAGTTGTGCCACTACTACACTAAATAAAATTGTTATTTTGTGTTATGCAACAATGACAATTTTGAGTCAAAAAGTTGAATTAAAATTATTCCCGTCTGCAAAAACTACCCCTGTTACATTCTGTAAACCACAATGTGAAGGTTTGTGATGTCAAAGTAGGTCCTCCCTACTTCCAACTCTTCAGGGAATCATAACATCTCTTCTCCTATAAAGTTTTGACTTATGATCATCTACCAATCTGTTTTTTGTACCATGGCTGTCTAGTAGTATAGATAGAAGACTGATCTGTTATATGAAGTTCCAGATCAGAAGATTAAAACAATGTGATAGTGTAATTTTGTGGAAAAGAGCGTACCTATGTAAGCGTGAGGCTCTATTACTGCCTTCGTATGGTTACTTCGTAAATATATAGCTTTGGTAAATCATCTGATTCCTGCATATTCAATATTACCTTTATGCTTTTAAAATTCAGTTTTCTTTTCCTCTTACCTCTTCTTGTCTTATCATTTATCTTTCATCCCAAATGACTGATGTCAGGATGTCTCCATTTATTTCCTCTGAGATAATTTGGGAAAACTTCAACAGATCTTTTCATTGGCTTTCCCTAGATGAAAATATCTGACGACGTATTCATCCAATTGCAAACGAAGGTATTCAACCTGAACATAGGGATCAAGGCAGACACATGAACAGTAACGATAGAACTAGTCCATCATTGTGAGCTATGGAAACAGCTACTGGTTGGTGTTTTTCTAAGAGATAACATCAGAAATGAAGTAGTAACGTCTGAGAACTAAAGCAAATAACGCAGCCCTGAAAATTAGCAAGCTGAAGTGGCAATAGGCTTGTTATATCTGCTGAAGAACTGGCAACTGACAAGGAGTATGTGTTCTAGAACAGAAGCTACAAACTAGCGTTGTTATTTTATAATTAAATAGTATTAAGTAGTAGTATGGGACGACCACCGGCTAACTGGCCTGACTACGTAAAATGGGTAGCTGGTAAGAAGACCGAAGATAGAGATTGATAATTGTTTTACACATCGTTCTTGATTTAAGCAGTACTAAAAGATCTATTGAGATCAACATGTGATTGGCCTCACGAGTAATTTCTTGGTCTAGCTCTTATCATCGAACTCGTTGTGTATCTGTCCCGAAACTCTGTCCGAGTTTCGGTACTACTGGTGAAACGTGGATGTTCTGAGGTTTCAGAATATCTCTGACTACCCCTAGGGGAATATAGTCGTGAGCATATGCTTATGCGTTGTGTATCTGATCTGATAGGATCTCATCAGACAACTTCCGCCAATTCAGTAACAGATCAAATTTACTTTTCCTCATTGCTTTGTAAATTCCCATTTCTTCCATTTCTTTTCTAATGCCATAATTGTGTTTTATTTTGGATACTAATTACTATCAAATTTCTTCATGTTTTCTCAATAATTATCTGGCATAAATCTAAATCGTATCAAAAAGTTAATGCAAAACTGGCATAACTCGGAACCCCCATATTTATGGCCCTATAAATAAAAAAATTGAAGTATATAAATAAAATTCTCAACTGTTATAGATTACTGATATAACACAGATATACAAAAGGCAAACATCAACTATCTAACCCTTACTGTATAGTAACTACAGACGAATTTGTTCGCGCGCACTCTCTCGCGCCAACTTTAATGTCATTTTTCTCAAAATCAACTTTTTTGACTTGTGCCGTTATTGTATTCACCCAGCGACATGTTCGTATACTTTTTACCGAAATACTAGCAACCCTCCCCAGCTTCGCCCGGGTGGGATCTAGAATATAAGTAAATATACACATTAACCTTCCGAAAGAAATTATCAAAAATAAAACAAAAAAAACCTTTTGCATTTTCAAAACTTTTTAGTGAATTCCTACGTTACTTACCGTTTAAATATCTGTGTATTTTTATGTCTCCAAAACGGCTTCTCCGATTTAGGTATCTTCCTAAGTAATATATCAAACATACAGAATGTTTGAAGTCTTACATAAATCGGAAAAGCCACCTCGCAGAAGCCAGTTTGGGGGTAAATGAGAATATTCATTTACACACACAAAGAAACAACATCTCACCCTCAAAGCGTAAAGAGCCCTAGCACGGTCTACTGGCTATGTGCCTTCGCCGAGTTCCCCACGACGTTGTTCTAATCCATCATCAGGCCCTCAGCAGTTCATGTACAGAAGCTACTCACCAAACACTATCAAAAGAGCCCAAGCTCGGTCTACTGACTACGTGCCTTATCATAGTTCCCCAAGGTGCTATTCTGCTCCATCATGAGACCCTCAGCAGTTCATGTACAGAAACTACTCCACAAACACTATCAAAAGAGCCCAAGCACGGTCTATTAGCTACGTGCCTTCTTATAGTTCCCCTCGGTGTTGTCCTGCTCCATCATGAGACCCTCAGCAGTTCATGTACAGAAACTACTCCACAAACACTGTCAAAAGAGCCCAAGCACGGTCTATTAGCTACGTGCCTTCTTATAGTTCCCCTCGGTGTTGTCCTGCTCCATCATGAGACCCTCAGCAGTTCATGTGCAGAAACTACGGTTAGGATGTCGCAAAGAGGGTCCCACACTTAGAAAAATTTTACGCCAATTTTATATGGAGCTAGGACTTAGAAAAATTTTGAACGATTTTGGATGAGCCATCGACTTAGTCGAATTTTCGAGTGAAATTAGTATGGGGGCTGGACTTGTAAAATTTTTAAAACTTGTTCTATGTAGTGTCGGAAGAAGGGTCCGAGACTTAGAAAAATTTTGAACGATTTTGTATGAGCCATCGACTTAGACGAATTTTCGGGTGAAATTTGTATGGGGGCTGGACTTGTAAAATTTTTCAAAATGATTTTTTTTTATTTTCGCATGCGGAAGGGTAGGTTTAGGGTTACCCTAGGGGTTCGAAAAATTAACTATTTTTTCGCTAGGATGCACCGTTTTCGAGATATTTAATAAATCATGTTTTTTAATAATTTACGAATTAAACGTCGCAGTATCCTGCAGTCCATAAACAGATGGTAGAGAGCGTGGGAAGGGGGCGCGAAGAAACAACATCTCACCCTCAAAGCATAAAGAGCCCTAGCACGGTCTACTGGCTATGTGCCTTCGCCGAGTTCCCCACGACGTTGTTCTAATCCTTCATCAGGCCCTCAGCAGTTCATGTACAGAAGCTACTCACCAAATACTATCAAAAGAGCCCAAGCTCGGTCTACTGACTATGTGCCTTATCATAGTTCCCCACGGTGCTATTCTGCTCCATCATGAGACCCTCAGCAGTTCATGTACAGAAGCTACTCCACAAACACTATCAAAAGAGCCCAAGCACGGTCTATTAGCTACGTGCCTTCGTATAGTTCCCTTCGGTGTTATCCTGCTCCATCATGAGACCCTTAGCAGTTCACGTACAGAAACTACTCCACAAACACTATCAAAAGAGCCCAAGCACGGTCTATTAGCAACCTGCCTTCTTATAGTTCCCCTCGGTGTTGTCCTGCTCCATCATGAGACCCTCAGCAGTTCATGTACAGAAGCTACTCACCAAACACTATCAAAAGAGCCCAAGCTCGGTCTACTAGCTATGTGCCTTCTCATAGTTCCCCACGGTATTGTTCTGCTCCATCATGAGACATTCAGCAGTTCATGTAGTTACAGAAACTACTCACCATCTCACCAAACAATAATAAAAGAGCCCAAACACAATATACTAGCTAATTGCCTTCACAGAGTTCCCCACGGGCCACGATGTTGTTTTGCTCCATCATCAGCGGACAATGTCAGAAAAGGAGTTGGTTCTTCATCGTGTACAATTTAAAGAATTCTACCATCACTGTTATATTTAATAATATAGCTAATAATATTGTCAAAGAAAAATGCACTTTTTAAATCAACACAATTTATTTAAATTTTTAACAATCCGGCTAAATTACAAAAAAAAACTTCAAATAGGTATCTTTATTGCAAAGTTAGGTACAGATACATAATATACTTTGTTAAATCTATACAGTTTCATTGTAACTTGCGATAGCTAAAAATTTTACAATAATTAATATTAAATACAATTTAATACAATTTAATCGATATCTTTAAGTCAATAAAGTCAAGTAGTTACTTTGTAAAATTGATATTAGCACTCTTTTAAACTAGGAGTCTACCCATCAAACTGAACAACTTTTACTATGGGAGCAAACCGATCAGAGCAAAAAAAAATCTGCGGTCACATACCAAACTGCAAACTGCTAAAACGCCTACTCGACTCAAATGTATGCAACAGTAGATTTTTATTTTGCTCTGATCGGTTTGCTCTCATAGTAAAAGTTTGATGGGTAGACTCTTAGTTCAAAAGGATGCTAATGATATAAATTTCTGCCTGTATAATAAACATACAACAATTATTTACATTACATAAAGAAAATAGGTATGACAACTTATAATGATGAGCAACTACAACATCACAATAATTAATAACTAAATGCACTGATGAACAATGATGATCAACAACTTCCTGCAACAAATGAAAGATTATAATTATTACAAATAAATACAAGATAATTATTACAAATAAATCAAGTTGCGTGGTTTAGAAGAAGTAAGCGGAGAAACAGACACAAATGATGCGGAGAGCGACATTGTTTTCATACTGTTTAGAGATTATAACATTAGGACCCTCAATTTACAGATTTTACTAGAAGTGTAGCGTAGAGAAAACTATGCATTCTAAAGAGAATACATACATACATACATAAACTCACGACCATTATCCCTTGCGGGGTGGTCAGAATCCTTGTTACAGCTACCAACCATCATTTGAAGCGGAAAGTTGTAGCAACGCTCACTTTTATTATATTGTAGGTTTCAGAATGAAATGACACGTTAAGTGGTTATAAGTGGCTAGCCATTCGCCCACAGAAACACTCCACAAAAAGAAACCTTATACCATAGGTGACTCATGCGACACCAACGGGAAGAAATAGGGTGATCCTTACTAGGCTGGAGCCACATTGTTATTATTCTTAAGAGATTGCACTTATATTAACACATTCGTGGACACTAAGTCACCCATGTTGGATACTAATATCTTGTATTATTATATTATAATATATACTAAGATGCCATCGTTGTTCTGGAAGGTTTCCTCGTCACCACGCCCTTAACGACTATATGAGGCGGGCTATTTGATTAAGTTTACCTGTGGGTTTTTTTATTTGCTTTTTGTTTATTATGTTGTATTGTTGTATATAAAGGATTTACCACATTAAATCTAATGTTAAAGACATTTCTAACTGAAGTAGGTACTTACATGGTTATTCCTAGTTTGTATGACTTAAGGCCAGACTGATTCTTCCACTGCTTTATCGTTGTGTTGGAACATGGATCCACCAAAAGCTTTTTATAACGGGATCAGTGTCTAATCTCATGCCTTCAGTTATAGCCAAGTATTCCCGTATATCCGCCGATGGCGAAGTCTTCAAATTGTCAGAATGTTTATTTGCTCTCACTGTGCTTAGATTTCTGAAAGTAAAATGTAAATTTATTACGTTTAACGTGAAATACAAGTAAGTAGAAAGTCGAAGAAAAATGTATATTTGACATCCAATAATACTTACATAACATTGTTTTCTTCAACAAACATGCTGACATGACGATTTTTTATTGAAAACTAGCTATAATTAGCTATTTTAATTTTGTTTATTTGCGATTTTTCCAAAATAAAATTTTAGTTTTCCGATGTCAAACATATGTCAAGTGAAAAAACCAATAGCTTCAATTTAAGAATAAAACATAACGAGTAAGCGAGACATCGCTATACCAACATTGCCAACATTATCTTCTTACTCTTCACTCGAAACGTAAGCACTTAAAGCACGCAACGAAATAAGCAAAAGAACGAATGATATTGGGGCAGCTCTAATTACCGATTCGGTGTTGCCATATTTAAAAATGATAGTTTTAACCGTATGGTAACCCAGCGAACCCGCGCCGCGACTTTGCTTTCTCTCGGTAGAGTGGCTGGCGCGCTGTCAAATCATGCTCAGCATCGCGGGATAAATGACAGGCGCGGGTATGGTTTTCAAACTCGCAGGCGCGCGTCACGCGGGTAATCATGCTAGCACTGCAGTTCTATGCGGATAAATCGGGATTCTTGGGATCAACCGGGAAGCTGGCAAAGGTATTGTGGGACCAACCATGGGTCAGTTTCATAACGTGTAAAATCAGTGGAAATCTATCTCACTTTAGCATACATATATTCGAGGCTTTCTCTTTCTTATTGGCCCTTACGAGCGTTTTCGATGCAATATTTTACTTAGCATTTTGAAAATTGATTTGAACGGAACTGAATTGGCCAGGGTTGGCGCGAACCTGGCGAAGTGCATTTTACTCTGCCAAGCCATTATAGACTTTGATTGAATGAATGAATGAATGAAATATACTTTATTTACACCAAACAAAATACAATGCACAATAGGAAACAAAACTGATGATGGTACAAATAAGGCGGTCTTATCGCTAAAAAGCGATTTCTTCCAGACAACCTTAGGGTAGAGGAAATATAACAAAGAATTGCGTTAAAATAACATCGAAAATCAATTAACATAACTACTAGTCCTAGAGAGCACCGAAGCGACTGGTAGTGAAACTGGTGTTAATTGATTTGCGATGTTATTTCATAGTTAGCAAAGTCGATAATGGTTTGGCAGTGTGGCTTCTCCACGTGTGCCTTTAGGGTGCGTCCACGTCTGGTGAACGCATGGCAAATGCGCAGCTCGCGATCAGCGCGGTTGCATTTTATGTTCTTGCGTCGCTTCTGCTCAGTTCGCGAGCGGCGCATTCGCCAGATGTGGACGCACCTTTATACGAAACGGAGCCATATAGTGCGTCAAAGATAGCTTCGTGATTTTAACAGGCTTTTTAGAGATTTCATTTTAGGCTAAACTTTATAATACACAAAGGGTTAATTCATCTGGCAGTACGGAATCGCATTTTTTCACGTTCTATCCTTTTCCGTCGCTCAGGGAATTTGCTAGAGCGCGAACGTGAAAAAATCAGATTCCGTGCAGCTAGACGAGGGTCAACCCTAAAAGTAAGTATACAAGATTAATTAACATTGACTAAATAAGTAATTTAAGTTTTTACTTGAACTCCTAAAAACAAGTAAATAAATAAAACAATAAATAGGTACTTATAATAACTTTATTACATTAGAACTTCTTGAAAGATTTCTTTGAGCCTTTGCCCTTTGAAACTTTCAATACGTTGAAACGAACAGTCTTGGAGAGTGGTCGGCATTCACCAATGGTGACAATGTCCCCCAACTCGACATCCCTAAAAAAAAAAAAAAAATGTTTTTAAAAGGTCTTTTACAGTAGCAGCATGTTTGGTGAACATTTTTTTGATCAGATGTTGGGTTAGAACACGATTTTCGTCAAGTTGTGTTCGGAAGACCGTCGTGTGAGTATCATCATATAAAACATAGGATATTGCTGAGGTAACCCATCCTAAGGTAGGTTTCAAGATAAAGACTTTCATGTTTCATGTGGCCATCTATGCAATTGTATTCAAGCTTTGTACGTCAGCCATATCATAATAAAAGACAAGAACGGTGCTATATTCCATAATAAGTGATGTACAATGTAATAAGCTCAAAATCCCGTCTCATAAGATGGCGCAGACTCCTTGCCTTCAAGTAGATAAATTCGCGTTTTCCTTTTGGTTTTCTAGGGGATCAATAGATGGCGCTGCGGTCTGCGCGAATAAAAGTTTTCAACATTTTAAAGTGTTTCTTTAAAATAATAAAGAGGGAAAAGATGATAACGCATCTTTTGATGGAATATTTCATTATTTACGAATCATTTTAATCGAAAATTTGAAACTACGTCTGACATGATTTTGACAGCATCTCGCAAACGTCTCTATGGAGCGATAAACATGCCCTCTGTCGAGTTTTTTAGGAACTAAATTAAAAAAAAAAAACGCTCATTGCCAATACAATGTGTTCATGAATAAGCGCAAAACCACATACACCCCACTATTGGTTGAGCGGGCTCGTTTTTCGCAACTCGACGTCGTGAGTGTCTATTTTGCGGGATATCAAACACCCCAACTGATTTTTAACAAAATAATTCGATTGAAACAATAATTTCATTATTTTGATAGTTAAAATTTAAAGGTATTAGCATTTTAAGTTTTGAGGCAAAAATGATTTGTTATCATTTCAGCAATGAATGAAAGCGCTAACTTGCTCATGGATATATTTTAAGCATCTTGTTTTGGTAGTAAGCAGGGTGAAAGTGTCAGAGCGATGATTTGAGATCCAGTTCAGTAAATTTTAAATTTTACAAACAAATTATACAATATTTAAAAAAAAATCCTATGTTGAACCATGATAATTCGATTCTGCTCTCGATTCTAAACAAACTACTTTCTAGTTTTGCATTTATTCATTAACACATTGTATATCTAAGGTTTGATTGCCGGTTTTAAACCGTTGTATATTTGGAAAAAAAAATTGTACAAACCTGAAGCAAGGTGAAAGATGTACAGACATGTTCCTATGACGCTTCTCGAATCTGTTGTACTTGGGCAGGTAGTGAAGGTAGTCCCTGCGGATAACGATTGTGCGCTGCATTTTCATCTTCTGCACGACCCCGGTGAGGATCCTGCCTCGGATGTTAACGTTGCCGGTGAATGGGCACTTCTTGTCGATGTAGGTGCCTTCAATCGCCTGCAATGGTTTAGGATGGGGTGTCATTTTGGGTTGGAATTTGTGATGTTTTGTTTATGTATGTATGTTTACATATGATGTGTAGTATGGAAATTTATATTTTAACGATACTAAATATTTGACCTCTCGAGTCTTGGCACAGAATAGGTGATAGTATATAGTTCTACATACAGAACATAAACTCCCCGCCCCCCTTTGACTTCAATTACCGCACCTCACCTCACTCTTTCTGGGGAAATTGAGGGGAGCCGAGCTAGGGAGTGCAGTCAGCTGATCGAACGTTTGTATGAAAAGACGAAATTTCTTTTGCGAATTTTCTCAAGGTGTCTTGGGGAAAGTAAATCAGTATAATGGGTACAATCACCCCTTAAAGTAATGCAATTGTTTACCATAACAGCCTTTATTATTTATTTATTTATTTAAAAAAAGGTAGGGTAAAGGTAGGGTGAATATTCTTTGTATTCTTTAAGATCACAATATGATTGTCTACCCCATGGTGTGCATGATACGCGCGATAACGCTCTATCAAGCCTTTTATCTCGTTTGTTCGCGCGCAAAAAAAAAGAGAGATAACACGCGACAGAGCTATATCGCGCTGCCATGCAGCCGGTGCTGGTCAAATATTTTGTATCATTAAAATAATAACAAAGATTTAAGTTTAAAGGTACCATTGATCAGAGTTTGGGTTAGAACACGATCTTCATCATATAGTATGTCAGAAGACCGTCGTGTGGATATCATCATTTCAAAAATACCTTTTCATACATTTTTTTACGTTTATTGGATCATACAGGTAAAGTCAGACAAGACTCAAAAGAAAAACTTATCTCAGATTTGACAGTACAGAGAGTAAGTGAAAGTATCATTAACCTTTAAACCACATACTCTACTCATCAAACTGAACAACTTTTACTATGAGAGCAAACCTATCAGAACAAAAAATCAGCTGTCTCATACATTTTAGTCGAGTAGGACAGCGGATTTAATTTGCGTTGACAGGTTTGCTCCCATAATAGAAGTCCGTTTGATGGGTAGAGTATGTGGTTTAAAGGTTAATAATACTTTTCCTTACACCCTGTATACAGACTTAGTCGCAAAACTGTGTTTAAATGATTTATCCCATTCTTATTAAAGGAGGAAAGGGAGAGCTACATTTTGAAGTTTGAACACACTTTTGCGGCTGTCTGGCGCCTTGGCAAATGATAAATTATGACAACTGCTTCCAATCTAAGCCACGGTATATACAGAAGAGACGTGTGGCGGTGGCAGATAATCTAAGTAACACAATATAAACCTTATAGTACGTAACATAGCGTCGTTTTTGTCGTAAAGGAGAATCGCGCCTGCGCCTCCAGGTGACGTCGCCTGGAGGCGCGGGCGTAATTCTCCGCACGATGCTATGCTACGTACCATAAAGTTTATAATTGTGTTACTTTGACTATCCCCAACCGCCACAGGTCTCGACTGTATAAACCGCGCCTTAGGTAGGGTACAGATTAAATTTCTTGGCAGTCTTTACCAAGTGTTTCAAAAAACCTAAAGAATTACTAAAATAAACCTATTAGTATTATTAACATAATTTTATTCCACCACCGACACTAATATTCATATACTTATTACTATGTTTTTAAGCAGCAGTTTATGGTAAATATATTATTTAATGATAATGAAAGTGGTTCATGCCAATGTTGATATTATTAGCATCCTTTTAAACTATGAGTCTACCCATCAAACTGAACAACTTTTACTATTGGAGTAAACCGATCAGAGCAAAAAAAAAATACTGTTGCATGCATTTGAGTCGAGTAGGCATTGCATTGCAGTTCAGTATGGAACAGACATTTTTTTTTTACTCTTATCGGTTTGCTGTCATAGTAAAAGTTGTTCAGTTAGTGGTATGATAATCCCCTTAAAAAGTGTCAGGATATTAAGAAGGACCCTTTATAAAGAATATGAATATGGGGCCTCGTAAACGCGAAAAAAATCATGTCCCCCACGCGTGCCCAGACTAACTAACTCATAGGTGGCTTGTGTTAACGGCGTGTGGGTTTAGCACACTGTCGAATTTAATATTTTGAGACGATAAATTTTCATTCATAACTTAAGTTACTAATTATGTAATAAAAATGAAATGGCATAAATAATGACTTACAAATCTTAAAATTCATATAACATGCTGTTATCAATAATCATGCATTTCTTACCTTGAAGCTTTTGTGATGAATTGATGAATCAATGATTATTGAATGAATGTGATGGATTGATGATACAATCAGAGAACTTCTCAAAGATAAATAAGAATAGGTTTTGCAACATAAACTTAAGCATATGGACAAGCCAAATTAAATTCAACGTTCAACTTTGAAATTGTAATTAACATTTATAATTTACACCATTGGATCTCTGCCTAAGGGTGGACGCATATCTATCCGCGGCAAAGGAGGCCAACGAAACGAATTTACTTTTAATTCTGACGATTCGTCCGATTCGCCGCGGATAAGTGTGCAAGGTGTCATAGAATTTCATATAAAGAATTCTAAACTTCGATTCTTTCGCCTTCTTCGCCGATGATACCTTTAGATTGAGTTACAAACTCCCGTATGTTAAAATGCATACATTTTCGTCCCTTGTTAGACTTAACTAACGCTCAAAAGAAAAACTAATGAATGGCTTTGTCACTAAAGGTGTCAACACCTAAACAATTTTTAAATGGCTAAAACCATTTTAAAAAAAAAGAATGATTCCTTTTGAAAAGTTCTCTGGTTGTGGACACACAAATGATTTATTCCTGAGATCTCCGCCACCAGACAAAACGAGGAATAAACAACCATGCTGATTAACTCAATCTAAAAAATTATAGCTTTTTCGATGCAACAAATAATCGGTATTTAACACTTTTTTCAAGTTGTCTATTCCTAATTTTGAAACCAAATGTAAACATCCGTGGAAGCCACCACCGCAGCGCCCAGATCAACTGTAAAAGACCAAACCTCTCTCGGGGTCTTGAAGCCTAGACCGACATTCTTATGATGCCGCATCTCCGCACGCTTCAGTCCTCCCTTGCGGGCCAGGAAGACCGTCGGCTGCTTCTGAAACGCTTTCTCTGTCTACGGGGAAAAAAATCACACATTAGCACGCTTCATGCCGTTTACCTCTCGGGGAGTTTTGAAACCAAGGCCCACGTCTTTATGGTACCTCAACGGTTTCCTGCTCCGCTTCACACCAATGCCCTTTTTACGGTTCAAGAATACCGTTGGTTGCTTTTGGAATGAGCGTTCCGTCTGCAATTTGTAATTAAAGTTAGTTTATCGTTAAAAGTTAGAAGAGAATAGAAGTTGCCGGGTTTTTGAAGTAAACATAACCTCAAATGTTTGAAATCTGATTTAGTTTAAATATTGTGAAAATCTGGAGTTTAAGAACAATGCTTGTCTTGATGGTAGATATCTGGGATGGTTTTTTTGAGTAGAAATCTTGAAAACTAACCTATCTTTGGTACACATGTTCGAGACCGATTTCTATCATTTTAACGAAAAATTTATAAATAATCTTTTGGCAAATGTAAAGCTTTTGGTCACTGATTTGAAATTTCCACTAAGACCATTACTTGACGAGGTTTTTGTTACAAATTGTAAAGTAGAAATCGATCCCCACGTGTATGAAAAATACACTTCCATTTTCACTTCAAACACTTGTTTTATCACTATAACTTTTATGTCACACATTTTCACTAGTTATGTTGTAATTTTTAGATCGAAATACAGGAGAAAAGAAGAAAAATTCAATTATTTTCCGAGGAAATTCGGCACGTACCTGATCCGCCATCTTGCTTGACAACGAAAAGAAGGTGATGTTGCCATGAAAGAAAATGTGAAGACTCCTTCAGAATGAATCCTATTCATGCACCATTCATTGTCGTGACATTAACATTTTTGCCTGCTTGTTGGTATTTGTTTACTGTACAGTAGAAGAAAATACCTATCTACATTATAAAATGACAAAAAATATTCTCCATAATACGAATCGATCGTAGCCAAAGTTCTTTCTGCACAAAATCGGTGTAATCAAGTAAAAATTATGGAGCAAGTAAATTAAGCTCGAAGACCACGACTTCGCTGTTTTTGTAGAACTCTCAGAACTCTTTTGAATTTGCATTTAGGCACTGAAACAGTAACTTAGAGCGCGCAAAATGAACCTGACTTTCTGCACTGCGAATTTTTGTTATAAATCTCACGATAATGTAAAATTTTCGAAAATAGATTCGCAGCGTGAATAGAGGACTTTAATTAAAAAATTATGGATTTTTCATCACTGGCAACGTAAAGCATCAACTGTCAAATTTGTGTCAAATTGCGAATTGTTATGAAAATACCCAATTTTGATTTTTCTCTAAAAACCACCAAAAGTTTGCTTTTATTGAACTATTTTCTATAACATATTCTATTTCACATTCATAAATATCTATCGCACGTAACAAATACAAACTCAGCTACAGCGAGACGTATGAACAAGAGATGTGTTCAGTTGTTCGTTTTTGTTTTCGAAGATTTAATATTTTCGGTTGAATAGTAATGGAAGAGGTCAGGCAATTGGTGCAGGAAGAAGGCAGGGAGGCAAGGAACCTGGTGGCTTTCCATGTCGCCGTGGATACTCCAGGTAACCTACTGAAACCATCGATCAAACTTGAATATACAATTTTCGTGTAGACTTCCGTGATTTGGGACCGTTTTCCGTGGGAGTAATGACTATTGCCCAAACAAACAACGGTTAAGGAGTGCCTATTGACTAATGATTGAGGTTTATTTGAATTTGATGGGAAATTTATTGAGTTAGCTTCATTTTATAAGCTGTTCTTTGTTCTGATAGAATTTGTGTGATAGAACAAGAATTGCAAGGTTTATATTAAATTTTATATGAATCTTCGTTTAGAATTTAAAATTATGCAATGATCTCATACTATAGGTATTTTAGATAATAAAAAAGCTATGAAACTTTGTAGATACTTAGGTTTATTGCTATTTATAAAACAATGATTTCCACTTAAGATGCTCACCATAAGTAAACGCAGGGCTGGGCCATATTTTGCAGGTTTTTAGAAGCTATCTTCTCGTTATTTGAAAGACATACAAATTAATGAAAAATATAGCAATAATCTTCAACATCTCGACTTTATTTGCTATAAAGTATATTTCTTATTTTTCTATAAAATACATATGAAACCTGTGTTCAAAGGAAAGCCTAAATATTGGAAACAATCTGTATTATGTGCATCTACTTTCTAAGTTGAAGTCACTTTTACTTGCAAGACACACGATTGTGTAGACAATATTATGATCTAAATATGCTATGAAGTAAAAAGGTTTAAGACTTTTTTAATGAGTTAATTAGGTAAATTTTAAAATTTGGTGTGAATTCTTATGATTTTCCAATTTGATTTCCTTGGATTAGAAGGCACCACAGTGAAATAATGAAGGACAAACCAGTCAAAAATAGGTATACATATTAAAATGATGTAGTTTAGTAGAGGTGAGGCAGCTCTGAAAGGGTCAAGGTCGTTCAGTCGGGGATACCACTTAAAATTCATTTTGTAGATAAAAATTATTAACTCATGAGTAAGTAACTGATGCTCTCATGGACACACAGTGTTCTGAACTTAATCTAAAGCTACAAAGCTTTTTATTATGGATACCATATTTTTCAAAGGATGAAGGGGTACACTAAGAAAAGATTTTACAAAAATCGAACCCTAAACTAAACCGTTGATTAAATTAAAATAGGAAGATAGGTGACGTTCTTGCATTACATACTCTTAAAAAATGGACCTGCTTTTCATGTGTCTTACGAGTGAAAAGTAATGCCGTGTGATTTGTTTTTTCTTTTCGAGTGATTTGTATAATTTTAGCTAAGAATGTGAATAAGTCAATTAGGCGACGGGACAACGGTTTCACAAATTGTAGGATAAAATGAGTGTGAATAACTTTGCACTATTTGTTTAAATCTGTTTGTGATGTGAGTCTCGTGTACAGGTCATAGGTACTAGTATTTATTCTGTGCTGACGATTCAAAACGACATACTATGTGGATCTTGATTGCACTTTGCCCCTACAGGTGTGCGAGTGCCGCGCAAGCCGCCGCGCTCCGCGCCGCCGCCTGCGCCGGCGCGCAGAGCGGCGCCGCGGTCGGCCGCGCGGCTGCGCTCCGCCTCGGCGGGCCGCGACAAGCGATCTGAGCTGCGCGCGAGGTACTGGGCTCTGCTGTTCGGTGACCTGCAGCGCGCGGTGAGTCTGAATTAACTAATCAAACATTATTTACACCAAACGTAATACGATAAGAACAGGCCAATAATAAAACCAGATTTCGGTACGAATCTGGTGATTTGGTGCTTTATATAGTCATAAATTAGCTAACTACTGTAGCTACCTACTTGTAGCTTTTAAAAATGTTTTCTGATACAATTCAGCTATTCTCATGGGCATCCAATATAATTTTTTCCAGTTATTGCATTCTTGAAATAACATTACCAATAAAACGGAAGAAAAACAAAAAGCTTTAACCAATATATTCCGTTTTGCATTTCAATCCTAAACCTAATATAATTAACCAAACTGGAAAATGATCCCTGTTTTCTAAGTGGCATGTATTTTGAAAGACTTATGAAGAGCAGTGGTCTAGTGCTCATGATTGTGACTGTATCTAAATTGTAAAAAAAAGTAGTAAGGATATCTTTCGTCAGACAGATCAGATTATATCATTTAGATATTCATCTTCTAATTTTATGATACAAATCTTATCCCCCACAGATCGGCGAAATCTACAATACGGTCGAAGCTCACGAGAATTTAAACGAGTGCCAAGAAGTAATCCTCGTCCTAGAGAACTATACACGTGATTTTAAAGCTCTAGGAGAATGGTTCCGCCTTAAATGGGAGTATGACAACACTCCCCCACCTCAACGCCCTCAGAGCTTAGCATGGGAGATTAGAAAGACTGATTTTGTACGGCCAGAGTCGAGGCGCGCATATTCCGTTAAAAGTTCCCCTTCAGTATCAGGCAAAAATAGCCCCTGCCTCTCAGGACATAACACTCCAAGTGGCAAAAACAGTCCTGTAACTGGCAAAGCTAGTCCAGGCAGTGGCAAGATCAGTCCGAGGATCTCGGGGCATTCTACTAGTCCTAAAGCGAATATTGAGTTTTTTAGCAATAAAATTGCTTCTAAAGTCACTACGAAACCTGAACCGAAAGTCGCTAAGGAGACAAGGCTGTCCGATATTAAGGAGAGAGAAATTAGAGATAATTCTGAAGAGAATGATGTGTTCAAAGAATTGCCAAAAGATGTGAAGGAAGATAAGCTTGAAGCTAAATCAAAAGAAGATAAAGTTGAAGCTAAATCCGTGATTGAACTGGGCAGAGCTAAGGAAATACCAAACGTTTGCCCTAAACCTGTTGTTATAAAATCGCCGAAACATGCTAAAGCTAATGAAGACGCTAAGCAAGAAAACGTTGAGCTGTCAAGCCAAGCTAAAACAACAACAGCTCAACTAGATGCAATGGAAAACGAATTCTTAGCTAAACAGCTTATAGAGAATAAAGCTAAAAATGAAAACATGCTTAACCAAGATCTCGAACTTGAAAAAACTGAAGCGGAAGTTAAAAAGGACAGTCCAGATGATAAAGTGGTAGACACGAATGATTGTCCTACGGAATCTCCGACAAAATCTGAAGACAATTTCGCTGATGTATCCAATGGAAGCTCACCTAATTCCACTGATGAAAAACAAGCTAATGAAGATGAAAAACTTAAAGATCAAAATATCGTCCCTGAGGTTGATAAAACTGCAGTACCAGATAACATTGTTAAAGATGCTATCAATGAAAAGGAACATGCTGATAAATCTTCAGATCCAACAAAAAAAGAACAGGTAAATAGCCCTGTTAAAGAAACAGAACAGAAAGATCCAATAGACAAAGAAGATTCAAAAAAAGATCAAGATACGAAAAAGGTCGAAGTAAAAACAGTTGAAGTAAAACTTAACACCAGACCAGCCTATTCCCAAGCTGCCGCCAAACCTAAACCAGTGACAGCTAAACCAGAAATAAAAACACCTATACGATCAACTACACCCATAATTAGAAGCAAAACTGTTGTAGAAATACCAAACGCAGCTCCTAAAACCCGCCAATTCCCGAAAAGGAATCAAACTAGCAAATGTAGTTATCCTTTCAACTTAACCACAGGGCGAACTAGTCTTTTTGATGCCACGCCTAATACTACTAAAGTAGTTACAAAAAAACCTCTAATCCGAAACGTCCAAATGGCAGCAGGAGACGCTAAAACCGGCCAAAATAAAATCGACCTTAAAAAGCGTCCCCCAAGACCTACATCTCTTAAAATCAATGAGAAAGGAGACAAGAAGGAAAAGGTGCCTAATCTAGAACACATAAAAGACTGTGATGAATACAGCAGCTCAGATACTATTGTTACTCAAATCGATATGTCAAGAATAGAATCGAGTGAGAGTCTCAAAACTTTAGCTCCAGAAGACTTGCTCATGATTCAAGACGTCGCAAACTCTATAGAAGTTCTTAATGTAGATAATAATAAGAACGATAATGATGGCTGGCTCACTGTGAAATCCAGAAGATTAAGCCGCGAATCTAAGAAGCAGTACAAATCACTCTGGGCCAATAGATTCCACCAACCATCCGCCACAACCAGCCTACCTACACTAAACATGATCGAATCACCGAAACAAGAAACCAATCCCATAATAAATTCTACTTCAAAACTCGACAGAGCAAAGTCAGAGCAACCTGAAAAAATTCGCAAACCAGAAAGGGCTGTGACTGTAAAAGTTACTGTCAAACCAAAATCTGTCTCCAAAGTTAAAGACCCAGCTTTTATTCGTCAAAAATCCGACGTGACTGGTCTAAAAACCCATTCAGCTAGGAACAAAGCTAATAAAAAGTCTGAAAAAGCTAAAGATCTTCATAAATACGATGGAGATTTGACCAAAAATCGTCTTCATTCATCCTTAGAAAGTCTCACAACTGGTTTGGCAAGGTCCCAAGAGAGTACAGAAGAAGCATTTGACTTCGACAAGTGGAAAGCTGAATTTAAATCCACATTCAAGTACTTAGAAGATGACGATCACATACCAAATCACAACGAGATTCTAAAAACGGCAGATCCCTCGGAAATGTCGGAAATTGCTGA
The DNA here is from genome assembly GCA_963924505.1 of Agonopterix alstromeriana. Taxonomy (NCBI): domain Eukaryota; kingdom Metazoa; phylum Arthropoda; class Insecta; order Lepidoptera; family Depressariidae; genus Agonopterix; species Agonopterix alstromeriana. The sequence continues at coordinate 12,034,016 of OZ004684.1, forward strand.
AATGACATCTCTGATAGAGGAGAATGAGAAGAAAATTAGTTGGGCTTTGGATTTCCAGTCGGACGTTGATCAGAGAAAGCTTTGTGAGGAAGAAGATCTGTTGAATAGACAGATAATGGAGTTACAGCAGGTTTCTGATATAGAATTGGACACGGAAACGGATGATACAGAGGTGAGTGAATTTTTTATTCAGTCAAACACTGTTTGAATGAGATTTCATCTTGTGTTATTTATGGTGTGTGCAGGCTCTTAGGGCCGGCACACACCTGGCGAAGTGCAGCGCACAGCATTTTTTACTGGTCCCCTAGAACATCGAAGCGACTTGAGGCGAGTTGTGTTAATTGATTTTCGATGTTATTTCAACGCCAGCAAAGCCGATAATGGTTTGACAGAAAAATGCTCTGTGCTGTGCTTCGCCAAGTCCCATACAAATCTTAGAACGTGAAGTCACACCGACCGAGTGGAGTGCTTGATATTTACTGGAGTAAGCGTATGCTCTCGACTATATTCCACGAGGGGGTAATCAGAGATATTCTGAAACCTCAGAACATCCACGTTTCACTATCAGTACCGAAACTCTGTCTAGTGTGACGGGGGGGTCCCGTGTACAAAACATGCCTCGAAATTGAGTAAGCACGCACGTTTCCTTACGATGTTATAAATGTATGTAAAATCAAAACTAAATGGTATTTTTGAATGAAACAAAATTGTGTGTACTTGTATCCACATAAGCTATTCTGCGACAAAGTTTAATGTAACAGAAGTGTGTCCTGTTCGTGTGTGAAGTGTTCCTGATTCCAAATCACAAAACTTCGGATTTTTTTTCTGTCTGTTGGTTCGCGCATCACGCGAAAACTACTAAACCGATTTCGATGAGACTTTTTTTATTTGAACGCTTATGATTATAATTAAAATCTGGTATATCATTTATGGGTTCAGACATATTTACCGACGGCGACCGACGGCAGACCCAAACAAAAATTTCATTTAGTATGGGAAGCCTATCTCGTTACGATGACGGAAACCCATGCGGAAGACGTCGCGTGTAAACTCTAGTATAGCCTAAAAACAGTCAGTAAACTAATATTGTTCCAAAAACGGATTCCAGACTGACGCAGAAATCCTCTGCGAAGAAACGAACCTGCCAAACTCGTGCCAATCACCAGAGAACCTCGGCGCCCTAGCGGCGAGCCTCGAGGACCAGTACGAGACGGCGCTGGCCGGCATGTCCTGGGCGGAGAGAGTTGACACGCTCGTGGTGCTTGAAGCTCTGGTCGCGAGGGATCCTGGTGAGTTCTTGTTGAATAGGGGATAGGGTTTATGTTTGATTATCTGGAGATTTCATTAGGTGCAAAATTCACTGTGATACAGTTCGAAAACAAGTGCTCATTAAAAATAAATAATTTTGTATTTTTAGATATTCTGAAACATCAGAACATTAACGTTTCACCAGTATTACCGAAACTCTGTCTATACAATTTGAATTTTGAATTTGGCTGCCCTTCGGTGAATATAATTGTGATAATATGCTACGCTAAATGCATTATTAATGTGTGTTATTCCAGGTCGTGCTCAGCAGTTGCACGCTAAATTATCGCAGGGGATTAAACGTCGCGGCAGTTTTCAAGATGCCCTCAGAAGGTAATGGTATTATATTGAGATAGCAATAGGCTGAAATATGCATGCCACCTGGCTGTCAAGCCAGGTTAGCAAGGTAACTTGGACATTTGAGCCTGCTTATTTCAAGCTAATATTTTCATCACAACGTTGCTTTGACTAATTATTATAAGGACTAGCCTTGCGGTAGCATTTCCCCTCTGCCACGGTATGAGCACAATTGATCTTGTGCATTTACATTCAATTTTACACCTTACCGAGACAGCCTATAATTGCGAAATAATAACTTCGAACTTGGAACGTTTGGGGTTCAAACGAGACTACTTTTCATGATTTTTAACATTCAAAATTAGAATCTAAAGTTATGGGGAATAAAATCCAAAGTTGCGTATTTCATGTTAGCTCGCCCCCCGCAAAAAGTGTCAGAAATGTTTGTTAGTAGAATTACACGCGTAACCAGTCCACATATAAATAGTCAAAGGGGTAATCCCATACGTTTTTGGACCCAGCAACGTTGTTATTTGAGATATCAGTGAATAAAGAATAATTAATAAAAATGTTTACTGCCAAAAAATCTAAATAAATAGAAATTCCTTATTTCAAACATCCATATGTTGTTAGTATTACCGTAGGCGCTCCATACATACGAAGTCTGGTTATATATTCAATACTAACCAATTAAAGTCAATGTTTGCAGAAACAATCTAGAAACTAATCTCTATGATTGTATGTTGTCCGATTGGTTCACTAATGTTTGTCCAAAAACTTTTTGGCAAATTATTACTTAACAAGCAACGTTTCATGTAATATTCATTTTACAAACACCTTGTTCCGCAAATTGATCATTTTACAAATAATCGCTTAACAAAAATATTTTTTGCAAAAGCTTGTCTTTACAAATGTACCTAATGTATTTTTTTCTTTTATGTATTTTTCATGTAATATTGTTACTATTTTACAAAATCACGTTTTAACAAAATAGATAGCTTATAGAATATGGAACAGAAAATAACATTGATTTCAAACCAAAAGTCTGCATATTAGACTTTGAAAAAGCAGCTATCTTAAGCTTGCGATTAAATTTTGAAAACACAGTCCTGGACGGTTGCAATTTCCATTTGGGCCAAATAATTTACAGGTAAGTAAGTACTAAAGTTTTTTTTTTTCTAAAAACAAAAATGGTTTCTGGCATCATTGTTGTCGCAAGTCAAACCTAACCTAACCTACTCATTTTACTGTGGATAGCCTAGTGAAGTCGGCTAAACTAGTTTAACACGAGCGATTCGGTTCTGGCACTCGCCGGCCGCTGCCGCGGCACGCTCGCTCCGCTCGCTCGGCTCGTGCGGCGTGGTCGCAAGTCAAACCTAACCTAACCGACTCATTTTACTTTGGATAGCCTAGTGGAGTCGGCTAAACTAGTTTAACACGAGCGATTCGGTTCTGGCACTCGCCGGCCGCTGCCGCGGCACTCTCGCTCCGCTCGCTCGGCTCGTGCGGCGTGGTCGCAAGTCAAACCTAACCTAACCGACTCATTTTACTTTGGATAGCCTAGTGAAGTCGGCTAAACTAGTTTAACACGAGCGATTCGGTTCTGGCACTCGCCGGCCGCTGCCGCGGCACGCTCGCTCCGCTCGCTCGGCTCGTGCGGCGTGGTCGCAAGTCAAACCTAACCTAACCGACTCATTTTACTTTGGATAGCCTAGTGGAGTCGGCTAAACTAGTTTAACACGAGCGATTCGGTTCTGGCACTCGCCGGCCGCTGCCGCGGCACGCTCGCTCCGCTCGCTCGGCTCGTGCGGCGTGGTCGCAAGTCAAACCTAACCTAACCGACTCATTTTACTTTGGATAGCCTAGTGGAGTCGGCTAAACTAGTTTAACACGAGCGATTCGGTCCTGGTCGCAAGTCAAACCTAACCTAACAGAATTAATATATTTTACTTTGGATTCGAAAACTATTAAGATCGTTAGCAATCCCTTTGAAATTAAAATAGGCTGTTGTTAATTTTTACTTTTGTTGATTTATTAAAATTACGAATGATAATGATGTTTTTTTTTTAATTATTTTGGTTGACATTAGTAAAATGTGTGCCTAATAATAATGCAACATGTCAAATAATGCAATACACCAAGTGTTGTTTGTTTAAATAACATGAATGATAAATGAATCGTTTGTCAAATGATATGTCGCAAAATGAAAATAAGTCAGGTGATTAGTTTAATACTTGAATAATTTGTAAAATCAGTAATTGTGTAAAGATGAAATAACGATTCATTTTTTTGCCAGTAGTTGGTTGTCAAGTAAAAATTTGCAAATTGACTGTCGGTGAAATGACAGGACACCTGTCCGATTTTAGTTAAAATATACAGTTTCAATCATGTTTCAATGCTAGGATTAATTAAAGATTTGTATGGAAATCTTTCAGGCACTGTAACTTCAAAACTATACATTGAGTGCGCGAAGAAATATATTATATTTAAAAATTTTCAGGCTTCAAGCTAAGCAAGCGAGAGCGGAGCGGCAGAGGTTAGAGTACCGCACGGAGAGAGCCAAGAAGATACACCAGCTGCTCGGTAGAGTTGAAGAGGTCAAAGTAAGTTCTTCCAAGTTCTTAAAATGTATAAAACGTTTTAATGAATAAACGCAAAACCTCATACACCCCAACTGATTTATAACAAAATAATTAGATTGAAACAATAATTTCATTATTTTGATAGTTAAAATTATTGGCATTTTAAGTTTTGAGGCAAAAATGATTTGTTATCATTTCAGCAATGAATGAAAGCGGTAACGTGCTCATGGATACTTTTTAAGAATCTTGTTATATTAATTAAATGAAATTAAATGAAAATAATGAAATTATTTTTTCAATCTAATTATTTTGTTATAAATCAGTTAGGGTGTATTAGGTTTTGCGCTTATTCATTAACACGTTGTATAAATATAATGATATATATTTCCGAGGACACGCATTAACTTTGGCCTGTTGTTCAGACCATTAAACCGGATTCCCTTCACCATGGGACGAACATTAAAATCACGAAAAAAAAAATGAATTCAAATATAAGAATGTTTTTACTGTTCAAACTGTTTAGAAAAGATGTTACAATAAAACAGAATTAGCAGATTGGTCCGCAGCTTGATGTTGCGCTCTACAAATTTATCGATTTATTTCAAATAGGTGTAACTGAAATGACCGGGGATGAGTTGCCTCCAAAGACTTTTTGTCTGGTTAAAACGTTAAAATTCATTTAAAAGTCAATTATTTTTGTTCATCAGGTTGCCAAAAACCAGTTGATTGAAGAAAAAAGATTGAGAATGGAACGTAGATTGCAGAAGGCGGCGGAGAACAGGGATCAACATTTGAAGGTAAGTTATTAAAACAATTATTATTTTGTTTATTGTGTATACCTTAAAACATTCATATCATGTACTTATTACACGCGTCGTAAATAATAAGTCTAATCGCACGATGTTTCGCACAGGACATAGTCCGCAAAGCGCACGACGAAGAGGAGAAACTGCGGGAGATAGCATTCATAAAGCAGCTGGAGGCTGAGAACAGGAGGCACGACTTCCTGGACCAGTGCCGCTCGCACACCACCCGCCTTAGGCAGATGAGGAGAGATAGACTCAACAAATTGGTAAGAAACTGCGAGAGATTGTTTTCAAAAAGCAGCTGGAGACTGAGAACAGGAGAAACGACTTCCTGGACCAGTGCCGTTCGCACACCACCCGCCTTAGGCAGATGAGGAGAGATAGACTCGACAAATTGGTAAGAAACTGCGAGAGATTGCCTTCATAAAGCAGCTGGAGGCTGAGAACAGGAGGCACGACTTCCTGGACCAGTGCCGTTCGCACACCACCCGCCTTAGGCAGATGAGGAGAGATAGACTCATCAAATTGGTAAGAAACTGCGAGAGATTGCCTTTATAAAGTAACTGGAGACTGAGAACAGGAGGCACGACTTCCTGGACCAATGCTGCTCACACATCACCCGCCTTAGGCAGATGAGGAGAGATAGACTCATCAAATTGGTAAGAAACTGCGAGAGATGGCCTTCATGAAGCAGCTGGAGACTGAGAACAGGAGGCACGACTTCCTGGACCAATGCTGCTCACACATCACCCGCCTTAGGCAAATGAGGAGAGATAGACTCAACAAATTGGTAAGAAACTGCGCGAGATTGCCTTTATAAAGCAACTGGAGGCTGAGAACAGGAGGCACGACTTCCTGGACCAGTGCCGTTCGCACACCACCCGCCTTAGGCAGATGAGGAGAGATAGACTCAACAAATTGGTAAGAAACTGCGAGAGATTGCCTTTATAAAGTAACTGGAGACTGAGAACAGGAGGCACGACTTCCTGGACCAATGCTGCTCACACATCACCCGCCTTAGGCAGATGAGGAGAGATAGACTCATCAAATTGGTAAGAAACTGCGAGAGATGGCCTTCATGAAGCAGCTGGAGACTGAGAACAGGAGGCACGACTTCCTGGACCAATGCTGCTCACACATCACCCGCCTTAGGCAGATGAGGAGAGATAGACTCATCAAATTGGTAAGAAACTGCGAGAGATGGCCTTCATGAAGCAGCTGGAGACTGAGAACAGGAGGCACGACTTCCTGGACCAATGCTGCTCACACATCACCCGCCTTAGGCAAATGAGGAGAGATAGACTCAACAAATTGGTAAGAAACTGCGCGAGATTGCCTTTATAAAGCAACTGGAGGCTGAGAACAGGAGGCACGACTTCCTGGACCAGTGCCGTTCGCACACCACCCGCCTTAGGCAGATGAGGAGAGATAGACTCGACAAATTGGTAAGAAACTGCGAGAGATTGCCTTTATAAAGCAATTGGAGACTGAGAAAAGGAGGCACGACTTCCTGGACCAAAGCTGCTCACACACCACCCGCCTTAGGCAGATGAGGAGAGATAGACTCGACAAATTGGTAAGAAACTGTGAGAGATGGCCTTCATGAAGCAGCTGGAGGCTGAGAACAGGAGAAACGACTTCCTGGACCAATGCTGCTCACACATCACCCGCCTGCGGCAGATGAGGAGAGATAGACTCAACAAATTGGTATGTGCTACTTCGTACAGTCATCATCTCAGCCGATGGACGTGCACTGCTGGACATAGGCCTCTCCCAAGGATCGCCATAACGACCGGTCCAGCGCTGCCCTCATCCAACGGGTTCCTGCCGCCTTCACCAGGTCGTCGGTCTACCTTGTGGGGGGCCTACCTACGCTGCGCTTTCCGGTACGCAGTCGTCACTCTAGAACTTTTCGGCCCCATTGCCATAGGTTCTGCGAGCAATGTGCCACTTTAGTTTAGCATATATTCGTCTGAACCTACAGCCCCTTAAGATAACGACGCTTTCAAATTTACATGATTTTGGAAACACAATTTTTCTGGATTTCTTATACGACGAAGAAAACGTTCATCAAATTCACGTCAAAAGAAGCCATAGAAAATAAGTGGGACTATATCTCTAACGTAATACTAATAAATGAATTTTGCAGGAACAAAAAGCGGCTCGCGAAGCCGCAGTTGGTGCTCGTCGACAAGCCATAGAGGCTGCGCGTAAACTGCACGTGGAGACTCTACTGGAGAAGAGAAAAGAGAGGGACGCCAGGGTCGAGGAGCTGAAGGAATTGAAGAAACAGGAGAGGGACGATGCTGCCAGGGAGAAGGTAGGCTGATGATAATGATAAACTTAACGTAGAGACCTTACTGTAGGCCTAGCAAGCCACCCGCGACAAAACGAGAAAAATCTAGATATGCCTCTGTCTTTGTTACTTTACGTATGCCAAAATGAGCGCGTGTAATTGTTTTTCGCTTTATCGTTTCGAGTGGCATGCTAGCCCTTCTAGGGAAGAGAAAAGTGAGTGACGACATAAAAAACTGAAGAAACAGGAAAAGCTAACGCTTCCAGGGCTGGCTGACAAAATACAGCAGAAGTGATATTTTTGAAAGTTGGAAATAGCAGTAGAAAATGTCAAAATTAGTATGGAGATAATGCATCATTCAATCATGATTTCGACGTGTGATTATAAACAATCGCACTCCTGAAAAATATCCTCATCCACAGGCTGAATCCATCCACTGCTGGGTATAAGCCTCTATTAGTTTATGCAACCCTCCTTTGTCCTGAGCATTTCGCATCCACGGATCACCCGCGACTCTCTTTATATTGTCAACCTGTTGCTTTCAAAAACTTCGTTCGTTTAAAAATATCTCTTCGAAAAACCTACCGGCTGCACCGAATTAATAAACGACGGCCCGATAGCACAGTCGATAGTGAACCTGCCTGCTGTGCCGAGGGTCGCGGGTTCGAATCCCGTAAGGGACAAATATTTTTATGATGAATATGAATATTTGTACCCGAGTCATGGTTGTTTCTATCTATATATGTATTCTATATCGTTGTCTAGTCATCATAACACAAGTCCAGGCTAGATTCTGGTACTTTAAATGTGACTAAATAATTTGTGTGACAATGTCCAAGATATTTATTATTTATTTATTTATTTATTAATAAAATTACTAAGGTGATTAGATTAGACAAGGTGACAATATTTTAGTTAAAACATGTCACTAAAAATGCTACCGGCTGCGCTAAAAACCATGAATTCGCTATCTTACTAAATAGATTTCATCACTTAATATGACATATTCTACGCCAGACATTATACAGCTAACAAATGAACAATACTATTAACCAGGAAGGTGGCAATAGGTTTTGTCTATACCTGGAGTACAGACTGCTTTACAAACGGTGAAACATGAAAATACTCCTTGGAGGATGTCTACTTATCGTATGTGGGCAGCAAGCCCTGGTGTCAGAGTTTTTTCAGACCGCCTTACGGCCTCTGACGTGGTTTTTATGTAACGACTACTACCACCAGAGATAGTAGCCGGGACCAACGGCAACGGTTAAGCCGTCCGCCATCCGAAGCACGAAATCATCTTTCTTTTCAGACAATCAGGTGATTCGGCCTGCAATGTCCTATCCAACTGGGGAAAAACGGACAAAGTGACATATTACTTGGTGTCCCCCGTGGGAATCGAACCCACGACCTCTGTGTCTAAAGTCCAATGCTCTTAACCATTAGACCACGGAGACAGTTAAACGAAAACAAATTTCGTCATTTGATAGAAAGGGACAAAGTAAAAACGTTGGAAACATCGACAGACAGGAAACACAAACGTATACGAAAGAGGGACGAACAATACCGACCGCCATGATCAATTTTCATGTTTCGATGCTTGTAATTGGCATCTATTGGTTTAATACATGCTATTCACAGTTATTTGGCGTCCCGCCAGAATGTTGGATTCGAATCAACATAGAAATAAAAATATATTTCGCCCAACGTGGGGCTCGAACCCACGACCCTGAGATTAAGAGTCTCATGCTCTACCGACTGAGCTAGCCGGGCTGTGTCGATATGAGCACAGATACCCATCTCATTAGGCGTCTGATAAAAAGCTGTTCAAATAGTTTTAAAAAATCACAAATACTTCGGCAACGTTGGTAAATGTGTATAAACTCTTAACGTCAAACGTCAAGATTTGTTGACTCGCACTCCGTTGCAGAAACGCTCATTAAAGTTGATCCTCCATTAAATCTCTTGCTGTCACTTTTTGTCTTGTTGACGTAGTAAAAGCTAGCAAGAGATTTAATGGGGGATTAACTTTAATGAGTGTTTCTGCAACTGAGTGTCATTCGGACAATATATTCGGAAAGTGATAGGGATGCTTGGCTCGCGCATATTGATGTCGTAAAAGGAAATTGTTCGGCCAATTGCGCCTGGAGACCAATTGCGCTAATATAAAACATCGAAGTTCTATTCTTATCCAATTTCAGTTCTAATCACATTGCAATCCAATTACTATTCAACTGTACTGAATTCTGCATCGCGCTAAACTCTATGTGACTGACATACTTTAACGTCTGAGCGATCTGTCAAAATGGATTTATCGGCAATATCGTCAAATGAATAGCGCAATATCGATTGTGTTATAAGTTGTGGTTCGCACGCGGTCCAATCATGGTTCAGTTGAGATTTATTTAGTGCGATTGCTCTCCTGGAACTGACAGCCTTAACGTCTGAGCGATCTGTCAAAACGGCTCTAACGGCTGTCATGAGTGTACCGCGATTAGCGCAATACCAAATGTGTCAAAACTTATGGTTGTTCGTACGTAGTCTAATCACGGTTCAATCACTGAATAATTGCCGCGATTGCAGCCCTTTGCGAAGACGTCCTCCCCCGCCCAATAGACCCAAATTTTGATTTGATTTCTGTACATTCTAGGTCTCATAAATCGTTGCGCGCCCTAATGCCGTAGTATGATGGGCGCGATAAGGCTATATCACGCCTTTTATGTCGTTCGTTCGCGCGCAAATAGAATGACAGCGAAAGATATCACGCAGCCATACTACGGCCGCAGTACAAACTAACTAGCTAATGGCTGTATCATGATTAGACGAGAGACTGATAGCTTATCTGACAGATTGTTTGACATAATTGGCTATTTGACGATTGTAACGGTAAAATATATGTTTTAGATGGTGAACGGATAATCTCCACTAAGTAAAACGGAGTATTCAACTTCAAAAACTGACCACGACTCGATAATTTCATGTCTTTTCCACTACGCTGACATTGGCGGAATTATTGTGCCTTGACACAATAACAAAGGCCATAATTTAAAAAAAAAAAAACGGTAAAATACTAAATATATTAGATTATAGCTTATAGGTTCACAATAATCATACAATATGATTTTTGCATTAAAGTAACTTGTAAATATTTTACTTTTGAAAAATAAATTAGAGGTTTTTTATCTGTGGATTTCAATAACTGAAACGCGGGCGGCCATGATTGAGCATCGTGTGACGTCACATTTCAAACAATAAAACGTCATGTGAGTTGAAGCGTCGTAGTTAGCTTTACTTTGTTTATTGAAATATGACGTCACAGCCAGAAGTGTCACGTGATCGGCTGTTTTCGCGCGAATCTCAAATTACTTAATGAAAAATATTGTTTTTATTTCGAATAAATAACTTTTTTTAAGAAAAAGATAATTGAAAGAGGTATAAAATAAACCTCCGTGTAATTTAAAATATCTTCCCGAAAACTGGCAAATAGCCAATTTCGTATAAAAGTGTCGGATAAGTTATTGAGAACCAATAGGTTTGTTCAATTCATTCTTAAACTTTTGTACATTTTAAATTAGGTGCAATCTGCGAAATATGTTAAATCTGTGTAAAGAATAAAAACAAAAATATATTTCGCCCAACGTGGGGCTCGAACCCACGACCCTGAGATTAAGAGTCTCATGCTCTACCGACTGAGCTAGCCGGGCTGTGCCAACGTGGCTGAAATTATTATTCCGTTGCTACGCCAGTATTTTAACAATTTGACCTACATTTTGTACTCTATTGATATCAATGCTTTCTTTGCCAAAAGATTATAACCTTTATGTCTTAGAGCGGAAAACTTAAAACAACGTTAGTTTTGTTTACTCAAATTTTTGATACTTTTTTAACCTAATTATCTTCGTAAATTAAACATTATGTTGTTTAAATCTATTATTAACTATACAATTTGTTTGTACAATCTGTAAATTTTATGTTATTGACATAAGGAATTCCGATTACTAATTAGATGGGAATCATAATTGATTCATATAAAATCTTAGCAAATTGTATTGATATGTTTAAAGTCAGCGAGATGGCTCGATACCACAGGTCCGGCACTTCAAACAACGTTTTGGATTTGACATGATGGCGTTCGCACATGCGCACTTGGTGCAAATTGTCTTTGCTATATGTGTAGTGTTGACTTACCACGCATCGTATGAACATCATCTACATTTCGTAATTTTATATTGTTCGTGCTGTTATTAAAAATTGTATTTGAGCTAAAGAATTACTGAAAATGTGAATTTAGCGTAATTTTTCAACGTTTTTTATGCAGAGAAAAGACACAATTTTATGTAATACAATAGATTTGTTCAGGTCGCGGTAGCTATAGGTCATTGACCAAGCCCTTACAAGCAAATAATCCATCCATAAAGTCATGACCGTAATCCCTTTTCGGGTTTGACGGAAACTTTTCTACAAATTGCATGCATACATATGCTCACGACTATATTCCCCGAGGGGGTAGTCAGAGATATTCTGAAACCTCAGAACATCCACGTTTCACCAGTAGTACCGAAACTCAGTCCAGTGTGACGGGGGGTGAGCCCGTCGCCACTTATAATGGACAGTGGGTACAATACCTGCCTCGAAATTGAAGCATGCAGGTTTCCTCACGATGTTTTCCTTCACCGAAAAGCCAGTGGTGTTACAAATCGTACATAAATTCCGAAAAACTCATTGGTACGAGTCGGCCTGGACGGGGATGGAACCATCGCCTCCTGCACGGCAGGCAAGGTTACTCGCCACTGGACCACCACGGCTTCTACAACTTTCAACTACATTATTAAGAATGACGTAGGGCTGTGCAATATATTTCAATTTAATCTATACCTTACTTCACAGGCGGAAGGCGTAAAATCCCGTCTATCAGCTCTTGCAGCCGCTGCAGAACTGGAAGCTGATGCCCTAAGGTCTCGTATAAGAGACAAGCAGGACGCCAGCCAACAGAGACTGGAGTCGCATCTACAAGCCATCAGGGAGAAGGCTACCGGCCCGAGGCAGGCAGTGAGTATAACACAATGTCAAGTATTCATATACCTAACTAGTCGAGTTACTCATATTTTGTGGCACAAACCAGTGAGATTCCACAATAAGAAGTCCAGTGACTTCTACATAGTTATAGGCCGTTGCACTGAGCATATATATACATACATACATACACTGACATACGCCCAGGGTGCACCGGCCTTTGACTATTTATATGTGGACTGGTTACGCGTGTAATTCTACTAACAAACAATTCTGTCACTTTTTGCGGGGGGCGAGGTAACATGAAATCCGCAACTTTGGATTTTATTCCCCATAACTTTAGATTCTAATTTTGAATGTTAAAAATCATGAAAAGTAGTCTCGTGTGAACCCCAAACGTTCTAAGTTCGAAGTTATTATTTCGCAATTATAGGCTGTCTCGTTTAGTGATAAGGTGTAAAATTGAATGTAAATGCACAAGATCAATTGTGCTTATACCGTGGCAGAGGGGAAATGCTACCGCAAGGCTAGTCCTTATAATAATTAGTCAAATGCACCGGCACAGAAAAAAAATAAAGCATAGCATATAGGGTCCTTCTTAATATGCTGACACTTTTTTAAGCGGATGCTCAGACCATCATACTAAACAATTTTCTCTATGGCACCAACATCGAAATCGCAAAAAAAATCAGTTGTTCCCATACAAAACTGCAAACCTACTCGATACAAATGTATAGGACAGCAGATTTTTTTTTCGCGATTTTGATGTTGGTCCTATAGAGAAAGTTGTTTAGTTTGAAGGTCTAACCACCCTCTTTAAAAAGTGTCAGCATATTAAGAAGGACCCTGTATGCTAACGACTATATTCCCCGAGAGGGAGTAGTCAGAGATATACCGAAAACTTGAACATCCTCATGTCATTAGTAGTACAGAAGCCCTGTCTAGTGTGACGGGGAGTGAACCCGTCGCCACTTATAATGGACAGTGGGTACAATACATGCCTCGAAATTAAAGCATGTAGGCTTCCTCACGATGGCGTTACAATTCGTATATAACTTTCGAAAAACTCATTGGTACGAGTCGGCCTGGACGGGGATCGAACCATCGCCTCCTGCACGGCAGGCATAGTTACTCGCCACTGGTTCTCTATTCAAAATATCGCTGTCTACACTTGGAGAATATATTCCTGAGCATAATTATACAACGTGGTAATGAATAAGCGCAAAACCTCATATACCTCAACTGATTCGCATTTTAAGTTTTGAGGCAAAAATGATTTGTTATCATTTCAGCAATGAATGAAAGCGCTAACGAACTCATGGATACATTTTAAGAATCTTGTTTTGGTTGTAAGAAGGGTGAGTGTGGGTTGCTATCAGGTTCAATAAATTTTAGATTTTACAAACAAATTATTTAATATTTTGAACAAAATTACCTATGTTGAAACCATGATAATTCAATTCTTCTCTCGATTCTAAACAAACAACTTTCTAGTTTTGCGTTAATTCATTAACACGTTGTATATTTGTATAATAATTTACTCACTTCAATACAGACGACATCTGAAAGTCAAGATCAGAACGCGAAGGAAGAAAAAGAATTGCAAGAAGAAGCTGAAAGAATAGAACAGGAGAGAAAAGAGCGAGAGAAGCAGAAAGCAATAAAGAAGAAAGCTAGGAAAATAAAACAGAAGTTACTATCTACGTAAGTTTACTGATTATTGTGCCGTTTGTCCAGTCACAGAATATAGGGTCTTATACAGGGTCCTTCTTAATATGCTGACACTTTTTAAGGAGATGATCAGACCATAAAACTGAACCACTTTCTCTATGGGACCAACATCAAAATCGCAAAAAAATCAGCTGTCCCATACATTTGGCTCAAGTAGGTTTGCAGTTTTTGAATGGGACAGCAGATTTTTTTTCGCGATTTCTATGTTGGTGCCATAGAAAAAGTTGTTCAGTTTGACGGTCTGATCATCCCCTTAAAAAAAGTGTCAGCATAATAAGTAGAACCCTGTATATTATCCTGGCGAATTTTAGGGGATGATCAGACATCCAAACTGAACTTTCACTATGGAACCGAAATCGAAACAGCAAAAAAAAATGTTCGACCCAAATATATGGAACAGCATATTTTTTTGTAACCTAGTTAAGATTCCTCCTATTAAAGGAGGATGTATGGGTTAGTCCACCACGCGAGCCCAATGCGGATTGGTAGACTTCACATACGCATCAGAATCTCTTCTTCACCGTATGCAGATTTCCTCACGAGATTTTCCTTCACCGTTTCCAATCTAATTGTGTCTCTTTCATTACAGCGGAAACGACGCATCGCTATACGAACAACAACCAACATTCGACCCACTCCATTCCGCCACAAACAAAATGTATAAAGTTATCAACCAACTAACAAACTTACTAGCACCTCTAATCGACGAAAACACAAACAAACACGACACCAACATTATGGAACAAGAAAACAAAATCAAAACAAAAAATAACACAATCGTCAACGGAAACGATATAGAGAAAAAGAAAAAAAGATCCAAAAAATCCGAAGAAAAAGAAATTAATAACACTTTAAATAACAATAAAGTAGAAACAGAAATAATAATGCAAGAAGAAACTAATAATAGGAAAAGAAATAAGAAGAATAAGAAAGAAATTGATAATAGGAATGGAAATGATAAACCTAAGCTTAGTAAAACGAGCTCTGTTTGTAGTTCATTGAGTGATATGAGTAAAGCGAGCTGTAAAAGCGATAGGAAATCTAGGGTTGTCATCGATATTAACTATTTGGAGAGGCTTTTGAATGAATTGCATCGGATGGTCGACAAATTTGATAAGGTATGGTTTTCCTTTGGTTATTTTCTTATCTATACTTCATTCCAAATAAGGACAAAGAGATTTTCCGATTCCTATTTAGCTTGCTGGGCAATTCTGATTCGCAAATATACTTTATTTATCTGAAAGATATAATATCCGACATATCTTGGACGGTACTTAAGCTGTTCTAAGAATAAGTGAGAGAGTGTTTCAATGCTCTGTTTCTGTAATTCAAAATAACCTTAAAATTTCGTTGCTATTTGGAATGGAGTATAGATGTTAGTCTTTACAAACGTAAGTAATGCAAACATTTTACAGATGTGTTACTAGGGTTGCCACGTGATTTTTTCACTAAAACCGGACAGAATCGTTGAAAAAAGCCGGTCATTTAGGTTCCAAGGTAGGAACTATTCGTACTTTGCCGATGTATCTGGGCTATTGGAACTAGCTAGAACGAATGTTCGCGTCCCGATAAAATGCTTTAAGGTGGTTGCAGAGTTATCAATTTCATACAAAAGTTTGACGCATAATGCGCGTAGACGGTATTAATAACAGTAATATTTTATATATGGAAAAATTGTTTAGAAAATGATGCCGCGTATTAAATAACATTTTAAATTTATGATATAATTACGAAGATATAAAGCTTTGAAATTTTCTATGGATAAGTTCAAAACTTTATACCTTCATTATTATATTATAAATTGCAAATTTTATTTGATACGTTGCATCGAGATTTTCTAGACTATTTTATATACAAAACATTACTTTTAATTGTATCGTCTACGCGTATTATGCATCAAACTTTTGTATGAAATTGACAACTCTGCATCCACCTTAAATACTTTGTAAATTTAATCAAAATCGGAGCGTTTTTCTACATTGTACACACGGCGACACATCAAGCTATACAAAACCATTATAAGCTGGCCGCGCGTAGGAAGAGAAATGTATAACGTCGCGCGCCCCGCTTATGTTGGTTTTGGTGTCGCCGTTTGTACATTAACTCTCTCGCTTACTCGCTATTAACAGTCTGACGGCGTGTGAAACTTGTGAAACAGTTCCTACCATTTCATTGACAAAAAGCCTAAGCCAGACGGGCCGAACGTGTTTATACAGGGTGAAATTGATATCATTAGCATCCTTTAAAATTAAGAGTCGACCCATCAAACTGAACAAATTTTACTATTGGAGCAAACTAATCGGAGCAAAAAAAATCTGCCGTTCCATACTAAAATGCAATGCCTACTCGACTCAAATGTGTGTAACAGCTGATTTTATTTTTGCTCCGATCGGTTTGCTCCCATAGTAAAAGTTGTTCAGTTTGATGGGTAGACTCTTAGTATGCTAATGATATCAATTTCACCCTGTATTTGGCCGGACAGGACCGTAGCCAGACGCGTGGCAACCCTAGTGCGTCAGTATGTTGAGTTTAGGTTTACCAGCAATAATTTTACTAAATATCTTGGACACTTCAAAAGACTAATTTATTTATTCATATTTCAGTCGTCAAAAGAAAATGCGCTGCCGCAAAAAGTTGTCGGACTAAAAGTGCTCGGTCAACTGTTGGCTGTCGCGGCGGAAAGGGACGACTTGACCTCGCAGTTCTCTACCAAGTAAGTTGATCATCATCATCATCATCATCATCATCAGCCCATCATCGTCCACTGCTGAACATAGGCCTCTCCCAAGGCGCGCCACAAAAACGCCACAAAAAAGTTGATCATCATCAGCCTCTATTCAATATACAGGGTGTACAGGCTTTGTCTCTATAATGAAACTTTGATGATCTGAAGCATCCCTTAAAATATGTAACGCCATTTGAGTTGAATTCATGTATAAGATGATCAGACCATTAAACTAAACTGGTTCGAGGGGACTTATATGAAAAACCTAGTGATTCCGATGAAATCTAGCCCTCTAGCAAAGCGTTACAACATAATCTTAACTATTATAAAACTGTAACATACAGAAGTGTGTCTGGTCATTGAAGATATTTACAAAAAATAGATTACGATATGGTTTTTAGGTATCCCGGACTCCAAATCAACCTTTTTATCATTTTTGTCAGTCTGTTTGTCTGATTGTTTGTATGTTTGTAACATCATCACGCAAAAACTGAAACTGAACCACTTTCACTATGGAGCCTTCTTAAGGAAACGCGAAAAAAAACTGTCCCATACTGCTGTACCTACCCGACTCAAATGTATGGGACAGCTGGTTTTTTTTTCGCATTTCCTGAGGTAGGCTCCATAGTGAAAGTTGTTCAGTTTGATAGTCTGAGTTTACCGTTTCAGTATTTGCTTGGCTGTCACTTACACCCTGTATATTATTAAAATACTTAATTAACATCAACTACAATCGTATTTTAATGTCATGTTGACAGACCAAGGGTCAGTATTCTAGAGATTTGGTCAGTAATTTGAGAGGGTTTTAGTGAGTAAAATCAGTATTTTTGGCCATGGAATCAGTTTCCACCCCTGCACCCGTCTCACCGCCTTTGACTAATTATTATAAGGACTAGCCTTGCGGTAGCATTTCCTCTCTGCCACGGTATAAGCACAATTGATCTGGTGCATTTACTTTCAATTTTACACCTTATCACTAAACGAGACAGCCTATAATTGCGAAATAATAACTTCGAACTTAGAACGTTTGGGGTTCACACGAGACTACTTTTCTTGATTTTTAACATTCAAAATTAGAATCTAAAGTTATGGGGAGTAAAATCCAAAGTTGCGAATTTCATGTTACCTCGCCCCCCGCAAAAAGTGTCAGAAATGTTTGTTAGTAGAATTACAATGGGTAACCAGTCCATATAATAATTAGTCAAAGCTCACAGCTGACTAACAGCGTCCCCCCGCAGGTGTCTCACGACGTGCGTGGAGGTGGTGGGTCGCGTGGTGGGAGCGCACTCGCTCGGCGCCGCGCACTTCCTCTCCACCAACACCGCCGTGCACATGGTCAAGCTGCTGAGCGCACAGCTGGTGAGTATATATACACACAATCACAATCGGGACCTCTGCCCACTCTTCTCACTTCTGGCGTCTACAGACACTACAGGCACATACCAGGCCGATTCTCACCGATCCCAGCTACCCAATCCGCCGCGTAGCCCCAGCAACGTCCTATGCCGAGGTCCGTACCCCCCGGGGGTGCCCCTAGGTCGGTTGCTTAAGTTTATTCAATTGGCTCGGTGACCCTTCTGGTCCCTCCAATAGTCCGCAGTAAAAAGCAGTAAATGCTCCCTGAGCAAAGCTGTAAACGTCATTCCAAAAAAAAAAAAACAATCATAATCACATTCAAAATCAGTCACAATCATAATCACAGTCACATTTACAATCAGTCACACTCACAATCATACAGTTACGTTCACAATCAGTCACAATTATAATCACAGTTACGTTCACAATCAGTCACAATTATAATCACAGTTACGTTCACAATCAGTCACACTCACAATCACACTTACTTTCACCATTATAATTACAGTTACGGTCACAATCAGTCACAATCATAATCACAGTTACGTTCACAATCAGTCACAATTATAATCACAGTTACGTTCACAATCAGTCAAACTCACAATCACACTTTCACCATTATAATTACAGTTACGTTCACAATCAGTCACAATCATAATCACAGTTACGTTCACAATCAGTCACACTCACAATCACACTTACTTTCACCATTATAATTACAGTTACGTTCACAATCAGTCACAATCATAATCACAGTTACGTTCACAATCAGTCACACTCACAATCACACTTACTTTCACCATTATAATTACAGTTACGTTCACAATCAGTCACAATCATAATCACAGTTACGTTCACAATCAGTCACACTCACAATCACACTCACAATCACACTTACTTTCACCATTATAATTACAGTTACGTTCACAATCAGTCACAATCATGATAACAGTCACATTTATATTCAGTCATACTCAAAATCACACTCACTTTCTTAATCAGTCACAGTCACTTTCAGAATCAGTCGCTCGCATTCACAATAAAAGGATATATACAGGATATAAACTTAAATGCGTTACATACTTTAACTTTAGACTATCAGACAGAAAAACCTGGATTTTTTAGACTTAAGAACTGATATATTTTCTTTATCTCATTCGAAACGGACTATATTGCGAGTAAAAGCTTAAATTATATAGCTAACGCCATCTAGCGAATGTCACAACTACTCACAACAAGGACAAGTTACATGTGTTGGCTGTGTTTTACATTATCTTTGTAGTTACGTTGGTATACAAATAGTGGTAATAGATGGCGCGACTGTAGTTACGCACGTAGGGATATAGGTGGCGCAACTAGTAACGTTTTTTATTAATTTCAGCTACTAAAATATTTTTACTACATTCATAATATAATATACGGACAGTTTTTTAAGGCGATGACCAGACCATCAAATTGAACAACTTTCATTATGGAATCATCATCGAAATCACGAAAAAAAATCTGCTGTCCCATACATTTGGCTTGAGTAGGTTTGCAGTTTTGTATGGAACAGTGGATTTTTTTTCGTGATTTCGATGTTGGTGCCATAGAGAAAGTTGTTCAGTTTGACGGTCTGATCAATCCCTTAAAAAAGTGTCAGCATATTAAGAAGGAACCTGTATACCGGATGTTTTTTTTTACCGTTCCGAAAGTTTCAGGAGTGGTTCAGACCATAAAACTGAACAACTTTTAATATGAGAGCAAACTTAAATTCCAAAAAAAATTCTTCTATACTAAACTGCAATGTCCGCTCGACTCAAATGTATGAAACAGCAGATTTTTTTTTACGAATTCAGTTTTGCTTCAAAAGTAAAAGTTGTTCAGTTTTATGGTCTGAACCACCCCTGAAATTTTCGGAACGGTAAAAAAAATCACCGGTATACAGGGTGTAAGTTGACGCCTAGCAAATACTGAAACGGTGAACTCAGACAATCAAACTGAACAACTTTCACTATGGAGCCTACCTCGGGAAACGTTTAAAAAATCAGCTGTCCCATACAAAACTGCTGTACCTACCCGTCTTAAATCTATGGGACAGCAGATTTTTTTCCGCGCTTCCTGAGGTAGGCTCCATAGTAAAAATTTATCGGTTTTATGCTTAGACTACTTATATGAGGACAAGTTGCGCGTATAATTCTACTAACAAACTTTTCTGCCACTTTTTGCAGGGGGCGAGGTAACACGAGATACGCAACTTTGAATTTTATTCCATTAGTTAAGATTCTAATTTTGAATGTTAAAAATCATGAAAAACAGTGTCGTGTGAACCCCAAATGATCATAAGTTCGAAATTATTGTTCCGCAATTATATGCTGTCGCGTTTAGTGACAAGGTATAAAATTGTATGTAAATGCGTAAGATCTTTTGATCTTGAACGCAGAGGGGAAATGCTAAGGCGAGGCGGTTCCGTAAATAATTCGTCTATGGTTTTATGGTCTGAGTTCACCGTTTTAGTATTTGCTAGGCTGTCACTTAAACCCTGTAGTGTTTTGTTTGGCATATTCCAATTTTCTTTTACGGCCAATTCGGCCAAACCATAAATGTCATACACATTTCATACTAATTCTGTCAATAAACAAAAATACACCCTTCTCAAACTTTTTCTATCAGCAAACGGAAAAGGGGTAAAAACATTTTCCAGCCAGTTTGTTTTGATGTGTCCTTCAATCAGAAATCGTCAACATTTCACAAAGTTTCTCAATCTTATTAGTTGAACTGAATTGGGTTTACTACTTTCTGTTTTTATTTTTGTTCTACAGATTGGGGTAAAAGTTTCGAGATTGTTTTTGTAATAGATTTGTACCTATGATATATACAACGTGTTAATGAATAAGCGCAAAACCTCATACACCCCAACTGATTTATAACTAAATAATAAGATTGAAACAATAATTTCATTATTTTGATAGTTAAAATATAAAGTTATTCGCATTTTAAGTTTGTAGGCAAAAATGATTTGTTATCATTTTAGAAATGAATGCAAACGCTAACGTGCTCGTGGATACATTTTAATAATCTTGTTTTGGTAGTAAATAGGGTGAGAGTGCCCGAGCGGTGGGTTGACATCGAGTTCAGTAAATTTTAAATTTTACAAACAAATTAATTAATATTTTGAAAAAATTTCCCGTGTTGAAAACATGATAATTCGATTCTGCTCTCGATTCTAAACAAACTACTTTCTAGTTTTGCGTTAATTCATTAACACGTTGTATAAGTCTATACAAGGTGTTTCAATAATACAAATAAAGATTTACGGGGGTGGTTTAGACCATCAAACTGAACAACTTCCACTATGGGACCAATATCAAAATCGCGTCGCCATTAGATTTGGTCGCTCAGGTTTGAGCGCTCTTTAAAACCATTAATTTGTTGAAACAATATTTTGTTGACTTTCAGAGCTAGATGGAAATCCCTTTAGGTTCTTTTAGGACCTACACTTTTTTAGACCTTGTCAAAGGTCGTTTAGGTATTATGATTCTTAGACAATTTGGATATTAGGCTTTCTGATAGCATAGCATATGCTCAGGACTATATTCCCCGAGGGGGAATTCAGAGATATTCTGAAACTTCAGAACATCCACATTTCACTAGTAGTACCGAAACTCTGTCCAGTGTGACGGGGAGTGATCCCGTCGCCACTTGTAATGCACAGTGGGTACATTACATGCCTCGAAATTGAAGCATGCAGGTTTCCATACGATGTTTTCCTTCACCGAAAAGCCAGTGGTGTCACAAATCGTACATAAATTCCGAAAAACTTATTGGTACGAGTCGGCAGGCAAGGTTACTCGCCACGGATAAAGAAGGAATATGTTCAACGTACAGACACGCCTATTCAACTTGTATTGTGTACCATATCTTATCTTAACTATTAGAAAACTGTAACAGAAGTGTGTCTGTACACTGAAGATATTTACACGAAAAAGATTACGATTTGGTTTTTAGGTATCTCGGACTCCAAATCAACCTTTTTTGTCCGTCTGTTTGTCTGTTTGTTTGTATGTTTGTAACAGCATCACGCAAAAACTACTGAACCGATTTTGATGAAACTGTTTTTGTTTGATAACTTATGATCAGACCTAAAATCTGGTATATTATTTGTGCGGACAAAGTCGCGGGTTAACTCTAGTAAACTATAAAGGTCTGAACCCTACACGCGACGCTCCGGTACGGTAGCGAGTGGGTGGCGCCCTAAAAGCGGCGCTAATGCATATCGCACGTTGACATAGTCTAGTTCACTCTACCACTTGACGAAACCTTCCCGACTTGTAGTTGATTGAAAGTTTAGGATTATACAACGTGTTAATGTATAAACGCCAAACTAGAAAGTAGATTGTTTAGAATCGAGAACAGAATCAAATTATCATGTTTTCAACTGAACTCGATCTGAACCCACCGCACAGGCACACTCACCCTACTTACTACGAAAACAAGATTCTTAAAATGTATCCATGAGCACGCTAGCGCTTTCATTCATTGCTGAAATGATAAGAAAAAATTTTTGCCTGAAAATTTAACACGCGAATAACTTAAAATTTTAAGTATCAAATTAATGATTTTATTGTTTCAATATAATTATTTTGCTATAAATCAGTTAGATTAGAGTGTATGAGGTTTTGCGCTTATTCATTAACACGTTGTATAGGGTTCAACTTAATATGCTGACACTTTTTTGAGGGGATGATCAGACCATCAAACTGAATAACTCTCTATGGGACCAACATAGAAATCGCGAAAAAAAAATCCGCTGTCCCATACATTTGGCTCGAGTAGGTTCACAGTTTTGTATGGGACAGCTGATTTTTTTTTCGCGATTTCGATGTTGGGCGCATAGAGAAAGTTGTTCAGGTTGATGGTCTGATCATCCTCTTAAAAAACTGTCAGCATATTAAGTTGGACCCTGTATAAAGCGAAGTGTGATCCTATTTTCAATATTAACCAGTTAAAGTCAATGAATATCTATCAACCCACAGAAACATATACGGGGATACGACGGTTTTTAAGGGGAAAAATTACAATAAGTCGTGATTTACAAAAGCGAAATGTGATATATATGAAAAGACTTAGCATAATTATGCTAAAGAGGTTGTACCCGTTAGCACGCTTCATACAAACGAAGTTTAATTCTATTTTGATTATAAACCAATTTATTTCGATGCAGTTTTTAAACTCGTTTTAGTAACTAATATACTGAGTCTTTCTTAATATGCTGACGGTTTTTTCAGGGGATGATCAGACCATCAAACTGAACAACTTTCTCTATTGGACCAACATTGAAATCGCAAAAAAAAATCTACTATGCCATACATTTGGCTCGAGTAGGTTTGCAGTTTTGTATGGAGGAGTAGATTTTTTTTGCGGGTTCGATGTTGATCCCATAGAGAAAGTTGTTCAGTTTGACGGTCTGATCATCCCCTTAAAAAAGTGTCAGCATATTAAGAAGGACCCTGTATACAGGGTGTAAGGGACAGCCCTCCGCAAACTGAAACGGTGAACTCGGACCATCAAACTCAACAAATTTCACTATGGAGACTACCTCTGGACCAGCGAAAAAAATTTACTGTCCCATAAATTTGAGTCGGGTAGGTAGAGCAGTTTTGTATGGGACAGCAGATTTTTTTTCGCGTTTCCGAAGGTTGGCTCCATAGTGAAAGTTGTTCTGTTTTATGGTTCGAGTTCACCATTTCAGTTGTCGGAGGGCTGTCCCTTACTTCCTGTATACTGGTGTTACAAAAGTAAAAATAAAAATTTAAAACTTTTAAGGGGATGGTTTAGACCATCAAACTGAACAACTTTCACTATGGGACCAACATCGAAACCACGAAAAAAAAATCACCTGTCCCATACATTTAGCTCGAGTAGATTTGTAGTTTAGTATGGAACATCGGAATTTTTTTTCACGATTTCGATGTTGGTCCCATAGTGAATGTTGTTCAGTTTGATGTTCTAAACCACCCCCTTAAATGTTTATTAGTATTTTTGTAACACCTTGTATTATGTATTCCATTATATGCTAAACAAAACAATATACCGGATGATTTTTTTTTATCAATGATGTGTCAGCATATTAAGAAGGACCCCCCGTATATTCAATCTGAAGGATGTAGGCACGATCAATTAAAGTAATTTTGTATAGTACATCGCACGTATACAACGTGTTAATGAATAAGCGCAAAACCTCATATACCCCAACTGATTTATAACAAAATAATTAGATTAAAACAATAATTTCATTATTTTGATACATAAAATTTAAAGATATTCGCATTTTAAGTTTTCAGGCAAAAATTATTTTTCATCATTTCAGCAATGAATGAAAGCACTAACGTGCTCATGAATACATTTTAAGAATCTTGTTTTGGTAGTAAGTAGGATGAGTGAGCCCGTACGGTGTGTTGAGATCGAGTTCAGTAAATGAAAAATTTTACAAACAAATTATTTAATATTTTGAAAAAAATTACCTACGTTGAAAACATGATAATTCGATTCTGCTCTTGATTCTAAACAAACTACTTTCTAGTTTTGCGTTAATTCATTAACACGTTGTACTGCATAGAATTCAATCTCAAAATGCAAAACTTTTATTTTTGGCTACCGTATATTATAAAACCCAAAACCGTTTCGCACACGTTTTATTTTTTTATATCTTATTGAGGGCTATAACGAAACTGCTAATTAGGAGTCAACGGGCTTTTTATACAAATTCTGCTTCGGAAAAAAAAATCTAAAATACTTTTTTTCTCAATTCGGATGCTTATCTTTCCATACGGGCAGATCTTACAGACCGCTTAGTACAGTCCCCATCAGATATATCGTAGCCTTTGACAAATTATTATAATGACTAGCCTTGCGGCAGCATTTCCCCTCTGCCACGGTATAAGCACAATTGATCTAGTGCATTTACATTCAATTTTACACCTTATCACTAAACGAGACAGCCTATAATTGCGAAATAATAACTTCGAACTTAGAACGTTTGGGGTTCACACGAGACTACTTTTCATGATTTTTAACATTCAAAATTAGAATCTAAAGTTATGGGGAATAAAATCCAAAGTTGCGGATTTCATGTTACCTCGCCCCCCGCAAAAAGTGGCAGAAATGTTTGTTAGTAGAATTACACGCGTAACCAGTCCACATATAAATAGTCAAAGATCGTAGCATACAATACAAGGTGGTCAAATATTTCTAAGCAGTGCTAATTTTCAATGAATTCACTAAAGTAAATGTTGCCAATTATATCTAAACGTGTATTCTGTCATAAATATCTAAACATAATTTTCAATAATTTCTTTACAATGTTATTTAAAATTGAAATGGATAATAACGGAATAAGGTATTTATTCCTACGCTCGCTGCTCAGGTGTTTATGATCATCCTGACTGCATAGATACATTTGATGTTCTAGGCGTTCAGATGTTTTTGATTGGTTATGTGCTTAGACGAATTATATACGGACCCGCCTCGCCTTAGCATCTTCCCTCTGCCAATATGCAAGATCAAAAGATCTTACGCATTTACATACTACTTCATACCTTATCACTAAACGCGACGGCCTATAATTGCGGAACAATAATTTCAAACTTATGACGTTTGGGGTTAACACGACACTGTTTTTCATGATTTTTAACATTCAAAATTAGAATCTAAACTAATGGAATCAAATTCAAAGTTGCGTATCTCGTGCTACCTCGCCCCCCGCAAAAAGTGGTAGAAGAGTTTGTTAGGAGAATAACATGCGTAACTTGTCCTCATATAAGTAGTCTAAGGCTATGTGTAAAGAAATTATTGAAAATGAGAACTGCTTAGAAATATTTGACCACTATGTATGCTATGATATATCTGATGGTGACTGTACTTCAATCTCCTAAATTAGGATTCTTTAGGTGACCGTGTTGTCAATAATTTTTTCTCAAAATTGGTTTTTTGTGCAAAAATAACGTGCTGTCGAACGTTGTGAATTCGGTGCCATTGTGAAAATTGTTTTTAATTCAATGCATTATTTTAATTAAGAAGTACATTGTGTTTTGTTAATGGATTTTGCTTTTTAAAATTACTAAAGAAGTGTTATCTTTCTCGAAAAATGAGTTTTATGTATTTGAGATTAAGTATAATGTGAAGAATATATTTAAATCGTGATTAATCTGGCTACACGGAAAAAATCTAGTATATGTTGCAATTTATTTTAGCAAACTTTACTAGAAAATATTTGGCTTCACTAGAAAATTTGTAGACAAATAAAAAAAAAAATGTTTGATGTATACAATGACAATTCAGGACACATTACTAGTTAAACAACAATTATTTCCTAACTAGAGGTCGGATTCTGCCGGTCATTCCAGGGCCGCATTCAAATTCAAATCCGAATAACTTGTGACTCGCAATAAATACAATACAATACAAATGTTAATATGGACCCTCTTTTAGAAATTATAATGTGACAAAGAATGAAAGACAGAAAACTGATCTCCTAGACATCAAATCTCTGTGAAAACTAGCAAATAAGCGTACTCTTCAACAAAATAAACCTTCAAACTCATTCGCAATCAATTTATGAGAGATTTCTGACTTATGGTAACGAAATATTATGTCCGATTGACATCACGATTTACGACAATTCATTTTCAACATTGCTTTAATTATGTTTAGGCAAGCCCCTTCTGTTAGTCAGGTAACAGTAAAAAAAATGCTTCAGGACTGTCAGAGCTGAAATATGACGGCGTTACTCTAACATCCTCTACTGTGTGTAAAATTTACTAACATTGTAAATTTTTCATTATCTCTCGAATTCACATTTTTAAATAAAATAGGGTCCATGTCCACATGACAACAATGGAGCGGCCCTGGAATGACCTCTGGTCCTAACATAGTACGGACATGTCCTATTATGTCATGTTTATCAAATAGGCCCCACAAGTAACCTATCCTGCCGTGCAGGAGGCGATCGTTCGATCCCTGTCCATACCGACTCGTACCAATGAGTTTTTCGGAATTTATGTACGATTGGTAACACCACTGGCTTTTCGGTGAAGGAAAACATCGTGAGGAAACCTGCATGCTTCAATTTCGAGGCATGTATTGTACCCACTATTAATTATAAGTGGTGACGGGCTCACCCCCCAGCACTCCACATCAACTCCACATCACACTGGACAGAGTTTCGGTACTAATGATGAAACGTGGATGTTTAGAGGATTCAGAATATCTCTGACTACCCCCCTCGGGGAATATAGTCGTGAGCATATGTATGTATGTCTGTGGCTTATTGAGGCGGCTTGAAAATATTCTGACAGCATGCTGATCACTAACATGCCTCCACCAAATATAATAATGATTATCATGTATAATAATTTATATATCATAATTTATGATATACGTTCCATTAATTTTCTAAATTTGTTCATAACATTGAATACAGCGAACCGTTGTTAAAGCTAACTGGTTTTTTTTCAACACACATTTTTACACATAAAAATTGTTATTAAAACAAAGAATTTAAATTTTACAGTAACCGAGTGTTGATAATTGTTTAATTTTATTGTTTTTGGCGCCAAAACTAATTAGCTACTTGGAACTGTATAACCTTAACAGTCGCTTTCATTAACCAAGACCCATTGATGATATTTAAAAAAATCTTGTTTAAAAAAAAGATGGCTTGGGATTCTCATTGTGCCCAATAAAATGAATTTCTGAATTTTTAATCCGAGATAATAAAATGGACGCTGTTTTCGTTATTGTTTGCAATTAAAAAAAAGGTCTTATTGAATTGTAGATTTTAGAAATTATACCGGTTATGTATGCATTTTGGAAATTGTTTCTAATACAGGGTGAAATTGATATCATTACAGTCGGGACAATTTAAAAAGCCACATTTGACATCTATTGATACTTCATTAATCATAACCTTGTAACGGCGGGCATAGAATAATTTAATTTTTTTCGAAGTTAGAACTGTACAATTGCTTTACTTTTTTTATTACGATTACATATTTATTGTAATAATGACCAAAGAAGGTAATTTTACGATTTACTTTCACTAATAAACCATTCTAAACATAATAAACAGTTTCTGTTCCAAAGAACTGAACGTCGTTACAATGTTGCGTCTGTGAACCCTTTTCCTTTTTTAACACTAGGGATGTAACCCAAAAAAATCGATCCAACAAATCGCGATATTCACATATAATTCGATTCACGTATGTTTGAAATCCGTATCGATTCATTCGCTTTAATCGATGTTTTTAAGCAGGTCACCTCACTATGAAGCTTAAACTGACAGATGTCAAATGTGGCTTATTACATTGTCCCGACTTTAGCATCCTTTTAAACTGAGTCTACCCATCAAACTGAACAACTTTAACTATGGGAGCAAACCGACCTGAGCAAAAAAAAAAACAGTTATTGCATACATTTGAGTCGAGTAGGTATTGCAGTTTAGTATGGAAAAGCAGATTTTTTTTTCCCATGTTTACTAAAAATGTTTTAAATCTCGCTACAAAAGGTTGTACCTAAGCTAAGTTTCTTACCACTTCAAAGGGAATATCGTGAATTTAGAAGACCCTATAGCTCAGTCTGAACTTTCCTACTGTGCCGAGGGCAGCAGGTTCAAATCCTGCAAGGGGCAAATATTTGTATGATGAATATTTGTACTAGTCATGGATTTTTGTATCTATACAGGGTCCAACTTAATATGCTGTCCCATACAAAAGTGCAAACCTACTCTAGCCAAATCTTTGACTATTTATATGTGGACTGGTTACGCGTGTAATTCTACTAATAAAACATTTCTGCCACTTTTTGTGGGGGGCGAGGTAACATGAAATCCGCAACTTTGGATTTTATTCCCCATAACTTTAGATTCTAATTTTGAATGTTAAAAATCATGAAAAGTAGTCTCGTGTGAACCCCAAACGTTCTAAGTTCGAAGTTATTATTTCGCAATTATAGGCTGTCTCGTTTAGTGATAAGGTGTAAAATTGAATGTAAATGCACAAGATCAATTGTGCTTATACCGTGGCAGAGGGGAAATGCTACCGCAAGGCTAGTCCTTATAATAATTAGTCAAAGATTCTATATCGTTGTCTAGTCATCATAATACAAGTCCAGGCTGGATTATGTTACTTTAAATGGTACTAGATATTCTGTGGTACAATGTCCTGGACATTTATTATGTATTTATTTATGTACGAGTCTTGATTCAGGTTGGGTGAAATTGAGATATTGCTTTCAAGAAATATCGATGTTTGTAATTTGAATAACTAATAATTACCCGAGACAATATACAGTTAAGCTTTCAAAAATATTTGTATTGTGTAAATGTTTTAATCGTTTAGTATTTTCGTATATTGTGAGAAAAATATTTATTACCCGAATATGTGTAACATAAATTTAAGAATAAATTATAATAGTTATTGCAATCAGTAAGTTTGTATAAAGATTTTTAAGATAAGACGCGGGACCTGTCCAATTTTATGTTAATTACTCTTTATCTTTGACGCCATCTTGAATTCCTTATTTTGGAAACGTTTTGTTTTTAACTCTAGAGCATTCCAAAAGAAATGTCTTAAAAGGTAAACGTTTGTTAAGATATAAACAAAAACGAAAGAGTCACATTAAAACTGAAAGGTGAAACTAATTGATTTAAAAATGGAGAATATTCTTATTTCGACCCATGCTTGAGCCTGGCATAGTTACTTATCGCCATCTTAAAAATGTCATGATTTTGCGGCCATCCCATCCACAATGTAGAAGGTAGAAGGCATGAAATCAAATCGAAAATGTTTTTTGTTTATATCGCCTAAAACACCTCCAACTCCAGAAATTCGTAGTCAAAGTGATACTGTCGAGGTGTCGTGATATTCTATAATGTTTTACCACAAAACTGTTTTCTTTATTTTGACTACCTCTACTGTGCAATGATATGTATAACATGTAATTCTACATGTACAATTGTACAATTAGACAATATTACCGGTTTACTAAAACGCGTGCCTCTAAATAATGCATAAAGTTAAAATTGCGACTACTTTTTTTCATATTCATATTCATTTATTGGTTGCTTTCATGGGTACATAGGTTCTTATCACGTAAAGTAGTTCCAAGCATGAAACCCGGTCGGGCACTACAACATTTACACACACATACATACACATTTACATTTTCATGTAGTTGTTTAAAACTTTTTCACAAGATTTAGGCAAAGAAAGGTATACAGTTTTTGAGCTCGTTTTGAGGTTACTTTATAAGACATCCCTATTGGAGTGAATTGCAGTAGTTTATTGGGGTCCTAATTATTGTCGTCAAGGCGTACCATATTAGTTTTTTAAACTTTGAACGGCTTTTTTTTAATAGCTGCTTTATTTATTGTTATAATACTGGTTAGGATATTGAATTCAATTAATGAAATTATTTCTTGAACGCGTTTGTGTCAATTGAATTAAAAGTTATGGTGTCAAAAGAAATTGTAAGGTCGTTAATTGAACGAATTTGAATTTTAATCTCTGTAATTATAGGGTTTGTTTTTCGCAGTTTTGACCTTACCTCGTACGCGATAAAAGAGTTTTTGTTTTTACTACAAATCGATTTTTTTTACACAACGGTGTGAATGTCAAGTTAAGCCAAATATTAAGAAGATGTTTTCAAAATCTTTAGGTGAATCTTGATGCTTTGATTTTCAAACAAATTTTATTCTTTTTGGGAAAGCTTATACAGGGCCCTTCTTAATATGCTGACACTTTTTTAAGGGGATGATCAGACCGTCAAACTGAACAACTTTCTCTATGGCACCAACATCGAAATCGTAAAAAAAATCAGCACTTCCATACAAAACTGCAAACCTACTTGATCCAAATGTGTGGGACGGCTGATTTATTTTTCGCGATTTCGATGATGGTCCCATAGAGAAAGTTGTTCAGTTTAACTGTCTGACCATCCCCTTAAAAAAGTGTCAGTACATTAAAAAGGACCCTGTATAGTCGTGAGTATAATGCTATTCGCGAAAACCGTGGCGCCATCTATCTATCCCCTTGAAAAACGCTCATTGGGTAGTTACACGACTGCGGCCACGTGTAAACGAGCCTCGTCATAGGTCTGGCACCAGCATTACTTATTACCTCTGGGATCTTAAGCTAATGGTTCACGTCGCGTTTAGAGACATTTTTCAGTTAGAAAATATTGTTGTGATGATAATGTTTGGTGCTTTATAAAGATGTAGTATTTGTCTGAAGTGAAATAATATAATTATGTTTTATTTACAGGGTGTAACAAAACACCCTAGTAATACTTAAAGGGGTGGTTTAGACCATCGAACTGAACAACTTTTACTATGGAATTAACATCGAGAAAAAAAAATCTGCTGTCCCATACATTTTAGTCGAGTTTGTCGGGTCGGTCGGTACTGCTGTTGTGTATGGGAAAGCCGATTTTTTTTCTCGTTGTTGGCTCCATAGTGAAAGTTGTTCAGTTTGACGGTCTGAAGCACCCCCTTAAGTATTACTAGGGTGTTTCAACCGATTTCGACGTTGGTCCCATAGACAGTTCAGTATGATGGTCTGACCATCCACTTAAAAACCGTCAGCATATACAGTTAGACCGAAATGATAAAATTCCCTTTTCGTTAACAGGAAAAGGACCTCCAATCGGACCAAAAGGAGACTGACCTCTCTCGTCAGCTCAGCGACTGCCTCTCGATAGCTCTGGATTCGGTGCTCTGTTCTACAAGACTCTACATGTCCAACAGAGGGGGGGACGTGGAGCTGTTGGGCATGCTGCGGAACAGAGCACACACACTCATCAGGTTAGTGACACACAAATACACAGACACGCACACACCCACCCACACTCACACCTTGCTTCAACAGCTCAGCGACTGCCTCTCGATAGCTCTGGATTCGGTGCTCTGTTCTACAAGACTCTACATGTCCAACAGAGGGGGGGACGTGGAGCTGCTGGGCATGCTGAGGAACAGAGCACACACCCTCATCAGGTTAGTGAGAAACAAACAAACACACAGACACGAACACACCCCCATTATTTCGACAGCTCAGCGACTGCCTCTCGATAGCTCTGGACTCGTTGCTCTGCTCTACAAGACTCTATATGTCCAACAGGGGGGGGGGGGGGGGGGACAGAGCAAACGTTGGACCCTGTATAAAAACAGATCAGTCTTACAGATCACAACCCGCCGTAAGAAAAAATAAATAAAAAGGAATACAAAGCTATAAGACAAGATGAAAAAGTTAATATTGATTGATCTTATAGTATTGTGTATGGACCTCGAAATTTAAAAACTTTTGACATTTTTTTTTTCGTGCGGCGTGTTGTAATTTGTAAGACTTAGGTTTTTATATTAGAAATTTCGTACCTTACAACAATATCTAAACGGGTGTGGGGACTTGCCACAGATGTCAACACCCACATGTTATAGCAACGAAGCTAACAGATGGCGCTACGGTCGCACTCGCAAATGTGTACGTAAGATAACTTGCGACGTCACATTGGTAACCCGTTAGCCGCTACACATATGGTTCACAATCGTATACAAGACATGAAACGCGCAAGAGAAATAATCACAGAGATTCGATATATATACAAGGTCCAACTAAGATCTGTTGGACCACGGCCGGTCCCCAGGCTTCACATCTAGCCTGGCGGAAGATCTTCCCTTTTCACCGAGGAACCTTCCACAGTAGTTCCTCCACACGGGAATCTGTAATCTTTTTGGTAATTAAAAAGTCCCGGGGCTACAGTACTATTATGTTTTGTGCTCATGAACATGGTTTTTGGGGGTCTTTGTAGTTCGTTCTCAACAGTTACTGCAAGTTTTAAAATAAATTTTCGCAAGTTATATTCCAATATTATTACAGCTATTTATCTAACGGTATACGAAGGGGTGGCACAGTATAGTGTTACAAGTGGGCGCAGAAGACTCGATGCCAACTGCGTAAATATTTGTGATAGGTATCAAGTGACTCTACGTTTATTCGCGTCAAGTTCCATATGGGTGGACGCATATCTATCTGCGGCGAAGGAGGCTAACAAAACGAATTACCTTTTAATTCTTCTGACGATTCGTCCGATTCGCCGCGGATAAGTGTGCCATAGAATTTCATACAAATAATTCTAAAATTCTTTGCGTGAAGCTGCCCTTCGCTTCTGTGTTCTGTGCAGATACTATCACTTTGCCGACGTGCTATTCTATTTATATACTGCACCCCTAGAATGTATGGATTTGACATTAGCGATCGACAAAATGTTTCGATCGCTAATGTCAAATCCATACATTCTGTCATTCTCTACTAGCGTCAACGCCAATAGAATGTCACTTTGTCTAGGGGGGCTGGACATAAAGAGTCTATCTTGACCAGGACCTTACTCTGGCTTCAAAAAACCTCTTCTTCGATTTAGTAGTTGGGTGTGGGCGTTCGATCCAATCCTTAGCGGTGCTTTCACTTTCTACAGTTGTTTCAAAGAGCAAAGGAGGCGTTTCCAAAGAGCATTTAAAAATATAAATATGTAGATTGATTAGTAAATTTGACTAAAAACCTGTCAATGGCGGCGTTTTTCTTTTGGTTTTCTAGGGGATCGATAGATGGCGCTACGGTCTGTGCGAATAAAAGGTCAACATTTCAAAATGTGTTTCTTTAAAATAACAAAGATGATCAAAAAAGAAGCAACACGCCTTTTAATTGAATATTTAATTATTTACCAATCATTTTAATCGAAAATTTTAAAGTGTTTACGTCTGACATGGCTGTATGGGCACGATCCTTGGCCTTTAAAAAAAAGTCTGGCATACTCTTGACATGATTTTGACATGATCTCGCGAATGTCTATATGGAGCGATAAACATGCCATCTAAAAAACCAATTTTTAGGAACAAAATTTTAAAAAATGAAATGAAATCGCCTTAGACTACTTATATATACGGACCCGCCTCGCCTTAGCATTTCCCCTCTGCCAACGTGCAAGATCAAAAAATCTTACGTATATACATTCAATTTTATTCCTTATCACTAAACGCGACAGTCTATCATTGCGGAATAATAATTTCGAACTTATGACGTTTGGGGTTCACACAACACTGTTTTTCATGATTTTTAACATTCAAAATTAGAATCTTAACTAATGGAATAAAATTCAAAGTTACGTATCTCGTGCTACCACGCCCCCCGCAAAAAGTGGCAGAAAATTTTGTTAGTAGAACTACACGCGAAACTAGTCCTTAATAAGCCTAAGGAAATCGCTCATTTCAAGGTTTAAAAGGTGGGCTATGTACACACGGCGACACATCAAGCTATACAAAACCAATATAAGCTGGCCTCGTGACATAATACGTTATTCGGCCTACGCGCGGCCAGCTTATGTTGGTTTTGTATAGCTTGATGTGTCGCCGTGTGTACAGTTTGTTCATTGACTTACATTAAAACTTGGTAGTGTTGCCAGTAGAGAATATCGGATATTTTAGTCTGTTATACACTTTGACTAATTATTATAAGGACTAGCCTTGCGGTAGCATTTCCCCTCTGCCACGGTATAAGCACAATTGATCTTGTGCATTTACATTAAATTTTACACCTTATCACTAAACGAGACAGCCTATAATTGCGAAATAATAACTTCGAACTTAGAACGTTTGGGGTTCACACGAGACTACTTTTCATGATTTTTAACATTCAAAATTAGAATCTAAAGTTATGGGGAATAAAATCCAAAGTTGCGGATTTTATGTTAACTCGCCCCCCGCAAAAAGTGGCAGAAATGTTTGTTAGTAGAATAACACGCGTATAGCACACATATAAATAGTCAAAGGTTATGCATAATCGAACATCAACTGTCAATCAATTCAAAGCATCAAAAGTGGTATTTTTGGAGGTAACATGTTCAAATCAGTAGTAGAAATGCATCATTTGAAAGTGTGAGATTCAAAAATAGCACTTCGGCACGTCTTTCACATTGTAACCATCAGAATATTAAAACGCAAGATAAAATATCAATATCTAAATAAATTATTAAGATAAACAAAAAACCCGACTGCATAAAAAACCTATTAACTGAAAATAGAAAAACAAACTGTGTAATCGCTAATCAGCTATAACAACTTTGTTGGAGCTAATATAATTTGATTCTTATTAGGTAGGTATCAGCTTGTTTTTCTCTTTTCAGTTAATAGGTTTTTTATGCAGTCGGGTTTTTTGTTTATCTTAATAATTTAGTTTATTTCATACTTTTTAGTCTTGTGTCGAAACGAAAACATAAAAGTACTATAATAATTATATATTTGGAATCGTCTGTTTACTAGCTTTCATTTGATACCCATATTGTAATTTTTAACAAAAAAAAATTTTTTTATTCCCCCTCTCTTTTTTAATTTGTAGACGCCATCTTGAAATAATATACCCTATGTCACTCTCACAATTTTTACGAACTCAATAATACCTCATACGTTAAAATCTATCTAGCCGTTTAGGCTGTAGGTCGTGCCAAAGAAATAGACATACAAACATACATACGCTCGAAAAACATAACCCTCCTTCTGTCGCAGTCGGGTAAAAAACGAAGCTTCTCAAACGGTAACAATATTATGACGGTTTTATTTAGTTACGGACACGAAATCTAATTTGTCTAATGCACTTCCCCCCTCGCTTGTCATACGGGGAGGGGCGGTAAAAAATGTTAGTCGCTGATGTGTCGGGCTTTTTGAACCCTTTTTAGTGGAGGCGTGTTTGAAGAAAATTTTTGATGTATATCCTGAATAGATTAAAGGGTTGGTGATAAGGGAGGTATTGCAACAAAATCTGATATTTAGGGTCCTTCTTAATTTGCATAAGCAGAAGCATATCGCTTTTCTTACGAAGTGACCCAACTGACAATTAGAAGTTGTATCGATTTGTCTTATCGATGTATTGACATCTACCATTCACTAGTTATATAAAAATATTTCTTACTATAAAGTGATGTATTTTACTTCGAACTATTAGAGAGATTTTTGCTAGTTAATTAATAACTAGGACGTAAGCAGTTACGTCGAAACTAAATACTAATTAGAAGTAGAGTAGAGTAGAAGCTATAATAAAATATGTTTTCTTGACTAAAAGGATAAAATAATATAAACATTTATTTTTATTACTTTTCTGTAAGTTTGATCTCAAGAATCAAATGGTATTTCGCCATTATTTGTATAGTTAATTAAATGCGGATCCGCAGCGTTGGATCTAGCAGGCCGAAAAAGAGCTGGATCCAGTTGGATTGTTGGATGCTGGATCCAGCAATTGCAGTCCTAAAATTAAGAGTTACGTCACTTCGTAAGAAAAGCGACGTTATGCTCACGACTATATTCCCCGAGGGGTAGTCATTGATGTTCTGAAGCCACAGAACATCTACATTTCACTTGTACCGAAACTATGTCCAATTTGACGGAGAGTGAGCCCGTCGCCACTTGTAATGGACAGTGGGTACAATACATGAAATTGAAGCATGCAGGTTCCTTCACGATGTTGATAATGCGTGTAGGAATTATTCGCCTCTTACGACACTCATCTGGGTTGGTGTTATTAGAAGCAGGACACCACACTGTCAGATATTACGTTTGTTTAAATTTTGTAGATTGATTTTTTGCTTAGATCATTATAAATCATTCGAAAGATTGAACCTTTTGATAGACAGTGTTTGTGTACTGGCTGGTGAAACGTGGTTATTCAAAATACAGATTTCTAGAACATCTCAGACTTCCTTCACGTTTAATATAGTCGTGAGCACAATGTATGCATTAGGTCGATTAATAGCAAATTAAATATTCAACTAACAAACACCTGTACAAAGCACCTTACAACAATACCACCCCTTCAATCAGGATTAATTAAAAAAAACGTCACAAAATATTAACCCCCCTAAGTCCTAAACAGTAGGTGTCAAGACTCCAATAAAACGGGCCGTCTGTCCCACAGTCAGTCGTCTTTTGTTTAAGTTGACGGCTTTTAACCTATTGTCACTTTGTTTATTGAAGTTGACTTTTTAAACTCGAATTAATTATTCCATCACTTGTTAGACTTCATTATAACTTGGTGTTGTTATATCTAGAATAACACCAACCCAGATGGGTGTCGTAAGAGGCGAGTAACTTCTACACGCATCATCAACATCTCTGATAGTCCCGTCGTGTGGCGCACAGTTATTTATCTACAAAGTCTAAAGAAACGTAATGTCAGACAGTGTGGTGTCCGGCTTCTAATAACACCAACCCAGATGGGTGTCGTAAGAGACAACTTATTCCTACATGCACGCATCATCAACATCTCTGATAGCCCAGTCGCTTGGCACACAATGATTTCTAACTAAAATATGACGAGATGTGAAATTTTTCAGTCAATGAAACCTCAGAACATCCACGTTTCATTAGTACCGAAACTCTGACCAGTGTAACGGGGAGTCAGCCCGTAGCCACCTATAATGGACAGTGGGTACAAATACATGCCTCGAAATTGAAGCATGCAGGTTTCCTCACGATATTGATGATGTATGTATGTATATGCTCACGACTATATTCCCGGAGGGGGTAGTCAGAGATGTTCTGAAACCTCAGAACATCCACGTTTCATTAGTACCGAAACTCTGACCAGTGTAACGGGGAGTCAGCCCGTAGCCACCTATAATGGACAGTGGGTACAAATACATGCCTCGAAATTGAAGCATGCAGGTTTCCTCACGATATTAATGATGTATGTATGTATATGCTCACGACTATATTCCCCGAGGGGGTAGTCAGAGATGTTCTGAAACCTCAGAACATCCACGTTTCATTAGTACCGAAACTCTGACCAGTGTAACGGGGAGTCAGCCCGTAGCGACCTATAATGGACAGTGGGTACAAATACATGCCTCGAAATTGAAGCATGCAGGTTTCCTCACGATATTAATGATGTATGTATGTATATGCTCACGACTATATTCCCCGAGGGGGTAGTTAGAGATGTTCTGAAACCTCAGAACATCCACGTTTCATTAGTACCGAAACTCTGACCAGTGTAACGGATAGTCAGCCCGTAGCCACTTATAATGGACAGTGGGTACAAATACATGCCTCGAAATTGAAGCATGCCGGTTTCCTCACGATATTAATTATGCGTGTAGGAATTAGTCGCCTCTTACGACACCCATCTGGGTTGGTGTTATTAAAAGCCGGACACCACACTGTCTGATATTACGTTTGTTTAGATTTTGTAGATAAATAACCGTGTGCCACACGACATATGTTGATGATGCGCGTAGGATTTACTCGCCTCTTACGACACCCATCTGGGTTGGTGTTATTAAAAACCGGACACCACACTGTCTGATATTACGTTTGTTTAGACTTTGTAGATACTTAGAATGTACGTTTTCTTTAAAACTTAATCTTATTGATTTGTAAATACATATTAAACCCACAAGTAGAAATGATTAAAACTATCATAGCATTACCCTTCTGTAATCAATCGTATTGAATCTATAATCGCTTGTAATCTACAGACTA
This sequence comes from Agonopterix alstromeriana, assembly GCA_963924505.1. Classification (NCBI taxonomy): domain Eukaryota; kingdom Metazoa; phylum Arthropoda; class Insecta; order Lepidoptera; family Depressariidae; genus Agonopterix; species Agonopterix alstromeriana. Next base: position 12,072,681 of record OZ004684.1, read on the forward strand.
TCCGTGTCACATCGACAATCTCTTTATAGAGTAGTTTTGTGATAGAGGCGTTGGATTAACGCTTTGTGTGTCTCATGTTTGATGAAAAAAAACTAAAAAAAGGACATCAATAATTTCAAATACTTAGTTAAATATATAAATAAAAATTGATTAATTAAAATAAACTAACCTAACTAACAAATAAACCTACCTACTTTATTTTACCCCAAAAACATAAGCAACCATTTTTTTTGTTAGCCTATTTCATCCTACTGCTGGGTAAAGGCCTCCATCATACTCTTCCTCTCGTTCCTGTCTTGGGCAACCTCTGGCTATTAGTCATCAAATTTATCCAGGTCACCCCGCCATCTCTTCCTGGGTCGACCCGGACGACGGTGAACGTTTTCGGGGATCCGGGGCGTGATAGTCAAAGTCAAAGTCAAAATTGTTTATTCAAAATAATATCACATAGATAACTTTTTGACGTCATGTTTTTGAATCTACCACCGCGTCGGAAGGTGTTCCGTTGTAGAGAAGATGCGGCCAGAAACTTTACAACACACTTCTTTTAAACAAAACAAAATATACAAAGTACAATTACATAAATCCAATATTAAATTACATAGTGTAACATTGTCAAGACCAGACATAGACAGACATAGTTCTTGTCCATCTTTATTTTATCAGCCAAAATACATATTTATCATAAAATACTAGAGGCATAAAGTAAGGCGGTCTCATCGCTTTAAAGCGATTTCTTCCATACAACCTTAGTTAAGAGTTTTTATTATGGGTGATTCTTCAATAAGCCTCAAGAATTTTTTTTTTAAGTATAACCGATTCAATCGGTATCCAAACGACGTGGTGTCTTTTGACAGTTCTTAGCGATTCTACTTTTTAACATTTTGTTAATTAATTTCAGACAATGGATAATGACGATCACAGAAACAAAATATTACTTTTAAATTGCCTAGTCACAGTATAAGAAAGAGTATCTATAATAGTACTACATACAGTATGGACACTCCTTGCCTCCCACCAACTTTTTACCTCACCCCCTCTGGTTAACTCTTAAGGAAATACGTATTCCTGTCTCGCTCGCACTCCTTAGTATCGCACATCCTAAACTCTTCTTTAAAAATTTTCTCATTTGTATAAAATTACAGCTATCAGCTGACCGTGAGGTGTGGCCTAGTACAGTCATAATACGTTACTGATCTTGCATACGATACTTTGACTATTTATATGTGGACTGGTTACGCGTGTAATTCTACTAACAAACATTTCTGCCACTTTTTGCGGGGGGCGAGGTAACATGAAATCCGCAACTTTGGATTTTATACCCCATAACTTTAGATTCTAATTTTGAATGTTAAAAATCATGAAAAGTAGTCTCGTTTAGTGATAAGGTGTAAAATTGAATGTAAATGCAAAAGATCAATTGTGCTTATACCGTGGCAGAGGGGAAATGCTACCGCAAGGCTAGTCCTTATAATAATTAGTCAAAGATACGATATAATCAGAATCTTACACAATACCTCAGTTTATCATCCGTGTAACATTGACGTACCACGTAACTATTTCCTGGTACAATGTCGTATGTCGTGTAATCTCTGGGTCACATTAACTACTCTGCTCCAAAGGGTCGTCGCAACTTTATCCAGGTCCCATATGGACACAATGGGTCTGCATTGTCGCGCGCTCGCACATGTCGTGTTTACTGTACGTGCGAGCGAGTCTATTCACTAGGTGCAGTCAGCTATACAAGTCGATTTGATTTCATTTTTGACAAAAATGTTTTGAGAAGAGATGACCAAAGAAATAGTGGATGGATTGTGTGAAAGATGACATGTGTAGATGAGTGAACGCTGAAATGATGGATAATAGAGATGAATGAGCTCAGGTACATAATGTTTACTTTACCAAAATGACTACTGACCCAAATGTCTACTTTTCCATAATGACCACTTTCCCAAAAAGTAAACTTTAAGGTTAGCTAGGAGCGAAGCGACGAGCATGTTAGGTGTGTTGCGACCACAACGTGGTGCTGACTGTCTGAGCGCTCACTATATAGATTGTCCACAGGCCGAGTCGGTTTTTCCACTGGCAGCGTGTAAGTAAACTCATCGGTGAGAGGTCACGCACACACCGCCGCGCCTTGTAATAGTGTGCCTATCGTATTTCGATTGCATGAATTCCACTCCACTACAAAAGGTTGACATCCTCCAATAGTGAGGTGGAAAAAAAGCAAAAGAAGTTTGAGACCGAAATAATTTTGCCTCTTAACAACTTTGCCGGGCTACAGTTATATATCGTTATTGATTCTTAACCGACGATATTCAAGTTGAAATCCTAACAATCAAAGACCTAAAAAGGTACTCAATTCAAGATATCGAGTGTACTCGACGCTATGGACAAAGAATCTCGATGGAATCGAATTAACCACTCTCATCGAGGGCCGTCGATAATGTCATTAAGCACTTCTGGAATATGGTTGCTGATTGGGTTCCGATCCGATAGTACTTAAGTCTTGATTAGATTTTGAGTTGCTAGATTTGGTTAATGGGGTAGGCAGAGATAATTGATAGCTACTTGCTAAAATTCTGACACATCTCTCGCCTCTTAGCCCAGTCATTTTACGGAGTTTTGTTAGGAGGGGTAGGGTAGGGAGTAATTGTGAATGGGACTTTTAAACCGTAACCGCACATTTTGGTGACAAAAAGATCTGTAAAAGTATAAATTTCACTACGCAACATAGAAATCTAAATTTTATCTCCTAGAAGACTTTTAACTTATTAATATTAATACCAATGCACTTATTTTAATTAGATTCAACGATATTAATGACTTTTGAGCAATAAAATTTGTATTGAAATTCAAAAAAAATATTTTATTAGATAATACTAATGTATTTTTCAAAGCTTTCTAAGTAGACAACATTATTTATTTCATGTTTGATGCGCGTTTAATGTTAAAGCCTTAAAAAGGTGGAAACAAAATTAACTGTCAAGTTTTTTAGATCGAGATAAATGCTAAATTTTAAATTTGTGGCTGTTGCTGACGTGTTTTTTTTTATTTTGCTATATTTCTATACTCAAATTGGCTCTTAAACGAAATATAAAAAAAAATTCTTAATTTGTCCCGGGTCAAACCGTAAAATGACTGGGCTATCTCTAACATCAGTTGTTTCACTAAGTATAGCCCCAAAATAATCTTATTTAAGAGGTAGAGTTTAAGAGAGAGAGCGTAGCTCTTATCGATGGAGTATTCCCCAATTCAGTCTCTTTTCTGCTAGCGCCTTCAGTTCCTGATACGAAATGATATAAACATCACCAGTGCTAGAGACGTAGAACTCTATCTACGTCTTTCTCTGTCTCTCTTACCCTCTATTTTCCCATCCTTAACAGGTAAGGGACAGCCCTCCGCAGACTGAAACGGTGAACTCAAACCATCAAATTGAACAACGGATCCTACCTCAGGAAATGCGAAAAATAAATCAGCTGTCCCATACATTTGCTAAGGAACTAAGGAACATAGGTTCAAAAAACGTATGGGATTACCCACCCACTTTTGCATGGGAGGTCCGAAAAATGTTTTCATTTTTCGACCCATGTTAGGAAAAGTATAGTTTTATTGTCTGAATAGTGAATCCTAGCATTGAAACTGTACTTTTTAAGGAAAATCTGGCACGATACAAGCATAGAGATTAGTTTCTAGATTGCTTCTGCAAAATTTCATTGAGTTTAATCGGTTAGTATTGAAAATATCACCAGACTCTCGTTTGTATGGAGCGCACCAACAGTAATATACTCTTTAGAGCCAGTCTTCTGAAGGAGATATCCCGCATACACTCCATCAGGACATGGAAGACGTCCTCAACTACACCACAGTCTTCACAGTTGAGAGATGCAGTAATCCCCATCAGGTGTGTGAACTTTTTGTATGGAATGTGACCGGAGCGAAGCATCAGTGCTATTACAATATCAGGCACAGAAACATTTAAATAAGGTTCCTAACAAGATTACATGCATAGCATGCATATGCTCACGACTATATTCCCCGAGGGGGTAGTCAGAGATATTCTGAAACCTCAGAAGATCCACGTTTCACCAGTAGTACCGAAAGTCTGTCCAGTGTGACGGGGGGTGAGCCCGTCGCCACTTGTAATGGACAGTGGGTACAATACATGCCTCGAAATTGAAGCACGCAGGTTTCCTTACGATGTTTTCCTTCACCGAAAAGCCAGTGGTGTTACAAATCGTACATACATTCCGAAAAACTCATTGGTACGAGTCGGTCTGGTCGGGGATCGGGGACAGGCAAGGTTACTCGCCACTGGACCACCACGGCTAACCTTATGACACAAGATTACATAAGTTCCTAAAACCCAGTAATAATAACAGCATAATTAAACGAAAACTCTCGCAGTCAACATTTGCTTATTCATCGTTTAATGTTGAAAAGCCAATGAGCCGCTTTGTAATTAGACAGCATGTCGTCCGACCGATCGCGACGTCACGCCCACCAATTGCTGAAATTAAAAAGCTGAGTTCTTAATTCCAAAATGAAAACGTACCCTGTGGCGTGAACACCCCTCGTGTTGGGTGTGAGTGGTAGCGGGTTTATAGGATGAGCGGATTTTTAAACAAAACAGCTGAACGAAAAGATCGGAGTCGTGGAGTATCACGAAGTCAAGACACTTGCACGAGAAGATAGGGTTGCCTATTATTCGACGGCGTCGTGGAGTATCACGAAGTCAAGGCACTTGCACGAAGAGATATGATTGCCGATTATTCCATAATTAAACAACACAGCGGAACGAAAAGTTCGGTGTCGTGGAGTATCAAGGAGTCAAAGCACTTGAATAAGGATATAGGATTGCCGATTATTCCAGATAGCTTTGAATAAATAAGTTTCCCTCGGTATTCGAAACAAAAAGTATGGGATCGTCTGGATGGGTGTCCGGTTTATTGGTATATCAACTCAGGTCCCGGATAGTGTCCTTAAATTTTGTTATTATGTAATTTTTTCAGTGGTCAGTCAATGTCATTAGGTCAATCCACCTCTACTGCGTCCACCAATACGCAATAAGTCGGACTAGGCCAGCCTCACCTTCATAAGCGCCAGTACCTAGATCCTGTTAGTGGAATTATGGCTTTCGGCGGACTTCTCTGCGTGCTCTATGGATTGCTCTACTGCATTCTGAAGTGGACAAGACAGACGTCACTTCGATTGTATTATACAATTATTGAAGAAAAGTCTTAGAGCGGTTTCGCACTACGTCCGATTCGAACCCGTGAAATACGGTCCGGAGTAGTCGTAGAACTATTTCTATGGTAGTTTACGCATTGGTATGGCTTCCGTCATTTTTTTTCTCACCGATCCCCGCTACCCAACCCGTCGCGTAGTCCCAGCAACGCCCATTGACGAGGTCCCATTATGGGTGCCCCTTGTTCAGGTTGCTTAATTCACTGGTTCGGTAGACCTACCAGGGCGCTTCGCCGTCACTGGTGTGGTCCCCCCATCAGCCCGCAGTAAAAAGCAGTAACCGCTCTCTGAGCAAACTTTATACGTCAGTAAAAAAAAAAAAAAATGGCTTCCGTCATTTGATTTTACATATAAAATTATTTTCACGGGTTCGGTTCGAATTCGGATCGCACGTAGTGCGAAACCGCTGTCACTGTCCAGAGAGTTTCTCTTCTATCATTCGTGTAACTTAAGGGTTTACGCTGACACTCTCCAGTGTCAGCGTAAACTACTTAAGAGGATATAATTCGGAGCGCGCTCCATACAAACGTACTATGGTGATATTTTCAATACTAACCAATTAAACTCAATGATATTTTGCTGAAACAATCTTGAAACAAATATCTATGCTTGTATGGAGTCAGATTTTCTTTAAAATATACAGATTTAATGCTAGGATTAATTTAAGATTTATATGGAAATCTTTGAGGCACTGTAACTTTAAAACTATACATTTTAACGAAAATCTGACTCTATACAAGCATAGAAATTTGTTTTTAGATTGATTCTGTAAAATTTCATTGAGTTTAATTGGTTAGTATTGAAAATATCACCATAGTACGTTTGTATGGAGCGCGCTCCGAATTATATCCTCTTAAGTAGTTTACGCTGACACTGGAGCCCCGTATTTCTAGTCCAGTAATTTTACGAGGACATTTTTAATTTATTAATAAAAATGGCGGGGTCTCAATGATTATTTGATATTCAGAGTCAATATTTATTTTTTATTAGCGCCAGGCACACATCTGGTTTGATCAGCAGTTATATTTTTTTAGAATATTTCAATTACGAATTGTTGTCTATGTTTTTTGCTATTAAAATAAAAAAAAAGTTTTTTCTTTCTCTTTGTATTCTGAGGTACTGATATGTTTTTTTTAAACCTTTTTAAACTTTGATGATTTAGTTTTGAAGGTGAAATTATAAATGCAAAAAAAGACGAAAAAGAAGAAAGCGACCTACTAAAAAGTAAATTTTAAAGAAATCAAGACAATCATATGTAATGTTTAGAATGTATCTCGAACGCATTGCGTTTCAAAATAAATTCACGACCATAATCCCTTTCAGGGTAGACGGAAACTTTGCTACCACTTATGTTGTAACTAAATTATACTGACTGCGTTTCTAAAAATATTACTCGACAGGTTTTAAGGAAAGGTATCATTAATCTTTAAACCACATACTCTACCCATCAAACTGAACAACTTTTACTATGGGAGCAAACCGTTCAGAACAAAAAAAATATCAGCTGTCCCATACGTTTGAATGGAGTAGGTATTGCAGTTTAGTATGGGACAGCTGATATTTTTTTTCTTCTGACTTCTTCCATACTAAAAGTTGTTCAGTTTGATGGGTAGAGTATGTGGTTTAAAGGTTAATGATACTTTTCCTTACACAGTTTTTTTTTTCTTCTGACAGGTTTGCTCCCATAGTAAAAGTTGTTCAGTTTGATGAGTAGAGTATATGGTTTAAAGGTTAATGTTACTTTTCCTTACACCCTGTAGAATAACCTCCAAACTACATTTTAATATCCCTCCAAAAAAGACAACAAACAAAAAAAAGTGACAGTAATTTATTCAAAACAAACACACACTCGAATTACAGAGCATACTTATCACTCATATATTCAATCCAGTAGCTTTAGGGGGAGAGCAGAAACGTCACCTGCCATTAAATCGAGCAAGCATCATTGGCAAAACACAAATTGAATGCGACCCCTTAGTCGGGTCACCCCTTCGATAAAAGGGATGCATTATTGAATAAATATTGTTTCTCAGACAATTTCGTTAGTGAACTTGCATTGAATTTTAACGTTATTACAGTGTTCTGTGCAAGCTTGGCATGGGTTTCTGGCCGCATCTTCTCTACAGCGACAACACGTTCCGACGCGGTGGTAGCTTTAAAAAAGATTTGACGTTTGACAAGTGTGTTGCAAGCTCATATATTGAATAAATTATATTGACTTTGACTTTGACATGAATTTATGATTATTTAGGCTCAGAATATACCACCACGTATCTTCCTAAGGAAGGCGACTAAAGGATATACAGGTTTTTTTTTAAAATGGTCTGTAAAGTCAGCATTTTGAGGATCAGGCATCAAAAAATGTTATCCCCTCTTTTCGTGTAGGCGAGGTACCCCATAAAAACATATTTTTCAAGATTTTATTTTACCACTTTGTCGGCGTGATTAATAAAGGGACCAACTTAATATGCTGTCACTTTTTAAGGGGATGATCAGACCATCAAACTGAAAAAAATTCTCTATGAGAAAACATCGAAATCGCGAAAAAAAACATTTGGCTCGAGTAGGTTTGCAGTTTTGTATGGAGCAGCTGTTTTTTTTTTCGCGATTTCAATGGTGGTGCTATAGAGAAAGTTGTTCAATTTGACGGTCTGATCATTCCCTTAAAAAAGTGTCATAATATTAAGAAGGACCCTGTATGTATATCTATGCAGGCTGTATGGCTTTGTTCCTTTGCCTATCCATTATGGATGAATGTAAACTACCACTGTATATCTATGTCAAATTACAGCTTTCTAGTACTAAGCGTCTCGGAGCTAAGCCGCGGACAGACGGACATGGCGTTTTTCTAATCCTGGAAAACGCAAAACGCCTCATCAGCTTTCGGAAAAATGGCATAAGGCAATAAAAAGTACCAAATAAACAAGCTTCCACTTGATTACCTGCTCAACTCATGTAATGATATTAACTAATATCATTGCCTTTCGCGCCATATGCGCTCGCGCAGTGTGAAATTAAATCAAAACACTGTTAGCGCCATTGTTAGCGGTCCATTGGACTCTGCCCCGGTATTTTTTAGGGGTCGTACTAAATACAGAGTCCTTAATATGCTGACACTTTTTTAAGGGGATGATCAGACTGACAAACTGAACAACTTTCTCTATGGCACCAACATTGAAATCGAGAAAAAAAAATCTGCTGTCCCATACATTTGGCTCGAGTAAGTTTGCAGTTTTGTATGGAAGAGCAGATTTTTTTTCGTAGAGAAAGTTGTTCAGTTTGATGGTCTGGTCATGTCCTTAAAAAAGTGTCAGCATGAATGACATCTTTCTTTTACTTCAGTATTAAACTAGCCAGGGCTACCACCTCAAAAAATCGATTAAGCGCTAAATCTGTGAAAAAAGCGCTAGATTTCAAAATTTTCGAGGGTTAATAAAGCGCTAGATTCGGCGCTAAATTCTTATCATATAAATAGTCCTTCAAAGTGCTCTAAATAGACTTATCAGTGTTTCCGAAACCCATTCCTGAGTCAGTCAGTCAGATAGCACTTCAGATAAGCGTTTGTATTTGAATCTCCCGAACACTGAAAACTCTATGGGCATGTTTTTACCATAATCTGCTATCAATAATTATCATATTTCAATAAAAAAACACAAAATATAGCATATTTCAAAACAAATAATGTTTTTTTATTAAACGTTAAAAAAGGGCTAGATTCTTCGCTAGGCGCTAAATTCTGAGATACGGCGCTAAACATACCAAAAAAGCGCCAGATCTAGCGCCGAAAGCGCTAAGGTGGCAGCACTGAAACTTGCTATCACCCAAATATACCAAGGCCAAGCTAACGGTTTAGTTAACTACACATTTCAAACAAAAAACTTGCCATATGACCCTACAAAGTCCTGTGACAGACAGACAGACGTCTACAGGGACACTAGTGAGCCGGTAATCGAACCCACTCCCCAGAGGATACATGGAAACCGCATCCGAGCCACGCGACCAACTGTACCACTGAGTTGATATTTTATTTTTATTTGTATTGTTACCGTATAGTGGTAGTTGCTAAATTTTAGACTCCCTACAATCTTCTTTCGTGACAGAATGAGCTCATTATATGACAATGTATGTGTAGTGATTGCACTATGGTGTGGTGGAATGATTAGCTGGTCAGTCAGCAATACGCCAGTATTTTTAAGGGTATATTGTTGGCGCGCTCCACACATACGAAGTCTGGTTATAATTTCAATACTAACCAATTAAAATCAGTGACTTTTTCAGAAACAATCTAAAAAGTAATCTCTATGCTTGTATCTTGTCAGATTTTCGTTAACATCTATTGTTTTAAAGTTACATTGCCTCAAAGATTTCCATACAAATCTTAAATTAATCCTAGCATTGAAACCGTATATTTTAACGAAAATCGGACAAGATACAAGCATAGAGATTAGTTTCTAGATTGTTTCTTCAAAATTTCATTAACTTTAATTGGTTAGTATTGAAAATATCACCAGACTTCGTTTGTATGCAGTGCGCATTTACGCATTCGGAATAAATATCAATTTCATAGCAAGGAGCGTGCAAAAGTGGTCGCAAAATGATCCCACACCACATGTGGTCCAAGTCGCGTGCTGACAATCCTCTCGGGTATGCGGTTCGATTCCTACCAAATCCCTAATGTCATCATATCTGTCAAATTTACAAACACGTGACCAAAAATGGGTCAATTTGTTTCAAGAGTTATTCGGTTTTCGTGGCTATTTTGTTCTTGGTAAGGTTAGTTTTGCGTTGTTGCGTTGGATTCGACACGTGTCAAGTAATTATTGTTAATTGTTTACGTTTGTCTAATCTTATTTGTGGATGAATTTGTTATGGTAAGGATTTTTTGGAGCTCAGACGTTTTTGCCATACTGGAAGCTTTGACTATTTATATGTGGACTAGTTACGCGTGTAATTCTTCTAACAAACATTTTTGCCACTTTTTGCGGGGGGCGAGGTAACATGAAATAACACTAAACGAGAAAGCCTATAATTGCGAAACAATAACTTCGAACTTAGAACGTTTGGGGTTCACACGAGACTACTTTCATGATTTTAACATTCAAAATTAGAATCAAAAGTTATGGGGAATAAAATCCAAAGTTGCGGATTTCATGTTACCTCGCCCCCCGCAAAAAGTGGCAGAAATGTTTGTTAGTAGAATAACACGCGTAACCAGTCCCCATATAAATAGTCAAAGGCTCTCACCTTTTAAGGGGTTATGGCACTAACATCGAAATCAGGATAAAAAATCAGTTGTTCCATACAAAACTGCAAACCCACTCGAGTCAAATGTATGGGAACCTAACTTTTTTTCGTGATTTCGATGTTGGTAAAAAAAAAACTGTCATATTATGGACCCTGTATATTCAAGCAAAATTCACTTAATTGAGACTGTTTATAGAACACTCAATGAATTCTAAACAAGTTTAAATTAAAACATCAAAGTCTCTAGAGTCAATAATGAGAAGAGTGGGCATTTGTGGGCATTCTGCGTAATGTAGTGGGCACAACAACACGGCAGGGGGCACCGCGGGGCGCCTCGATGGAGATGTCGGGGGCCGATTGTGTTCCGAGCTGTGATTATAGCATAGTATTTATTTATTATTTAGTTCAAGTTGTGCTGTATTTGAGATTTACATTCATCATCTTATTTAAGAGCCGAGCAACGCTTTTTTTTAGGATTTATCAAGGAAATAAGTCTAATTCACCACACCACCACTGGCTTTTCGGTGAAGGAAAACATCGTGAGGAAACCTGCATGCTTAAATTTCGAGGCATGTATTGTACCCACTTTCCATTATGTGGCGACGGGCTCACCCCCCGTCACACTGGACAGAAATCGAACACGATAAAAGCATAGAGATTTGTTTCTAGATTATTACTGCAAAATTTCATTGAGTTTAATTGGTTAGTATTGAAAATATCACCAGACTTCGTTTGTATGCAGCGCGCATATACGCATTCAGAATAAACTTCTCTTAAAAACGTTATCTACATCTATACTTCATTCCAAATAAGGACGACGAGATTTTCCGATTTCTATTTAGGTTTCTGGCCAATTCCGATTACCAAATGTAATTTATTTATTAGATACATATACAATCCGACATATCTTGGACGTTACTAAAGCTGTTTTAAGAAGTGTTTCAAATCTCTGTTTCTGTAATGCAAAACAGCCTTAAAATTTCGCTGCTATTTTGAATGGAGTATACATAATTAGCTGATTCTCGCCATCCCAAGCTAAGTACAATTTTCTATAAACATCTATCACCAAACATCGAAAGGGTCCAGACAAATCTCCGTAAAGTGCCGTGAGACTATCCAGGTGTACATCACGCTCTCAGACCAGATTGTCGTGGGACTAGAACATCTGCAGTGAATGGGGGGTAAAATATGGGGCTTGGCGTCTTTGGTGATGCGGAATAGTGGATATGTTTGATCTGTTAAGTCAGAGAGGATGTTGTTTGAACGCTTAGACGAATTTGCTTGAATTTAGCAACTTGATAATGTATTGGTACCTTTGACTATTTATATGTGGACTGGTTACGCGTGTAATTCTGCTAACAAACATTTCTGCCACTGCTTATTGTAGCAAGCATAGGGTTTCAGGCCCTTACGCTTAGGGCTGTCAAAAATTAGCTTACTCAATAATTTAATTTTATTTGCATTTCAGCACAAAGACAGTTTTTAGTATTTCTTATTTTAATCTCTAGACCAATGTGCCCCGCCCACATCGTAAAATACAAAACAGAAATCAGACACTTTCCGACTTAATCGATTCAGACAATCGAAAACAATCCAATACATCGCAACGGGCTTTAATCGGTATTCGTTAAGTACTCGCGACAAGAGTAAGTAGGGGACAATGGGGACAATAGGTTAGGGAGTTAGATAGAGAGATCTATACACTGCCTGTTTTAAGAACTCCCGTCCCAGGGATCTTATTCCGATGCTGTAAGTACGTAAATGGCTTGTTTTGTGGAACGTAAATGAGGTAAAGTAAGTAGTAAGTGGGAGAAGGATGGGAGATGTGTAGTGGCGTTTCAGCGACAGATTGCCGTGCACATGTCGAGTTGCGATGCTCTTTTTTGCGATGTTTGCTTTAGAGTTGGGCGTTTGTGGTGTCGATAGTTTTAGTTTTTTATTCGTTTCATCGTTTAGGCAGCTTATATTCTACGCCTGTGCCAGGCTTGCTTCCTTATTTTTAAATCGTTTTCTATCCAACCAAATAAGTATTTAAACTTTGGAGTACATATTTCTAATATTACTAATTGAGGAAGGTGAGAAGTATAATTCGTTTATTCATCAAACTACAAACGTTTCTGGTAGATATTTCACCATAATGTTTGAAACTAAACCATTTCATGTTAAACATTCGATTTTGCAAGAAAGTGTTCAGGAAAGATCTAAGGAGGATGACATGAGATGGAAAACCTATCCTTACTTAAACCGCACAACTTATAACATTTAGCTTAATTAAAAGTATCGATATGTTTTCACATCACTATCACATCTAAGAGGCAGTGGAAAGGGGAGCCGCGGGCGAATGGCAGCACTTGTTTGTGCGATTTAATTTCATTTATCAGCGCATTACTTACCGAGAGAGAATTACTTACCCGGATTACTCGGCTCTCCCCGCCTCTTTTCGTATGGAAATATTGTACGTGTTTATTGGAGTTCTTTCGAGGCGGATTTGATAGAAGAATTTTGAAGATAATTTTTAATTCTGACTTTTGAATTTCTGGAGACTGCAGCTACTACAGAGAAAAAAAATAAAGTAGGAAAAACTTAAATAGTTAATATTTAAATTTCTAAGACCTGTACAAGTCTCAAACTATTCTTAAAAGAAGCGCAAATTAAAGGTCTTTCGGCATGTTTATGCAAAGAAGTAGTAACATATTCAGATATTCTTCAGGATTTTTTTTTCTGATAGCCGGGATAGAAAATAGGCGATTTTCAGGATTTTTTTTCTCTGAAACTATAAATCGTAGACAATCGGGAGTTTTACTCTTGTATTCAAAATGTTATAAACTATCTATTTTCGGTAAAAACTGGGCCACGTCCTATTTTGGACTCCGATAAAACACTGTGCTTTGGACCAAAGTTAAAAAAATTCTTGTCTAATAGAAAATGTCAATGGCTACTCAACCCAAATACTTATGTCACTTCCAAAAAAAATGTATAGTAATGCATTTTGGAGTAAAGTAATTTGTTACTTACACCAATTCTGGCAACTCCAAATTAGGATTATGATCGTGTATGTACTTGTGTGTAAAACAACATTAAAATTATTCTTTGTATCCAAATTGCAATCGTCTACAAACAAATAAGTATCTTTATTATTGAAATTGTTCGAATTTACATATGCCTAACGATAAAATCTTAATTCTTCTCGCATGTGACAAATCATACACTACCTAGATTACTTTATACCTTAGTCAATAGAGTCTATATTCCTCTAGAACTTACCCCTTTCGAACCCTTCTGTTTAATACACACGAAGTCACGCGAATCAAGCAATTTTCATCCCTACGTCTTAGGTATAAGAGCTGTTAGTGCATCACTCTATTAGAGAAGCGAAATCCTGCCAATCTTGTATGGATAGTGTAGCAGCCCATACCCATTTTATTTCGTAAATTTAATGTGTTGAACGAAGGAAAAGTTGTAAACTGTTAAAAATTAAAACAAATATACATTATCCCAATAAGTCAGTTATTGGGGTAATTTGTGTTTGTGTTTATGTTTAACAGTGTTGTTGAAAACAACTTTTTGTTGTGCAACATTTTCAATTTATGATTGTGCAATATAATACGATTAGGACCTACATAGAATTAAGTAAGTTTTTTGAACAACATGATCTACAGTGATACTATTTCTCCCTTTGTTGTTCATAAAATAATTCAAATCAAATATAAGCACTAAAATTCACTATTCGTTCGGTTTTTGAGGAAACTAGGATTTGGGATTTCATTTTTTTCAAATGCGTTGTATGTAAGTAAGTACATACGGCGACACATCAAACTATACAAATCACATATCATCATACTCGACCTACGCGTAGCCACCTTTTTTTGGTTTTGTATATCTTGATGTGTCGCCGTGTGTACATTAGTCGCCCAATAGAATGTTAAATAAACTATCTATAAATTTCATTTCAGCCAAGTAGACGATATTAAAAGCAAAACTGTTTAATACAACATTAAAATTAATTAGTTAATTAAATTAATTTACACCGCCATAGCAAGTTTTTTTACTTAAGAGTTCTTCCATCCTATGGCTGTCTGAAAGAAATCGCTTTTAGTGATAAGACTGCCATTTGTACCCTTACGTTCTGGTATTCTGTTTTGTTGCTGTATCTTTTTGGTGTGCAAATCAAGAATATGTATGTTATGTTATGTTAATTGTTGTTAAATCTCAATGTTGTATGATCGACAGTATAATTAATATAAGCGTAAAGACACATGATTAAATTGTTCTGGTAACTATTTGTATAAAATAAATAGACATGGGCTGGTAAACTATAAGGGTAACAAGGGGATGAGGAATTAGTTTAAACTACATTTGCATTTATATTTGCGTATATTTAAATTGAAATAAATTTGATGTCTCAATGTACGGAATATGGTTCAATGAATCACGCCTCTTTGGTACATTTTGAATCAGTTTTATTACAGTTATTATGGTTTGATGGGTTTTGTAATGGTTTGGGCACCTGTTGCAATATTTTGTAGACTTATCGGTTTAATATTATTTTATGAATAACAAAATGAAAGAAGAAAATTTTAAAGAAATTGCCAAAAATAGAAAGAAAACCTTTTAATACGAATTCAATTTAGAAAAGTGAGCATTTATAAAGAAAACACTTTACCACACAGATATTATCACATGGCGCCAATATTACTCTTTATTTTCGTATTCTGTCATATTACCAAAAAATAAATGAAATTGTTGGTAAAAGTTGGCGGAAAGTTGGTTTTAACTGTAATTTGTAAATGGCAATTTTTGTCGCGAAAAAATCATTCGAACTCCATGGAGAAAAATCTTTGCTTAATTTTTAAGAAACAATAATCACTTGCCTTCTCTTTCTATCTCTATGTTGGAAACAGAAACGGCAACATCAAATGTCAAATTCTCGGATTTTATGTTGATTTTCAGTTTACCAAGGAGTTTGCAGGTTCAACGAGTAACGTCACTCGTTGGACCGAAAAACGATGGCGACGTTATTTTATTAAAAATATGTAATCCTTTCATTTTAAAATCTCTGACATATAAAATATTGTTATTGAGACAATTATCTCGAAATGTTTTTAGATTCAGCACTCCCAAAAAAAACTTGACCCACCGAATTGTCCGCAGTAGTAACTAATAAACAGTAGCTACTCCCCGAGCAATGCTGTAATAGTCAATTCGAAAAAAATTAAAAATTGAGTGGTTCCAAAGAGAAATACACATACTTATGTCCCTTGTTCAACCACTCAATCTATATAAGGTTAGAGATCTTAAATTGGAAGTTTAAAAGTCTTTGAAGCATCACAACACATATCAAAGGAGACAAGAAGTGGTTAATGGTTACAAATATTTCACCTCGTTCGAGAGAGCGCATTCGGTGCATTTATCTAACTGAAATTAAGAAGGGAAATATTTTAAATGCGCTGTAGGCACATTTTTTTGGTAAGTGGTTTCGTGTTGCCAGTTTATTAGACAGAAATTCAAATAGTAGTCCCATAATAATAGGTCCTCTATCACTAATCAAAAACATTAGGTACTACTCTACTTCAGGGGCAGTCGGGTAAAATTAGATACAAAATGTCCTGTAAAATCTAGGCAATTTTTCGTCCGAATCTTCATGTTTACTGCCTGTCGGCAAAATGTCGCGATACAACATTAAAGGTCCATAATATAACTCTCAAATATGCGATTGACTGCACTTTTGGTTGTAATTTTTAAGGTTTTAACCATTATGTGTTTTGAGTAAAATTATGTGATGATGTGATGTCACCTACAAAACATCGTATAGTCACCTCGTAAGACCCGGGGACGGGGACAAATTGAATGGTCCTTTCTAAGGTGGAACCGCGTAATTAGCGTTTTCAATGGATAAACGATTGTTTCAGCACCGTGTCTACGCGTCGTTTAGTTAAAATTTTCCGTAAAAATGTATCTAAAACAATAACGTGGCAACCCTACAAGAATAGATGCGCAGGCGCCGATCGTAAGCTCGTCTTCCATTAGCGCGTTTGAATTTAGAACTCGCAGTGATTGGCCGGAGCGGGCCGTGAATCATTGGCGCCAACATACGTTAATGTACAGGGTGATGGTTAGGAATTTAATAAGTCTTTGATGTTTTTTTTGTCTTTTGTAACCTAATGTGTGAAGTTTAATTGACTTGGTTTGAGAAATGTGCGGAATATAATAATTTATTCATAACATATATTTACATATTGCGATATATTTTAATGTTAATGATTTGAAAATTTGTTCACCCGAGTAAAGTAACATTTTCACCACTAAAGAAATCCTACGTGAGTAATGGGGGACTTCTGAAAACCATTAAAAATAATAGTTCCAAATGGCACGATAAATGGTATTGATGCGAGATCGATGAGCAACCTTGCTGTTATTTATATACAAATGAAATAGTAAAAAAATACTTTTTACTTTTAAATAATCAGCAAAACATGAAAAAATGTTTCCCCAAAGGATGTGCATGACTCAGTGACGGGCATTTTTCTTTTTTTTTTAGCCTAGCCTTGTAAATTTCCGTCTTCTGACCCATGATATGTTAACGCCATCTATCTAGGCGTGTTGAACTACGTATAAACTAGCAGTCAGTGTTTCCCATTAGCCTTTGACTTTATATGTGGACTGGTTACGCGTGTAATTCTACTAACAAACATTTCTGACACTTTTTGCGGGGGGCGGTAACATGAAATCCGCAACTTTGGATTTTATTCCCCATAACTTTAGAATTTAATTTTGAATGTTAAAAATCATGAAAAGTAGTCTCGTGTGAACCCCAAACGTTCTAAGTTCGAAGTTATTATTTCGCAATTATAGGCTGTCTCGTTTAGTGATAAGGTGTAAAATTGAATGTAAATGCACAAGATCAATTGTGCTTATACCGTGGCAGAGGGGAAATGCTACCGCAAGGCTAGTCCTTATAATAATTAGTCAAAGCTATTAGCTGTGAATCGTAATATTGTAGCGATCACAAAAGATCTGAAGTTCTAAATTTCCAACTTCCATTTATCTTTGTCAGCCGTAATTTCAGTGCTCATTCCTTTCTTACATATGCCATTTTAAACAATCCGTGTAATCCATCTTTTCATTGGTCGTCCTCTCCTCATGCAGCCAGATGGCTGATGAATTCAACAAAGTATTTTTTTGTCAAAAATTTGGACTGAAAAGTATAGTGAACTCGAAAATAAATCAACCTGTACTTACAGAAATGAAAATACGAAGTTATTGCATCTATTTTTGTGGCGTTTAATATTTTGTTCGAAAATAGATTTTTATAAAACTTTCATGACTCTATTTCTAGTTTAAACACATGTATTTTTTTTTAATTATAGCCCGGTCTAAAAAAAATGAAATGAAAATTGGTACATGGCATGAGGTAGTCCGTGCAGATTTGAACCCGAGTCCTCATGATTCAAAATAATGTCAAATATACAACGTGTTAATGAATAAGCGCAAAACCTCATACACCCCAACTGATTTATAACAAAACAATTAGATTAAAACAATTATTTCATTGTTTTGATAGTTAAAATTTAAAGTTATTCGCATTATAAGTTTTCAGGCATAAATGATGTGTAATAATTTCAGCAAAGAATGAAAGCGTTAACGTGCTCGTGGATACATTTTAAGAATCTTGCTTTCGTAGTAAGTAGGGTGAGAATGCCCGAGCGGTGGGTTGAGATCGAGTTCAGTAAATTTTAAATTTTACAAACAAATTATTTAATATTTTGAAAAAAATTACCTATGTTGAAACCATGAAAATTCGATTCTGCTCTCGATTCTAAACAAACTACTTTCTAGTTTTGCGTTAATTCATTAACACGTTGTATAACTTTCTGACGTCATGTTTTGTCTCTACCACCTCGTCGGAAGGTGTTCCGTTGTAGAGAAGATGCGGCCAGACACTCTACAACAATACCTCTCCTCTACGCACCTCTACCTCTACGCATCGAGTCACCGAGGCCCTCGGTATTGGGAGTAAAATTTTAAAACATAATCATTCAGAAAATGTCCTTTCAGTCCAATACAAAATGACTACTAAAATGACCTTTTCAAACCCATCGGACTCTAAGGTAAGAAATATTTAAGATTACGTTATCTTAACCCGTCACCACTAAGGAGGTCCGCCATTATCACTGACTTTACTACCTCACATACTTACCTACACACTTGATAACGCTTTTACTGTCATCAGAATAAAATACAAAATCGTATAACTGAGATGCAAATTTATCGTAGTTAAAAGAGACGTTATGCCTGAGTGACCAATCCGAGAACGGTAAAACAAATTCCAATTTTGAATTCTTGACGTTCCATGGCGCCATGTTTTTGTTTTTAAACGTCGGGTGAAAAGGGTTATTTATAGTGCCTTTTGTTTTAGTGATAGGAGTTTTATATAGCCAGTTTCATTTTGCTTAGCTTAGGGCTATGGTCGCCAACCTCCTTTTCTCGAATCTTATGGAACGTGAATTCTCCTGATTCTCACCGATTCCCACGTCCCGATTCGCCGTGTGGGTGCCCTTGGGCAGGTCTATTCCGAATGCGTAAAGTCTGGTGATATTTTCAATACTAACCAATTAAAATCAATGAAAATTTACAGAAACAATCTAGAAACTAATCTCTATGTTTGTATGAAGTCAGATTATCGATAAAAATTTTAAAATATACAGTATTAGTGCTAGGATTAATTTAAGATTTGTATGGAAATCTTTGAAGCACTGTTACTTTAAAACTATACATTTTAACGAAAATCAGACTTCATACAAACATAGAGATTAGTTTATAGATTGTTTCTAAAAATGTAATTGACTTTAATTAGTTAGTATTAAGGTGGTTGCAGAGTTGTCAATTTCATACAAAATGTCGATGCGTAATACGCGAAGCCGGTACAATTAAAAGTAATATTTTATGGAAAAATAGTTTAGAAAATGTATATGCCGCGTTATAAATAACTTATCCATACAAAATTTCAAAGCTTTATATCTTCGTAATTATATTATAAATTGCAAATGTTATTTGATACGCGGCATCTAGATTTTCGCCACTCCT
The DNA here is from genome assembly GCA_963924505.1 of Agonopterix alstromeriana. NCBI lineage: Eukaryota > Metazoa > Arthropoda > Insecta > Lepidoptera > Depressariidae > Agonopterix > Agonopterix alstromeriana. The sequence continues at coordinate 12,092,256 of OZ004684.1, forward strand.
GCCATTGCGCCACTCCTGAGGGTCCCGTGCCAATCTGATCTATGTCCGACCCGCAACCCTTACAATGACGTCGTCTGATCAACGCATTGGTGTTCTACACACAGACCTCCTTCCTTGTTTGACTATGTTTTTTTTTGGAAATGCTAGCTGAAATTTCCACGAGTATTGACGATATTAGGATAATATAATACAAATAACTATACCTAATTCACCTTGTTGAGATTAAAGCAAGCAACTCTGAATCAGCTCAAACTAACAGTTTTCCCTCGCGATTCGATTATACCCCGGTACAGTCGGCTCAAATATTTGAACAAGATATAATTGGAACGAGGGAAGCAAGATGCTTGCGTTGCGTTTTTTGTAATTTATCAATTACTTTTTTGTGCTTGAGTGTACTTTAAAAGATTTGAATGTTGGCGAAGATTTTTTTGGATTAATCTTTTTGATTGTGTTTTTTACTTAAATTGAATATGGATTTATGATCGAATCTGGTTCGAATCCGTACTGATAACATGCCATGTACTCGTACCAATGAGTTTTTCTAACTTATGTACGTAATACCGACTGCTCTCAAACGGTGAAGGAAAATATTGTGAGGAAACCTGCATACGCTGAAGAAATTCCGATGCGTATGTGAAGTCTACCAAATCGCATTGGACACGCGTGTTGGACTAATGCCCATACACCCTAACTGAGGATAGCCCTGCAGTGGGAAGTGTATAGGCTGATGATGATGATGTCGTAGGTGCGGTCCGAATGATTCGAATCCAGATACTCATGATTGAGTGTCTCCGTAACGCGCCACCGGCCCGACGCTACACTATAAATATGTGGGGACTTGCCACAGATGTCAACACCCACAAGTTATAGCAACGAAGCTAACAGAGGGCGCTACGGTCGCACTCGCAAATGTGTACGTAAGACAACTTACGACGTCACATTGGTAACCCGTTGGACGCTACACATAAGGTTCACAATCGTATACAAGACATGAATCGCGCAAGAGAAATAGTCACAAAGATTCGATATATATACAAGGTCCAACTAAGATCTGTTGGACCACGGCCGGTCCCCAGGCTTCACACCTAGCCTGGCGGAAGATCTTCCCTTTCCACCGGAGGAACCTTCCACAGTAGTTCCACCACAAATACATAAATATATAACTAGAACATTGTCACACAAATTATCTAGTCACATTTAAAGTACCAGAATCTAGCCTGGACTTGTATTATGATGACTAGACAACGATATAGAATACATATACATGCTGTTACAAAAATACAAATAAACATTTAAGGGGGTGGTTTAGACCATCAAACTGAACAACTTTCACTATGGGAATAATATCGAAACCGCGAAAAAAATATCTGATGTTTCATACTAAACTACAAATCTAGAGCTAAATGTATGGGACAGCAGATTTTTTTTTTCGCGATTTAGATTTTGGTCCAATAGTGACAGTTGTTCAGTTTGATGGTCTAAACAATCACCTTATATGTTTTTAATGTGTATCATTACTTTTGTAACACATTGTATAGATAAAAACGTCCATGACTCGGGTACAAATATTCATATTCATCATACAAATAATTGTCCCTTACGGGATTCGAACCCGCAACCCTCGGCACAGCAGGCACTACCCGCTGAGCTATCGGGCTGTCTAACTATGCCAACGATTAAATCGTTTTAATTTGAAAGTTCATATAACTTATCGCACCGTTAACTTTTTAATTTTTAACCCGTGCAAAGCTGGTTGTTAAAAGATTAACTCTACTCTACCCTGGTCCATCGTCGGTCGGTCCGCAACAACAGCGTCAACATCTATTGTTTATGTTTCATAAGGAATCACTAGACCGGGTTAAGGGGTAGTTTGCAGTCACTGCTAAGCACATTTTTGGTTCATTTACAACGTGTTAATGAATTAACGCAAAACTAGAAAGTAGTTTGTTTAGAATCGAGAGCAGAATCGAATTATCATGGTTTCAACATAGGTATTTTTTTAAATAATAAATAATAAGCATATGCTCACGACTATATTCCCCGAGGGGACCCAGTCCAGAGATATTCTAAAACATCAGAACATCCACGTTTCACCAGTAGTACCGAAACTCTGTCCAGTGTGACGGGGGGTGAGCCCGTCGCCACTTGTAATGGACAGTGGGCACAATACAGGCCTCGAAATTGAAGCATGCAGGTTTCCTCACGATGTTTTCCTTCACCGAAAAGCCAATGGTGTTATAAATCGTACATAAATAATGTGTTTGTAAAATTTAAAATTTACTGAATTCGATCTCAACCCACCGCTCGGGCACTCTCACCCTACTTACTACCAAAACAAGATTGTTAAAATGTATCCATGAGCACGATAGCGCTTTCATTCGTTGCTGAAATGATAATAAATCATTTTTGCCTCAAAACTTTAAATACGAATAACTTTAAATTATAACTTTCAAAATAATGAAATTATTGTTTCAATAAAATTATTTTGTTATAAATCAGTTGGGGTGTATGCGGTTTTGCGCTTATTCATTAACACGTTGTCTAGGGCCTGATCGTCCCATTAAAAAGCCGTCAGCATATTAAGAAGGACCCTGTATAGGCTGACTAGTTTTTAGCTGCGACTTCGTCCGCGTGGATATCGGTAGTGGTATCACAAACATGTTTCAATTTTCAGTAGTTTAGGCTGTATTTTGTCAGTCAGTCATTCACGGAACTGTTTTATAAGTATATATGATGGTGATGATACGAATATTAAGTGAAATGGTTGCTTGACAAATGCGTATGGACAATCTGCGTATTAGACCAAGTGCTACTAGTTTCCGTAAAAAGCCGTGGTGGTCCAGTGGCGAGTAACCTTGCCTGCCGTTCAGTAGGCGATGGTTCGATCCCCGTCCAGACCGACTCGTACCAATGAGTTTATTTTGTAACACCACTGCCTTTTCGGTGAAGGAAAACATCGTGAGGAAACCTGCATGCTTCAATTTCGAGGCATGTATTGTACCCACTGTCCATTACAAGTGGCGACGGGCTCACCCCCCGTCACACTGGACAGAGTTTCGGTACTACTGGTGAAACGTGGATGTTCTGAGGTTTCAGAATATCTCTGACTACCCTCTCGGGAAATATAGTCGTGAGCATATGCTATGCATGCATGCTATGCTATGCTACTAGTTTCAGTTAATATAATAAAAGCTCGTTGTATTCCTTCCCCTTAAAACAAAGGCAACAAGGAAAAGGATTGCGCAGGAGATAATCTTTTGATCTAATTGCGACCGGCGTGTAAATTTTATCATTCACGTTCTGCTGCGAGCTTGTTTTGTAAACACTCATAATGTAAACAAATTCATGTGAGAGGGAAATGGACTCGTGCGCGCTGAAATATATTAGGGTTTTAAAGCGGATCTCTTGGTTAGAGAGTGAACGAGAGTGGACAATCTTCAAGATAGCGTAAATACACGGCAAGCCAGCATACATTTTCAAATGCTGTTTTTTCAGTATCCCTTTCAGACTGCCTTCGTGGCCTAATGGTTAAGAGCATTGGGCTCTTGAGACGGAGGTCGTGGGTTCGATTCCCACGGGGGACACCTAGTGATAGCTCACTTTGTGCGTTTTTCCCCAGTTGGTTAGGACATTGCAAGCCGAATCACCTGATTGTCTGAAAAGAAAGATGATTCCGTGCTTTGGATGGCACGTTAAGCCGTTGGTCCCGGCTACTATCTCTCGTGGTAGTAGTCGTTACATAAAAACCACGTCAGAGGCCCTAAGGCGGTCTGAAAAAAATCTGACACCAGGGCTTGCCCACACGATAAGAAGAAGTATCCCTTTTTGCTTTTTCTTCATCACAAGTCAATGATTCGATGACGGTGTTACTATATTTCTTGGCCAGGTATTCGACGAGTGGAAACCTTTTCGAGGCTATGTATTGTACTCACTGTCCATTACAAGTGGCGACGGGCTCGCTCCCCGACACACTTTACATAAGTTCCGATACTACTAGTGAAACGTGGATGTTCTGAGTTTTCAGAATATCTCTGACTCAGAGAATATAGTCGTGAGCATATGCTAGGCTATGTATGCCACGGGCACAAGTCATTTAGTGATCCAGACCTTATTCAGTGTGATTGCAGCGAACCTACCTAGTCGATGGAACATTTTACTAGAATGTGATGTGAGTGGCTATATTTAAGTTCACTCTCGTGCAGGTGTTCGGATACAAGTATTACAGCAAGTGTCTCGAAGACTGGATTGGTTCGCCGCAATCACACTGCTTTAGGCTAGGATCTCTATACCCCCATTTGCGAATGCTGAGTTTGCATCTACCAACCTGAGTTCGAAGCCGATTTAAAGACTTCCAACTGTCCACTGCAGCACATGAATAAATAATCCACGGAGACAAAGCTTCACATAATCTCGCTATGATATTACTATATTACAAGGCACAGCGTTGTGTGAGTGACCTTTCGCCGTCGAGTTCACCACCCGTGGAAAAACCGGCTCGATCTTATTCTCGTAGGCGCGTAATTGTTCCTATGGGAAACAACCTCAGCTAGTAGGGGTATCCCTTCCTATCTTTTGTTCATAATCAAAATAGCTAATTCGGCGTATAACTCAAAGCTATCTCTTGTTACAGTTACCTCTGCCTCTGCGGGTGTGTCACTCGGGCCGAGAACGCGGGAGAAGCTCGCGAGAGTGTACAAACTCTACTGACCGTCTGCGCTGACCTGTGCCATCCTTGCGATGCTGATGTTGTGAGTATATTGTAATAGTTCAGTCCCCTTATTTACAAGTGCGTTGAAATTGAAGAACTACATAGGTTAACCCTGGCAGTGGAAGACTGGCTGAGATACCTTGAAATCATAATTTAACCTTCCCTGGATCCAAGAAGGATGATAATAGATGCGATAATCATATCGCAAATTATCATATTTCAGCAGCGCGCAGCGGTCGGTGGGTGTTTCATCAACAGCAGAATTTTTACAAAACTATATATAAGAATTCCAGTGGACGCAGGGAATTATTTTTAAAAGTTTTTGATCTGCAACAAATGTTATTAGGATAGAGGAGAAACAGGAAAAGCTTATTTCAAACTCTCCGTTATTGCAAACAAACAGCTATCAGAAAAGCTAAGCCGATTCGAAAAATCAGGAAATTTAGTAGGGTCGAAGACCACATTCTGCAAAAGCAGGAATCAGTTATGGTCATTTTGAAGAAATGAAATGGCACCAGTAAGTCCTGGCTAAATCCCGCCTGCCAAGCATAAGCGTGAAGAATTGGCGATTATGACAAATTCCCTTCTCTGGCGTTTAACAGTGGACTTCTTCGTATGTACCCCCATACATGTACTACCATAGAGCTTACTCATTATGTATGCTGCTTCTAACATCAAGTAATATCCCCCAGGGTTCAGAACGAGCATCAGCCACGCAATCCCTTCGCTACGCCCTCGGCACAAGCGTGTGCGGATCCCGAGCGGAGTTCTGCATGCTATTCGCCCAGGACGCGGAGATCGAGCTTTGTGGAGGCTTCGTAAGAGCTGCGAGGACTGCACATCTACTGCGGGCTGTGGCCGAGATGGATCACCATATTGTGCAGGTTAGTTTACTCGCTGGGACGATAGATGGTGTTAGATGTATTTTACATCGCGCTATTGATCAATGCATTTGCAGACTATTAAAGAGATTGAGGAGTTGCAGACGCATCCTCTCACCGATCCCAGCTACCCAATCCGCCGCGTAGCCCCAGCAACGTCCTATGCCGAGGTCCGTACCCCCCTGGGGTGCCCCTAGGTCGGTTGCTTAAGTTCATTCAATTGGCTCGGTGACCCTTCTGGTCCCTCCAATAGTCCGCAGTAAAAAGCAGTAAATGCTCCCTAAGCAAAGCTGTATACGTCATTCAAAAAAAAAAAAAAAAAAACAGACGCATCATAAAAGTTGCGAGGACTTGCAAATGATCACTGAAGTTATGCAACGCCCAGTCAGTTCATTTTTCCGACTGCGTCAGAAGGAGGGTTATGTTTTTCAAGCGTACGTATGTATGTTTGTATGTCCATTTCTTTGGCACAGCCTACAGCCTAAACGGCTTGATGGATTTTCACGTATGAGGTGTCATTAGATTCATAAAAATTGTGAGAGTGACATAGGCTATATTGTTTTAATATGGCGTCTACGAAATAAAAAAGAGAGGGGAATAAATAATTTTATTTTGTTAAAAATTACAACATGGGTATCAAATGAAAGCTAGTAATCAGATGATTCCAATATATTGCATATATTAAAGTACTTTTATGTTACCGTTTCGACACAAGACTAAAAAGTATGAATAAAATAAATTATAAAGATAAGCAAAAAACCCGACTGCATACAAACCTATTAATTGAAAAGAGAAAAAAACAAGCTCTATAATCACTAATCAGCTATAACAGCTTTATTTGAGCTAATATAATTTTAGTTGTTTTCGATACATAGAACTTCAGTTCTTCGGAAGGCACCACTGGGAATTCGAAGAAATAAAAGTGATTGTATTAGATATTCTTGGTAAAATGTAGGTATTAATCTTTTTTTTCTTTTTTGATATCATAACTGTTATAATCAAATTGGAACCTATTACAGTAATCTTCTAAAGCACATTTTACCGTAACAATAATCCTTATAAATGAAAACCGGTAGCTAAACAAACAATGAAAGACAATAGCTTCTCGGTGCCCAGACGGACGGACGGACGGTAGGACAAACATACACAATTACACACAGTCTCAGGAGAATAGAGGATAGTATGCGAAGCATAAGAATCTATTAGTTGTTCTATGTACGTAGTTAGGAATGGATGCGGCTTGTGCTGTCAAAATATACAGGATGCAAGGAAAAGTATCATTAACCTTTAAACCACATACTCTACCCATCAAACTGAACAACTTTTACAATGGGAGCAAACCTGTCAGAACAAAAAAATATCAGCTGTTCCATACATTTGAATCGAGTAGGTATTGCAGTTTAGTATGGGACAGCAGATTTTTTTGTTCTGATCGATTTGCTTTTAAAGGTTAATTATACTTTTCCTTACACCCTGTGTAGGGTATATTATGCTGACAGTTTTTTTAGGCGATGATCAGTGTCAAGAGCCCAATCAGTCAAAAGTCAAAATTGTTTATTCAAAATAATATCACATAGATAACTTTTTGACGTCATGTTTTTGAATCTACCACCGCGTCGGAAGGTGTTCCGTTGTAGAGAAGATGCGGCCAGAAACTCTACAACACACTTCTTTTAAACAAAACCAAATATACAAAGTACAATTACATACAAATTCAATATTAAATTACATAGTGTAACATTGTCATGACCAGACATTTTGGTCATTCAAATAATCATCGAGTTTATAGTAACCTTTTTTACAGAGGGCTTGTTTAACATGGGACTTAAACTTTTTGTCCGTCAAGTTAAGAATATTCTCTGGTATCTTATTATAATAACGTATACAGTGCCCCATGAAAGATGTGTTGACCTTACTAAGTCGAAAATGTGGGAATACTAATTTAATGCTCTTAACCATTAGACCACGGAGGCAGTTAGGCAGTTTTTTGCGCTATGATGACAGGAGCCGTTGCGGACCGAAGTTACGGGCAAAATCTAGTAAAGTATAAAATATTCAGAACCAAACATATAGGTCATTCAAATCCTTTGACTTATTATTATAAGGACTAGCCTTGCGGTAGCATTTCCTTTCTGCCACGGTATAAGCACAATTGATCTTGTGCATTTACATTCAATTTTACACCTTATCACTAAACGAGACAGCCTATAATTGCGAAATAATAACTTCGAACTTAGAACGTTTGGGGTTCACACGAGACTACTTTTCATTATTATTAACATTCAAAATTAGAATCTAAAGTTATGGGGAATAAAATCCAAAGTTGCGGATTTCATGTTACCTCGCCCCCCGCAAAAAGTGGCAGAAATGCGTAACCAGTCCACATATAAATAGTCAAAGTTCGAATCATGTTAAAAATCTAAATAATAATAAGAAAGAATAAACAAAACCCACAATCTTCGTACATCACGTCAGCAGAGGCGGCTACCGCGCACCGCTGTTTACCCCACACAAACAACGCCGCAATGATACTTCGGTTAATTAAGGAGCCAACTCAAATACACCTAACTAGATGCGAGCTGAATATCTTAGTTTGTTTTTGTTTTGTTGAACAAAATCGACGGCTGTTTGTTGGTAGAAGAGTTTTTTGAAAACTGAGGCGAGATTGATCTAATTAATAAGTATACAATACGTTGTTACGACCATAATCTTTTGGGATGATTAGAAACTTTACTGTAACTGCAAACTATAGGGCATGCATGCATGCTTATGCTCACGACTATATTCCCCGAGAGGGTAGTCAGAGATATTCTGAAACCTCAGAACATCTACGTTTCACCAGTAGTACCGAAACTCTGTCCAGTGTGATGGGGGGTGAGCCATTCGCCACTTATAATGGACAGTGGGTACAATACATGACTCGAAATTGAAGCATGCAGGTTTCCTCACGATGTTTTCCTTCACCGAAAAGCCAGTGGTATTACAAATCGAACATAAATTCTGATAAACTCATTGGTACGAGTCAGCCTGGACGGGGATCGAACCACACTATAGGTTACTTCTTAATATGCTACCTCCGTCGTCTAATACAGTATTGGGCTCTTGACACGGAGGTTGTGGGTTCGATTGCCACGGGGGAAACCTAGTGATATGTAACTTTGTGCGTTTTTCCCCAGTTGGGTTAGGACATTGGAGGCTAAATCACCTGATTGTCTGAAAAGAAAGATGATTCCGCGCTTCGGATGGCAAGTTAAGCCGTTGGTCCTGGCTCTCTGGTGGTAGTAGTCGTTACATAAAAACCACGTCAGAGGCCTTAAGGCGGTCTGAAAAAACTCTGACACCAGGGCTTGCTGCCCACACGATGAGAAAGAAGGAATATGCTGATGGTTTTTAAAGGTGACGATTGAACCATCAACTAAACAACTTTCTCTACGGCACCATACAAAACTGCAATCCTGTGTGACCCAAATGTGTAGTACACACGGCGACACATCAAGCTATACAAAACCAAAATAAACTGGCCGCGCGGAGGTCGAGTAACGCATAACGTCGCGCGGCCAGCTTATATTGGTTTTGTATAGCTAGATGTGTCGCCGTGTGTACATCAGTTTTGTTTGCGTGATTTCGATGTTCAGAAAGAAAGAAGAATAAAAGAAAAAGAGAAGAGAAAAAGTTGTTCAGTTGCATGGTCTGATCATCCTCTGAAAAAACCGGCAGCATATTATGTTGGAACATATATATTTTTGATCTTGCAGTAATTGTATAAATTTGATCTTTCTGAATCAATAATATAGACAAGGTGTAAAAAAACCCTGTTGGAGCCCCTGGGGGTGCTTCAGACTATCAAACTGAACAACTTTCACTATGGAACCAACATCGAAAACACGAAAAAAATACACCAGTTTCAAATGTATGGGCCAGCAAAATTTTTTTTCGCGATAAGATGTTGGCTTCATAGTGAAAGTTGTTCAGTTTGATGGTCTGAAGTACCCTCTAAAGGCTCCATTAGGGTTTTTTACACCCTGTATAGACAAATCATCTTAAAATGGGTGGCGGGGATTATAACAATCGCCTCCGTGCTTCAAAGGCACGTTAAGCAGTTGGTCCTGGAACTTAGAATCGATGTCTATTCGTTAATTTACGTCAGAGGCCAATGAAGGTGACTTGTCAAGTATAAGTATACTCAGACAGTAAGTTGACCACTAACTTGCCTCCACCAATCGCCACTCCACTGGGGCTGCGTGGTGGAGTATGTCCCACTCCCTCTCACCATCGATAGTGACTGGAGGCCGTAGCCCTGCATTGGGATCCCATACGCTATAACATCTTACTTACCTACATTTTAATATTTAAATAGTCACAAAGAAAACATTTTGTCTAAAAATACAGTCGAGCAAATTAATTTGTTACAAGATTGTCCTAACGATGCGAAGTTATCTAGTCAATTCAATTTTAAATAGCTTCGGGAACAAGCAAGAAGCCAATTTTATCAGCGTTGGGTAGTAACGCTGATACATTTTCATCGTTACGAATATCGATGAAAATGTGTCGGGGAAAAAATTGGCTTCGTGATGGTATTACGTGGTATGTGGTGATAGGTGGCTAGCCTTTAAAAAAACACTGCATAACAAGCCGTTTCTTTAGCGACTAAGGTTTCGTACAATAACGTCTAAGGAAATTGTGTGAGTAATTCCTTCCTTAGACGTTATTGTAAAACCGTCGGCATACTCAGATGGACCCTGTATATCTTATTGAATTATTAAGAAAAACAAAAAACCCGACTGCATGAAAAAATTATTAACTGAAAAGAGAAAAACAAGTTTTACTCTTGTGTCAATATGGTAGCATAAAAGTACTACAATAATATAACCCTCCTTCTGTCGCAGTCGGGTAAAAATATCTATAAAGGTAATTTTACTTAATACTAAAGTGGTACATAGACTCTATTTACAGTACCCAACCTCTTACAGTCTTTTCTTTCTCCCGTCATCTACAGTCCCCGTTTCCCCCGTAACAATTTTCCTTTCCCATCCCTAGCAATGTTTACACAACTCTGCAAACATATTACTGCGGCGATCTGTTTGCACATCCCTAACGGACAGGCTTGCAACATGGCGGACGTTCTGTTTCTGAATAGTTGGTACTATTGACTATTGATGGAGCGGCTTTTTTTGGCGTCGAGTGTACTTTATGTTTGTTTGCGGGGAGAAAAGTTTCGCCTCTTTGATAAGTGTCGAGAATCTATACAAATTATAAATATTCCTTATATAATCTATAATAATACTACTTTGCGTGTCTGCACAAGCTTCGTCAATAATAATACAACAGCCGGTAATCAGCAACATGCTTCGTCAAAACCTTAAATAAACAGATAGAGATCGGCAACATGCTTCGTCAACTTACCTAACCAAAATCCACCTCACGCTTCGTCAGTAATACAACAAAAACAGGTTTAAATGCTCTCCGCCCCTCGGAACCCACCTGGCTCAAAGGAACTCATCACACTAGCAGCATTACCACGTTGAATGGCTAGAGAAATCCTTTGGACCAGATAAGAACCAGATCGGGGATCGTTCCCGCTCTCAAAAAGCCTCCTGCCCAGCTCTCGCACAAAAGTCTTACTTATTTTGTGTAGACGTTAACGAATTAGTTTGTTCTTCAATAAAATAATTGCTTTGCGTGTCTGCGTATGATCTTCTTCTTATCGTGTGGGCAAGCCCTGCACGTCTAGTATGATTTCTCTACACGCGCGCGACGCGCCTTCGCTGCATAGAAAATAACCTGTTACTGCGCTTTTCGCAGCGAAAGCCGCGCTTGCCGCGACTTGTAGTATGGGAAAAAGCCGAGTCGCGCGCAAGTAGAGTAATCATGCTAGACGTGCTGGTGTCAGAGTTTTTCAGACCGCCATTCGGCCTCTGACGTGGTTTTTATTTAACGGCTACTGCCATAAGAGATAGTAGCCGGGAACCAACGGCTTAACGTGCCATTCGAAGCACGGAATCGTCTCTCTTTTCGGACAACCAGGTGATTCAGCCTGCAATGTCCTAGCCAACTGGGGAAACACACACAAAGTGAGCTATCACTAGGTGTTCCCCGTGGGAATCGAACCCACGAACTCCGTGTCCAGAGCCCAATGCTCTTAGACCACGGAGGCAGTGCGTATGATAGAAATCCACTAATCCGCAATCATGGACTTAGAATGATAAAGGATACCAGTCCTCCTTACAAGCATGGAAACACGAAAATTGGCCATAGCGGTCGGTAATGTTCAACCTTCTTCGTACGTCGATGTTTCAAATTTTAGATTTGTCCCTTTCTATCAGAACAAACATTTAATAAACTATTTTTCAAAATACTTACTCGTACGAGCACCAAAAGGTATAAAGAGAACCAAACACTACTAGACTATATTCCACGAGGGAGTAGTCAGAGATATTCTGAAACCTCTGAATATCCACGTTTCACCAGTAGTACCGAAACTCTGTCAAGTGTGACGGGGGGTGAACCCGTCGCCACTTATAATGGACAGTGGGTACAATACATGCCTCGAAATTGAAGCATGCAGGTTTCCTCACGATGATTTATGTCACTGTATACAACGTGTTAATGAATAAGCGCAAAACCTCATACACCCAAACTGATTTATAACAAAATAATTAGATTGAAACAATAATTTCATTATTTTGATACTTCAAATTTAAAGTTATTTGCATTTAAGTTTTCAGGCAAAAATGATTTGTTATCATTTCAGCAATGAATGAAAGCGCTAGCGTGCTCGTGGATACATTTTAAAAATCTTGTTTTGATAGTTAGTAGGGTGAGTGTGCCCGTGCAGTGGGTTGAGATCGAATTCAGTAAATTTTAAATTTTACAAAGAAATTATTTAATATTTTGAATAAAATTACCTATGTTGAAACCATGATAATACGATTCTGCTCTCGATTCTAAACAAACTACTTTCTAGTTTTGCGTTAATTCATTAACACGTTGTATAGGTAGTGTATAAGTGTCCGAGACTAATTGTATATTACACAATCTCTGACGCTTTTTTCGAGAATTTCATACTAGACCCAGCGTCCATTATATTGTATGCTAATGATTATTCAGTAACACGTTTTATAACTCAAAATCCATTAAACCATGTCCTACACCGGTATTTATAGAAGGGTATATAGTAGGCATCTCAGTAACAACAGAGGGTAAACTATACCCACTGTTAGAATGACAGAATTACGAACGCACGTGCCATACCACTTTATTTAATTACACCGATTATACGAGTAGATATAACATGGACGATTTCAATTTGTTGGAGAGAGGTACCAATTCTTTTTACTGTAGGTACTAATATAGAGAGCCTGTCAGCTTTCGCACTGGCAATTTAACATTTTTTAACAACTTTCAGCACTGGACAAACTCAAAATCAAAATGTTTTATTCAAAATAATATCACATGGATAGCTTTCTGACGTCATTTTTGACTCAACCACCGCGTCGGAAGGTGTTCCGTTGTAGAGAAGATGCGGCCAGAAACTCTATAATACACATCTTTTAAAAAAAACAAAATATACAAAGTACACTTACAAAATACTTACGAAATACAGAAAGCCGTGGTGGTCCAGTGGCGAGTAACCTTGCTTGCCGTGCAGGAGGCGATGGTTCGATCCCCGTCCAGGCCGACTCGTACCACTGAGTTTTTCGGAATTTATGTACGATTTGTACGCGCGCGTCAGTCGCATCGGCCGCTGGCATCGGAAGTGCACCTTTAGGGATACCTAGGGGAACACAGTCGTGAGCATAATTTATTGTTTTCCCAATCCAACTGTCCACAATAAACAGAACATTTTCTTCACCGGAATAATTTCATTATCTCTAAACAAACAAGCTTTCCAAACAAACTATCTCCGCGATACTGTACAAACAAATTGCGAGCAATACCAGCAGGAGTTGTTTAAAAATGTAAACAAATACAGGGCGATGTCTATCCGCTGGAGGATTGCGAGGGCACGTGTCTCTTGTAGTTGGATGTACAGGGTGTGCTGAAGCATTTCGTTTGGTTATTAAAGTCTGACCAAGGTTTTAAACGTGTTACACGGGTTAACACATTCACTGCTGATGAAATAGGTCCGTCAATAACCGGTCCCGCGGTGCGCACGACTCACCCGGCGAGTCCGGATTGTTTAGCATTTCGCACTCACACGTAACGCGCGTTAGAAGACGTACGAATAGAGGCCGTAGCATGAGGCGCGTGATAAGGCTATATCAACGGGGCAAATAGAAAGCTGATACGCTACCATACTACGGCCGCAGATGCTCTAAGCCGGGATATGTGCGAACCTTTTCGTACGTGCTCCAATGCTTGCTATGTGTAAGTGAACCGACAGCGGTCGCTTGCATGAAACTGGTTTTCTGCAGGGGTATTTATTAATTAATGTCAAAAGTCAAAAGTTAAGTCAAAATTGTTTATTCAAAATCTTTGACTAATTATTATAAGGACTAGCCTTGCGGTAGCATTTCCCTCCTCCTCCAATGGGTCGACAAATTTTTAGGGGTGACAGACCATCAAACTTAACTACTTTTACAAAGACAGCAGCATGATATTGCAAAAAAAATTCTGTTGATACATTTGACTCGTGTAGGCACTAGGCATTGCAGTTTAGTATGGATCACCTGATTTTTTGTTTGTGATTTCAGCTTTGCTTCCACAGAAAAAGTTGTTCAGTTTTATAGTCTGAACCACCCCTGTAAATTTGTCGACTCATTTCAATTACATCATAAAAAAAAAGTTTAGTATGGGAACGTTTGAACGGCGGAGGATGCAGACGGTGTCCCATACTAAACGTGCTTTTTGTATGGCGGTCGTTCGTCAACGGTCAATGTGTCAAAACCCTTATGCTTAGGGCCCGCTCAATGGCTCTATTATTATAATGAACCTGAATAATATTCTATCTAACCCCATAACAGATATCACATATCAGTATACCGCAATTCGCACAGATTATAAACCATTATCGTATACAATGTCGTGGCAGTCGCGTGGCGTGTCGCAATGATCGCAGACGTCAGATTGACATCGATGACAGCTCGCTTTGACAGCTATTGACAACCGTGACAATATGGGAATTGGCTTGATATGTTTACAGTTATGTAGAAATCGAGACATAGCTACCGAAAACCAAAACAACTATGATGATGATCAAATAAATAGATTACTCGGTTGGTGTAATGGTTACCACGCCGGTATGCCAGAGGTCCTGGGTTCGAATCCCGATTCGGTCATTATATATTATATATGTTAGTTCCGTTGTTGTATCATTATCAGCCTATCATCGTCTGCTGCTGAACATAGGCCTGTCCCAAAACGGGCTACAAAACTATCCTCGGCCTCCCTCATCCAGTGCAGATGCACTTTCTCGCTACTGCGAGACTGGTGTACTTCAGCTACTTCCATAGTATCATGTCTTATGGTATTTTGCTGTGGGGCCGTGCTACAGATGTTGAATCTGTCTTTCTATCCTTCAAAAGCGGGCAATTCGAGCCATTTATAATCTGCGTTGTCGAGATTCACTACGAGATCTTTTCAAAGTTATCAATATTCTGACTTTCTACAGTCAATATATTTACGAAAATATTTTATACGTTCGCAAAAATTTGTCTCTCTTTCCCAAAAACAGTGACGTTCATAATTACAATACAAGAAATAAAAATAAATTAGTATTCCCACATTTCCGACTTAGTAAGGTCAACACATCTGTCATGGGGCACTTGGGCACATGGGGCACATGGGGCACATGGGTTATACGTTATTATAAAGATACCAGAGAATATTCTTAACATGACGAACAAAAAGTTTAAGTCCCATGTTAAGTCCTCTGTAAAAAAGGTTACTATAATCTCGATGATTATTTGATTGACCAAAATGTCTGGTCTTGACAATGTTACACTATGTAATTTAATATTGCATTTATGTAACTGTACTTTGTATATTTTGTTTTGTTTAAAAGAAGTGTGTTGTAGAGTTTCTGGCCGCATCTTCTCTACAACGGAACACCTTCCGACGCCGTGGTAGATTCAAAAACATGACGTCAAAAAGTTATCTATGTGATATTATTTTGAACTTTGACTATTTATATGTGGACTGGTTACGCGTGTAATTCTACTAACAAACATTTCTGTCACTTTTTGCGGGGGGCGAGGTAACATGAAATCCGCAACTTTGGATTTTATTCCCCATAACTTGAGATTCTAATTTTGAATGTAAAAAATCATGAAAAGTAGTCTCGTGTGAACCCCAAACGTTCTAAGTTCGAAGTTATTATTTCGCAATTATAGGCTGTCTCGTTTAGTGATAAGGTGTAAAATTGAATGTAAATGCACAAGATCAATTGTGCATATACCGTGGCAGAGGGGAAATGCTACCGGAAGGCTAGTCCTTGTAATAATTATTCAAAGACATTACCGAACAAAGAAAACTGCAGATGCCGATTGCCAAATCAAAAGCAGTCATTACAACCCAATCCATTAGCGGGTCGCTCGGCGTTCCCGTATCGATTACCCTCTCCTTAGGGATACGCTATTAGGGACGCACGAGCGGTAGTGGTCGATGGATGGCTATACTTATATTGTACTGGTTACTCAGAATAGGGATAAATTTAGGGGGTCGCGCATTGTCATAAATACTGACTCTAAGTCTCATACAAAATCTTAGCGAATTTTTGTCCGAATCTGACACAACCTTAGACGATTTATATACGGACCCGCCTCGCCTTAGCATTTCCGCTCTGCCAACTTGCAAGATCAAAAAATCTTACGCATTTACATTCATTTTTATACATTATCACTAAACGCGAGAGCCTATTATTGCGGAACAATAATTTCGAACTTATGACGTTTGGGGTTCACACGACACTGTTTTTCACGATTTTTAACATTCAGAATTTGAATCTAAACTAATGGAATAAAATTCAATGTTGCGTATCTCGTGCTACCTCGCCCCCCGCAAAAAGTTTCAGAATATGTTGTTAGTAAAATTACACGCGTTACTAGTCCTCATATAAGTAGTCTAAGGACACAACCCACACAAATCAAGTATGCATGCTGTTGCGTATCACGAATATGTTGTCTTTGATTCATAAACTTAGCCGTATTTGGCATGTTTACTGTCAGTTAGTACAAAAAAGAGCTCTTATGAGCTCTTTTAGTTCTGACATTTTTCGGACGTTGATTGTGAATCTAGTTCAGTTATATACAACGTGTTAATGAATTAACGCAAAACTAGAAAGTAGTTTGTTTAGAATCGAGAGTAGGATCGAATTATCATGTTTTCGACATAGGTAATTTTTTTTCAAAATATTAAGTAAGTAATTTGTAAGTAAAATTTAAATTTACTGAACTCGATCTCAACCCACCGCACGGGCACACTCACCCTACTTACAACCAGAACAAGATTCTTAAAATGTATCAACGAGCACGCTAGCGCTTTCATTCATTGCTGAAATGATAACAAATAATTTTTGCCTGAAAACTTAAACTGCGAATAACTTTAAATTTTAACTATCAAAATAATTTAATTATTGTTTCAAACGAATTACTTTGTTTTAAATCAGTTGGGGTGTATGCGGTTTTGCGCTTATTCATTAACACGTTGTATGGTCCAACTTATTATGCTGACACTTTTTCAAGGGGATGATCAGACCATCAAACTGAACAACTTTCTCTATGGGAGTAACATCAAAATCGCGAAAAAAAAAACTGCTGTCCCATACATTTGGCTCAAGTTTTGCAGTTTTGTATCGAAGAGCTTGAACCCTTATCTCTTAATCATCTCGTAAAACACCATGTATTCTGCAAATGTGGCGGAACAGAGCTGAACTGTGCCATAAGTAATAATGTCATCAATTATGTACACCTATGATTTACAATAAAAATTATTTCTGTTTCTTTACTAATACTAAGGAACCAAACATTGTGACGAAACTGTAAAGATAAAACTATAAATAATGATCAATCATAAGTTTCTGCCTCCCCCGAAACGCATCTGCAGCGAGCTAATAAACTTATAATTGCGTTTATAATCTATTAAGGGCCACAAGCAAACATCCGCGGCTCCCGCGGGTCCGACATCACTCGTGCCATTATACTCGTGTGACCAGGTTTTTGTTTAAAAACGGGACATAATATGTACGTAAATTAATGCATAATGCTCATGCCTGTGGATGAGACAACGCCACCTTCTACGATTCTGACAGACCTCTCTCGCCTCCTCCACATTCATTAGTCCTTTAATACATGATTGTCGGTTTCGGGCATATGTGACCTGACTCTTTTTAAGCACGTTAGCAATTTGGCGTCGAATTTAATATTCGTTTCAATTTAAAAACAAAAACTAAATGTAATGTAAGTAAAGATACGTTTTAGGATGGAATGGGCTGCAAAAGAGTAATAGTTTGCTAGTTTAACCCCACAAGAGATTTTTTTTTATTTACCCTTACAAAACACACTCACACGCACATTAAAATAAACATAACAAAATAAATAGAGACTTTGATTACAATACAAAATAAAAACAGGATTCTGCTTAATCTTTTAATCCAAAAACACAGTACCTATCGACATTATTTTATAAGTTAGTACCGCTATACTATTTTCGATTTTTTTTATCGTACTTTATGGAAAACCGCAATGCTTAATAATTTACAAAGACGATATAGTCGCGGTTAGGTAGCGGTTTATGAGCAAAACTGGAAATCATAATTGGACGAAACATTTTAACGTAATTTATGAATGAATCCATTCTTATGTTGCGTCATAGTTGGTCGTCCAATTATGAAATTTAGTTTAGAATGTCACTTTTAAATAGGCACGTATGGTCACCCTACCATCGTAACGGTGTATACAGACATCAAAGTTTTGCGCCACCCGGGACTCGAACCCGTGGGGATTGAATCCGATACGGTCCGCAGTTGCGGCTGTGTGATTTTATTATACTATTATCTGCCAGGGTGTTTTTGATGTGATCGTGCATTTTTTATTTGGTTTTCTTTAGTTAGATATGTTATAGAGATTATAACAGGGTCCTTCTTAAGGCCCGGTTATTTGAGTGCAAGCGTCTCTTTCTTACAAGCATAAGTTTGCAATTAGTCATCCCGCTTCAATTGAAGGCAGGTCCGCAAAAAAACGTATTTTTCATCAATATCTTTTCTCTTGGGTGGTGGAGGAAAAACTAACCTGAGAATAATTTAGACAATGTCATTTCCTATATTTCAGTGAATTTTTTTTATTTGTAGTGTTAATAATTTTTAAGTAAAACTTGAAAAATAGTAATAAACTTACCTATCTGTGCATGCTTTTATGATCGAGAGAAATAATAACTATCGTGTTTTGAGCCACAGAATAATCAAGAACAGTTCATGAACAACAACATATATTTTTTCTGGATTAAAACAACGACTATTTCATACCTTAAAACTCAACCAGAAAAAAAGGTCGATTTGGAAGATCCTGCCCTTAATATGCTGACGGTTTTTAAGGGGATGATCAGACGATCAAACAGAACAACTTTCTCTATGATTCTTTCTCTATCGGGGTGGTCAGAAAATCTTAAAATTATCAACTACTTATATTTTCAGGCTGCTGTTTTTAGCTCACTTTTAGCATATTGAAATGAGTCTTTTGCACAGATTTTGCAGAATCCAATTTTACTTCGTAAATTTTAATAGAAGTTTATTCCGAATGCGTAAATGCGTGCTGCATACAAACGAAATCTGGTGATATTTTCAATACTTATCAATTAAAGTCAATGAAATTGAATCAATCAGATGAAACGGATGAAAACGAATGATGATGAAACGAAACAGAAGACGGATGAAAAATTAAATAAGAAACAATCTAGAAACTAATCTCTATGTTGGTATGAAGTCATATTTTCGTTAAAATGTATAGTTTTAAAGTTCCTCAAAGTATAGAACGAAAATATAGCCTTAAGGGGATTTAATTCGGAGCGCGCTCCATACAAACGTACTATGGTGATATTTTCAATACTAACCAATTAAAGTCAATGAAATTTTGCTGAAACAATCTTGAAACAAATATCTATGATTGTATGGAGTTAGATTTTGGTTAAAATATACAGTTTCAATACTAGGATTAATTTAAGATTTGTATGGAAATCTTTGAGGCACTGTAACTTTAAAACTATACATTTTAACGAAAATCTGACTCTGTACAAGCATAGAAATTTGTTTTTAGATTGATTCAGAAAATTTTCATTGATTTTAATTGGTAAGTATTGAAAATATCACCATAGTACGTTTGTATGGAGCTCGCTCCGAATTATATCCTCTTAATAAAGTTGTCAAACGTTCGACTTATACCTGAATGTCAAACATTCTCTAAACCTGTCTGACCTCAAAGGGACTATATTTAAAGTTAAGTAGTAAGAGTTCACGAAAAGTTAAGTAGTAGGTAGTAAGGGTCCACGGAGTCGAACCAGTGAATCAGAGCAACTGAATTACGGGCAGAAGTCACGCGATGCACTGACTGCGGTACCGGTCGAGATGGACACACGCGACTCATCTCGTATTTAGGATTTATCGACAGTGGCGACATTGATCGGTTTCGGGGTTCACTATGTAATTTCAAAAAACGTTTCCATTATACTTCAAAGTTTCTGGCCGCATCTTCTCTACAACGGAACACCTTCCGACGCGGTGGTAGACTCAAAAATGACGTCAGAAAGCTATCCATGTGATATTATTTTGAATAAAACACTTTGTGTTGAGTTTGAGTAATGATAAATCATCGACTTGTTAATCCAGATTCAATATAATATGACATAGATAACTTTCTGACGTCATGTTTTTGAGTCTACCGTCACGTCGCGTCGGAAGGTGTTCCGTTGTAGAGAAGATGCTGTCAGAAACTCTATAACACTTCTTTAAACAAAACAAAATAATACAAAGTACTATTACATAAATTCAATTTTAAATTACATAGTGTAACATTGTCAAGAAATTATCTATTTTTCCTACGAGTTTCGCTACGGATACATATCTCCGGGCTCATTGGACTTCATTGTCTATTACTGTGAGTGGTAAACTTTATCTCAAAATGTTATAGTTTATTACACGTAATTTTTGACTCTGTCGGAAGGTGTTCCGTTGTAGAGAAGATGCGACCAGAAACTCTACAACAAATCTTTAAAAAAAACAAAATAAACATATTACAAATACAGCAATATTGAATTACATAGTGTAACATTACAAGACCAGACATTTGGATCATTCATATAATCATCGAATTTACCACTTTTCTTACAGAGGACTTGCTTAACATGGGACATCAACTTTTTCTCTGGCAAGTTTAGAATATCCTCTGGTATCTTATTATAATAGCGTATACATTGCTATGAAGGACTTTACTGAGTCGAAAATGTGGGAATACTAATAGATTTTTATTTCTTGTATAGTAACTATGAGCGTCACTGTTTTTGGGAAATTTTTGCGAACGTATAAAATATTTTCGTAATTATATAGACTGTAGAAAGTTAAAATACTTATATATTTAAAAAGATCTCGTAGTGATTCTCGACAACGCAGATTAAGATCGCCTCAACATCTGCAGCACGGCCCCACAGCAGAATAACATAAGACATGATACTATGGAAGTAGCTGAAGTACACAAGTCTCGCAGCTGTCAAATTTTCCGAACTTCATAAGCTGCCGAGCTCAGCCTACCCGCTAGGCATTACACGATTACGGTAGACACTGTTGATCCTTATTTACACGATTTTTAGTAGTGGGAATGTCTGTTGGACCTATTTCCGATTTAAAGAATGCTCAAGTTATTTATTTATTATTCATCCAGGCTGGAAGCCACTCGCACCACCACAAAGATTTACTCAATAATAAAAGTTAGAAGGGAACATCCAAACACAGCCCCGTACAGAATTACAATGTAACACGCAACGCTGTGATTGAGTTACTTGACTTGAGATGGTCAGTGAGGTCGGGGGCTGTGATGTGATTCACTCTGATTCGGTTTCGGTTTAGTTTTGAGAAGGGACCGGCCGAAACTTGCAAGAAGTTTAACGTAATTGGTTCTTTGGAAGTTAGGTGAGTGATTACTGATGAATGTTTATAGACACTTGAATTTCAGTCTGATGCAGTGTTTTAGTAGGCCCACTCGGTCCGGCAAGTCTTTGGATGGGTGGTATTTCATGTGGATCTATGCTTCAGTAGGCGTGTTAAGCAATTGGTTCCGAACAGTTCCGTCAGATGGTGGTGTAACAATTCGTATCCAGGTCAGAGGCCTAGACTAGGTGATTTCTTTCCAAAAAAAAAACAAAATGATCAACTTATTACGAGAGCAACTATGAAATCTCAAAAAATACTGCTGTTCCATACTAAACTACAATGTATACAGGGTGTAAGTGACAGCCAAATGTATGTGACAGCTGATTTTTTCGCGTTTCCTGAGGTAGGATCCATAGTGAAAGTTGTTCAGTTTGATGGTCTGAGTTTACCGTATCAGTATTTGCTAGGCTGTCACTTACACCCTGTATATAAACGGCAGTTTTTTTGAAATCACCTAGTGAAAATTATCTGAGTCTCTTGTCTCCACCAATCCGGGCCCAGGCCTGCCATGGTCTTTGCCGTGCAGTGGGATTCAAGTTCTCAATGGTATTGTGTTTTGACAGGAGGCGTTCGGTGAAGGTGGATGGCCGCTGGAGTTCAGAGCGGCGGTCTCAAGGCTTCTGTCTCAGCACGCGCCCAACGACAAGGAAGCTCCTAGAACTACTAGTCTACGTGAGTATATCCATGGCCGATTGCGATTACGTCATCAGTTTATATCGTCTACATTGAGCATAGGACTATCCTCATGGTGGAAGAACATGAATACATCCTACAGAACGAAACCTTCAAACAAGCGACTGCTGTAGGTACATTCAAACCGGATCCCACGCCCCGGGCGGCAGGCAAAGGGGGCGCTAAAACTTGTTTATCTTGATAATCTAGCTCGCTTAGTCATATTTGTATGTAAGCCTTAGTGCTTGTGCCATCAGGACTATAATATGCTCTATCATTTCTATCTACTCGCCACCCTCGATGCTTCAGAGCTGCAGACGCTCCCGCCTTATTCTCTCTCCAACCTTCATCTATGACGGCTGGCAAAGGGCCATTTTGATTAAAAAATTTATCATCATCAGCCTATATACGTCCCACTGCAGGCTGCAAGGCACAGGCCTACCATAGGAAGGTGTATGGGCGTTAGTCTACCACTCGTAACCAATGCGGATTGGTAGACTTCACATACACATCGGAATTTGTTTTTCAGCGTATATAGGTTTCCTCACGATATTGTCCTTCGCAGTTTGAGAGCAGTCGGTATGACGTACTTAAGTTAGAAAAACTCATTGCAGTCATCCGTGCGGATTCGAATCTGGACGTCACGATTGAGTTTCCATAGCTATCCGCAACGCGCTACCGATTGGAAATTAAGAAAGCATAGCGCCCGAGCGCGCTGCATGTCATGTTTTTGCCAAGAGTCTGAATATTCGTAGATTCGGGGCTGGCTTTGACTAATTATTATAAAGACTAGCCTTGCGGTAGCATTTCCCCTCTGCCACGGTATAAGCACAATTGATCTTGTGCATTTACATTCAATTTTACACCTTATCACTAAACGAGACAGCCTATAATTGCGAAATAATAAATTCGAACTTAGAACGTTTGGGGTTCACACAAGACTACTTTTCATGATTTTTAACATTCAAAATTAGAATCTAAAGTTATGGGGAATCAAATCCAAAGTTGTGGATTTCATGTTACCTCGCCCCCCGCTAAAAGTGGCAGAAATTTTTGTTAGTAGAATTACACGCGTAACCAGTCCACATATAAACATCAGTCCACATATTTATCCAGCCCCCTTTGACTATTTTAGTCAAAGGGGGCTGGATACCCGGGTCAACCCACCTCATGATGGTCAGTATGTCGACCCAACCCGGACCTCTAAAACCTCTAAAACGATTGTTTGTCCACAGGGCTAAGCAGCCAGCGGCTCGACCAGACGCTGTCGGAGACGTTGGTGCTGGATCTCATTGTTCTAGTCGGTTTCGTTGTCGTCAACAATCCCACGTTACAGGTACGTTCATGTTTAACCATTGTTTTAGCAATAATAATAATTAATAATTTATTTAAGTAAGTCGCACCGATGGTGTAATGGTTACCACGCCGCACTGCCGAACCAGAGGTCCTGGCTTTGAATCCCGGTTCAGTCAATTCATTTATTCATTAACATTGTATTCTAAATTAAATAGTAAAGGCAAAAGAGGGGAAATACAAGGTTATCGGCACCCAATACAAATTCGTAGCATTCGGTGTCGAAACCCTTGGACCGTGGGGTCCCGGCGCCCAGGCGCTTTTTAAAGATCTGGCAAAGCGCCTGGTAGACTCGACCGGGGATCCAAGGGCTGGCGCTTTCCTCGCTCAACGCAAGGAGTGTAAAGATTTTTCACCTCGTGCTCTATTGATTACCTCGCTAACGCTTAGGATTCTAATTTTTAGAATCCTTCGCTTGCTCGGTCATCAAAATTGAGGACGCGGTTAAAAAGCAACTTTGCACTCTTGTATAACAAATATCTTTTAAAGAAGACTTATAAATAACAATGTAAACAGTTGATAAACTTGTCACTTCCTCAACACTTGACCGTTTCACTTTCCCATGCGGGTAGTAGAGTAGCCACCTGGTTGGACTGACACCTGTAAATAACACGTGTAGACGTTGTTGATCGTTTGTCCATACTCATTTGCATTTATATTAGTTTTTATAATAGAATTGCTTTTGCCAGCGACTTTGTCTGCTTTGACATTAAAAAAGTAACATATGTGTTATTCCAGAATATGCAGGGTCATCTTAATATGCTGACACTTTTTTAAGGGGATGATCACACTGTCAAACTGAACAACTTTCACTATGGCACCAACATCGAAATCGCAAAAAAAATCTGCTGTTCCATATAAAACT
This sequence comes from Agonopterix alstromeriana, assembly GCA_963924505.1. NCBI lineage: Eukaryota > Metazoa > Arthropoda > Insecta > Lepidoptera > Depressariidae > Agonopterix > Agonopterix alstromeriana. The sequence goes on from OZ004684.1 coordinate 12,116,867, forward strand.
GCAAACTTTCTCGAGCCAAATGTATGGGACAGCAGATTTTTTTTTTCGCGATTTCGATGTTGGTCCCATGGAAAAAGTTGTTCAGCTTGATGGTCTGATCATCCCTTTAAAAAAGTGTCAGCATATTAAGAAGGACTACAACACATTGTCTGTGTGCCAAATTTTACCCAAATATGTATTTTTTTCAGATTAAGTGGTATACTTTATTAATAACAAGTAACTTACTAAAAAACAAAAAAAAATTGAACAATACTTATACTACATACAGGGTCCGACTTAATATGCTGATAGTTTTTAAGATGATCAGACCATCAAATTAAACAACTTTCTCTATGGGACCAACATCGAAATCGCGAAAAAAAAATCAACTGCAACAATCAACAACCACACATTTGGCAATAGGATATATGATGGATATAGGATAAATGGAATAGCTGATTTGTAGGGCTCCGTAGTCAACAAGGAACTCTTATAATTTCGCCATGTCCGTCCGTCTGTCCGTCTGTCCGCGGCCTAGCTCAGAGACGCTTAGCACTAGAAAGCTGTAATTTTCGATTTAGGGATCCGTTAGCGAAATATTAAGCTTTAAAGTGAACATTTTTGTTAGAGTCAAGAATCTCTGTTTCTATAATTCAAAATAGCCTTAAAATTATTTGAAATGGAGTATAGACCAGACAGACAATGAAGCCCAGCAAGACATTATGAAAAACAAACTGCAAACGGGAGACAGCAATTCTATATCAGAAGTCATTGCTTTCCTCAAGACATTATTCTCATAGTCCAAAATTCTCACGGACACAGGTGCGCGTCACAGATGCGCAAATACACCTACTATACATTTACTTTCAACCATATTTTCATTGCAATAGAGTCCATAAAACTCAAAGAAATTACCTTCAAGCTTTAATCTATTTTACCTTAACTTCAACCTTATGGACGTTGAAATAGGGTGTATAAGTTTGGAATGACCATAGTCGTTAATGTGAATAATTTATAGTAACTTTTTAGTGTCTTGTTGGACATGTTCTTTGTAGGAAGTTAATTGTTTAGGGGTCGGTTACATGTGTGTTCGGTGATGAAAGACTAATAACAAGGATAAGGGATGGTTGTTAATAATTTATTATAAGCGTTTTTCCTGAATTTTACGATGGCGCATGGACCCTCGTTTTTTGTAGAAATACACGAAAAACTCTCAAATTGTGTTTGCTTAGACACATAATAGGTGATAGTATATAGTTCTATATACAGAACGGCCACTCCCCGCCCCCTCTGTCTTCAGATACCCCACCTCACCTCATACTTTCTGGGGAACCTTGAGGAGAGCTGAGCAAGGGAATGCATGATTTAACTACATAACAATGTTTTTATTGTTATTCTCTCAGTAATAATAAAAGTTGAAAAATGACGCTAAAGTCACATTATCAGTGATTCTTTAGCTTTACTATACTATTTTAAATAACAGAGTGAACTATTACAAGTAACGAAATGTATAATGATGTTCATACGATGCGTGGTAAGTCAACCCTACTCATATGTTATGCACAATTTCCGCAAATTGCGCATGTGCGAACGTCATCATGTCAAATCTAAAACGTTGTTTGAAGTGGACCTGTGGCTTAGATTAAAAGTAGGAAAAAGATTATAATACCATAAGTATAATGCTCAAGGCTATATTTCCCGACGGTAGTCAGAGACATTCTGAATACTCAAAACATCCACATTTCACTAGTAGCACCAAAACCTTGTCCAGTAGTAAAGTAGTATCCATACTTCATGAGATATTGTAACAACAAGTCTTAACCCCATCTCTTCCCTCAGGAAACAATCTGCGACGGTTGGAGCGTCATCAAGACCCTCTGCACGTTACCAGCCAACTGGCTGGTATCCAAGAGTTACAGGCACGCTCTGCTGCCGTCCCTATTGGCACTGGCCGAAAGACCAAGCGCTGCCGCCGCTATATCTTCAGAACTAAGCATGCAGGTACGACCTTATTATCTCACTCCTACTCTTTACACTCATCAAGACCCTCTGCACATTACCAGTCAACTGGCTGGTCTCCAAGAGTCACAGGCACACAGTGCTGCCTTCCCTACTCGCGCTGGCTGACCGACCAAGCGCTGCCGCCGCTATATCTTCAGAACTAAGCATGCAGGTACGACCTTATTTTCTCACTCCTACTCTCTACACTCATCAAGACCCTCTGCACATTACCAGTCAACTGGCTGGTCTCCAAGAGTCACAGGCACGCCCTGCTGCCTTCCCTACTGGCACTGGCCGAAAGACCAAGCGCTGCCGCCGCTATATCTTCAGAACTAAGCATGCAGGTACGACCTTATTTTCTCACTCCTACTCTTTACACTCATCAAGACCCTCTGCACATTACCAGTCAACTGGCTGGTCTCCAAGAGTCACAGGCACGCCCTGCTGCCTTCCCTACTGGCGCTGGCTGACGGACCAAGCGCTGCCGCCGCTATATCATCAGAACTAAGCATGCAGGTACGAGCTTATCTTCTCATTCCTACTCTATACACTCATAAAGACCCTCTGCACGTTGGCAGCCAACTGGCCGCTTTCCAAGAGTCACAGGCACGCCCTGCTGCCTTCCCTACTGGCGCTGGCTGAAAGACCAAGCGCTGCTGCCGCTTTATCATCAGAACTAAGCATGCAGGTACGACCTTATCTTCTCATTCCTACTCTATACACTCATAAAGACCCTCTGCACATTACCAGTCAACTGGCTGGTCTCCAAGAGTCACAGGCACACAGTGCTGCCTTCCCTACTCGCGCTGGCTGACCGACCAAGCGCTGCCGCCGCTATATCTTCAGAACTAAGCATGCAGGTACGACCTTATTTTCTCACTCCTACTCTCTACACTCATCAAGACCCTCTGCACATTACCAGTCAACTGGCTGGTCTCCAAGAGTCACAGGCACGCCCTGCTGCCTTCCCTACTGGCACTGGCCGAAAGACCAAGCGCTGCCGCCGCTATATCTTCAGAACTAAGCATGCAGGTACGACCTTATTTTCTCACTCCTACTCTATACACTCATAAAGACCCTCTGCACGTTGGCAGCCAACTGGCCGCTTTCCAAGAGTCACAGGCACGCCCTGCTGCCTTCCCTACTGGCGCTGGCTGAAAGACCAAGCGCTGCTGCCGCTATATCATCAGAACTAAGCATGTAGGTACGAGCTTATCTTCTCATTCCTACTCTATACACTCATAAAGACCCTCTGCACGTTGGCAGCCAACTGGCCGCTTTCCAAGAGTCACAGGCACGCCCTGCTGCCTTCCCTACTGGCGCTGGCTGAAAGACCAAGCGCTGCTGCCGCTATATCATCAGAACTAAGCATGCAGGTACGAGCTTATCTTCTCATTCCTACTCTCTACACCCATCAAGACCCTCTGGACACATCAAGATGTTGGCAGCAAACTGTCTGGTCTCACAGAGTCACAGGCACGCCCTGTTGCCTTCCCTACTGGCACTGGCTGAAAGACCAAGTGCTGCTGTCGCTATATCATCAGAACTAAGGATGCAGGTAATGTGCGATGATAGTAACGACTACGTTACATAAAAACCACGTCGGAGGCCGTAAGGCGGTCTGAAAAAACTCTGACACCAGGGCTTGCCCACACGATAAGAAGAAGAAGAAACGATGATAGTCCATACGGAAAAGAGCTAGCGCCTCAATCATGAGGCTACGGTTCGATTCCTGGCCTGTACCACTAAGTTCTTCGGAATTTATGTACGGTTGTATTTATCATTTACTAACTCGGCGGTGAAGGAAAACATCGTGAGGAAACCTGCTTTCCCGAGAATGACACGAAAATATCATAAGTTTTCAGGTGTAAAATATGGGTGAGCTTAGGGCGAACACAAAGTACCAGCGATTGACCTTAGACCTTTGACCCGTATTTTTACTGGGCTATACAGTGCATCGCGGGTTCAAATCATGTTCACCTGAATAATATCAATCTTCAATTCAGATAAAACCTCCAAATATATTTCATATCATCACTTAAAATAATAAAATAAACGTTAAAACAACCTTTTTATATTACATCCAACTTCGCGTACTTTACGAGAACTTGAACTAAATAAAGTAGGGCTATAAAACCAATTTGGAGTGTTGAATATTTGATGACATTTCACAAACTGCGCCTCTAGTCCGGGCCACATCTGTTTTTCGCTTCATCATCAACATTATTCTGTTAAAAGTGGACTATTTTATTCGTTAATATGTTACCTTGGACGTTTAATGTGAAGTTACTTTGTTGGTGTAGTTTGGTGTTCTCACTATTTTGTAGGAGGTTTGTGCATGAGGGATGTGTTTAGGCAAGTGAAGATGAATATGTAAACTTTCCGAAGTTATCTATGCGACATTATTATGAATAAAAATTTTGAGTTTGAGATGTCGTAGGCAGATCGTTCAAGACCGCCTTATTTGTAGTTTTGTTTCCTATTGTATAATGTATTTTGCTTTTGGTGTAAATAAAGTCTATTTCATTCATTCATTCATTCGTTATCTGCTTTGAAAATTCATGATCCATTCATTTTATGATTTGACCATCACACACGCCATATCATTCAACGCTAATCGTTGACGACACCCACGGGAAGAAAGGGGGTGGATCATTCTAAGCCGGAACCAAATTGGTGTCAGGTGCCTAGGCTTTCGCCCACAAATACACTGCATATGAAACCCTTTTCTCTTAGTCTACTCGTACGGAACCCACGGGAAGAAAGGAGGTAGTCCATTTTAACTTTAAACCAGAAGAATTGTTACTATATAAATAAATAAATAAATATTTTGGACATTGTCACACAAATTATCTAGTCACCTTTAAAGTACCAGAATCTAGCCTGGACTTGTATTATGATGACTAGAAAACGATATAGAAAACATAAATAGATACAAACGTCCATGACTCGGGTACAAATATTCATATTCATCATACAAATATTTGTCCCTTACGGGATTCGAACCCGCGACCCTCAGCACAGCAGGCAGGTTGTGCTATCGGGCCGTCGGGCAGTATATGAGTATCAAAATATATAATAAAATTCCCGAAAGCTTTAAACAACAAAACACCAAATTAATGTTAAATAATTTATACAGATGGCTAGTGCAACATAGTTTTTATAGCGTTGAAGAGTTCTTAAATTTTAAATAGTAGATGTAAAATAATTACAGAATGTTAGTATTATAGGTTTTAGTTTTTTTAAGTTGTTACACATTTGCATGCTGTGGCTACAGCTGAACAGAAGAAGCTTATGTTATTATATTTTACCATCTTTTGTATACCTGTTTCAAGGCAAATAAATGATATTTCTATTTCTTAACCACATGACTAAAGTCCGGCCGCTGAAAGATTGCGTTTGACAGTTACCATAAAATTTTAAAAAACTGAATGAAAATATTGTTTACCTGTGCTAACTCTAGTACACAGGGCACTAGCTGCCCTTTTAAGTTCAAAAAGCTACTAAATAATGATCGGCATTTTTAGTTTTCATTCAGTTTTTACCCGACTGCGCCAGAAGGAGGGTTATGTTTTTCGAGCGTATGTATGTATGTATGTATGTTTGTATGTACATTTCTTTGGCACGGCCTACAGCCTAAACGGCTTGATGGATTTTAACGTTTGAGGTGTCATTAGATTCGTAAAAATTGTGAGAGTGACATAGGCTACATTATTTTAATATGGCGTCTGCGAAAAAAATAAAGAGAGGGAGAATAAACAATTTTTTTTTCATTAAAATTACAATATGGGTATCAAATGAAAGCTAATGGTCATACGATTCCAAAAATATGTATATTATAGTACTTTTATGTTACCGTTTCGACACAAGACTAAAAAGTATGAAATAATCTAAATTATTAAGATAAACAAAAAACCCGACTGCATAAAAAACCTATTAACTGAAAAGAGAAAAACAAGCTCTATAATCACTAATAAGCTATAACAGCTTTATTTGAGCTAATATAATTTGAATGTTATTAGGTAGGTATTGCAGGCGGGGTACAAACCAATAACCAACCAAAAATCGTGTGTGTCCCCGTTTGCGATACCTACCTAATAATATTCAAATTATATTAGCTCAAATAAAGCTGTTATAGCTTATTAGTGATTATAGAGCTTGTTTTTCTCTTTTCAGTTAATAGGTTTTTTATGCAGTCGGGTTTTTTTTTACAATTTTATGGTAACTGTCAAACGCAATCTTTCAGCGGCCGGACTTTAATATAAAAAGAATCTAATTATATATTTCTATCAACAGATGCTAGAAGAATACCTGGACAGCGCAGACGCGCAGAAGATCAAACTAGTGCAAGTGATCAAACAGGGAAGAAGTCAAACCAAGAAGGCTGTTAAGAAATAACTTAAAATCTCTAAGGGAATTAAAAGAAATCGAGGTAAAACTCTACAATGTGTGTACATTTGAAATAATTCGCGCAAAGAATAGGTTTAGCATTGCCGTTCTATCGATAGTCGACCTTAAAATTAATAACAATAAGGACGTTTATTCATCAGGAATTTCGATAATGATCGGTTTTACTTAACCCCTGAAGACAAAGGAATCCTATATTGATCGGGGCCTAAGTAAACTGGTCGATATATGAAAAAGATTTTTTGAAATAAAAATTGCTGGCGTTGATACTTTACCCTCGGATGTTTAGGTGACACTATTTTGTATGGGAAGTTAAAAAAGGGGTTAGATTTTGAAAAATGGATCGATCGAAATTAAAAAGGAATTTTAGCCACGGTTTATAAGAAGAGACGTGTGGCGGTGGCGGATAATTTAAGTAACATAATATAAATCTTATAGTACGTAGTATAGCGTCGTTTTTTTCGTAAAGGAGAATAGCGCCCGCGCCTCCAGGTGACGTCGCCTGGAGGCGCGGGCGTAATTCTCCAAACGACGCTATGCTACGTACTATAATCATGTTACTTTGACTATCCGCCACCGCCACACGTCTCTTCTGTATAAACCGCGCCTTAGGCGGGGGTGATTTACCACTTTATTGTTTTTGCAACTACATAAAAGACATCGTCCATGTTTCTTAAATTTTTGGTCCAAATGTGAAAGTCCGGCCGACAAAAACTAATGCTATACAGGTATTATTATGGCGTGAAAGCTGCAGCTGAAAGTTTCTTTATATCTAAAATATATGAAATGACAGATTTTTCAAACCTTAGGTTATTTTCCATAATAAATTTCCAAATTCTAACATAATATAGGGTTCTTCTTAATATTGTAGAACTATCTCAGAAATAACCAACACAATATCCTTTTCAAAACATATATTGTCCATCTTCTATTATACTTAATTATTTATGACTATCCAACATTAAAACTTATCATCTTAATTTATTAATTATTAGAACTATCCAACATCAACCAAATTAGCCAACTGTTGTTCAAAACTTATTATCTTAATTTACAATCGTAGCGTCTGTGCGACTCTACTGTCCGAGACTGGCTGCCCTCATTCGCCCAAAACCTCGTCCTTCAACCGATGCCGCCAGAGTGGCCAGTGCAAGGTATATCAATAAAACCTTATGAAAATTAATAAAACCTTACAATATGCTGACACTTTTATAAGGGGATGATCAGACCGTCAATCTGAACAACTTTCTCCATGGCACAAAAATTGAAATCGCGAAAAAAAAAATTTGTTGTCTCATACAAAAGTGCAAACTTACTCGTGCCAAATGTATGGGACATTGTTCTTTTTTTCGCGATTTCGATGTTGGTCCCATAGAGAAAGTTGTTCAGTTTGATAATCTGAACATCCTCTTAAAAAACTGTCAGCATATTAAGATGGACCCTGTATATCCCTAGAAAAGGCAGATTTTTGAACCCAAATAAAACCAACCAACAAAGACAAATGGCCCTACAGCTTTTGTGACATACTGATAAATTTTTAGACGACTGGTTTTTTGCCGGCACTTCCACATTTTGGACCAAAATGTATGATGTCTTTTAATCTGATATTGTGATAGCGAAAAATGCCCTAATGTTTTAAGGTCCTTTTTCATTTTGATTGACTCTAATATAATTCGCACCAAATAAAGAAACGATACACAGGGTCTAAGGAAAACTATCATTAACCTTTAAACCACATACTCTACACATCAAAATGAACAACTTTTAGTATGGGAGCAAACCTGTCAGAACAACAAATATCTCAGCTGTCCCATACGATTGAATCGAGTAGGTATTGCAGTCTAGTATGGAACAGCTGATATTTTTTTGTTCTGACAGGTTTGCTCCAGTAGTAAAAGTTGTTCAGTTTGATGGGTAGAGTATGTGGTTTAAAGGTTAATGATACTTTTCCTTAGACACTGTATAAATGACGGTGGCTGTCATGCTATCTCGCTCATAAATTATCTCTGTCTGTACTCATACAGCGCCGGGACGGAGTACAAATAAATTATCAGTGATAATCAGCATGATCATAGCGATAACTACACTTGGCAACCTGTTTTGCTTACTGTACTATGGTCTCAGAATATAATAGGTGGTTTTTTAAACACTGACCAAATTTTTAGAGTTGCAACCATCAAACTGAACAACTTACTCTGGGAGAAAACACGATATCGTTTAAAAAATCTGCAGTTTTACAGGTTGTAACAATACACCATAGTAATATTTTAAGGGGTGGTTACGACAACACAACTGCAGATTTTCCACCCCTATTAATCATACTAGCATGCTTGTATACATTTGTATGAAAAAATGTTCAGTTTGATGGTCTGACTGAAGCACCCTTAAAAATTTGGAAAGTGTTTAAAAAATCCCCCAATAATACATACAGATTGGCCACTATCTGCTCCTCACTAACTTCAGATGTCGTGAGATCGTTCTATGGAGCGCCCTGGGCACACCTTGGATAGCTGTCATTTCATACAAATAGGAAAATTGAATTGAATTTCCTTAAGATGTAACCACGAAGTAACCAGAGGGGGTGAGGTAAAAATTTGGTGGGATGCAGGGAGTGTCCATACTGTATTGTAGTACTAGATACTCTTTCTTATACAGGGTCCTCCTTAATATGCTGACACCTTTTTAAGGGCATGACCAGACCATCAAACTGAACAACTTTCTCTATGGGACCAACATCAAAATCGCGAAAAAAAACAGCTGTCCCATACATTTGGCTCGAGTAGGTTTGTAGTTTCGTACAGAACAGCTGATTTTTTTCTCGCGATTTCGATGTTGGTGCCATAGAGACAGTTGTTCAGTTTGATGGTCTGATCATCCCCTTAAAAAAGTGTCAGCATATTAAGAAGGACCCTATATTGTGCTCGTGGTGTGCTATGGTACAGTCAGCAAAAAAGATACACTAGTAATAGCCGCCATTTTTATGCAGTTCCGTTTTTTAGCGCGGATTTTATATCTATAGAATTTGGAAAATTTATGGAATCTTTTAAAATTGTCTCTGGTTTACAATAGAAGAAAATGTTTAGTTTTGTGGGTATTAAGGTGCTAATAGCAGTTTTGCCAGTCCAATGGATTTTCATTGATTTACATACATACATACATAAACTCACGACTTTTTCCCAGAGGGGTAGTCAGAAACTATAGATCTCCACTTTGGGCGGATCTGACACACCTCTCTTGCTTCCTCTAAGTCTATACATCTTGTCATACATTCCCTTCGATTTCGGCTACTTTTAACCTTTTCATTGATTTAGTTCATTTAAAGTGGTGATCAGCTCAGTACCTCTTAGACTGGAGAATTTTGGGAGCTGCCAATTAAATATGTATGTAGGCTTAGGGTGGTTTGAATAATAAATAAATCGTAAGTTTAACTTCTTCTAATTTTCCAACCGCACACTAGGTACATCCGCCATATTCTATATTCTAAACCTCCTCTATCCATCGACACTCCTACGTTCCGATCCCTTCATCATTCGTTTCGTTCCAGTCAAATATGGGATATTATATTTGAATATCTCCAAACTTAAAAAGCCGTGGTGGTCCAATGGCGTGTAACCTTGCCTGTCGCGGCAGGCGATGGTTCGATCCCCGTCCATGCCGACTCGTACCAATGAGTTTTTCGGAATTTATGTACGATTTGTAACACCACTGGCTTTTCGGTGAAGGAAAACATCGTGAGGAAACCTGCATGCTTCAATTTCGAGGCATTATTGTACCCACTGTCCATTACAAGTGGCGACGGGCTCACCCCCCGTCACACTGGACAGAGTTTCGGTACTACTGGTGAAACGTGGATGTTCTGAGGTTTCAGAATATCTCTGACTACCCCCTCGGGGAATATAGTCGTGGGCATATATCTCCAAACTGTCTCTATGAATATAGTCTTGAGCATGGTAGGAAGAAATCAATGGATATTCAGATTGGTTCTAGTGGCACTGATATCACCGCCTTAAAGGTATTTTCACCTCGAAAAATTGATGTAATTTATTGACAGCTATGTATACTCTTTCTCAGAAACATGTAGGATACGACTAAGATATATAACGAATACTTAACATCATTTATATGTAACCTTTTAAATTGTACCAGATTCTTTGGACGAATGTCTTTTCATCGAATGTATGATCTGCATAAATCTATACATACAAAAATAAAACAGTTCCGTGACTGACGGACTGACAGACGTTTTGACTGACTTTCGTGACTAAACATTTTCGAATCTAATCGAATCTAGCACGAGTATGAACACTCGGCGAAATGGGGTCATGTTAAAGAAAATCTAATTATGCTTTAATTATCCCTTAGATGCCTAATAAAACACTGCGAGATAAAGGAAATATTCTAAAACGTTTTTATATGAAATGATAATTCGGTAAATTAATACATTCGATGAAATAACATTCGACCAAAAGAATATGAAAACTAAAATATTTTCAAATTAAACGTTTCTTCGGATGTGAGAGCCAAATCAATGAGGCTAGATATTGTACACATTTTTAATACCTATCTATTTTTCTATGACCGTAGACTTTTCACAGTAGATTACCATTTTTCTTTTAGTATAGGATCCAATAGAGATTTATGCATTCTTTCATATTTACACATTATGGTTGTGCCTTTACTTTTGAAATATACGTAAAAAATTTAACTCAATGAGTGTTTTTCCAGTGTTTTATAGGGGATAGATAGATGGTCTTCGGTCTTCTTGAATTAAAGATCAAAATTTCAAAATGACTTTCTTTAAAGTAATAAAGAGAGAAAAGATGATCAAAAAGATGTCATGTATCTTTTAATGGATCCCTTTTCCTTTAAGAAAAGACAGGCACAGTCTTGATATAATTTGACACACTTTTCTATTGAGCGAAGAAAATGCCATCTGTTGAGTTTTTTAAGAAGTTTTAAAAAGCAAAGGAAAAAATATCTAAAACTCCGTGGGATAAAAAGCTCATTATTCCGCAGGGTATGCAGAAACTACGTCTCTGCTACTAATTGCGTAGAAGTATAATTTCGATAAAATGTAAGAGTGTTTAAATTATCCTACCGGATCCTATACTTATTAAAAAGTTACAATTTTCTTTGCTTTTTTAATGGTTGTTATTTAAAAAAAATATGATGTGTAGTTTTAAACTTATTTTGCTAGCTATTTACAGTATTAAATTTAATGTAAAATACATACAAAACTAAGTAATTCAGTTGCTTTCATGTAAAATAATTGTCTATGATCTTTTAGTGACTGTTTAAACATAAACAATAAACTGAAACTTGGGCATAAAGAGTAGAAAACTGTGATAAAGGGAACTAATAGGGGAGTTGACTACATCAAATATATTTTTATTTTAACTGCTCAGTAAATAAACCGTTTGAAAATAACGCTAAACTCACATTTTCAGTAATGCTGTTGCTTGAATACTATTTTTAATAACTGGATAAACTATAAAAAGTATCAAAACGACGACGAAAAACAATGACGTCACTATTCAATATTTCATACAAAGCACGCGTTTTGACCTTTGATAAAGAGTTGTTAATTTGTCTAGTTGGAAACTCGCGGATTATGGTTCAGAAAAATTTGTAGTCTTTTGTTTGTGTCTAGCACTATTTTTGCAAATATCGAGTGGGTTTTCGAAGTAAGGTTTCGAAAAAAAACTATTAAAAAGTAAAAAATCATTCGGTCACCTATTATTTTGGATGTATGCAAATGTATGTTTTACCTCTTAACTCTCTTTAAGATATTTTAGGTCAATTAATTCGTAGAGGACCGCTATGAAATGACGATTGATTTTTTTACAATCACTTGCGGTTCCCGACACATTAATTGACCTAAAATATCTTAAAGAGAGTTAAGAAGTAAAACATACATTTCCTTACATCAAAAATAATAGGTGACCGAATTATTTTTTACTTTTTAAATGTTTGTTTTTGGCGTTGAGGGTTTTACATTTGTAATTTAATATTATTTCATAATTTTTAAAGTTACATGAAAACTACTGAACCGATTTTCATGAAACAAAGCTAAAAACACTCGCAAAAATTAGCTTTCTATTTAAAAAAAAACAGCATCGAAATCGGTCCACCCGGTTGGGAGCTACGATGCCACAGACACAAACCTAGTCCGACAGTAGACATGACGGCCCGATACCACAGTCTGTAGTGAACCTGTCTGCTGTGCTGAGGGTCGCGCGTTCGAATCCCGTAAGGGACAAATATTTGTATGATGCATATGGATATTGGTACCCGAGTCTTGTACGTTTATATCTATATATTTATTCTATATCGTTGTCTAGTCATCATAATACAAGTCCAGATTAGATTCTGGTACTTTAAATGTGACTAGATAATTTGTGTGACAATGTCCAAGATGTTTAATTTATAGGCATCAAACTTATACCCCTCTTTTTGCGTCGGGGGTTAAAAACACATTTGAACTAAGGGCCATATCATACATTTTTAAGCGTAGGCGTTGACGGAATGATATCGATGCGATATCCAGGCGTTATTGCCGCGAAATTTCTGAAATCAACCGGTATCAATCACTTTCGCGGCGAAATCGCGGCGTCAACGCTCAGTAAAACGATGTCGCGGCTGTGCAATTGTGACGTTGTTGCGGTGCAGTTGCGACGTAGTTGCTGTGCAGTTGCGATATCTTTGATACAACATGCTGGTTCCTCGTGGCCACCCAAAATGCACTCGATACAGGAGGTAAATATTTTAGTAAAAAATCTAGGATGGTCTTGCCAGGTTATGCGTGATATTGACGTTCTTACAAAGAATGTGGCGCCCTCAATTTTTTTCAACTCTTCATGGCCAAGCTGTTAATGTATTGTCTGTCACTTTGTGTAACATAATCTAGAGAAAGACAGTTATTGTATTTAAAATCTTACAATATACATTTACCTTGGAATATAAATCCTTTAGAATCAGGATGTTTCCTTGAAAACCATTTTGATGGTGCAAAATGGTTGTATATTTTAAAATGCTTGACTCTGGGGGAAGAAACTGTATTTTGAGTACCTTATGGTAGCAGGAATAAGGAACATTTTACCTTGACTTGAAATTTTATGAAAAAGTAAACTAGTAAAACTTAAGGGCGTGCTTGAAACCATCAAACTGATCAATTTTCACTATGAAGCCAACGTCGAGAAGAAAGCAAAAAATCTGCTGTCCCATTCATTCGAGTCGATACGATAACGATACTACAGTTTTGAATGAAAAAGTTTTTTTTTTCTCGACTTTAGATCTATAGTGAAAGTTGTTCAGTTTGATGCTCTGAAGCACCTCCTTAAGTATTACTAGGGTGTTTTGTTTGTAACAAAATTAGCTGAAACTATTTTAAGGAGATGATCAGAAAATCAAACTGAACAACTTTCCGTATACCAATATCTAAATCGTGAAAAAAAATCTGCTGTCCCATACATTTCAGTCGAGTTATGTTTGAAGTTTTGTATGGGACAGCATTTTTTTGCTCTGACAGGTTTGCTCCCAAAGTAAAAGTTGTTCAGTTTGATGGGTAGAGTATGTGGTTTACAGGTTAATGAGACTTTTCCTTACACCCTGTTTCTGGAGGATTTACAATTCTAAAACTTAAATCTCAAAAGGTAAGGTAACAGTATTATGTCTTTCCGTTTGTCATTTTAGCCTGATAATGTATTGGTTGTATAGGTATATTATTTTTGTGTAAAAGAATGGCTTAATTATAAAAAGGAGTGCTATTCGCGTGCCTTGCGGGACTCCCATAGAGTAATTATTGGGGAAGATGGCATCAACTTTTGATTCCTTATTTAAAATAAATTAAGGTGAGCGCTGGGCCACAACGCACGAGCCGCAGTCGCCGCAGTCACCACAGTCACGCATCGCACTGGATTTCTTTCATTCAGTTTGCAAATGACGACACCCGCGCCGCGCCAGCCGCAGCGTACGATACGGGCGGGCCGGCGCGGGTGACGTCATCAGCTACGGCTGGGAGTTCTATCGCTTCAGGTACTGCGGCACGGATCGGTGTGCGAGGTTGTATAGAACTTCATATTGTTAAGATTTCAATGGCAATTTACTTTATGTCTAGAAAACTGTATACCTGCCAACGTAGATTTTGGCGTTATTGTAATCTCAAGGATTGTTTTATGTGCAAACACATTTAGATTAAATGGTGAAGCCTCGTGGCAATTCAAAAAGCACCCGCACACAACCGCATGCAAATCGACTCCCCTTTCTCACTTTGTCCTATTGCAATGACGTCTTTGTGGTATTATTCTACCAATAATTTAAACATTTAAATGGAAATAGTGTCATGTTTTCTCATTTTGCTGTTTATCTCATTTTATTATAATTTCAAAAACGAAGCTCAGATCTTTCTTTTCACGTCATCTTCCCCTAAAAGAAAGAGAGGAAAGTAAACACTAACTAATGTATTGTAAACTTAGGAATCTGTGATAAATGGAACATAGGCATGGATCGGTAGATACTTTTTGTAAAATTAAATTAACTTGTAAATTAAACTTAACCGCCGGTCACTGATTGGCATTACTGGGTTTAGATGGAAATTGAGAGCATGTAAGAAATGTTTTTAATTTATTTTAGTCAATCAAACATAACGACGATTAAGAATCAATAACGGCTAACTCTCATTTTTGGCGAAAATTACCTTTAAATGTGGTTAGATTTAAAGTTGACGTGTTATGGCAAAAACATATATGCCAATATCTTGTACTTTTTATGTATTTAAACTGATACAACAGTTTTTGATAAGTCAACATTTGAAAGAGCAAAATGTTTTTTTCGTCTCCTGTAAAATTAGTGCTTTGATAGTTAGCCGTTATTGATTCATCAATCGATAACTTTATTTTACACCAAAGGCGGTTTCACCGCGAAAGAGTTATTTCTTCCAAACAAACTTAGGATAGACCTGTTGATTTAGCTTCGAAAAGTTTTAATTTTAAAAACTGTTATACTTTAATCACTGATGTCTAAGGACTCTATAGAAAATGTATATTTTACGTTCCATTGCATACGAGTAGTGCAAGAAAAAACGAAAACAATAAAACTGCTGCAACTGTTTACAAGCAGTTGACGTCATCAACCATTCGGCCAATCACAGTCGTTTACGATCACGTGACTAAAGTAGACAATAAAAATATTTTCTTTGTTTCTCTTAAAATATCCAATATTTTTCTTAATTGGCTAAATAGTTGGTTTCCGAAACTCATATTCAATACGGATGCCATCAATAGATCCTATATTTTACATGCTGTCAAATACCCTATTTCATCTTCTTTGTGTCCATGTAAATGTCTTAGGAAATGAGGTCAGCTCTGCTATTTAGGCCTCTGAGCATTTAGGTGACGCTAAGAGGAAGGATCGATCCTTTCTCTTAGAGGTGACGTATAATTCCCTGATAATTTGCTCTCTATTTCCCGACAAACCCATTATAATTTCCAATTCTCGTAACTTAGTAATGTGATAATGAAAAATTTCGATTATTACTAAAAACCTGTGATTTTTATATTTATCATTTTATTAACTTTCACTTAAAAATGTATATTTTTCTTTATAAATATATCTCGTATTATAGTTCGGTTAGAAGTCGCGTGGGTGTTTAATTATGTTATCTGTGATTTCTTGAGTTTAGCGTTTATTTAACTTGGCGTGTAACTTGATTGTGTATTATTGTGTAAGTTCCGAATAAATATTTGTGTAACAATTATTATTCCGTTTTATTTGTATAGAAAAACGTCATTAAAAATGATGGTTATGTAACCTGTCTCTAAGTGGCGAGTAACCTTGCCTGCCGTGCAGGAGGCGATGGTTCGATCCCCGTCCAGGCCGACTCGTACCAATGAGTTTTTCTTAATTTATACAGGGTGTTAGGGTTAAACAGTTGCATTACTTTAAGGGGTGATTGTATCCATGATACTGAACAACTTTCGCTAAGAAAGTAATAGGAAATTCGCAAAAAAAAAAAAGATTTTTCCATACTGAATGCAATCAGCTGATCGAACTTTTGTATGAAAAGCCGAAATTGCGAATTTCCTATAGGCTTCTTAGGGAAAATTGTTCAGTATCATGGGTACAATCTTCCCATAAAGTAATGCAACTGTTTACCCTGACAGCCTATATACGATTTGTAACACCACTGGCTTTTCGGTGAACGAAAACATCGTGAGGAAACCTGCATGCTTCAATTTCAATGCATGTATTGTATCCACTGTACATTACAAGTGGCGACGGGCTCACCCCCCGTCACATTGGAAAGTTTGATACTAAATAGTGCATTTTTTTTTGAAATTTTTTAAAAGTTTTCAGGATATCTCAGACTACCCCTCGGGTAACATAGTCGAGAGCATATGCTATGGTTACAATTAACATATTAAAACAACATTCTTTAACCCATTTTAGGCATTAGGAAATCAAATTGTTTCATCGCGTAGATCTACGTTAGCAGTTCAAAGGTTAATTCCTTTCTAAACATAATGAAGTCGGTTAAAAATGTCTTACTCCACTCAACTTTACGATCTACATTAATACCAAAGCATTTCATTCACAAATATTACAGTTTCATTAACCCCCTGAAACTTCGAGACAAAAGCAGTGCATTAAAATTCATTGCATGTGTCTTGTAATAACTCTTACGGCGACGTGATAAGTGTGTAAATGGCGTGATTAGCGGGACTTTGTGTGTAGAGAGGCGTTTAGTCGAAGGCAACTCTTTGATCAGACAAATTTACGTCTTCTCCTTAAGTGCAGTTGGAATTATGGGCTCGTGGTTTTGTGTGTGGGTTATATAGGGTGTTGTTTTGTGCGTGTCGAGTATTTTCTTTTTTAGTGCTTAATTCGGTATGTCAAGTTTTTTTGTGTCTTATTTAATATTTTGAAGACATCGTTTTAAGAAAATAACTTATTTTTTTTCGTGATTCATCGAGTTTATCAATACAACGTGTTAATGAATAAGCGCAAAACCTTATACCCCCCAACTGATTTATAACAAAATAATTAGATTGAAATAATAATTTCATTATTTTGATGGTTAAAATTAAAAGTTATTCGCATTTTAAGTTTTGAGCCAAAAATGCTTTGTTATTATTTCAGCAATGAATGAAAGCGCTAAAGAGCTCATGGATACATTTTAATAATCTTGTTTTAGTAGAAAGTAGGGTGATTGTGCCCTTGCGGTGGGTTGAGATCGAGTTCAGTAAATTTTAAATTTTACAAACAAATTATTTAATATTTTGAAAAAAATTACCTAAGTTGAAACCACGATAATTCGATTTTGCTCTCGATTCTAAACAAACTACTTTCTAGTTTTGCGTTAATTCATTAACACGTTGTATAAATTTAGTTTCTAACTTTTATTTCTAAATGGTAAAAGTGGCCATAGCAGAATAAAGAAATTGTAATGTAATACATAGGTATATTTAAAGAATTGTAGTAAATGTTCTGCATGCCCTCTCTCGAATTATATATTGCATGCTCATGGGCAGATCACAGAGCTCTGTATAAAATACTGTTAACCACCTTTATATTACCTATGCCGCAATAAAGTCTTTGAAGTTTGGCGAGTAACCTTGCCTGCCGTGCAGGAGGCGATGGTTCGATCCCCGTCCAGACCGACTCGTACCAATGAGTTTTTCGGAATTTACGTAAGATTTGTAATCACCCCCCGTCACACTGGACAGACTACAGGTACTACTGGTGAAACATGGATGTTCTGAGGTTTCAGAATATCTCTGACTAATAATAGAAAAATTTAACGATTACATTACATGATTACATTTAGTTAATAATGGTAACAACAACAGTCAAAATAACAATAACAAATGTAATATTCAACAACAGTCAAAATAACAATAACAAATGTAATGTAATGTAATGTCAACAAAATTACAATTAAATCTAGTTTCTGTCTATCCCACACAAATCGCCACTGGACCACCACGGCTATCACGGCTAAATAAAACGCAAAACCCGAAGCATTATAGCATTACGCACACATGACTTAACAACATTGAAACGATTTGAAATGGAAAAGTTAAAGAAAAGTGCCGAATAATAGACGGAGGCGATAGAATGGAAAATGACTTCCGATTTAACGAAATTTAGGGTTCAATCGGTTATGTAATGATGTGCAGTATTTAATTGTGTGCAATCATATTCTTTAGTCGAGTGGAGGGTTCCACTGAGAGGTCGATGGACGTAAATTGGCTGAATAAAATGAAAGAATCTTAATTTCAACTGAAAAAGTTTATAGCTGTAGAAAAATGCCTGGAAAATTGACACCACTTCTTTTAAAAAAAAAAAGAAATGCGCGCCACAATGATTATGGTAAAGGAGTTTTTGGCGGGAATTTGTCAGATACGTGTGGAGTCCTCATATTCCATCGAATTTTATTGTTTATAGTGAGTTTTGGTTCGTAAAATTGGTGTTGTTTTGCGAAACAAAGTGTCGTGCAAGTGAACAATTTACAGTTCTGTGAAATATGATGGTGTATGGGTCGTAAACAGGAAAAGTGTTCCGTCATTTGTAGCGCGGCAAAGCGATCGGTTCACCTCTTTCCTGTGGACTTCTCTGCGTTTCCTTCGTCTTTCGGGTGTCTCCAAAAACTCCAAAGAAGCGTCAAAACGTCGAACACCAACGTTTTAATTGCTATAAATAAGAGAATTTTATTAAAGACATCGGCTGTATGGGATATTTTTTTTGCTTTGCCTTGAATTGAACCAAAAAAAAAAAATGATTATGGTAAAATATGAAAAAGGTTATCTAAGGTAAGGTAAGGTAGGTAAGATATTGTAGGTAAATGGAAGCTAATACAGCCTACCGTAACTATAAGTATGTATATATGTATGGTAACTAATAGGATCCCACTGCAGGGAAAAGGTCTCCTCTCACTAAGTATGGGTTGGTGGAGGTAAGTTAGTGTTTAAGGGTATATTACTGTTGGCGCGCTCCATACAAACGAAGTCTGGTGATATTTTTAATACTAACCAATTAAACTCAATGAAATTTTGCAGAAACAATCTAGAAACGAATCTCTATGCTTGTATCGTGTCAGATTTTCCTTAAAATGTATAGTTTTAAAGTTACAGTGCCTCAAAGATCCACAAATCAAAAATCTTACAAACCAACAACAAACAAACAAATCTTAAATTAATCCTAGCATTGAAACTGTACGAGTATATTCCTAGATTGTTTCTGCAAAATGTCATTGAGTTTAATTGGTTAGTATTGAAAATTCACACATTCGGAATAAACTTCTCTTAAGGTGGTTGTAGAGTTGTCAATTTCATACAAAAGTTTGATGCATAATACGCGTAGACGATATTCATAAGAGTTATATTTTATATACGGAAAAATAGTGTAGAATATCTAGATGCCGCGTATCAAATAACATTTGCAACTTATAATATAATTACGAAGATATAGTGCTTTGAAATTTTCTATGGAAAAGTTCAAAGCTTTATATCTTCCAATTTAAGATGAATTTAAGATGTGTATGAAAATCTTCGGGGCACTGTAACTGTAAAAGTATAAATTTTACCGAATATCGGACTTCATACAAGCATAGACATTTCTAGATTGTTTCTAAAATATTTTATTGACTTTAATTCGTTAGTATTGAAAATGTCACCAGACTTCCTTTGTATGGAGCGCGCTCCGAATTAATATTCCCTTAACAACAAATTGTTAGTTACACTGCCATCCTATGGACCAACTCAACTGTTTAACGTGCCTTCCGAACCATATAGATGCTTGAGATGAAATACATGAAATTATGATGATGTTCCTACACTAATCTAGGGCATGCTACCCACACGATACGACGACACGGCAAGTCAGAGTTTTTTCAGACCGCTTTACGGCCTCTGACGTGGTTTTTATGTAACAACTACTACCACCAGAGATAGTAGCCGGGACCAACGGCTTAACATGCCATCCGAAGCACGGAATTCAGCTTTCAATGTCCTAGCACAATAAACGCACAAAGTAACATATCAGTAGGTGTTCGTCGTGGGAATCGAACCCACGACCTCCGTGTCAAGAGCCCAATGCTCTTAACCATTAGACCACGGAGGCAGTTCCTACACTAATAAAGAAGTATTTTACAAATGTAGGTATTAACTTTCCATACGTACAAGTCCATTTAAATAGGTAGTATAACGGTGGTGAACTCGAACTCGTGACCACTCGCTACCGTTCGGTCGCAGTTCCACCACGAAACATACTCGTATCGACGCTCTAAAAATGCTACGTCAATCCAACGCTAATGGAAGGTTACGGGAGGAATGGAGTCGATGTGTGCTACAAATAATAATTATATTAAAGTTTGTGACGATGTTTGTGACTCAATCATATATAAAGGACTGAAGGGATATGGAAATCTGGTGACACAAATAGAATAGAATACCTATTCCACATTTAACCAGTTCATGGTACTTTCTAGAACTCTGGATGCCCCATCTGTTTTACTAAGTTCTTCTATGATACAATTTTATAGGTAAATATTTTTATCCCATTACACTTTTAAGATTTTTAGAGCTATTGCAAATGTTCTGATATAATCACTCAAAGAAACTCCGGATAGGTATGTAAGCCTACAGGGCTGCAATCGCGGTAAATATTCCGTGATTCGTGAATGGTGATTTCGTGATTGGACTACGTACCTACGAACCATAATTTTTGACACATTTGGTATTGCGCTAGTCGCGGTACTGCTCTTGACAGCCGTTAGAGTCGTTTTGAGAGATCACTCAGACGTTAAGGGCTGTCAGTTACATCGGAATCAATCAATCGTTACAATCGGAATTCAGCACAGTTGAATAGTAATTGGATTGTAATGTGATTAAAACTGAAATTGGATAAGAATAGAACTTCGATGTTTTAACTTAGCGCAATCGGTGTCCTGCACGTTCCATTTCGCACTTTCTATAGCTCATTCGCTGGGCGACTTTGAATGGTTGGACTAGTCCTATCGTTTACGTTTTATAAGTCATGATTGGCAGGACACACACTGCTTGAATACCTTCGTTTTCAGGCATTGGGGCTAAGCCAAGGAAATGTTTATTTAGTGAAAGTCGTCTCAATGCTACTCGCAGTGCACGATCGCAGACGGTGTCGGCGCGGCGTGACGCGCGGCCTTGCTCAACATGGACGACTTTATCTGACGTTAGAACCAACATGCTTACTATTATTCAGTATTAACAATTTTATATAGGTGTAGGTATTTCTGTTTCTGCACACTACACTACAGCATTAGGAAGGTACCTACACATATTTTCGTATTAATACATATTAGTTTAGGTAGGCATTCCATAAAACGATTGCGAATTTCGAAAACTCTCATTGTTTAAAATTGAGGTGTCATGGATTATCTTGGTTGACTCACTAATCAGTACAGTCTATTTCAATATGAATATCTTGAAAACTAACCTCACATAACTTTTTAATACCCATAATTCATTTCATGTACGGAAGAAAAGATTTTCCGATTCCTATATAGCTGTCTAACCAATTCAGATTTGCAAATATAATTTATTTATCTGAAAGATATACTATCTGACATATCTTGGGCGTTACTAAAGCTGTTCTAAGAATAGAATAGGTGAGAGGAAATGTATCAAATATGTTTCTGTAATTCAAAATAGCCTTAAAATTTCGTTCCTATTTGAAATGGAGTATAGTTCGTAATTATCATAAGCATAGCATATGCTCACGACTATATTCCCCGAGGGGATAGTCATAGATATTCTGAAACCTCCAGAACATCCACGTTTCACCACGATGTTTTCCTTCACCGAAAAGCTAGTGGTGTTACAAATCGTACATAAATTCCGAAAAACTCATTGGTACGAGTCGGCCTGGAAGGGGATCGAACCATCGCCTCCTGCACGGCAGGCAAGGTTACTCGCCACTGGACCACCACGGCATCATCTGTTCAGTCTTTTTTTTCACTTAAAATATTAGGGACAGGTAGGTTACTAGTTCAAAACTTATTCAGCGAGCTATGAAGAGTGCCTAGGCTGCAATCGCGGTAAATATTCGGTGATTGAAACGTGATTGGACTACGTAGGAACCATAACTTTTGACACATTTGGTATTGCGCTATCTCGATTTGATATCTCGGTTCTTGACAGCCGTTAGAGCCGTTTTGACAGATCGTTCTCAGCGCTCAGACGTTAAAGGTTGTCAGTTACATAGAGTTTAGCGCGATGCGGAACTGAAATTGGATAAGATTTTCGACTTCGATGTTTTAAATTAGCGCAATCGGGCTACTGGAATTTCGTTTATCAGAGACACCGTATCGGAATTATTTATATAAAAATGTAGCAGCTTGCAACAGATGGCACCACCAGTCACACCAACACTCAACTTTCAAGAGACGTTAGGTTTGAGTTACGGCCGTTCCCCATGCATCAAACCAAGCCTGGAAGATCTTCCCTTTTTCGATGAATAAATAAATAAATATCTTGGACATGGTCACACAAATTATCTAGTCACATTTAAAGTACCAGAATCTAGCCTGGACTTGTGTTATGATGACTAGACAACGATATAGAATACATATATAGATACAAATATCCATGACTCGGGTACAAATATTCATATTCATCATACAAATATTTGTCCCTTACGGGATTCGAACCCGCGACCCTCGGCACAGCAGGCAGGTTCACTACAGACTGTGCTATCGGGCCGTCGCGATGAAGGAACCATTTACCTTAGTTCTTAAAAAAAACAATCCTGTCTCCCTCTCGTTTGATGCCGTCCTTAGGTGAGCCGCCTAAAAGCTTTCAGGGTGCACGCCGCCATCCATCGGCGCTTGTATTTTAGCTATAGTCTACATATAGGTATAAATATAGTATATTTACTACAGTGAATATTTATTTATAGTGACCCAGCTGTAGTAGGTAACCTTTGGAATGAACTCTGAATTGTTGTAATGAAAATCATCGGTCCCATACATTTGGGCCGAGATTGCAGTTTTGGATTGAACAGCAGATTTTTTCTCGCGATTTCGTAATTGTATTTCATTTTAAATAAGGACGAAAAGGTTTTCCGATATCTATACAAGGTGTTACATAAGTAAAAATAAACATTTAAAACTTTTAAGTTGTTTTGACCATCAAACTGAACAACTTTCACTATGGAACTAACAACGAAATGGCGAAAAAAAAGCTTTTCCATACATTTAGCTCGAGTAGATTTGTAGTCCGGAACATCAGATTTTTTTTCGCGATTTCGAAATTGGTCGGTGTGAAAGTTGTTCAGTTTGATGGTATAAACTAAACCACCCCCTTGAATGTTTATTTGTATTTTTGTAATACCTTGTATCGCTTTCTGGCCATTTCTGATTTGCAAATATTATTTAATTATTGTGTTCTGATATACTATCCGACCATATCATGGACGTTACTAAAGCTGTTCTAAGAATGTGTGGAAGTGTTTCAAATCTCTGTTTCTGTAATTTAGAAGAGCCTTAAAATTTCGTTGTTATTTGAAATGGAGTATAAGTCTCGTAAAGAAAGTTGTTCAGTTTGATGGTCTGATCATCCCCTTAAAAAAACATCAGCATAATAACAAGGACCATATACAGGGTGATTTTTAATCACTTTCCAAATTTTCAGGGTTGGTTCAGATCATGTTGAAAGCTTCCTTTAGCCGTGTGGTTCCAGCTTATAATGAACTACCCCGTTTCTTCCCATGGGTGTCATAAGATACGACTAAGGGGATAATGGTTTTTATGCAATGCTTTCGACCACCCCGAAAGGAACTATCGTCGTGAGTTTATCTCCTTATTTATGTATCTTTAAATGACTAGTTTTAGTGGTAAAGTACATCTGGTATATTATACACCGTGTATCCCGGACACGGTGTATAAGTTAACAGCACGTGCTGTTAGTAAAGATAAGTGTAATCTTATCGGTATGTTTGTAACGCGTGCTCTGAGCTTTGTAGCTGATTATGAACACGCCTCGTTAAAATTAACGACGCGTGTGGCATTTTAACTATTTTCGAAATGTTTTATGTTTTAAAATAACTAATTGGTTAATGCCAATGTTTTAATGGTTTTCCGACACCTATCACAAGAGCCGTTTGCTCTGCATCAGCTTTCAGTAGGCACATCGTAAGAAAGAGTATGGTACAATTTATACTACAAACTTTGACTATTTATATGTGGACTGGTTACGCGTGTAATTCTACTAAAAAACATTTCTGCCACTTTTTGCGGGGGGCGAGGTAACATGAAATCCGCAACTTTGGATTTTATTCCCCATAACTTTAGATTCTAATTTTGAATGTTTAAAATCATGAAAAGTAGTCTCGTGTGAACCCCAAACGTTCTAAGTTCGAAGTTATTATTTCGCAATTATAGGCTGTCTCGTTTAGTGATAAGGTGTAAAATTGAATGTAAATGCACAAGATCAATTGTGCTTATACCGTGGCAGAGGGGAAATGCTACCGCAAGGCTAGTCCTTATAATAATTAGTCAAAGACTACAAACAGTAAGAAACGGACACTCATTGGGCACGGTGGGCATGCCCACAACCCTTAATTGAGGTCGATGGGCTTGACTCTGAAAAAGTTTCATCAAAATCGATTCAGTAGTTTAGAGTCTAGATGTGATATTGGGATGCGCAAACAAAAACACATTTACTTTTGTAA
The DNA here is from genome assembly GCA_963924505.1 of Agonopterix alstromeriana. Taxonomy (NCBI): domain Eukaryota; kingdom Metazoa; phylum Arthropoda; class Insecta; order Lepidoptera; family Depressariidae; genus Agonopterix; species Agonopterix alstromeriana. Next base: position 12,141,959 of record OZ004684.1, read on the forward strand.
TTGTCGTGAGCAAACAGACTAACATTTTACAGGTTTTACAGGCGGCTCTGCCGGCGGTCGACTCGCACTTGACCGATTTTCTGGTGGCTGTGACCACAACCTTTTTTGAGTGCTGGATCCGCTCCTGATGGACGTAATACCGACTGCTCTCAAACAGTGAGGGAAAACATCGTGAGGAAACCTGCATACGCTGAAGAAGAAATTCTGATGCGTTTTTGAATTCTACCAACCCACATTGTGCACGCGTGGACCCTCCCTGAGACTAGACAGGGCCCAGGCCCTTCACTGTGACGTGTAATAGGCTACTAATGATGCCATTACAAAATACCAGGAGACCATAATTTTAAAAACATCATTCATACTATACACATACCTACCTACATAATTCTGTTATTTATAAATCTAATAATTTTATCAACATAAAAAGTATTTCGCTCAACGGATCAGCTTAGCCGTTCAGCGAGGAAACGCTGCCAGCATCTTGGCTACCCTCCCGCGCGGCCCAGACCTGCACCATATTTTAGGTTAAGTTAGTTATAAGTTCTCTATATTTTTAATATAGGTAGTTTTATTAAAATTAAAAGTTTTACAGTACTAAACTTAATTAATTAACTGTAGTACTGTCAGCTCCCTGTACCGGTGACCAATTTTTGTATCATTTCTCAGGGTTAATAGCTGATGTCAATAGCACAGGCAGGTAGTACCTGCCTTTTGATGTTGTCAGCTGTATCTATCAATATTAAGAGGATATAATTCGGAGCGCGCTCCATACAAACGTACTATGGTGATATTTTGAATACTAACCAATTAAACTCAATGAAATTTAAGCTAAAGTTAATCATTTTAACGGATTCTTACCGCGTTTTTATTGTTTTTGGAGTTCCCGATATTTCAGCAGTGTTGCAACTGCCATGATCACGGGATGACTGTAGAACTGCAGGTAGATTTTTAAGAGCAAACAAATCTGTCTACCCTCATTCTTCTTCGTTTGCTCCGACCACTGTTTGTTTCAAGATTGTTTCAGCAAAATTTCATTGACTTTGATTGGTTAGTATTGAAAATATGACCATAGTACGTTTGTATGGAGCGCGCTCCGAATTATATCCCCTTAAGAAACATACACATAGCCTAGCAATAAATCTTATTTCATTAATATTAGTACCTAATTCATAACGTAAAATGGCTTTTATGCGAATTTAATAAATTATATTATATAGGGTGTAAGCTTTGACTATTTATATGTGGACTGGTTACGCGTGTAATTCTACTAACAAACATTTCTGCCACTTTTTGCGGGGGGCGAGGTAACATGAAATCCGCAACTTTGGATTTTATTCCCCACAACTTTAGATTCTAATTTTGAATGTTAAAAATCATGAAAAGTAGTCTCGTGTGAACCCCAAACGTTCCAAGTTCGAAGTTATTATTTCGCAATTATAGGCTGTCTCGTTTAGTGATAAGGTGTAAAATTGAATGTAAATGCACAAGATCAATTGTGCTTACACCGTGGCAGAGGGGAAATGCTACTGCAAGGCTAGTCCTTATAATAATTAGTCAAAGGGTGTAAGTGACAGTCCAGCAAAAACTGAAACGGTGAACTCAGACTATCAAACTGAACAACTTTCACTGTGGAGCCTACCTCAGGAAACTCAAAAAAATCTAAACTGCTGTACTTACCCGACTCAAATGTATGTAGCAGCTGATTTTTTTTCGTGTTTCCTGAGGTAGGCTCCATAGTGAAAGTTGTTCAGTTTGATTATCTGAGTTCACTTTTTCATTATTTGCTAGGCTGTCACTTAAACCCTGTATACATAGGTATATTATATTATTTTTGTTTCGCTTTAGTCTCGTAAATGATTAGCAGCGGCATCTGATTGACTTTTAATCTATGAGGAAGGATCTCTCTTTAAGACTAGAGTGAGCCATACCAATTGTAAAGAGTCCACTTTTTTGACGTTTAGGTTTAAGTGTGTGGTGTCAAGTAGTATGGACAAAAGGCACCAAGTTACATATGGCCTTATGTTTACGGTCACTTTTCACACACACTAGCTCAAAAAAAAGTGGACAGCCGCATAAACAAATATCTATAGTTCCATCTCCTTCTGCTATGAAAGGTACGTCATAAGACAAAAGAGACCAACTACAATCGTAAATTTATGCGGACTCTATGGAGATCCTTCCTCTTAGCTTTTAATATCTAAAATCTTTCTCTAATTCCAAGAAACACAGGCGCAGGCGCACAAAGCCCAATAATTACCCTTATAGATCAAACGATAGCCCACCCCATGACGCGGCTAGCATGATTTTATTACTGTATCATCTAATTACTATGAAATGTGTAGATCTGTATCTATGACACATATGGTATGAAGATCTATGGGGTAGATATGAAAGACCAGGGTAAAGAACTGCGGTGGTAAAGGAATTAGATTGGATGAGAGGTCTTGGGAATATGGTTGTGTTGGGTCTGAAAGAAAAATGGCATAATGGATTAATTATAAGGAAAGTAAGTACACTACAGATCCTATCCTAATAGAGGCTTCCCCTCGCGGAATAGAGGTGGCCAAGAATATTGGAAAGACACAGAGAAAGAAGAATAAAAAATGAAAAAACCTGAAAATGTTATGTTGGTAACACTTAAGAGATGTTTATACCGAATGCGTAAATGCGCGCTGCATGCAAAAAAAGTCTGGTGATATTTTCAATACTAACCAATTAAAGTCTATGAAATTTTTCAGCAACAATCTAGAAACTAATCTCTATGTTTGTATGAAGTAAAATATACAGTTTTAGTGCTAGGATTAATTTAAGATTTGTATGGAAATCTTTGAGGCACTGTAACTTTAAAACTATACATTTTAAAGAAAATCTGACGCCATACAAACATAGAGATTAGTTTTCTTGATTGTTTCTGAATAATTTCATGGACTTTAATTGGTTAATATTGAACATATCACCAGACTACGTTTGTATGGAGCGCGCCCCGAGTTAATAGTAGAATATCTGGAACACGCGGACTATCGGATGTCAGTTCTTCAGCAAAAGAGATTAGGTATGTCAAGGAGTCGCGTCACAAATCTGTTAGTGGGTGGTCGCGTGTCGGTTGGCTGTTCTCCGGCTTGCAACGAAGCTCTACCTCTTATGGTGGCTCAACTATCGTACAACGTCCAATACTACTAGATATTGGCAAGAGCCCTGATTTTAAAAATTAAGAATAGATTAAAAAATCAATTTAACCTGTTTAACATGGAAACAAACATCAAAACATAAGCTTTTAAACCATATATTTATATATATATATATACATATTAAGTAAGATCATAATACAATAAACAATTATAAAACAATACTTTATTGCTAGCAATAATAGGAGCAAATGATCACGTATGATTGTATCGAGACACGAAGTCAAATGATATATAATGGACTGCGCGTGCACGCGGACGGACGGACCGGACACCCCTGTGTAATTAACTAGATGGATGTACAACCCTATTGGTGTACAGGGTGATGTAAGGAAAAATAAAAAATAAATGTTCTTGAACGTTAAGGGCCTATGTCGAAAAATAATTGAAGCGAAATGGGCGCGTGATAGCTTATATTACTGCCTGATGCGAGAGAAAGAGATGGGGCAGCGCGCGCCTGAAACGCCGCAACCGTAAAACAAACTTTATTTAATTGTGATTGTACTATTTATTTAAGTTCATTTCTGCTCTAATCAAACTTTATAAAATATCAATCTCTTTTTTTTAAATCAAGTCTCGTGTTTCTATTATTCACCGTTTAGCAGTTCCAAGCGTTTATCGATAATGATAGAGGCTACTTTGGCTTATTTTTCTATAGAGAAAATGTCTCTTAATCGTGTTTTGGCACAAATCAAAACTTCAATTATATGTTCAATTTACACATATCCGCAATTCATACTCCTACTGTTAGTACTTCATGATATATGATGCTTTGAAGAATCCTATTTTTTTCACATATCCTCTTAATTGTTCACACAGACTGACAGACCTAGACATAGGTTGCGGGAACAGAAGCCCGATTGCGCTAAGTTAAAACATCGAAGTTCAATTCTTATTCAATTTCAGTTCTAATCACATTGCAATCCAATTACTATTCAACTGTGCTGAATTCCGCACCTTAACTGACAGCCCTTAACGTCAGAGCGATCTGTCAAAACGGCTCTAACGGCTGTCAAGAATAGTTTTGCAAATATCTTTAATGTGCATCCACGCCAAGTTTACTATTTTATTATACATTAGAGTTAACCCGAGACTTCGTCCGCACAAATTATAAGTTTAAAATCCGATCATAAGCTATAAAACAAAAAAAGTTTCATTTAAATCGATTCAGTAGTTAACGAAAGAACAAAAATTGTAAAAAAGGTTGGTATGGAGTCAGGGACACCTAAAAACCAATATTATCTTTTTTTTGTAAATATCTTCAATGTACAGACACACTTCTGTTACAGTTTTATAATTGTTAAGATACTTATGTACGCATAGGTAGCGAGCGATGATAGTCCATACGAAAGAGAGCTAGCGACTCAATCATGAGGCGGCGGTTCGATTCCTAGTCTATACCACTAAGTTCTACGGAATTTATGTACGGTTGTTTTATCGAAAACATCGTGAGAAAACCTGCATACCCAAGAATGGAAGAAAAAAGTTCGGATGTATGTGTAAAATATGTGTGAGCTTGGGGCGAACAAAATAGACCAGTAATGGTCGCAGTGTTACATCTCTTGCTTGCAATAGCCATCCAACAATAATAATAATATGTAGGTATATTATACCTAGAATCCTAGACGTGTTATACTCTTTGACTAATTATGATAAGGACTAGCCTTGCGGTAGCATTTCCCCTCTGCCACAGTATAAGCTCAATTGATCTTGTGCATTTACATTCAATTTTACACCTTATAACTAAACGAGACAGCCTATAATTGCGAAATAATAACTTCGAACTTAGAACGTTTAGGGTTCACACGAGACTACTTTTCATGATTTTTAACAATCAAAATTAGAATCTAAAGTTATGGGGAATAAAATTCAATGTTGCGGATTTCATGTTACCTCGCTCCCCGCAAAAAGTGGCAGAAATGTTTGTTAGTAGAATTACACGCGTAACCAGTCCACATATAAATAGTCAAAGGTTACATTATTTACTTGCAAAGCAAACACAGTCATCTGTGCAAGCATTCCTCACTCCTCAACGATAAAATATTATACCTCTCTCCAACATATCACATGTCATTCGCAGAGACAATACACATAACACCCTGTAGTATGATGTGCTGTATGATTCAGCCCCTAATGTGTGGAACACACCGTCGCGAATAACAGAGAGCTTTTGCATGTAGCGTAAAATCATCGATCAAATATACATGGTAATATTTGATCGATGGCAAAATGTTGAGTAGCAATGTAGTTACGAATATACAACGTGTTAATGAATTAACGCAAAACTAGAAAGTAGTTTGTTTAGAATCGAAAGCCGAATCGAATTATCATGTTTTCAACATAGGATTTTTTTTTCAAATATTAAAATAATTTGTTAGCAAAAATTTAAAATTTACTAAACTCGATCACCTAAACAAGATTCTTAAAATGTATTCACGAGCACTCTAGCGCTTTCATTCAAACCTTAAAACTTAAAATGCGAATAACTTTAAATTTTAACTATTAAAATAATGAAATTATCGTTTCAATCTAATTATTTTGTTATAAATCAGTTGGGGTGTATGAGGTTTTGCGCTTATTCATTAACACGTTGTAGTATTTCAAATAGGGACGAAAAGATTTTCCGATTCCTATGCATATTGCTTTCTGGCCTATTCTGATTTGCAAATATAATTTATTTATCAGAAAGATATACTATCCGAAATATCTTGGACGTTACTAAAGCTGTTCTAAGAATAAGTGAGAGGAAGTGTTTCAAATCTCTGTTTCTGTAATTCAAATAACTAATATTTGAAATGGAGTTTAGTTCGCTGCAATGTATTTGTATTTTTATATTTGGTCTGTCCATAAAGCAGTCCAGTCTTCTTTTTCCCGATTTGCCCGAGGTCATCTCACATGCAGTTTGGGGACGCAAGCAGTTCACCATCCTTACGATCTGTGTGTCCCAACATGCCACCTGGCTATGACGTCATCACGATGGACAATCACAATTATATCGAGATTAACTTTAACAATATCGTGGTTAAAACGCTATGTAGGTGTGGTGAGGTGTGCCTATTGATTGGGGGGTCAATGGCTTTTGAATAAAGGTGCCTTAGTTTCGTGTACGTTTTATAGCGAAGAGTTAATAGCATATACCCTCGACTATATTCCCCGAGGGGGTAGTCAGAGATATTCTGAAACCTCAGAACATCCACGTTTCACCAGTAGTACCGAAACTCTCTCCAGTGTGACGGGGGGTGAGCCCGTCGTCACTTCTAATAGACAGTGGGTACAATACATGCTTCCAAATTGAAGCATGCAGGTTTCCTCACGATGTTTTCCTTCACTAGAAAGCCAGCGGTGTTACAAATTGTACATAAATTCCGACAAAACTCATTGGTACGAGTCGGCTTGGACGGGAATCGAACCATCGCCTCCTGCACGGCAGGCAAGGTTACTCGACACTGGACCACCACGGCTTCGAAGAGTTAATCTTGAGTCAATTGTCTATACTTCATTACAAATAATGATGGAAAGATATTCCGATTACTACAATGTGTTAATGAATTAACGCAAAATTAGAAAGTAGTTTGTTTAGAATCGAGAGCAGAATTGAATTATCATGTTTTGAACATAGGTAATTTTTTTCAAAATAATTTGTTTGTAATATTTACAAATTTACTGATCTCGATCTCAACCCAACGCTCGGGCACACTCACCCTACTTACTGCCAAAACAAGATTCTTAAAATGTATCCATGAGCACGATAGCCTTTCATTCATTGCTGAAATGATAACAAATCATTTTTGCCTGAAAACTTAAAATGCAAATAACAATATAATATCAAAATAATGAAATTATAGTTTCAATCTAATTATGTTGTTATAAACCAGTAGGGGTGTATGAGGTTTTGCGCTTACTCATTAACATACTGACACTTTTTTATTGGGATGTCACGTCAACTTTCTCTATGGCACCAACATCGAAATCGCAAAAAAAATATCTGCTGTTCCATACAGAACTACAAACCTACTCTAGTCAAATGTATGGGACAGCTGAATTTTTTTCGCGATTTCGATATTGGTCCCATAGAGAAAGTTGTTCAGTTTGATGGTCTGATCAAAAGTGTCAGTATATTAAGAAGGACCCTGTATATTTCATTTCAAATAATGGCGAAAAGATTTTCCGATTCCTATACAGGGTAAATATGATTGCGGATAACTTTAGCATGTATTCTACTCATCAAACTGAACAACTTTCACTACGGAGCCAACTTCGAAATCATGAAAAAAAATCAGCAGTCCCATACAAAACTGCAGTACCTATTACACTCAAATGTATGGGACAGCTGTCAGCTCCTTTTTCATAGTTTTTGAGAGTTACTCGGTTAATAATTATAATTAAGCTACAGTTAGCTTTGACTATTTATATGTGGACTGGTTACGCGTGTAATTCTACTAACAAACATTTCTGCCACTTTTTGCGGGGGGCAAGGTAACATGAAATCCGCAACTTTGGATTTTATTCCCAATAACTTTAGATTCTAATTTTAAATGTTAAAAATCATGAAAAGTAGTCTCGTGTGAACCCCAAACGTTCTAAGTTCGAAGTTATTATTTCGCAATTATAAGCTGTCTCGTTTAGTGATAAGGTGTAAAATTGAATGTAAATGCACAAGATCAATTGTGCTTATATCGTGGCAGAAGGGAAATGCTACCGCAAGGCAAGTCTTATAATAATTAGTCAAAGACAGTTAGTCATTGTAACGGGTTTTTGCCGTGTTTATTATTGTTTTTGGAGTTACCGATATTCCGGCAGTGGAACTGATACTGTGCGGAATGGCAGTTGTAACTTACTGCTGAAATATCGGGAACTCCAAAAACAATGAAAAACGCTGTAAGAATCCGCTGAAATGATTAACTTTAGCTCTTACTAGAGTAACCCGGGACTTCGTCCGCACAAGTTTAATACCAGATTTTAAGTCAGATCATAAGCTATGAAACATAAAAGTTTCATCAAAAACGGTTCAGTAGTTTTCACGTGTTGCTCGCATAAACAAACACACAAACAGACGGACAAACATTCTAAAGAAGGATGATTTGGAGTCAGGATCACCTAAAAACCATATCGTCATCTTTTTTTTGTAAATATCTTCAATGTACAGACACACTTCTGTTACAGTTTTATAATAGTTAAGATTTCATGTTAAAATGATAGTTTTGTTGATTCAAAATCTAATATATTTTTAAAAGAAATGATCATTCTTTAAAATGACAATGACTGGATGACTTGTGATGAGGAAAATGATCATTATACAAGGTGTTGCAAAAATACAAATAAACATTTAAGGGGGTGGTTTAGACCATAAAACTGAACAACTTTTACTATGGGACCAATACCGAAATCGAAAAAAAAATCTGATGTTCCATACTAAACTACAAATCTACTCGAGCTAAATGTATGGGACAGTTGATTTTTTCGCGATTTCGATTTAGGTCCCATAGTGAAAATTGTTCAGTTTGATGGTCTAAAAAACCCCCTTAAAAGTTTTAAATGTTTATTTTTACTTTTGTAACACCTTGAAGAGGAGAATGACGCATAATACAGAAGTTTTCATCGTCATTCCTCGCCTTAAAATATACCGTCCAAACAAACCTCGTTATTATAATCCCAGGACCACACCTAAGTACTAACATCTAAAAATTTCATGCGACCACATGTCCTGCCTTCACACATTACCATCTCTTTAAATACAACGTCACCTGATTCAACTCTTATACCTAAGACGTAAGTATCAATATGGGTTGATGCAAGTGGCTTGAAGTTCAGCAGACATTACCATTATACAATTGCACCCTTCGCACCCTCTCGCTGAGGGCTGGAGGGAGGAGGTAAAAGCATATTTATGTTAGTTTCTGATTGACGATGATGGCTTCCCCTTGGTTAGGTTACGTGCTGTATTGTTAGGACGAATGAGAAATATGATAGGGAATTTAATTTCACTAAACACAGAATAGGTGATAGTATATAGTTCTGACTTCAGATACCCCACCTCACCTCACACTTTCTGGGGAAACTTGAGGGGAGCCGAGCAAGGGAATGCAGCCAGGCGTGCGAACCACTTGGACTTAACTACATAAAATATATATTTTATTTTTATCCTCTTAGTAAAAATAAACTTGAAAATAACGCTAAATTCACATTTTCAGTGATTCTTTAGCTTAAATAATATTTTGAATAACAGAATGAACTAATAAAAGTAGCGAAATGTGTAATGATGTTCATACGATGCGTGGTAAGTCAATCCTACACATATGTCATGCACAATTTGCGCAAAGTGACATGCGCATATGTGTGTATATCGCATGAAAATTACTCAGCTTAGCTTAAGCTAATAACTTGTATGATCCCACTGCAGGGCAAAGTCCTTTTGTCAAAACAAAGGTGAGAGAGAGCAGGGCCCACTACATATTGTTGGAGGCAAGTTACTGGTCAACTTGCAGTCCTTTGATAAGTTATATGTCAAGGTAGACAGTCGAAGCCACGAACACGTCATGTCCGCTAAACCCTATCGCTTTGCACGTACACAGAAATAAGTTGTACGAGGCGTCACGCAAAATAACCTAAGAAAATTTACCCATTTGTTTTAGTACGTTAGAAGCGTGCGGCTCTATCTTGACATGTAATTAATCAAAGTTGCAGTCAGAGAATTAAAGCAGAACCTAAAAAAATAAATTCGTCGTAGAGAGACGGCACGCTACGCACTTAACGCGCAGTAAGTACTCCACAGATTTTCTGCTGGAGACATTATACCGAAACATTTTACATGTGAACTTAACATTACAGGGGACATTTAGATGTTGGGAGGCTGACTTATGTTAAAAAGGAGTATATCTACCTACTTATAGTTATGAGTTGGTTATGAGTAGTATCATTATTTTATTAAATAGACTATGTATTATTGTATCCATAACTTTAGCTTAAGAATTTATATTGTAATAGTTATTAAGTCGTGTTATGTTGTAGAGTTTCTGGCCGCATCTTCTCTACAGCGACAACACGTTCCGACGCGGTGGTAGCTTTAAAAAAGATTTGACGTTTGATAAGTGTGCTGCAAGCTCCTATATTGAATAAATTATATTAACTTTGACTTTGCTCCCCGCAAACTGAAACGATGAAATCAAACCATCAAACTGAACAACTTTCACTAAGGAGCCTTCTTCAGGTAACGCGAAAAAAAAATCACATGTGCCATAAATTTGGCTCGAGTAGGTTTGCAGCTTTGTATGGAGCATCTGATATTTTTTTCGCTATTTCGATGTTGGTGCCATAGAGAAAGTTGTTCAGTTTGATGGTCTGATCATCCCCTTGAAAAAGTGTCAGCATATAAATAAGGACCCTGTATGTTGGAAGACTGACTTATGCTTTGACTATTTATATGTGGACTGGTTACGCGTGTAATTCTACTAACAAACATTTCTGCCACTTTTTACGGGGGGGCGAGGTAATATGAAATCCGCAACTTTGGATTTTATTCCCCATAACTTTACATTCTAATTTTGAATGTTAAAAATCATGAAAAGTAGTCTCGTGTGAACCTCAAACGTTCTAAGTTCGAAGTTATTATTTCGCAATTATAGGCTGTCTCGTTTAGTGATAAGTTGTAAAATTGAATGTAAATGCACTAGATCAATTGTGCTTATACCGTGGCAGCGGGGAAATGCTACCGCAAGGCTAGTCCTTATAATAATTAGTCAAAGGACTTATGTTAAAAAGGAGTATATCTACTTATAAACTAAGAGTCTACGCATCAAACGGAACAACTTTTTTTTCTAAAGGAAAAAAAATCTGTTGTTCCATATTAAACTGCATTATACTTTTCCTTACACCCTGTTAAGTAGGGTCTTTCTTAATATGCTGACGGTTTTTTAAGCTGATGATCAGACCATCAAACTGAACAACTTTCTCTATAGCACCAACATCGAAATCGCGACAAAAAAATCAGCTCTTCCATACAAAACTGCAGACCTACTTGAGCCAAATGTATGGGACAGCTGTTTTTTTTCGCGATTTCGATATTGGGGCCCATAGAGAAAGTTGTTCAGTTTGACGATCTGATCATCCCCTTAAAAAAGTGTCAGCATATTAAGCAGGACCCTATAGATACAAACATCCATGACTCAGATACAAATATTAATATTCACCGTACAAATATTAGTCCTTGCGGGATTCGAACCAACGACCCTCAGATCAGCAGGCAGGCTAACTAACAACTGAGCTATCGAGCCGTCGATTATTTATACGCAAACAAACAAATACATTCACTAATTAACTAAATTAGACATTTTGAATCATCGGCTTATTTTTGTAACAAACAAAAAACCTCACCTCCGGCGAAAGGGTTGCATGGGGTTAAATACAAAGTTACCAAGCAATCAGCTAATTGAGCCGTTATCCTGGTATATACTTTGTTTTGTCATTCTATATCCTACTTGCTAAATATTATTAAGGGGATATAATTCGGAGCGCGCTCCATACAAACGTACTATGGTGATATTTTCAATACTAACCAATTAAAGTCAATGAAATTTTGCAGAAACAATCTAGAATCTAGAATCTATGCTTGTATGAAGTCAGATTTTCGTTAAAATTTACAGTTTCAATGCTAAGATTAATTTAAAATTTGTATGGAAATCTTTGAGGCACTGTAACTTTAAAACTATACATTTTAACGAAAATCTGACTCCATACAAGCATAGAGATTTGTTTCTAGATTGTTTCTGCAAAATGTTATTGACTTTAATTAGTTAGTGTTGAAAATATCACCATAATACGTTTGTATGGAGCGCGCTCCGAATGATATCCTCTTAAGAAAACCTACATTCCTAATTTCGAGGCGTGTAATTAGGTCGGTACTCATAAGCATAAGCATATGCTCACGACTTTATTCCCCAAGGGGGTAGTCAGAGATATTCTGAAACCTCAGAACATCGGTCGGTACTAACTGTTTAAAATAAGAATGGAATATGGATAGTGGACCGGATGACCAGAAGGTTTGAACGCTGTCATATTCAGGGCGTAAATTGAATAGCTGAGGGGCTAGGAGTCATGAGAGATTACCGTTAAAGTTACAGTAAAGTAAATTTACAGTTAAAGTATCAGATTGGAGCCCCGTGTACAGGGTACCCCGTTTTCAGGTAAATTTCATATTAAGAAAATTTTCAAAACATAAACCTGATTTCCATGGCCAGTGACTTTCATGCCATCGCGATGGGGCTTATTGCGTAATGAAATTTAAATGTTTTTGTTGGTCAAATTTTCATTTATTTTACTCATACGTTGGCATGAAAACCACTGGCTCTGAACATAAGTTATTCGTTTTGAAAATCTTCGTAGCATGTAATTTATTTAAACACACTGTGCACGGGGCACTTTTTCGGTAATCTCTCATGACCCCCTAGCCCCTCAGCTATTCAATTTACGCCCTGAATATGACAGCGTTCAAACCTTCTGGTCATAGATATAGAATATTCTTTGACTAATTATTATAAGGACTAGCCTTGCGGTAGCATTTCCCCTCTGCCACGGTATAAGCACAATTGATCTCGTGCATTTACATTCAATTTACACCTTATCACTAAACGAGACAGCCTATAATTGCGAAATAATAACTTCGAACTTAGAACGTTTGGGGTTCACACGAGACTACTTTTCATGATCTCTAACATTCAAAATTAGAATCTAAAGTTATGGGGAATAAAATCCAAAGTTGCGGATTTCATGTTACCTCGCCCCCCGCAAAAAGTGGCAGAAATGTTTGTTAGTAGAATTACACGCGTAACCAGTCCCCATATAAATAGTCAAAGAGAATATTAGAATAATTATAAATCTGACTACTATTATTGGAAGGTGTCGAATAGTAGAACTTATGGTGATGGAAATCGAGAAAGAGGCTGATGATGACAGATAAGGTTAGTCAGGAACACGACCTGTGACGTTTTACATTTTAGCCCAGTCATTTTACGGTTTGACCAGGGATTCATTAAGATTTTTTTCGGTATTTCATTCAAGAGCCAATTTGAGCTTAGAAACATACCAAAATTTAAAAAAAAATCACGTTAGCAACAGCCCCAAATTTAAAATATATCTTTTATTATAAAAAACCTGACGGTTACTTTTTTTACATTTTAAAGCTTTACTATTATGCAAACTTAAAACACGGAGAAAATGTGTTTCTCTACTTAGAAAGCTCTGAAAAATACATTAGTATTTTCTAATGAATAATCAATTTTTTAAGTTTCGATTTCTATTTTATTGCTCAAAAGTCATTTACGTATATTGCTGAATCTAATTAGGTATAATGAGTGCATTGGCATAATACCTATTAAGTTAAAAGCATTCTGGGACATAAAATTTTGATTTCTATGTTGCGTAGCGATTTAAAAAAAAATGTTTTTACACTACAACGTGTTCATGAATAAGCGCAAAACCTCATACACCCCAACTGATTTATAACAAAATAATTAGATTGAAACAATAATGTCATTATTTTGATACTTAAAATTTAAAGTTAGTTTAAAGTTTTCAGGCAAAAATGATTTGTTATCATTTCAGCAATGAATGAAAGCGCTAACATGCTCATGGATACATTTTAAGAATCGTGTTTTAGTAGAAAGTAGGGTGAGTGTGCCCGTGCGGTAGGTTGAGATCGAGTTCAGTAAATTTTAAATAAAAAAAAAAAAATTGAAACCATGATAATTCGATTCTGCTCTCGATTCTAAACAAACTACTTTCTAGTTTTGCGTTAATTCATTAACACGTTGTATATATGTTGTTGTAATATGTTGTCACTAAATGGTGCCGGTAACAGTTTAAAAGTCCAATTTATAATTGCTTCCCACCCCGTCTAACAAAACTCCGTAAATTGACTGGGCTACCTAATTATTATCTAAACCTTAATGACGTCCACTGTCATTGAATTATGACAGATCAAACATGTCAAGTTAATGAATATTGATGACAAGCTGACAGGGATGACGCGTGTAGTGACAAATGACAGTTTTGTACTCAACTAATGACAGCCGGTGACCGATGTAATATGGTAATGTAATTTTGTTATTATCGTATGACAGGTTAAAACAAAGTGATGGGTGAATGAAGGGAAAGCTGATAATTTTAGTTACTTTTAGATATACATTACATACCTACATAAGACATTAGGTAACTATATTATGTAGGAAGATACTATGTATGTATACAGGCTGATAAATTATCGTATACATACAGGATCCTTATTATTATGCTGACACTTTTTTAAGGGGATGATCAGACCATTAAACTGTACAACTTTCTCTGTCAGTTGTCCCATACATTTGGCTCAAGTAGGTTTGCAGTTTTGTATAGAAAAACTGATATCTATTTCGCGATTTCGTTGTTGGTCCCATAGAGAAAATTGTTTAGTTTGATGGTCTGATCATGTCCTTAAAAAAGTGTCAGCATATTAAGAAGGACCCTGTATATCTTCAGACCAAAAAACTGAAAAACGTTTACTATGGCACCAACTTTGAAATCGCGAGAAATAAAAAATCTGCTGTTTCATACATTTGGGTCGAGTAGCTATTGACATTTTCAAAAAATCAGGTGTTCCACACAAAACTGCAAACCTATTTTACTCGAACCAAATGTATGGGACAGCAGTTATCGAGTAAATGTTGGTCCCATAGAGAATGATGTTCAGCTTGGTGGTCTGGGTATCCCCTTAAATAACGGTCAGCCGTAACCGTCTTTTCTGCTGACTGTACTACATACCTTCGCTTCGTAAAAATATTCAAATTTTTCCAGTCATCATAACATACCAATACACCGGATTATTCGTGACAATCACAGTAATAACCTGTCATACGTCATCATCATCACCGTAGTATTTACACGGTGTATTCTCTCATTGTTGGTATTCACTCGAGCGATGTCCTTCGTGATTGAAAGCGATAGAGAAACAATGGGTGAGCTTTTATAATCGAGGGGGTGATTTTTGTACAATATTTTAGGGAAGAGTATGAAGATTTTTAATGATAGATTGACAATCTATTCTTCAATACACTCGTTTCGATTTTGGTTCAATATTAGACATAGCATAGCATAGCATATGCTCACGACTATATTCCCCGAGGGGGTAGTCAGAGATATTCTGAAACCTCAGAACATTCACAGCACCGTAGTTTCACCAGTAGTACCGAAACTCTGTCCAGTGAGACGGAGGGTGAGCCCGTCCGCCCGAATATGTGACCAATATTGAAATCGCGATAAAAAAATCTGCTGTTCCATATACATATTTGGCTAGCCCAAATAGGCACCTAACATAATTATGCCCATGTTTGATTTTTAGGTACGTTTGGGGGCCGTTAACATTTTCTATGGAACAACTGATAATTTTTTCGTGATTTAGATGTTGGCTCTATATTGAAAGTTGTTCAGTTTGATAGTCTAAAGCGTCCGTTTAAGTACCTAACACATTTAATTTTAGACCCTGTAGAATACATAGTACTTAGATACAAATATCCACGAATCGGGTACAAATATTCATATTATTCATCATACAAAATAATAACGGGATTCGAACCTGCGACTGCCGGATCAGCAGGCAGGAGTGCGATTTTTGAATATCACAAAAAATTACCATGGAGATTATTCATCTTTCTACTACTGATTTGAACGTATGATGTTCAAAAATCGCACTCCTGTTTCTCTACTAGCATATAATCCATGATAATTAAATCCATAATCATATCCTGACGATGCCAGGACTAAAAATCACCCGGTTCATTATTCAATTTTAGTGCAAAATAATTAGTAGCCATGAAATCAATAAGCAAAACCAGTCAAATCAATCAGTCAGTCAGTTTCCAACTCGTCGATCAGATTGCGCGACTAACATCCGAGTGTGCACGGGCCACTGCCCACCCCCCGGCAGTCGAGCGTGATGGTGTCAATATAAATACGAAGCTGGGATTAATAATGGTTGATAAAGAATGGAGATTTTTTTGGGTAAAGTATGTTTAGTTTCTTGATGAAATAAGGTGCAATTTGAAAACGAGGAAACATGTATTCGAAAAGCCGTGGTGGTCCTGTGTCGAGTAACCTTGCCTGTCGTGCAGGAGGCGATGGTTCGATCCCCGTTCAGGCCGACTCGTACCAATGAGTTTTACGGAATTTTTGTACGATTTGTAACACCACTGGCTTTTCGGTTTTCGGCATTTCGGAAACCTGCATGCTTCAATTTCGAGGCATGTATTGTACCCACTGTCCATTATAAGTGGCGACGGGCTCACTCCCCGTCACACTGGACAGAGTTTCGGTACTACTAGTGAAACGTGGATGTTCTGAGTTTTCAGAATATCTCTGACTACCCCCTCGAGGAATAAAGTCGTGAGCATTGGCATGACATTTTTTCCGTGTGGATTCGAACCCGGGCCGTCATGATTGAGTGTCCATACCTCTCCGCAATGCGCCACCGACACTCTAGTTCTAGAAGCTCTGATTAAGAGAAGTTTTGTTTAGTGATTCCGAATGCGTAAATGCGCGCTGCATACAAGCGAAGTCTGTTGATATTTTCAATACTAATCAATTAAAAACAATGCAATTTTACAGAAACAATTTAGAAACAAATCTCTATGCTTGTATCGTGTCAGATTTTCGTTAAAATATACAGTTTCAATGCTAAGATTAATTTAAGATTTGCATGGAAATCTTTAGGGACTGTAACTTTAAAAATGAACATTTTAAGTAAAATCTGACAAGATACAAGCATAGAGGTTTGTTTCTAGATTGTTTCTGTAAAATTTCATTGAGTTTAATAGGCTAGTATTGAAAATATCACCAGAATTCGTTTGTACGGAGCGCGCCAATAGTAATATACCCTTAAGACTGGACGAGACGGACTCTACGCGAATGAAGTCACGGACAAAAACTAGTGAATCATCGTAATCACTAAACATCACCAAACCACCCCTAAATAAACACATATCATTAACCTAATCAGTTCTACTCACTACAGTTAGTGTTACCTACGAAATCCTGCAAACTGACCCATTTACATCCTAAACCCTACGCTATAAGAGTTATATTTGAATAACTCTTCTCTGAAACTTATAGTAATGAACTCGCGTATGGCATATGGCGCTATCGTGCGCACGCGCCATTGCCTCCGATACGCAACTGTCGTCGTATCACGCGCGTTGTAATGAGGGTGGTAATTAGGTTTTTGGGGTTTGAATCGAGGAGATGAGATGGGTTTAAGAGAAGTTTATTCCGAAAGCGCTAATGTGCGCTCTATACAAACGAAGTCTGGTGATATTTTCAATACTAACAAATTAAAGTTAATTACATTTTTCTGATACAAACTAGAAACTAATCTCTATGCTTGAATGAAGTCAGATTTTCGTTACAATATACAGTGTTAATGCTATCACTAATTACAGATTTGTATGGAAATCTTTGAGGCACTGTAACTTTAAAATTATACATTTTAACGAAAATCTGACTTCATTCAAGCTAGATTGTTTCTGATAAATTTCATTGACTTTAATTGGTTAGTATTGAAAATATCACCAGACTTCATTTGTATGGAGCGCGCTCTGAATTATATTCCCTTAATGATTGGTTGTACTTGAGGGAGTAGGTTTTAATCTAAAACGCTTGAGTAGTGCAGGTTGATGGATGAAAAATGGATGGGCATCAGTCCACAACGCGTGCCTTACGTATGCATCAAAATTGTTCAGGTTTCCTCTCGAAGCTTTCCTGGACCGTTTCAAGGCAGTCTGTGTTCCCGGTATTATGTAGATACATAAGTTAGAAAGACTCCTTATTGGAGTGTCCATACCTCTCCGCAACGCTCCAACGACGATCCTCTTCTCTTCTCTTCTGGTACTGAAGCGAAATCCTTTTTGGACGACTATATCAGAAAGTTATGTTACTTATAGGAAGGAGACAGGATTAGCGAATACCTACCCCACCAACAAGAGCGTAGCTTTTGAATAAGATGATTGGTGGCTTAAAGTTATTCCTACTCCTATTTTTTTAAATTTATAATTAATGGACTTCTTGCTTGTGCGTTAGCACCGCATTTCCACCAGTGTCAATTGGTTTGAGGGAGTATCTATCCAATCTCGAGGATTGATTTTGAGCAAGAACACAACTGAGAAGGATTGCGGAGCCTTGTGGCAGGCTGAGCTGCGAACCGCGCGAACACCACGCGAAAGACAAATGTTCGGGGCAAACCCTGCAACGTGACTCCCCAACTCCTATTATTACTTAATCAATAATCCAAGTAATCGCTAAGAGCATCATATTTAAAGGTTCAACGTCTTTCACGTCTCATAAAATCTATATTTAGATAAAAGAAAACAAAGTCGAATTTCTCTCATTTTTTAAGACAAAATAGAATTGAGTATTTTTCTTGCTGTTGCGTAACTTATTTTTCTTTTTTTTGCGGATTGAAAGGTAAATATTACGTAGACTCAGGATGGGAACCTTCGGGAGCGGATCTCTAAGCTCCTCCAACAAAAACAAGGGAGAATCCACTTGAGCGGAACAGAGGTGATGTGGAGAGGACTATTGTTATATTCAGTTTACAAAAATTTTTACAGAGCTTGTACGTAGTAGGTATATTAAAAACTCTGAGCTTTGGGTCTGTGTTAACATATTATTGAACTATGTGTGGATAGAAACAGGAGCCCGATTGCCCTAAGTTAAAACATAAAAGTTATATTCTTATCCAATTTCAGTTCTAATCACATTGGAATCCAATTACTATTCAACTGTGCTGAATTCCGCATCGCGCTAAACTCGATGTGACTAACAGTCTTTAACGTCTGAGCGATCTGTCAAAACGGCTCTAACGGCTGTCGTAAGCTGTACCGCGATTAGCTCAGTACCAAATGTGTCAAAAGTTATGGTTCGTACGTAGTCCAATCACGGTTCAATTACCGAATATTTACCGCAATTGCAGCCTAGTACCTACTGTTATAAAACAAAGTTCTGGTTGCAGCTATAACCGACTCCTGTGGTAGTGATACATACATTTTATTTAGGCCTTTGTATAGAATAGAAAGTTTTAAAAATTATAGTTTAATTTTTATTTCTGGCTTGCTATTTTCGTGTGGTTCCAGCTCAGAATAGAACCACCATGGGTTTCGCATGAGGAAACTGACGTAAGTAGGTATAACATTTCTTTTGCAGGTCAAATCAAATCAAAATGTTTTATTCAAAATAATATCAAATGGATAGCTTTCTGACAACATTTTTGACTCTACCACCGCGTCGGAAGGTGTTCCGTTGTAGAGAATATGCGGCCAAATCGTTAGGTTGGCTCTCCTTGAATTCACACGCTCGCTTACTTCCTCACCAATCTGCTACAGCGCCTACGCCAATCAATATCGTAAATTAATCTGCACTTCCAATGTCATGATCATGGTAACCTTTTGACGTTGATAAGTGCACATTAAAAAAAAATGGGTTATAAATTATATTTCTTACAAAAACTGTAGCACCAATAAGTCTCCACGGTTCCTTTGTTCCACCCCTATTCCATTAAGAGGATTAAAAGCATGAGGCGTTGCACCGTCGTCGCCTACAACACATACCTATATAAATATGTATACACAGAGCTATACATCTCTATAGCATTATACATATACGAGTAGATACTGTATTGTTCATCCTCCCAGTTAGTGTTCTAAGTTAGTAACTGATCTCATAGTAAAGTTTTCCGATCTCTCGTCACCTAAAAGCTCTTTTTGCATTATACTGAAAGATGTGTTATACTGAGACTGGCCTAGCCAGCTATCAACACTTGCTGTCTATGATTCTGGGGACTATAAAACCGAACAACATTCAGTATGGAGCCAATATTGAAATCGCCAAAAAATCTGCTATTCCCATACACTTGGGTCGCGTAGCATTGAGCCCTATGTTTTCTATGGAACAATAATTTTTTAATTCGTGTTTTCGATTTTGGCTCCATAGTTAAAGTTGTTCAGTTTGATGGTCTGGTGCACCCCTTAAAATATATAGGGTCCTATCTTAATATGTTGACACTTTTTTAAGGGGATGATCAGACTGTCAAATTTAACAACTTTCTCTATAGCATGATTTTTTTCACGATTTCGATGTTGGTCCCATAGAGAAAATTGCTCAGTGTTGTGTGAACATGCTCTTAAAAACTGTCAGCATATTAAGTTGGACCCTGTATAATGCATAAGTTAACACCCTGTATTTAGGTGCATAAGATTTATGAGCTAAACACAGTTGCACTCTCTCGTCCTTTCTATCCTCAGATATGGAACGTTTCTCATAGAGGTGGGGGTCGTAAACATAAAATAAATATTCTTCAACCATAACAACCACAATATAACAGAAACAACAACACAGCAACAACACAACACAAATGTTATATTTCTATAATTCATTAGTGTCCTCTTACGACACCCGTCTGGGTTGGTGCTATTAGCCTAACCACCTTATGTAAGAACCTGATGATTTTTTTCTAGATCAGTTTTCTGTCTCTTCCTTCAATCTACCATAAACTCCTTCCCATCCTCAGAATAGATATGAACGTTTCTAATTGAGGTGAGGTTGTTAACATAATATTCTTCAATCACAACAATAACGCAGCAAAACAACACAACTGTTGTTTTTCTACAATTCATTAGTAGCCTCTAACGACACCCGTCTGGGTTGGTGCTATTACAGTTGGTTCTTTTCTATAACAGTTTTCTGTTTCTTTCTTTAATCTACCATAAAGTCCTTCCAACCCTCAGATATGGAACGTTTCTAATTTCGGTGGGGTTTTTAACATTACATAACAAAAGTCAAAAGTCAAAAGTCAAAATTGTTTATTCAAAATAATATCACATAGATAACTTTTTGACGTCATGTTTTTGAATCTACCACCGCGTCGGAAAGTGTTCCGTTGTAGAGAAGATGCGGCCAGAAACTCTACAACACACTTCTTTTAAACAAATAAAATATACAAAGTACAATTACATAAATTCAATATTAAATTACATAGAGTAACATTGTCAAGACCAGAAATTTTGGTCATTCAAATAATCATCGAGTTTATAGTAACCTTTTTACAGAGGACTTGTTTAACATGGGACATAAATATTTTTCAATCACAACAACAAAAATAACGTCACACTACAACAACAACAACATAAATGTTGTTTTTCTACAATTCATTAGTTGCCTGTAACGACACTCTGTCGTTCATGTACTAATTCTTTTCTAGAACACTCTGTTTCTTCCTGAATAGTCTAGCCCTAAATGGCCAAAATCGATAAAAACCCGCAAATCGATGTGCAGGATAGCTGTTTGGTACACAGGTAATTTAGGTTAAAACAATCATTTTGACCGCCAGTTCATCAAAATATTTCCCTTAGACGCTTTGACTATTTATATGTGGACTGGTTACGCGTGTAGTTCTACTAACAAACATTTCTGCCACTTTTTGCGGGGGGCGAGGTAACATGAAATCCGCAACTTTGGATTTTATTCCCCATAACTTTAGATTCTAATTTTGAATGTTAAAAATGATGAAAAGTAGTCTCGTGTAAACCCCAAACGTTCTAAGTTCGAAGTTATTATTTCGCAATTATAAGCTGTCTCGTTTAGTGATAAGGTGTAAAATTGAATGTAAATGCACAAGATCAATTGTGCTTATACCGTGGCAGAGGGGAAATGCTACCGCAAGGCTAGTCCTTATAATTACCTTAGAGTTATGACGTCATCAATTTTTTGTATGGGATTAGAAAATTGTTTTTTTCTGATTCCTATCGTGTAAGGTGTAAAAAGGAAAATAAGGGAAATATTTTTAAGAACTGCCGGTCAAAATTATTGTTCTAACCTAAATTATATGTGTACCAAACGGCTATCCTGTACATCATCTTTCGGTTTTTTTTTGCGTAGGTTACCCACTATAAATCTACCATAATAAAATTATACCGTCAACCAATATTGAGAGCGCGTCAATATGGCTTCGCGGTTCAAACAGTCGGCAGTTTGAAGTGGCATCCCGGGCTCCATTCTCGCCGGATATTAATGCCATTTGAATGTTATTGCTTCCTACCGAGTCGAGTGTCAAACACTACAGTTTAAACTTCTATTTATTACGTTTGTTTTAGAGAGATCAGCGTTTTGGTGGTGATTGTGATCTGAAATTGAAATTGAGATTTGCATGACAAAAAAATCTCAAATATATACATGTTACAGCAATGTTGTGCTATTTCAAATCAAATTAAAGATTGAAAAATTAAGTCACGGGCGGGACTTAAACCCGCACTCTTCCAAACCGGGGAATTGCGTTTTTCAATTTCGCCACCGAGCCCACTACCCAGAGAACGAAATTTTCAATCTATTGCGTCTTTTAAAGGACGTGGCGTCATCTACTGGCAGTTATACGCCCCTTTGGAAGAGTGCGGGTTCAAGTCCCGCCCGAGACTTAATTTTTCAATCTTTATTTTTTTTTTACCAAAAATTCTATAATTTTTTACTTATTGCGCACCAAAACTTATTTTAATACGTCATCGTCAGGGTAGAGCCTCATCTGGCAGCACGGAATCGCATTTTTACACGCTCTATCCTTTTCTGTCGCTCAGGAACGTCATTGGCTAGAGCGAGAAAGGTCTCAGCACTACCGGTGCTGCCGCGTGCGATCACATTCCCGCTATCATTCTCGCTCTAGCAAATGACGTTCCTGAGCGACAGAAAAGGATGGAGCACCATTAAACCCTTTCAACCCTTAGCCTGTACACGTTCCACTGCAGGACATAGGCTTACCTTCAAGGAGGTTGTATGGGCGTCTGTCCACTACCCGTGTCCAATGCAGAGCCGCACTTTTACCAATTTCCCGGACACAAATACCAATAACATCCGAAATCTTATACCTTTTTGTGACACGCAATGCCACAGACCTGGAGACCGATTGCACTAATTTAAAACATCTAAGTTCTATTCTTATCCAATTTCAGTTCTAATCACATTGCAATCCATTTACTATTCAACTGTGCTGAATTCCGCATCGCGTTAAACTCTATGCAACAGACAGCCACGTCAAAACGGCTGTCATGAGTTGTGGGTACCGCGATTAGCGTAATACCAAATGTGTCAAAAGTTATGGTTCGTACGAAGTCCAGTTACGGTTCAATCACCGAATGTTTACCGCGATTTCAGCCCTGGTCCGTTTGGTAAATTTGACGCTTTGGTGTACTATGCCGCCATAAGCCCAGCAATCGCTACATACCTACTACAGATGCAATATGACAGAGCTGCTACAGCAGGTTACTGTCATATCCATCGTTGTCACACTAATAGTCGGGGAAATCTACGGATTTTGGTATGGAGTAGGTTGCATTAATTGCACTTTTGGTGAAAATTTGGAATATAGTAGATACATACCTGAAAAACATAAATTCTCAATAATCCCCGATTTTTTATGTTGTATTATTGAATAATTAAGACATTTACAAAACATTAAATTTAGGTATGAACAAAAAATGGAAAACTGGTGATTTTGTACAGGATGGCTTCGTTCAATACGTTTTACTTATAACAATAATAATCCACGGTTAATATCGTTAATTTGGGTAGATATTTAATATTTTGTAAGTCTTCAAAAATTATAACCTCAAAACTACATTATTTATTGTTTGTTTTTACACATTAAATTTGCCTTTTGATAATTAATTGTCTCTATTGCTGGTATGCTGGTCGAAATATTTTTAGAAATAAGCTTGCCATTTGTTCATTAATATCGATTTTAAGGTATTTCTCAGGTTCCTGAGCCTATATAACCACGAAATCTCGACAAAAGTGTTATAAACTAACAGTAATATTATTTCAAACACAATTTACTAAAGTGTCTTTAATGCAACCTCAAACCTTATTTTTCCTAGACTATAAGGTGCACTACAGGTGTCAATTAGAGTCCAATATAGGTGACTTATCTATGAGTATCCGCAAAGGTGTTAAGTTTAGAATAGAATGCAAGATTTGTATATGCATGTCACAAACAGCAAAAACTACTTCCATCCAGCAATCAGATTCAAAAATAACTTCACCTGCTATAACTATCTCGCTCTCACGGAGATCAAAGCCGGCGCCGGCGCCAAGTTTTTTTTTAAATTCCCGAGTCTAGTAGATAACCACTCTAGTAGTGAAGTGCTTCTCAAACAGCGCTCCGTATTTTTAGCTCCCTGTCTTGGATGCGGCTTGATTCAATAGCTAGCCTGTGTTTTACAAGTGGTTCGGATTTCAATTTTGAGATTAGAAGAGCCGACTATAGACTCTACACCTATAGGGTGTGCGACTCTACAGGGTGTTAAGACAATACAGGGTCCAACTAAATATGCTAACAGTTTTTTAAGGGGATGATCAGACCATCAAAAGGAACAACTTTCTCTATGGGACCAATGTCGAAATCGCGAAAAAGAAATCAGCTGTCCCACAAAATTGGGTTCAGTAAAATTTCTATTTAGTATGGAACAGCAGAATTTTATTTCGCGAATTTTATTTTCGCGATTTCGACATTGGTCCCACAGAGAAAGTTGTTCAGTTTGATGGTCTGATCATCCTCTTAAAAAGTGTCAGCATATTGAGAAGGACCTTATAGAGACTATAGGGTGTTGCAAAAAGGTGTGGTCATATTTAAAAGAGTGCTTCAGATCATGAAACTAATCAATTTTCTATATGTAAGTAACAACGAAATCACGAAAAAAATCTGCTGTCCGTATACGTAGGAGGTTGCAGTTTTGTACGAAACAGTAGATTTTTCTTCACGATTTCGATATAAATCACGTAGAGGAATTGTTCTGTTTGATGATTTATTTATTTTTATTTATTTATTTCCTTTTTGGAGAACTTACAGCTAAACAACAGTCGGATTTCAAAAGACAAATTGATAGTCAGATGCTGACAACAAGTTCCCACATATAAAAATAGAAAGAACAAAAAAGAAGACATATAATAAGCAATCTAATCTAATTGTCTTTAAAAAGAATGACCATGTATCAGGCTTTTGTCCACTAAAACAGTGCAATAAGACATATACCTTATCCCTTAGTCACTCCACTTCATACGACAACCACAGGAAAAAAATGAAGTGGTGTGGATAAGGTCCTTCTTAATATGCTGACACTTTTTAAAGAGATGATCAGACCGCCTAACTGAACATCTTTCTCTACGGGACCAACATCGAAATCGCGAAAAAAAAATCAGCTGTCCCATACAAAAATGGAAACCTAGTCGAGCAAAATGTACGTGATAACAGATTTTTTTTTAGCGATTTTGATGTTGGTCCCTTAGAGAAGTGTTCAGTTTGGTGGTCTGATTATCCCCTTAAAAAAGTGTCAGCATATTAAGAAGGACCCTGTATGTAAAACAGTCAATGTACACACGGCGACAGATAAACCCTATAGCCATAGTTCGACTCTATGTTCATGAACACAGAGTTCAGTTCACCCTTTATAATGTTCTTGAGTTCAGAGTTCGACTCTATGTTCATGAACACAGAGTCGAATTATGAACTCAAGAACATTATAAAAGGTGAAATTGATATCATTAACATCCTTTTAATCTACCCATCAAACTGAACAATTTTTACTATGGGAGCAAACCGACCGGAGCAAATAAAAATCTGCTAACTAAAGTGCAATGTCTTTTTTTTGTGGAAAATACTAATACAGCGTTGCTCAGGGAGCAGTTACTGCGGACCGTTGGAGGGAGACCACGAAGGGTCTACCGAGCCAAATGAATGTCACAAAATAAGAAACATAAACGAAGTCTGGTAATATTATCAATACTAAACAATTGAAGTCAATGAAAATTTGCAGAAACAATCTAGAAACAAATATCTATGCTTGTATCGTGTCCAAATTTCGTTAAAATATACAGTTTAAATGCTAGGATTAATTTAAGATTTGTATGGAAATTTTTGAGGCACTGTAACTTTAAAACTACGTTTTAAGAAAAATCTGACACGATACAAGCATAGAGATTTGTTTCTTAATTGTTTCTGCAAAATTTCATTGAGCTTAATTGGTTAGTATTGAAGATATCACCAGATTTGTATGGAGCACCGACCTAGGGGCGGCGGATTGGGTAGCTGGGATCGGTAAGAAACTGCAATGCCTTCTCGACTCAAATGTATGCAACAGTATAACAAAAATAATCTAATCCGCAACGCAGGCTACGTCAAATCTTAATCACATACATCTAAATCTACTACAAGCTTCGTCAATGGCAGCACACAAGATAAAATCCGCATGCAAGCTTCGTCAGACTATCACTAACTAATCTAAAGGCACTGCCCTTCGCAACCCCGGCCCAAAGGTCCCAAAGATACTGGTTGCATTGCCCCTCTGGATGGCCAAAGAAATTCTCTGTACCAGAAAGGCTCCCGAGGGTGGGTCCAGGGTGGGTCCCCGCCCTTAGTCCTCATACGCTGCCCTATCTATCTAATAAAGTCCTTGCAATAGTTGATTTATTTTTTGTTCCGACAGTAAAAGTTGTTCAGTTTTGGGTAGACTCTTAGTTCAAATGGATGCTAATGATATCAATTTCACCCTGTAGAGTCCAACTATGCTGTACTGCGTATGTAAAATGTAGAAACATTATCTACTAACAAGCATGATATCTATTCTATTGCTCTATAAAGCTCCCGGCTAATAATTAACTAGCTTTCTCAATTTAAAAAGACCCTCAAATTAAGCTATTTTTATTCTTACGTAGCATACACAAGAGTTCACATCGAGGACTTGTTATAAAATTAGCTCATCACTTCCTACTTGTCATTCTCTTCTCCCATAATAAAGTAAAACTACTTATAAAGAGGCCAATTGAAAATCCATAAAACTAAAAGCCTGGTAATGATAGAGCTCTAACCACTAATTTTGTAGTTGTAAAATGAGATCTAATTTGTAAAAAAAAGTTAATTTGTATGGGAAATAGATTAGACCGTTATGAGTCTTATTGGATAAGGAATAGAGGTTGGGAATTTTATTTGATTGGTCTCGGAAAAACGTGACTGTAAAAATGTGTCAAGTTTTTGGTTTAAAATGTTAACAGTAGCTCAAGTGGTAGGTATCTATAATTTTTCCAATTTTGGCACAGCAGCATTTGATATGAAATTTTCAAAATAGACGCCACCAATCTAGACGGTGTAACCAAACACCCTAGTAATACTTAAGGGGGTGGCTTAGACCACCAAACTGAACAACTTTTACTATGGAGTCAACATCTAGAATATATTTTAGTCGAGTCGGAACTGCAGATTTGAATGGGACAGAAGATTTTTTTTAATTTTTCTCGATCCTTCGATTTCTTGTCCTTTTTTACCTGTATACTTTACGTAGATAGATAGGTAAAAAAGAACTTGTAATATCCTGCATAAATGACAAAGATTAGCAGTCGCCGTATATAAATCTACTTGGTATCCAATAATAGTTGACATTGTCTTTTTTTTCTGTATAACCTAAGTCAGTAATTATTTTATTAAAATCCATTTAAATATTTTAGGAAACACAGTAGGTATAGTGTATGTAAGTAGGTATAATTGGAGACATATTTTTTGGGAGTAATGAATTAATTATATCTAAATATGGACTGTAAAAATAAGTGATCCTAACAATATTTTGTACATTTTATATCACTAATTCTTCACTTGTGTATGTGCTGAAAAACAAAACACAATCTATTTACGATCTCTATCGTTTAATTGGAATAAAACAGAATGAAAAAAGACCTTGGCGTTCTCTGCCGAGCGTCTCAACAAAAAATAAAAAATATTTTGACATTCCATTGTTCGAACCATGACAGACAGACAGACATATCAAACTACCCATCTCATAATAAATCTAAGGCAATTTTATAAGACCACGCCCATTTTCTTTGAAGTAGGCGGTAAGCTCCCCGATTGGTCGGCGAAAACGTCGCGTGCTCAACCAAAAAGACTATTTTTAAACTTTTTGTGTATCGTTTATAACTTGTAAATATTTCGACGCATGTTTTTAGATAAAATAATAATTTTTGTATTAATGCAGTATTAACGATTGATTTATGTAAAGTGGATCTATCAGCGGAGTACCATTATGAGCCTAATGGCTTCGAGATAGAGGTCGTGGCATTGAACTTGCAAGGAAATAGCTTTCATTCTTGTGCTATTTATAAATATAACACTTAGCTTTGATTGGATACCGTTAAATGTTTCTTCGTTTAAAATCGAATAACCTTTACTATACAATTCAATTCAATTCAATTATACTTTATTGCACACCAAAACAGAACATACATTTTACTATACAACGTGTTAATGAATTAACGCAAAACTAGAAAGTAGTTTGTTTAGAATCGAGAGCAGAATTGAATTATCTTGGTTTCAACATAGGTAATTTTTTCAAAATATTGAATAATTTGTTCGTAAAATTTAAAATTTACTGAACTCGATCACGACCCACCACTCGGGCGCTCTCACCCTACTTACTACCAAAACAAGATTCTAAAAATGTATCCATGAGCACGTTAGCGCTTTCATTCATTGCTAAAATGATAATAAATCATTTTTGCTTCAAAACTTAAAATGCGAATAACTTTAAATTTTAAGTATCAAAACAATGAAATTATTGTTTCAATCTAATTATTCTGTCAAAAATGAGTTGGGGTGTATGAGGTTTTGCGCTTATTCATTAACACGTTGTAGATGATGTGCGATTTTTGAACATCACCGGTGATATTGACATTCGCCTACGAATAGAAATTTTCATTTCGAGTGGTTACGTTATTCTGTATGTTTGAGATCGTGAGAATGTTTCAATTGAACGAACGACTGGTTTCATAGTAACAGTTAAAATCGGACTTTACCGCCAAAATACCGCCGTGGTGGTCCAGTGGAGCCGTCGTGGTCCAGTGGCGAGTAACCTTGCCTGCCGTGCAGGAGGCGATGGTTCGATCCCTGTCCAGGCCGACTCGTACCAATGAGTTTTTCGGAATTTATGTACGATTTGTAACACCACTGGCTTTTCGCTGAAGGACAACATCGTGAGGAAACCTGCATGCTTCAATTTCGAGGCATGTATTGTACCCACTGTCCATTATGTGGCTACGGGCTCACCCCCTGTCACACTGGACATAGTTTCGGTACTCTTGGTGAAACGTGAATGTTCTGAGGTTTCAGAATATCTCTGACTACCCCTCGGGAATATAGTCGTGAGCTTATGCTTACCGCCAAAATTATGGGGTAACGGAACGTAGAAAAAAGTAAAATCTGTTGACGTTTGACATCATTACAAACGTCAAACATTCGAGTGGTGAGATAAGATACGAGTGGTCCGGGGCAATCGTTGCAGTTGATAGAATGTGGATTTCAAAAATGGCAAATCATCGATTTTACGTCATTTTCTACTGCTCGTTTGAACGTGTGATGTTCAAAAATCGCACTCCAGAGTGTAAAGAAAAGTATAATTAAGCTTTAAACCACATACTCTACCCATTAAACGGAACAACTTTTACTATGGGAGCAAACCTTTTAGAACAAAAAAATATCAGCTGTCCCATACATTTCAATCGAGTAGGTATTACAGTTAAGTACAGCTGATATTTTTTTGGTTCCGACAGGTTTGCTCCCATAGCAAAAGTTGTTCAGTTTGATGGGTAGAGTACTTATGTGGTTTAAAAAGGTTACTGATTCTTTTCCTTACACCCAGTATTTGGATCGAGTTTGGAACAATTTTTTTCTCGCGATTGCAACTTTAGTCACATAGAGAAAGTTGTTTAGTTTAATGGTCTGATCATTCCCTTCAAATATTGTGCCCTATTTCGGAAGGAACATGTTTACAGAACTCATTTCTTATCCTGTCATAATCATCATCCACAGCCTGAATCTACCCACTGCTGGGTATAGGTAAGTATAGGCCTATATTTGTTTATGCCGCTGTCCTCTGTCCTGGGCCCTGTTTAATAAACGCGACAAGTGACAATTGACAATGACAATTCAGAGTACATTGCTGAGAATGCTAGGAAGCATGAAGCACTGCAAGCTTAGCGTCATTAGTAACCAGCAATGTAATCTGAATTGTTATTGTCAATTGTCACTTGTCACGTTTATTAAACAGGCCCTCTGAACATCTCGGATCCACATAGCTCCCGCGACTCTCTTTCGACGATAAGACAATCCACACTTCACTTCCCTCAGCAGCCACTCGGACAAAGCTCATCTCCATCTGTATTTACCTCGCCTTGCCATGTGTCCTGCCTATTTCCATGTGTGCTCCATGACGCTCTTACCGACCTCTAGAACCTTAGTAAGGCATCGGATTTGTAATTGATATCATTAGCATCCTTTTAAACTAAGAGTCTACCCATCAAACTGAACATCTCAAATCTTGTTGCAAACTAATCTGCTGTTCCATACTAAACTCCAATGCCTACTCGACTCAAATGTATGCACAACCAGATTTTTTTTTGCTCCGATCGGTTTGCTCCCATCTTCCCCATCTCCCCAGGCTCCAAGGCTCCCATACTAAAAGTTATTTAGTTTGATGGGTAGACTCTTAGTTTAAAAGGATGCTAATGATATCAATTTCACCCTGTATATTCTGATCTTTATTTTCTTCGTGTTCTTATCCTCTACAATCTACCTATTTATCTACAGCTTCAGCTTGTAAAGTTGCTCATGTTTCCTTAGCCAAGCATATGCTCACGACTATATTCCCCGAGGGGGTAGTCAGAGATATTCTGAAACCTCAGAACATCCACGTTTCACCAGTAGTACCGAAACTCTGTCCAGTGTGACGGGGAGTGAGCCTGTCGCTACTTATAATGGACAGTGGGTACAATACATGCCTCGAAATTGGAGCATGCAGGTTTCCTCACGATGTTTTCCTTCACCGAAAAGCCAGTGGTGTTACAAATCGTACATAAATTCCGAAAAATTCATTGGTACGAGTCGGCCTGGACGGGGATCGAACCATCGCCTCCTGCACGGCAGGCAAGGTTACTCGCCATTGGACCACCACGGTTCCAAGTTCCGGTTTCCTTGGCACCTTAGCCAAGCGGTGTCCGGAATAGAGTCAGGCACGATGTTGTAAGACCTAATCTACGAGTATACAGTATTGCTCAAGGAGCAGCTTATTGCAGACTATAACGGCCGAGTGACGGAGTCCTGGTGTGGCTACCGACACACCTTGAACAGTTTTCTTATAGGTCACTAGGTTTTCACATCCGACCTCGCCCTCTGATCGTATCGGTTCCCTGTTCCATCAGATTCAGGAGGATAAAGACGAGAGTGTTCATCTGTGTTTGTATCTGACTTCTTTTGTTACCAAGCAGTTGTTTTTTTATTTTTTTTATAATTAACGGAGTTTTTGCTTGTGCGTTAGCACCGCATTTCCGCCAGTGTCGAATGGTTTGAGGGAGTATCTATCCAATCTCGAGGATTGTTTTTGAGTAAGAACACAATTGAGAAGGATTGCGGAGCCTCGTGGCAGGCTGAAACGCTAACCGCGCGAACACCACGTGAAAGACAAGTGTTCGGGGCAAACCCTGCAACGTGACTCCAAGCAGTTGTTGTGGAAGTCAGACAGCACCGCCAAGCAAAAGCACATGTCACTTGAAATATTTTTTCTTCCATCCCGCATAAAGTGTAAAAGCTTTTAGAAGCCGCCCTCAAAAATCGTACGTCAAAATATAGTCGGCGACATCAGAAGGGTGAGTCTGTAAATTTTAAATTACCCCACATTTCCTCGGGGAGGGTGAGTCGCAGAAAATGCTTTTAGGCACTTATTGTACTTTTTTGTACACAAAATTAGAGTTATTTCGTTTTTGATGGAAAATTTTTGATGTCATAATATAGTTTTGGTAATTCTATAGGTTGTGATCTTAGTGTTTTTTTTTCAAAATTACATTAACCATGTTAACGAGATATTTTGTTTTAGTCAGAAAAGTTTAACTGATATTGGAACGGGGACTTTATACAACGTTTTAATGAATTAACACAAAACTAGAAAGTAGTTTGTTTAGAATCGAGAGCAGAATCGAATTATCATGTTTTCAAGACAGTTTTCTTTTCAAAATAATAAATAATTTGTTTGTAAAATTTCAAATTTACTGAACTTGATCTCAACCCACCACACGGTCACACTCACCACCCTACTTAGTACCAAAACAAGATTCTTAAAATGTATCTACGTGCACGCTAGCGCTTTCATTCATTGCTGAAATGATAACAAATCATTTTTGCCTGAAAACTTAAAAATTCGAATTATTTAAAATTGTAACTATGAAAATAATGAAATTATTGTTTCAATCGAATTATTTTGTTATAAATCTGTTTGGGTGTATGAGGTTGTGCGCTTATTCATTAATACGTTGTATACAGGGTCTTTCTTAATATGCTGACACTTTTTATGGGGATGATCAGACCGTCAAACTGAACCACTTTCTCTATGTTACCAACATCTCCCTCATCTAAATGGCGAAAAAAAATCAACTGTCCCAAAAATTTAGCTTATGTAGGTTTTCAGTTTTGTATGGAGCCGTTGATTTTTTTTGTCGCGATTTCGATGTTGTTGCCTTAGAGAAAGTTGTTCAGTTTGACGCTCTGATCATCCCCTTAAAAAAGTGTCAGCATATTAAGAACGACCCTATATTTAGGACAAGACCTTTGAATGACTTTTGGTGTCAGTCTGGCGTCTAAATAAAAAAAAACACTCGCAGGAATGATACTGGCCGAATAAAACAATAGCCGCGAAATCGAAAAAGAAAACGTTCGAGATTCAAAGCGGCGGCCGCCATTGGCCGAAGCCACAATGGCTGCTTTCCAAACGTCAGATTTGACAGATGATAACATTTAAAACCATTATTATCTTGAATCTTTCTTCGATCTTTATTGGAAAATAAAAAAAATGTTTTGTTACTGAATGTAACAATTATACGTACCAGTGTAGGTATTCTAAAAGAGTTATTTAAAAAAACTGTCGTGGAGTCACACGTTCAAAATCATGATCGAATGATTCATATAATTTCCATAGTAATTTTAGTGGACTTTTTGCTAAGTACTGACTGTGAAGAAACGGTTAGAGATATTCTGAAAACTCAGAACATCCACGTTTCACTATAGTCGAACCGTAACCAACGTACAGTTTGGGTCATAAAATCATCTCATCGAACCTTTCACTCGCACTCATGGGCTGATTATTTAAATGATCAAAATGCTTGGGTCTGAGGTCACTAGCTTATAGTTTATTTACTTTACTGTATAGTATCAATTATTTTATTAATAGACTATGTTTTATTGTATACATAACTTTAGCTTAAGAATTTATATTGTAATAGTTATTATGTCGTGTTATGTTGTAGAGTTTCTGGTCGCATCTTCTCTACAGCGACAACACGTTCCGACGCGGTGATAGCTTTAAAAAAGATTTGACGTTTGATAAGTGTGCTGCAAGCTCCTATATTGAATAAATTATATTGACTTTGACTTTGACTTTATGGAAACAGTTCCATAGAGCCCATGAGTATGAGTGAGAGGTTCGATGAGATGATTTATGACCCAAACTGTACGTTGGGAACGCCTCGACTATAGTACAGAAACTCTGTCCTGTGTGACGAGGAGTCAGCCCGTCGCCACTTGTAATGGACAGTGGGTACAATGCATGCCTCGAAATCGAAGCATGCAGGTTTCCTCACGATGTTTTCCTTCACCGAAAAGCCATTGGT
This sequence comes from Agonopterix alstromeriana, assembly GCA_963924505.1. Taxonomy (NCBI): domain Eukaryota; kingdom Metazoa; phylum Arthropoda; class Insecta; order Lepidoptera; family Depressariidae; genus Agonopterix; species Agonopterix alstromeriana. The sequence continues at coordinate 12,175,894 of OZ004684.1, forward strand.
GTTACAAATCGTAAATAAATTCTTAGATGAAAGTAAAATCGTGATGTGATAGGTAGACATGGTTATAGGTAGGTAAATAATCAAACTACATAACCCTTCAAAGTTAATCGCTAAAAACCTTCACATTTCTATTGAATGACGTATCACTGTGACTAAACATGTAAATGGTCTAATTAATTTGTTTCACTTTATTAACAGTGGCGTAGCGTGGGTTTCTGCCGCCCTGGGCACAGACCGATTTCGCCGCCCCCTTATTTTATAAGCAGAACTACACAAAAAATAACGGAGCGAGTTTAAAATTCTTTTACACATCTATTCGGGTTCTGGTCAGACATCTTTTGGTTTATCCATGCAAAAACTGAAACTTAGAGCGAGTGAAGCGAGCTCGACTTTTCTCCTTAATACTGTTAGAGCTAGAGCTTTTTTTTTACGTACAATACACGTGCATAGTAATCTAAGTAAAAGCTATGGATCGAGTGAAGCAAGCTCGAAATTTTTAGCACCACCTAACAGCTGTGGTCAGATCTCTTTAGGATTATGTGTAGACACAGTAATTAAAACAGAATCTTGGAGCGAGCGAAGCGAGCTCGACTTTTCTCTCCTCTACGAAGTGGTTATAGACAGAGCTCAATCTTATATTTTATCGGAATTTGCCGCCCCTAGTAAAGTGCCGCCTGTATTTGCCCCCCCTAGCCCCGCCCTCGCTACGCTACTGTTTCTTAAGAAACCGCGAAAATAAATGCAGTAGCAAATAGCCTTCGATACGAAAACACAAAAATGTATTCGTCAATAACTCTATTAATTTGCATATTCCTCTTTAACCACCTTCCAAATGTGTTAACGCAAATAGATATCAAGCAACCCGTATTATCAGTGCTTCAAGGTAACTTAAACAACTCTGGTCTTAATGGAGCTGAAAACCAAACGAATTTGGCACCAAACACTACCCAACAAAATGTGTTATTAGGATTAAAATTATCTGAAAACGAAACTGATTTGGGACCAAAAACATCGAATCAAAATGCATCTATAACTGACGGACCTGTCAACAAGACTAATCCAGGACCAATATCATCACAAGCCGAAAATAAAACTGATTTTAATTTGAACCCAAAATTAGTGGAAAAAAATTTATCTGTATCAGAAAACAGTACTTATTTGGGACCAGAAACATTGAATATTAATATTTCAAGAAGGGCAGAAGCGCTGGTCGTACCTAATGCGAATGTTTTGAATGAAAGATCTAAAGGCAACGATGTTCCGAGAACAGAAACTATAAATAATCCATCAGTTGATCTCAACGCAAATCCATCTTTAAACAACAATACTTTAGATTCAAATCAAAATGGAACTGACATGTTAAAAACGGATGCGTTTTCGACTCAGGAACCAACTCAGAAGGGCTTGAACAATAATTCCCCTGGACTTAACATAAAACTTCCATCAAACCCAAATGAAAACGGTAGTGGACCAAATAACAAAGAACCTAAAGAAGAATCTAGAAGATTTCTTGTTGAATCGATGATATCTAAACCTAATGTATCATTTACTCAAGAACCACCGAGAAATGAACTCAACAATAACACAAATAATGACAATTCAAAAAGAAGCGGAGGTAATGATGAGAAAGAAACCGAAGCTGACGTTACATTCAAATCGAGATCAGTAAAACTAAAACATTTGCAAGATGAATTAATAAGTTTAGGAGACAAAGATGTTTTAAAACCAGTGATTGTAGTAGGAAGTGTTATTCTAATAGAACGAGTTGGCACTTTGAATTTAAATTCTAATGATTTTGAGAAAACAGGGGCAATTAAACTTAAGGCTCGTACTGATAATTTTTTGGAAGAGGATGGTGAACAAATTGATGAAAGTAAAAACATCATGAAAGTAAATGCATCCATAGATAACTTTCCAGTAGAGAAAACAATATTTAGTAGTATTGGTAATTTATTGCCAAAGCTGTAGACCAATTGTAACTTATTCATTTTCGGAGTTGACAACACCTTTGCAACAACCGTGAAACATCTTTTTAAGAAGGTGTTGTAGTTGTAGACTAAAACTAGGTTTTTATTATAATTTTTGTACACTTTAAATAAATAATAAAGTGAGTTAATTCTGTTTTTAAAGAAAAATGCTGAAAGTTGTAGCAAATAATGCCACAATTCATGTTTATCAGCGAATCTAAGTTGAATCGAATGGACTGAGTCATGGAAATAGGATCGAATTCGTTCAAGGCACGAGTTTGATATCACGTCATTATGTAGAACTATATAATATTACCTATTCTGTGACGTTATCGGTGACAATAAGGAATTTGGATTTATTTTTATTTCTACCCTGATTTCTCCTTCTATCTTTTTTCTTCTCGCTCCATCGATCTTAGCGTAAAGTAACGGTAATACATACAAGCGTCAAACTTGGTGTGATTATAGAGCTAATAAAAACCGATGATGGGCTGATGATGATGATGATGATGGTAATGATGATGATGATGAAAAACCGGCCAAGTGTGAGTCAGTCTCGCGCTAAAGGTAAAGGTGAAAAAAAGTTTTTGTAAGTTAATAATGTTGTGTTGTGTGGTGATATGGTACGGAACCCTCGGAGCGCGAGTAGTCCGACTCGCACTTGACCGGTTTTATTTAAATAATATTTATACTTTATTGTTACAACAACCAACTATTATTTTCTCTCGAGTACCTAATCTTCGAGCAATGTTATGACGTCAATTGAAATTTTGGTCATTCAGTAAAATTTTAGAGCAAAATTTAATGTTCATAGCTGGGCAATAAATTATAAATTCATTCAATTGACCCATGACTGATGCGATGCGGTACAGAGTGGAACAGTGGAGAGTGGAGGAGTGGATCATTTGCTCGTGAGAACTCAATTATAGACCATATTGTCTACCAACCCTTGCGATATGTATCAGTTGTGAGATAGGTTGCTCTACTTAGAGAAATTAGTTGGTATTTTATTGTATATTTTATTTTATATTATTCGGGATGCTAACAGCCTCTTTTACAATATAATGTATTTAGAATAACAAGCCTTTTGCCATTTACAAGCATACACATAAATATTTTATACATATAACAATCATTCTTTACGTTTCTATAAATAATCTTCAGAGTAGAAACTATTAAGTATCAATAGTTTTATCAACTAACAACTTTTTGGTAAGTCGAGCACTACAGCTGAATAGATAATATTGAACGTCCTCATTCAAAATATTAAGCTGTTTACAAGTTCTAGGAAAGAAACTGTTTTCCCTAAAGATGGTTCAGTGACTTTCTAGCTGGGGTTTTAAAAACTATGTTACTGAGGAGCTCCAGACAATCAACAGCAGACTGAGCAACGTTGACGAGGAAACATGCATCGTATCCAACCAGCAATTTTTGTAGTGTATGCAGAGTATTGTGAAGGGTTTCATCTGTTAGGTACGCACGATATGTCTTACACTTAGTGTTTTTGTGTGTGGTACTGATATTACTATCGTTTTAATGATCTTGCCAAAAAGTTGAACTCTATGCGTGTTTCCCAGATCTTCAACCAAATAAGTGCGTTACTTTGTTTATTCTTTTTCTATTGTGCATAAATTCAGGTAAGAACAAGAGTAGATGATTCTTAAATTACTAAGAAGTAACTTATTACTGTACATTATTATTTGTATGGCTTTTCGGAACATGTCATTTATTCATAATACGCCCAGGTTTTCCAATCATTCTGAAGCCGTTTTACTCAAGTCTTCAAAGTCCTTTATATTTCCATACACGATAAAAGATTGCACGCAATGGTAGCTAGAGCACCCTTCCCTATCAATAAAGCGCGACGACGCGACCGTGTCGGATTGTAACCTGGGAGGCGTGTCGTGCGACGTGTCGTGTCGCGTGGGAATCCGCTGCGTGACGGATGCGACACGTGGCAGGGCTTTAATGAACTACACTGGGCTGCGTTCAGTACCTTCGGGTGCGGTTGTTTGGTTGTTTTTCACTCTAAGGTACGGAACGAACAGTTGTTTTTCAACTCGCCAAAAGGTACGGAACGATCCCGGTTGTTTTATAACCTCAAATTTTGACATTGACAGTAATATGGGCTTCCAGGGCTTCCAGGGCTTCCATCATTTCCAAATACAATAAAAACTCATCTTCCATGCTAAAGAATCAAATAGTGAATAAAAATAAATTGAAAAAAACTAACTTTTATTCAAAATGAGCAAAAAGTCAAGTAACCACAGATAATCAAAACGTCAGAGTGTTTTTTAACCATCTAATTTGATGGTTAAAAGTTGCAACCCGTCAGAGGTACGGAACGGTTGAGTTGTGACAACCGAGTTGCAAAGGGCGTTTTTTCACCGAGGCTCTGAACGGCGTTAGTGCGAAAAGTTGCACCCAGAGTGCACTCTGGGCGTAGGCTGTGAACGCGCCCCTGTACTTTATTAGTTAAAACATTATATTCTATTGGACTTCACAGTCGGGTAAAAGGTAAAGAAACTTTTGCAATTAAAACGCTCCCACTAGTTAAACGCTGAGCCGGGCCATATTTTGATATTTTTTAGAAGCTATCTTCTCGTTATTTGAAAGACATACAAACTAATGAAAAATATAGAAATGATCTTCAACATCTCGGCTTCATTTACTATGAAGTAAAATTCTTATTTTTTTATATAATACATATGAAACCTGTGTTGAAAGGAAAGCCTAAATATTTGATTAAATCTGTATGCACGTTATACAGATTTAATCAAATATTTATCTACTTGTTTATAATTTGAAGTCACAGGTCCCTTTTAATTGCGACACACACCATTGTGTGCAATATTATGATCTAAAAATGTTCTTTTTAAAAAAAATTTAAGACCAATATTTAATGAGTTAATACGATAATTTTTTTAATTTGGTGCGAATTGTTAAGTCAAATTCAAAATTGTTTATTCAAAATAATATCACATAGATAACTTTTTGATGTCATGTTTTTGAATCTACCACCGCGTCGGAAGGTGTTCCGTTGTAGAGAAGATGCGGCCAGAAACTTTACAACACTTTTAAACAAAACAAAATATACAAAGTACAATTATATAAATTCAATATTAAATTACATAGTGTAACATTGTCAAGACCTTTACATAGTGTAACGTTGTTATGATTTTCGAATATGATTTCCATGGATTAGAAGGCACCACAGTGACATGATGAAGGACAAAAATAGGTATACCTACTAAAATTACGTAGTTTAGTAGAGGTGAGGCGGCTCTGAAAGGGTCAAGGTCGTTCAGTGGGGGATACCTATTAAATGATCTTTTGATACAGGATACAAGGAATCGCGTTGTAGGTCTGTTATTGGGTGGTCGCATGTCGGTTGCCTGCTACCCGGCCTACGACGAAGCTCTATATTGTATGGTGGTTCAAGATTGTGTTTTGTGCAAAAACAATCCTTAAAGATACCAAATATATATAAGTATTTAATTCCGTACATCGTCAAGTACTTTTGCTATTCAAAATGTTTTATTTCAAATAATACCACATGGATAGCTTTCTGAAGTCATTTTTGACTCTACCACCGCGTTGGAAGGTGTTCCGTTGTAGAGAAGATGCGGCCAGAAACTCTATTTAAACTAAACATTTTAAGTTAGTATATTAAGGATTCTATATGTGTGAGTTTAAGTATGAGGTAGATAAATACAAAGGTATAGGACCAAAGAGATTATACCTAATAGAGTGAGCCATACCAATTGTAAAGTGTCCACTTTTTTTGACGTTTAGGTTTGAGTGTGTGGTGTCAAGTAGTATGGACAAAAGGCACCAAGTGACATGTGGCCTTATGTTTATGGTCACTTTTCACACACACTAGCTCAAAAAAAAGTGGACAGCCGCATAAACAAATATCTATAGTTCCATCTCCTTCTACTATTAAAGGTACGTCATAAGACAAAAGAGACTAACTAAATTCATGCGGACTCTATGGAGATCCTTCCTCTGAGTATAGGACTAAAGAAAGTTATAAATAACTAGTCTACCTTGTAACCTATAGTTTCCTATAAGTCACATCCTGTACACTGACAGCTCAACAAAGCATCACCCTGTATAATACTAGTGGTCGACGTCGGCTCCGCTCTCCGGAGGCTTTTAAGGAAATTGACGAAGGTGCGTCCCTTCTTGAGTACACTGGCTGGCAATATAAAGTGAATGGACGCAAAAAAAAATTTTTATTTTGTCAATTCGATGGCATGTCTAAGTTAGACTTGTTGTCGTGGTTAAGAGTTTGTCAACCAGTTTTAGAAGCTGGCTGATTATCCAGGGTGATCTGTATACGACACACGATGAGACTTTCTTCGTGTTTTTTTATGGTACAAACGCAACTCAACGCAAAATATTATAATTATACGTCATATTATACATATTTATAGGGTCCTTCTTAGTATGCTGACACTTTTTTAAGGGGATGATCAGACCATCAAACTAAACAACTTTCTCCATGGCACCAACATAGAAATAAAGATTAAAAAATCAGCTGTTCCATACAAAACTGCAAACCTACTGGAGCCAAATGTATGGGACAGCTGATTTTTTTTCGCAATTTCTATGTTGCGAGAAAGTTGTTCAGTTTCCTTAAAAAAGAGTCAGCATATTAAGTTGGACCTTCTTAATATGCTGACACTTTTTTATGGGGATGATCAGACCATCAAACTGAACAACTTTCTCTATGGGTCCAACATCGAAATCGCGAAAAAAAAACAGCTGTTTCATACTAAACTGAAATCTTACTCGACGCAATTTGTATGGGACAGCAAATTTTGTTTCGCGCTTACGACTTTGGTCCCATAGAGAAAGTTGTTCAGTTTGATGCTCTGTTCATCCTCTTAAAAAACTGCCAGCATATTAAGTTGGACCTGTATTATTTATTATACGTCATTAAGTTTATATTACTACACGTACTCAGGTTTATGTAGTTGCACACACACACACACACACCCATACACACACCCATTTGTTTTATTTTTATTTATTAGATTTAAGTTTTTTTTTTTAAAGTATAGAGATATTTACTTTATTTAATATTCCTTTGTTGCTTTCGTTTTCTTTGTTACATAAATATTAAACTATTACGATCGCTGTGGGTGGGCGCCTGGTGATTCGAAAATATTCAGGTTTTCGGACACCAGTCTCCCACAATTCTATCTGTACCTATTTATTGTAAGCTCCTATAATTTCTGCTTGTGGAGAAAAATAAATGATTTTATTATTATTATTATTATTAGTTTAGCGTCAGATTTTTTTTCGAGATATTTCTGCTAGACCCGGCGTCCATAGTATTCTACGTGCGCGGTTTAAATTGTCCGCCAGTATAGCCGGCCGGCGTCTTGGAGTTGGCCCCATTTAGTGCAGGGCCTAATGCACTGGCGTGACTTGTAATTTGACTCAATATTATGTTTTACTGAACTCAGTTTTGTTAATAAACTTAGATTGAATTTAATAGAGGGAAAATTGTGTTTTACTAAAAGCCTAGTAGTGGGGTGTAATTGGTACTCTTAGTTGCATTAAGGGTAGATAGAGATTTAGAAGGTTGACTGTATGGAATATCGTAATTATTTTAGAATGTCAAATAACTTGTCATAAAACTGACGGTACGGAAAACTTTCCGACGCGGTGGTAGAGTCAAAATAGGGTTCAGAAAGCTATCCATGTGATATTATTTTGAATAAAACATTTTGAGTTTGAGTTTTTTATTAGAGTTGCAATGAACGAAAGCGCTAACGTGCGTGCTCATGGATAGGTTTAAGAATCTTGTTTTGGTAGTAAGTAGGGTGAGAGTAAAATTTTTCAAACAAATTATTTAATTTAAAAAAAAATCCTATGTTGAAACCATGATAATTCGATTCTGCTCTCGATTCTAAACAAACTACTTTATAGTTTTGCGTTAATTCATTAATAACTCATATTTAATTAATAACTAATATTTCATCTCGAGCGTTTCCGTGCTTCGGAAGGCACGTTAAGCAGTTGGTCACGGATAGTTCCGTCAGATGGCGTTGTAACTATTCGTTAAGCCAGGTCTATTAAGGCGGCTTAAAAATTCTCTGGCAGCAAGTTGACCACTAACTTGCTTCCACCAACACGCACTGGGTCTGCATGGTGGAGTATGGCCCACTCCCTCTTAACCTTATTCGTGAGAGGAGGCCTTTGCCCTGCAGTGGGATTCTACAGGCTATAACTTACTTCTATTTTTTTTTAATTTAATATATATCCTTTTCTAATGGAGCAAGCACCGCTATTGCCGTCCCATTCGCTTTTCGAAGAAAGGATTGTTCTTTCCAAACTTTCACACACTTTAAAAACTTAAATACGTCTTTAAAACATAAAGCTAAGAGTGTTTACATGTTGTACACTCGGACAACTATTACTACCGGTGATTGTGTGCGGACACCGTTACTAATTGGTGTTAACTGTACTTTCAAATTTCTTTAAAAGGTTTGATTATTTCAATGCATTGTTTTCTTACATCAACAGTCTTTGTTCGTACTTTTTACCCGACTGCGACAGAAGGAGGGTTATGTTTTTCGAGCGTATGTATGTATGTATGTATCTATGTATGTATGTATGTATGTATGTTTGTATGTCTATTTCTTTGGCACGGCCTACAGCCTAAACGGCTTGATGGATTTTAACGTATGGGGTGTCATTGGATTCGTAAAAATCATGAGAGTGACATAGGGTATATTATTTCAAGATGGCGTCTACGAATTAAAAAAGAGAGGGGGAATAAACAATTTTTTTTGGTTAAAAATTACAATATGGGTATCAAATGAAAGCTAGTGATCAGACGATTCCAAATATATAAATATTATAGTACTTTTATGTTACCGTTTCGACACAAGACTAAAAAGTATGAAATAAACTAAATTATTAATATAAACAAAAAAACCCGACTGTAAAAAAAACCTATTAACTGAAAAGAGAAAAACAAGCTCTAAAATCACTAATCAGCTATAACAGCTTTATTCGAGCTAATATAATTTGAATGTTATTAGGTAGGTATTGCAGGCGGGGACAAAAATAACCAACCAAAAATCTCCTTTGTCACCGTTTGCGATACCTATCTAATAACATTCAAATTATATTAGCTCGAATAAAGCTGTTATAGCTGATTAGTGATTTTAGAGCTTGTTTTTCTCTTTTCAGTTAATAGGTTTTTTTAGAGTACACTATAGGTTGCACTACTTAAGAGAAAATAATTCGGAGCGCGCACCATACAAACGTACTATGGTGATATTTTCAATGCTAACCAATTAAACTCAATGAAATTTTTCAGAATCAATCTAAAAACAAATTTGTATGCTTGTATAGAGTCAGATTTTCGTTAAAATGTATAGTTTTAAAGTTACAGTGCCTTAAAGATTTCCATACAAATCCTTAATTAATCCTAGCATTGAAACTGTATATTTTAACGAAAATCGGACTCCATACAAGCATAGATATATGTTTCAAGATTGTTTCAGAAAAATTTCATTGACTTTAATTGGTTAGTATTGAAAATATCACCATAGTACGTTTGTATGGAGCGCGCTCCGAATTATATCCCCTTAAGTATACATGATGTAAGTGATAGCCTAGCAAATACTGAAACGGTGAACACAGACCATCAAACTGAACAACTTTCACTATGGAGCCTACCTCAGGAAACGCGAAAAAAAATCTGCTGTCCAATACAAAACTACTGTACCTACCCGACTCAAATGTATGGGACAGCTGATTCTTTTTCACGTTTTCTGATGAAGGCTCCATCCATAGTGAAAGTTGTTCAGTTTGATGGTCTGAGTTCACCGTTTCAGTATTTGCTAGGTTGTCACTTACACCCTGTATATTCAGGGCAAAGAATAGGTAGGTAATATAAATTATTTAAGAACAGACATCCCTTTTATCTCAGTTCAAACATGTCGACTCAGTATAAATTGGTTTATTAATAGCCCAGTCATTTTGCGGTTTGACCCCCGGGACTAATTAAGAATTGATTTTTTTTTCAGTATATAATTTAAGAGCCAATTTGAGCCTAAAATATAAGAAAATTAAAAAAAAATCAACAAGTCAGCTATAGCCCCAAATTAATTAAAATTTAGCATTTATCTCGTTCTAAAAAGCCTGACGGTTACACATTTTATATTTCACATTTTTATGGCTTTACCATTTTACACACTTCAAACACGGAGTAAATATTATTGTCTACTTAGAAAGCTTTGAAAAATACATTCGTATTTTCGAATGAATAACAATTTTTTTCAATTTCAATGGTTGTTTTAGCTCAATAGTTATTTGTTATACAAGAGTGCAAAGTCTCTTTTTAACCGCGTGCTCAATTTTGATGACCGAGCAAGCGAAGGATTATAAAATTCAAAAATTAGAATCCTGAGCGTTAGCGAGGGAATCAAAAGAGCACGAGGTGAAAAATCTTTGCACTCGAGTGCAACACGTAACTTTTCATCCCACCTCAGCGAGGAAATGAGAAAATTAAAAAAAAAAACTCTGATAAATTCGGCACCTTGGAGGGAAAAGCAAATAGGTTTAATGATGTTTTGAATTCACAAACATTGTGCACACGATGTTCTAAATTCAATTTACTTTATCCTCTTGTGGATAAAAACGGCTTTGGCACTCAGATATCGAAGAGCAAAAATACTCTTTCCGAGATGGGGGGATGAAAAAGTCTTTTTTTTTCTATGTTGCGTTGCGAATTTTTAAATGTTTCCATACACCACGCGAGCCCAGTGAGGATTAGTGGAGGCATAGTGATTAGCCTTTATCATCATCATCATCTCAGCCGATAGACGTCCATTGCTGGACATAGGCTTCTGCGGGGCAGATCGCCACAACTCGCGGTCCTGCGCTGCCCTTATCCAACGGGGTCCCGCCGCCTTCACCAAGTCGTTTGTCAACATTATGGCGAGCCTATCCACGCTGCGTTTTACGGTACGCGGTCGCCACTCAAGAACTCTTCGGCCCCATCGGCCATCAGTTTTGGGAGCAATGTTCCTTTTGCCACTTTAATTTAGCAATTCTTTGGACTTCTACTTCTTATCGTATGGGCAGCAAGCCCTGGTGTCAGACTTTATTCAGACCGCCTTACGGCCTCTGACATGGTTTTTATGTAACGACTACTACCACCAGAGATAGTAGCCGGGACCAATGGCTTAACGTGCCATCCGAAGCACGGAATCATCTTTCTTTTCAGACAATCAGGTGAATCGGCCTGCAATGTCCTAACCAACTGGGGGAAAACGCACAAAGTGACAAATCACTAGGTGTCCTCCATGGGAATCGAACCCACGACCTCCGTGCCACGAGCCAAATGCTCGTGCAGTTAACCATTAGACCACGGAGGCAGGCTGTCAAGGGCCTAATGCTGCCCAAGTCTTTGGATTATATCTGCTACTCTGGTTCTTCTTCGAACTTGGTAATGCTTAACGAATACCAAAACTAATCCTGCACATCCAGCATGGTTTCTCTTCTTGCGCGCGACTCGGCTTTATTCCATACAAACTTGTCCCGGCAAGCGTGGCGTTCGCTCTCCAAAAAGCGTGAGAACGGGTTATTTTCTATAGAACAAAGGCGCGTCGCGCGCGTTTAGAGAAATCATACTAGACGTGCTGATAATGTCATTAAACTCTACAATAGAAAAGTATCAATTTAATAAATGTAAAGGCTCGCTGACAACAAGATGGTTATTACAATAAGTAAGGGTGCCCGCACAGTGCGCTAATCCGTCTAATCTCGAATGTGTGGCGGTGCATTTATAATCCGGCCGTGTTTGATGTGCGACCACCCTAATAAGGGACGGATTTGGATGTCAGGCATCGCGTAGTTTTTGGTATTTTGTAAGAAGATTAGATGAAATTAATTTAGATAGGTAGCAACAGGAAGCTGGAAATAGGTATTGTCTATACCTTGGACATTGGAGTACAGACTGCCTTACAAGCGGTGAAACATGAAAATACTCCTTGGCGGTCGGTAATTTTCAACGTTCTTCGTACGTTTTCATCGTCATCTTTGGTTTGTCCCTTTCTAATTCACATACATACATACATAAGCTCACGCCATTGTCCCATGGGGGTAGGCAGAGACCGCCACACGCTACGACTCTGGCACACCTCTTTAGCCTCATTCATATTCACACATCTTTTCATGCACTTCCGTCGATTAAGGGTGCTACGCAGTTGTCCTTTTCGGAAAAGATCATTGATTTGATCATGGTATGTTTTCCTCGGACGGCCTCTCCCAACACTTCCGCTCACCTTTGCTTGATATATTTCATTCGTAAGTCTTCTTTCATTCATTCTCTCTACGTGACCGAACCATCTAAGCATACCCCTCTCAATCCTTGTTACTATATCATCCTTCAACTTACACCAATCCCTTATCACACTGTTCTTGATTCGATCAACCAAAGTAATACCACACATACTTCGTAAGGAGCGCATTTCAACTGCATTCACTCTGCTTTCGTTCCTTTTATTCCATACCCAACATTCACTCCCATACATCAGAGTAGGCACCAACACACCGTTGTGAATAGCCTTTCTAATTCGACGACAAAAATTAAAAAAAAAGTTTTTATTACATGTTTGTTCTGATAGAAAGGGACAAAGATAAAATTTGAAACATCGACGTACGAAGAAGGTTGAACATTACCGACCGCCATAGCCAATTTTCGTGTTTCCATGCTTGTAAGGAGGATTGGTATCCTTTATCATTCTCAGTCCATGGGTAATTGGGTAGCTATGTGCCCGCGGCTAATATCATATGGGTCTATCAATAGGTATAGGGCAAGAAGATTAAATGCCTACAAAGTCATGTTATCTTTAGAATGACAACTCCATCATGGAATGAGGAAATGAGATGGGAAACATAAGTGACGTCATAAAAGTCATAGGTTTAGGCTTAAAAAAAAGTTTATAATGCAATTTCCATGTATGTAGGCTTTTAATCTTCTTCCGGGTACTTCTTAAAATGCGGACGCCTTTTTGAAAAGAGATCATAATACCATCAAACTGAATTGTCTACAAGGTGTAACAAAACACCCAGTAATAATTGTAGGGGTGGTTTAGACCATCAAACTGAACAACTTTCACTATGGATACAACGAATGTCGAAACGAGTTTGGTATGAAACTGAAGCTCTTTTTATTTTTATGTTACAAAAATAAAAAAATAAGCATTTAAGGGGGTGGTTTAGACCATCAAACTGAACAACTCTTTCACTATGGGACCAATATCGAAATCGCGATAAAAAATCGGATGTTCCATATAAACTACAAATCTACTCGAGTAAAATGTATGTGACAGCTGATTTTTTTTTCGCGATTTCGATCTTGGTCCCATAGTGAAAGTTGTTCAGTTTGATGGTCCAAAAAACCCCCTTAAATGTTTATTTTTACTTTTGTAACACCTTGTATAACAAAACAAGCCCTAACTCCGACCCCGTATCCCCTACACAAATATTTACTTACAACCAATTTCCCTAATGCACAGTATTGCATACTCACATATTTTTTCTCCCAGCCCTTTCCCGAAGTCCCACTTACCAAGCCAAATTCACACTTCTTGTCATAACAATAAAGATACACTTCACGAGACTTACTGGATTTATCTCCCGTTCCTTTCCCCAAAGTCACTCTAACCATGCTATTTTTGCATTTATGTAGTGGTATTAAGGGTGGTTTGAGGGGAATAGTTGGGTAGGGCAATACTTTCGTCCGCGGTGCACCGCAATTGCAATTTTCCGCGTCGACGCAAACTATGAAATATGCATGAATGTTGGCTTTAATACTGATGATCTATCGAGCTTATTGGCTGGGATTATGTAAGATGGAGTCAGTAAAACAATTCGTAGGTACATTGTAATTTCAGCTGTTACGTATGTACTTGTTGCATTTGGTATCGAAGATATCTCCCTGCCAACATAATAAAAACGGTCAAGTGCAAGTCGGTACCACACAACATATTAACTTACAAAAAAGTTTTGTTTACTCCGGGACCTTTAGCGCGAGACCGACTCACACTTGGCCGGTTTTATTATTTGTTATTATACTGTAGAGTTTGGTCTATAATCGCACCAAGTTTAACGCTTGTATGTTTTACCGTTTTTACGATAGAGCGAGAAGAAAAAACGTTGATAATAACTAGTTTCTTGTGTAAGAAGTGTGGATTTTTCGATGTTGGTGCCATAGAGAAAGTTGTTCAGTTTGACGGTCTGATCATGCCCTTAAAAAAGTGTCAGCATTTTATGAAGGACCCTGTATATTATAATGCGTATTATACAACGTGTTAATGAATAAGCGCAAAACCTCATACACGCCAACTGATTTATAACAAAATAATTACATTGAAAAAATAATTTCATTATTTTGATAGTTAAATTTTAAAGTTATTCGCATTTTAAGTTTTCAAGCAAAAATGATTTGTTATCATTTCAGCAATGTATGAAAGCGCTAACATGCGCATGGATACTTTTTAAGAATCTTATTTTGGTAGTAAGTAGGGTGAGAGTGCCCGTGCGGTGGATTGAGATCGAGTTCAGTAAATTTTAAATTTTACAATAAAATTATTTAATATTTTGAAAAAAATTACCTATGTTGAAACCATGATAATTCGATTCTGCTCTCGATTCTAAACAAACTACTTTCTAGTTTTGCGTTAATTCATTAACACGTTGTATAGCAGCACATCACAATTTAGCCGAACGGCCCATACATGGACGCATGTTGTCATTTCACCCTGTAATGCTTCCTAAAACCTTACTGGTTAACTACCGTATAGCGCGAGCATAATTCTTGATCCTATCTAACATGTCGCCCCAACATGTGCGACTGTACATTAACTTAACTATGACTCCCGCTTGTTTACTGTTGTCGTTAGCAGTTATTACCGATACTGACCCTTCCTGTTTGTTGCTAAACCACTAAAGTGATGATTGAAAATCCTTACTCAATTCAATATCTAATACTTTACTTCATTCTTATATACAGCTACCACACGAACCCTGAAAGGGCCCAATAAAAAAAAAATTAACCTATTGTAACTATCAAAAACGATATCTATAAGATAGTAAGGAAAATTATTAATTAATTAATATATAATCGATACTATAAAACAGTACCATGACTGACTGACTGAGAGACAATGCACAGCCTAAACAACTGAAGATAGAAACACGAAATTTGGAAAACAAATTCTAAAACACTGCACTAAGAAAGGCTTAAGCATATGCTCACGACTATATTCCCCGAGAAAGTCAGAGATATTCTGAAACCTCAGAACATCCACTGTCTTTTTGGTGAAGGAAAACATCGTGAGGAAACCTGCATGCTCCAATTTCGAGGCATGTATTGTAGCCACTGTCCATTATAAGTGGCGACGGGCTCACCCTCCGTCACACTGGACAGAGTTTCGGTACTACTGGTGAAACGTGGATGTTCTGAGGTTTCAGAATATCTCTGACTACCCCCTCGAGGAATATAATTGAAATTGAAATTATATTTATTCGTAAACATAGGTGGATACAATGTAGATCTTTTAGTTATAATATAGAGCATAAGCAGAGATAGAAAATTTTGATTTTATTGCATCATGCGTTACATGCGTTATAATTAGGCAGGTGCATCATTAAAAAAAAAAGTATAGTATAGTCGTGAGCATATGCTATGCTATGCTAATAAATCAATCAATTATACTTTATTTTACAACAAAAACACATAATTTACAGAGAGCAAACAAACAGGAAAAAATAAGATGACGTAGTAAAGTTATTAATTAATTATTTAATAATAATAAGTATAATTAACATAATAATATAGTAATTATACAAAAATTAGGTATTCTTGCAGAGAGTAAAAACATTTTTCTATAAAGTTGCCTATTGAAATTGAATGAATGAATGAATGAATGAAATGAAATATTCTTTTATTTGCACCAATACACAGAATACAGCATAGAAAAAAAGAAACAAAAAAAAACGGTAATGATACAAATAAAGCGGTAATATAATTTTATTACCGTTGCTTGAACGTTCGAGCGGTACTTTTAACATTTTCCTCAGTTAATAGGAGCTTTATAAAACAGCTAAGGTTTCGGAGAGTTCAAACTTTAATAGATTACGAAGATTTTCTGACCAAAAATCAACGAGTACAAACTCCAAAAATTTCCAATTTGTTAAAGGTAGATTCTATTAGATTCTTATAGGTTAACTTGTGTATATTATCAAAATAAAACCGTTAATATTTTTATTAGAGCCGCCCATAAAAACGTAGCATCAGCCGCTCACTACTATATTGTATTAAAATTGGCGAGAATATCCGTTGCGGTAAAATGGTGGATTTTTTCATGCGGCATTTTTTTTATCAGATGATAAATCGATCTGAGAATACTTCCGGTTCCGGTTCTAATGGAGGGCTGGGATTGATGTCAGTTTTATGATCCTCCGGGTTTTAACTCATTTTCCTGTTGCCGATTTTACGAGGTTAAACTGAAGTTAAGCTTCGATAAGATTTTATACATAATGAAGATTTTATACACATCTTTATATTTATGACTTGCTTTTGCCCGCGACTTCGGCCGCGTGGGTTTCTGAAAATAATAACATCACGTTGCAATCCTGCAGTAAGGATTTCTAGCAAATCAACACTTAGGGATTGATATTCGAAAAATCCTTTTTTAGTTTCACCAGTAGTACCAAAACTCTGTCTAGTGTGACGGGGGGTGAGCCCGTCGCCACTTATAATGGACAGTGGGTACAATACATACCTCGAAATTGAAGCATGCAGGTTTCCTCACAATGTTTTCCTTCACCGAAAAGACAGTGGATGTTATGAGGTTTCAGAATATCTCTGACTAATATAGTCGTGAGCATATGCTTATGCCTTTCTTAGTGCAGTGTTTTAGAATATGTGTTCCAAATTTCGTGTTTCTATCTTCAGTTGTTTAGGCTGTGCATTGTCTCTCAGTCAGTCAGTCACGGTACTGGTTTATAATATCGATTTAGATGTTAATTCTCCTTGTCCAGGCCGACTCGTACCAATGGGTTTTTCGGAATTTATGTACGATTTATAACACCTCTGGCTTTTTGGTGACGGAAAACATCGTGAGGAAACCTGCATGCTTCATAATTTTATTCTTATAAAATGTACCAAAGGTACACCACCACGTAATGTCACTTTGACAGTGACGTTTCTTTTTTAACATTTTGTCTCTCGAATCCCTGGACGGAGTTTAGTGGCTGGGCTTTCAATACATCACGTTTGGCTAGTTGATGATAATAATATTATGTCAGAAAAACCATTTCAAAACCAACAATTAATCCACCATTCACAAAACGGAAACATTAACTCCGCAACATATTGAAACGAAAAAAAAAACCGTAAACAATTTCTATGAACTTCCTCAGAATTTCACTTTTGGGTAGCAAAAGACCGCACATTAATCTAATCAACACAAAACATTATAATGAATGACGGCAGACGCCATTTTGACGCGTGCGCGCCGCGTGGCAGGCTCGTGGCGCCAAATGTGATAGTATTGTTTCTCTACTTTCCAGGGGTCCTGCAGAGAAATATAGTTCGTAATTTGTCTGTGACTTGGAGAATTTTATTGCCTCAGACATTAGGTATTAGGAGGTCCGTCGAACAAGCGTCCAGCCGGAAACATACCTCTGAGGAACCGGTAGCACATGCGGAAGAGAGCTAGCAACTCAAATACGAGGCGTTGGTTTGATTCCTGGCCTGTGCTACTAAGCTCATCTATTATTCATCTACAACTATTTGTCATGACCACTAGCGCTTTGGTAAAGGAAAACATCGTGAGGAAGCTTCCATACCCGACCAAGAAAAGAAAATACCATAAATTCGGAGTTTGTGGAAAAATGTGGGCGAACATGGAATGAATACAATAGACCAGCAATGGTCGTGCAATAGCCCACTTAATAAATAATAAAGTCCAAGGATCAGAGAGTAGCAGTAGCAATCTTGTAGAATGGATACCTATTAGAAAATGGTCAAACCGCGAACTCTGATCATAATCTTACAAGCTGGGACAAATCTGAGAAAACCAAAAAGTTTAAGATGCTTAATTTTACGGCTAAGATTGATTGAGGTCAAAGTTACAGTCAAAATAATTTGTTCAATATAGGAAACTACCATTGCGTCGGAACTTGTTGTCGCTGTAGAGAAGATGGGGCCACAAACTCAACAACATAAAACTTGTTATAAACTATTAGGCACTTTATAACACTTCTTAGTAGCTTTATTTAAATAAAGTAAACTGAACGAGATAAATCGGTATGGATATCATCGAAAGAAACAATGCCCAGTAGAAGACTATTTTCAGCTTAAATTATGAGCCCACGACTTTTATTCCTTACCCATATGAAAATTGTATCCTAGGATAGGCTTTGTTTTGTATGAGGTTGACCCTTTACCTTTATAAGTCTCAGATTTCCTACTACAGTCATTAGTTGGTTTAAGCAATAAGCCGGCAGCGCCAGCAGCGGCTTCAACAACATTTGCGTGGACCTCGATATCAATTTGTTTTGTACAAGCACCAATAGAGTTTAAATATTCTAGCATGTAACTTTTTTGATAGTTCATAATAATGTTGTTTTGCCGGTTGATGTTTATTGTTAGCTTTATTTATAAGTCTTCTTTTTTATATATCTGGGAACTTGCTGTCATCTTGCTGGCATCTGACTATCAATTTTTCTTTGTATAAATCAAACTGTTATTGAGCTGTAAGTTCTCCAAAAAAAACATTAATAAAATAAATATCAATCTACCTTAACTACATTAAAAAATGTGTATTTCCAGGTATCCATGAATACTAATCCAAGATAGATTTTTCTGCAAGACAAAAATCCCTTAACCCTTCTAAACTAATCCACGTCCGCAAATTCAATAATGTATGCAACTTTATTCGGGGGGTTGTATCAAGTTGTACGGATCATGGTAATGAAAAAATAATATTAGACGGTTGTTTCTGATCACTTGATCAGCTGTTAAACATAAATTGGCACTCGGGGGCACGTGCCAGTTTATTGCTCCTATGGGAATTAGCTGTAGGTATATTTTGACAACTTATTTAGCACATCTCTAAAATGTTTCAGAATTAATTATATCTATTTTTGGCTGCCCTTCGGCCGACGGAGGCGGTGGCCGTTGAGTGATTTTGCATAAAACCATTTTTAAACGTCATTGACCTACTTGTCGGATACAAACATCGTCGATCTAACATAGATTTATTAAGTATATGTATAAAATAAAATAGAGTCCATGTCAAATCATCATCATCATCAGCCTATCATCGTCCACTGCTGAACATAGGCCTCTCCTAAGGCGCGCCATAAAACTCTGTCCGCGGCCTTCTTCATCCAATCGCTCCCCGCTACTTTTTTTAGGTCGTTTGTCCAGCGGCCAGCAGGGCGTCCCACACTACACCTACCAGTTCGCGGTCTCCACTCTAGAACTCTGACACCCCACCGGCTGTCAGATATGACCAGCCCATTGCCATTTCAGCTTGCTAATTTTCTGAGCTATGTCAACCACTTTAGTTCTCTGACATATTCATCATGTTCATCTCTCATGTAAATAATAAATTAAAATATAAAAATGTTGGTTAATTATTTGCTATGACAAATGTCTGCTGAAATAGTAATTGAGGAAACTAATACCGATAAAATCTAAAAGTTATTAGAAAAAAAATACTCACAAAAATTAAAAATATGTACAATGAATACGAAGCGACCTAGGATGCACCCTTGCGGCACACCCCAATGCATTAACGCAAGTTTTAATCAAAAAATCGTGGGTGTGAAATCCAAACAACAAGGGGAACAGACTTTCCCATATCGATAATGATTCGACGTAAAAATAACAGAAATACATACTTTTTGTATGCATTTAACGTGTGGCGTTTAATCAGAAGACAATCAAAAATCAGGGAAATTATTTGTGTCAATAATTATACGTGGGGACGTGATTTTTATGGTTGATTATGCGGTCATAGTGATGACTTTTAGTGATTATTTTTATTAGTGAGGGGTCTATTATTCTGATTTTTAAAGCGATATGCTAGGTTTGAAAATTTGCATCCATAATGCATGCATATGCTCACGACTATATTCCCCGAGGGGGTAGTCAGAGATATTCTGAGACCTCAGAACATCCACGTTTCATTAATCCCGAAACTCTGTCCACTGTTACGGGGAGTGAGCCCGTCACCGTTTCTGATGGACAGCGGGAACAATACATGCCTCGAAATTGAAGCATACAGGTTTCCTTTCGATATAGTTTCACCGGAAAGCCGGTGGTGTTACAAATCGTACATAAATTCCGAAAAACTCATTGGTACGAGTCGGCCTGGACGGGGATCGAACCACGGCCTCCTGCACGGAAGGCAAGGTTACTCGCCACCAAGGCGCTCTTGAATTTTTTTTAAGTAATCATAATTAGCCTTAGTCATTATCATCGGTGTATTTAAGGCTCTACCGCCCGAGTTTACCGTAAAATTAGATAACTTTGTAACCAATACATTAACCATAGTTAATGTAAATCTTGTAATCTTTTTAAGCAGAAAACAAAACTGAACAATCTAAAGGACATGAGACGTGATTTCATTTTTCTCGAAATCTATTTTAATTAATAAAACTGAAGAAAAAGAAATCTAAAAGTCACCCTTTTTTTCCATTTTTGATCGGAAGAAAAACTTACAATATATACTTCACAAAACAACATAGAAATATTTGGGTTTCTTATTTTTTGAAAATTAAAAAAAAAATCATCTCATTTTTCAAAGAAAACTGCTAAATTCTGACCGGAGCCACGCGCTCGTTCACATCGACTAGTATGGATTATTATTATTATTGTATCTCTTACGGTATTTCACGGGCCGTAGCCCGGACCTTTGGAAGGCTTGCGTGGGGACACAGGTCCAACACGTAGAGGCCCCTTTGAGACACTTTTATCTAAATGCGATGGGATGCACCAACCGTGGTCTATCTCTGAATGCATTATGCAAACGCACCAGAAGACATATCACGTTCAGTGCAGAGACTATTGTAGAAAGGAGAAAAACTACTCGGGTTATGGGGGTGAACGAGGTGGGCTGGGAAATCTGGGTTATTGCGGAGAGACTCGGGACGCCTGCCGTAACAAATGTCTCTAGTTTGTCAAAAATGGCAGACGGTGACTTGCCAACTCATTTGATGGGCTCCCCAAAAAGGCCGCTCGCAAGGAGCGACAAGGCGGCAACATCTACTGAGCGGCTAAGGTTGTAGAGAGGTGAGTCTGCGGGCGCCGGTTCCCGGTGCTAAGCGCACCAGTCAGCAGGTCCCGGCGTTATGACATTTTTCACTTCCAACCTGGAGCATAGGTTCCGCTCTTGCAACTCCACTCCTGGCCGGCCGGTTAAGGCAAGACAGGAGGCGAGGGCCAAATCAATCCGGGCCCTCTGGAGAATCGGGTCCGTGGTGTCGCCACTCACCAACAGCTCGCCACAAGCTGCCCTGCGGGCTTATTATTATTATTATTATTTATTTATTTAACTTCATTCTTACAACTGCTATAAATAAAATACAAATTCGCCAAACTGAACAGTTTGTTGGCGATACGCTCTTATCTATAATTACATAATGACAGTTTGTAAGTACATGCGAGCGATACACTACACCCATAGACGTGTCGACGTGGATAGTCGTGTTCCCGGGCGGATACGCCTTAAGTCTCACTTCAGGACACAGGCTTTCTCTTTTAAACAAGAGTGAGAGGGAAGTAGGACATAGATACTCGACCACGCAGGCTCAGTGACTGTATGGTATAAGAATGAAAGTGTTGGTCCCATAGTGAAAATAATTAAGTTTTATGGTCTATAACACCCTTTTTAATATCTTAAGCATTTACACTATATTTATGTGTGTCAGAACCTCAGTCTACCCCAGAGAACCTCAGTCTACCCCAGTGGGACATAGGCGTGCGTGGGCATATGTATGAGTAGGTATGTAAGTACCTCTGTAACGTAAAATTCTTGAAAGTGTTTTCAGATTTTGTGTAGATTCGTTTTAAGAAAAACAGTTTTATCACGCTTTTGATTTACATCTAAAATCACATTACATCGGAATGGAATATAATAATGCGATTTCCGTCGCTATTAAAGCTCATCGCACACAATGCGTGCAATGATCCGTTGTAAACAGCCCGCGACACAGTCGGCCACTGCACTGCGCCTTCACCCATATGCCGCACTAGCGCACGTGGCCCGAACTAGTGGATTTGATACTTTAAAAATTATCGGGTTTGGAAATCTTGGAATCCTGGTTTGGAATCAATCAATCACCAGTCTATATTCGTCCAACTGCAGGGCACTACGAATAAGTTATAATAATATAATAATAAATCATACTGTTTACATTTTTCTGAAGGTAATCTTAGCTACCTAACCTATCTATTTAGTTAGGTCGATTTTTTTTCGTTCTTTATATATTTATATTATAGCGTTACCTCAACCTGAAACCTTAGTTAAACTTGAGTTATGTCAGCTCCATCGTGCCTAACCTAGAGCCTCTACAAAACAATGAAAACCTAACACTTCCCGAATAAAATAAAACGAAACAATACTACTATAAATAAAAAGGTACACCATTTTAGCCTCTCTCGACGTAGGTTAGGCTTTGGGGGAGGCCTACGTCCGACAGTGGAAGTTTATAGACTGAGATGATAATAATTTAGTATTAGTATCTAAGGAAATGTACTTGTGGATAAACAAATATATTTTTTATTTATTATTATTATTAAATGATGAATCTTAGCTACAATTATTGATTTCAGCAAGATTTCTGTTTCAAAATTGAATACAAATAGAAGAAGAACAGCCCATGTTAAAAAAATATTCTGATTCATGAATGTGTTTACTTGTAGATGCGTTGGATGAAAAGGAAAACTCTATGATTAACTACTGCGAAAAGACTTTATTTCAAGTTGTCGTGTCACTTATGTGGTACAGCGGGAAAATAATTATAGCGCGTTCTATTTCTACGGCACAGCCATCTATCGAGACATAGGGTAAATTAAACATAACAATAATGCATACAAACTGAAGACTCAGACAGACAGACGAATTAATAACACACAAAACAATGCGATTTAGACAAATGAATGAGTGACAATCCATCGTAAACACCACTTCCTAAAACTATCAAGATCACACACGCCAACTACATTAGGGTAACTCACACTCCCAAAATTTGACTGACACCTAAAAGAAAAATATTTTCAATACGTATGAATATTAATTATTCAATTCATTTATTGCATTATTATAATATTAAATTTTAATTCACGAAATATGCCTTCGTTTCATTACTTTGTGTTGTACATTTGGCGTTTTTATGTTACTAAATAAAAGGTGTATGCAAAATTTGAAGGGTTAAAAAGGAGGGTGTTAAAAATATGATTTTAATAGTGTTGTGTATGTGAACAAAAGATTATTGGAAAGATAATGTTTTGTTCCGTTTTGATTAACATCATTTTGTAAGTATATATAGTATAGCTAGCTACATACAACTGCACAGGATTGTTTTGTACACAGATTTGTATACAAATTGATATCATAAGCACCCTTTTTGACTAAGAGTATTGAGCATTGAGTATTAACATAACATAACATAAATATTCTTTATTTGCACACCAAAAACATACAGCAACAAAACAGAATACTAGAACGTAAGGGTACAAATGTATGTATGTATGAGTATTGAGAGTGTACCCATCAAACTGAACAACTTTTACTATGGGAGCAAACCGATCGGAACAAAAAAAAATCAGCTGTTCCATACTAAACTGCAATGCCTACTCAAATGTATGCAACAGCAGATTTTTTTTTCTCCGATCCATTTGCTCCCATAGTAAAAGTTGTTCATTTTGATGGGTAGATTGTTAGTTTAAAAGGATGCTAATGATATCAATTTCACTCTGTATAATAGTCTCTGACCACCCCAAAAGGGATTATGGTTTTTCTATGGTAAGTGCAGATCCTTTTATACAGGGTGCTTATTAATAGCTGAAGGTTTTTAAGGGAATGATCAAACCATCATAGTGACTGCAAGTTGCACGTATGTTAATTAAAGTTAATCCTCCATTAAATCTCTTGCTGTCCTTTTTGTATTGTTGACGTAGTAAAAGCTAGCAAGAGATTTAATGAAGGATTAACTTTAATGAACGTACGTACTACAAATGACCATAAACAACTTTTACAAGCCAACATCACGAGCAATCGTGTCGCTCTCTTTCTTTGCTATTCCCATAGAGAACGTTGTTCAGATTGATGGACTATTTTATATGGCATGATAAAAAACTGCATTCGATTTAAATGTACGGGACAAGGTTTTTCGATTTTTTTTCGACGTATTCTACATAGTAAATGTTGCTCAATTTGATGGTCTAAATCACACCTTTTAAATACAGGATCCTTCTAAATATGCTGACACTTTTTTAAGGGGATGATCAGACCATCAAACTGAACAACTTTCTCTATGGGACCAAAATCGAAATCGCAAAAGAAAAAATCAAGTGTCCTATACATTTGGCTCGAGTAGGTTTGCAATTTTGTATGGAAGAGATGATTTTTTTTTTGCGATTTCAATGTTGGTGCCACAGAGAAAGTTGTTCAGTTTGACGTCTTGATCATGCCCTTAAAAAAGTGTCAGCATATTCATAAAAATCATCTCATTTTCAAAGAAAACGGCTAAATTCTGACCGCAGCGAATCGATCATCGATTAGTATGGAGAGTCGTGTTCCCGGAAGGATACGCCTTACATTATAAAAGCTAAAGAGATGAAACAAAAGAAAGTTCTAATTACAATTAGTCGGGGAAATCTACAGATTTTTGTAAGGAGAAGGTTGCATTAATTGCACTTTTGGTGATAATTTGGAATATAGTAGATAAATTCCTGAAAAACATAAATTCTCAATAATCACCGATTTTTTATTGTGTATTATTGTATAATTAAGACATTTACAAAACATTAAATTTAGGTATGAACAAAAAAAGGAAATATTTAATATTCTGTAAGTCTTCAAAATTACTGTTTGTTTGTATACATTACATTATTGTGATAATTAACTGTCTCTTTTGCTAGTATGCTGCAAGAAATATCTTTCGAAATAAGCTTGCCCTTTGTACATTTATATCGATTTTAAGGTATTTCTCAGGTTCCTGAGCCAATATAACCACGAAATCTCGCCTAAAGTGTTATAAACTATCAGTAATATTATTTCAAACACAATTTACTAAAGTGTCTTTAATGCAATTTCAAACCTTATTTTTACTAGACTAAATCCCGTTCCAACTAAAACAAGGATAAAAGAAAACAAAAGTATTTCCTTTCTCTACAACGTTAATTTATTCTTTCACTAGAGCACTATGTTAATGAGAAGTTCTTACTTTCTCTGATAATTAATTATATTGTTTGTATGATTAATTATGTTTCTTTCTTTTGCGTAATAGTTTATGTTAATGCGTAACAGAAGTCAAGTAAATATCTGCTTGAGATTTGAATAAAGCTATAATTATATACGAAAGTCTCTAATAGTATTTTATGCAAGTAATTTGAAAGCTGAAATATTCTAGAAGTTACGGGGATATCCCTCACTAGCGCGCTCCAAACTAAAATGCAATGCCTAATCGACTCAAGTCGTCGCTGACGATGCCCTATATCATTTTTGATATACAACGTGTTAATGAATAAGCGCAAAACCTCATACACCCCAACCGATTTATAACAAAATAATTAGATTAAAACAATAATTTCATTATTTTGATAGTTAAAATTTAAAGTTATTCACATTTTAAGTTTTCAGGTACAAATGATTTGTTACCATTTCAGCAATGAAATGAAAGCGCTAGTTTGCTCATGGATACATTTTAAGAATCTAGTTTTGGTAGTAAGTAGGGTGAGTGTGCCCGTGCGGTGGGTTGTGATCGACTTCAGTAAATTTTAAATTTCACAAACAAATTATTTAATATTTTGAAAAATATTACCTATGTTCAAAATATGATAATTCGATTCTGCTCTCGATTCTAAACAAACTACTTTCTAGTTTTGCGTTAATTCATTAACACGTTGTATATTCTTGATGCATTTTTCTTTAAAATTATCAGTTTAATTTAAAAAAAATCTAAACATAAACGTATTCTCAAGACACGAAGCTATAACAATGTACCAAATAGAACATGGTAATTCGATATTTTCAGTGAAAATTGTGAATGTTTTCAGATTGGCAACGAAAGTGATAAAGGCCAGTCTGCACCGTCAGCGACGAAACGTAGCAACAACAGATTTTGTTGTTGCTCCGATTGGTTTGCTACCATAGTAAAAGATGTTCAGTTTGATGGACAGACTCTTGATTTAAAAGGATGCTAATTTCACCCTGTAGTTTCAATGTTGCAGTGGCCTTAAGATTTCCGTATAAATCTTAAATTAAAAACTATATTCTAGCCAAAATCTGAAAAACCACAGGCACAGAGATTAGTACCTATCTAAATCGTGTTAAAAAAAATCATTGACTTTAATTGGTTAGTATTGATCTCTTAGGATCTAACTTCGTTTCTTAACGAATTCTTAAAAAGGTAGGAATTGTAACAAAATTTCAGACCTCCCCGAAAAGGATTCTGGTCGTATGTATTTATCTATGACTAGCAAAGCTGGTCTCCAGGCAGCAATGTGTCTGACACTAAACTTGTTACTGAAATGACGGGTAGTAATATAAATAATAGGGTTACATATCTAAACGTTTGGGACACGGTTTTACGTTTAGCACGGCACGAAACTGCATTAGAACTGCGTTAGAATTGGACTAGAGACAAAATTGGATAAGGATTGAACTTCAATGTTTTAAATTAGCGCAATCTGCCTCCTGATGATATATCTTCCCTTTTAAATTAAGAAGCTCCCATTTTCCCATACTAGGATAGATAACAAACACAAATAAGCGATGACTATAGTTTTTGAACTATAACTAGATCAAAGATCATTAATATCAATTTATGTTTTCGTACAATACTTTGCTTTTTATCAATCCGCGAGCATGTGCTATGACTGTGCGTTTATTTAATAGATCATCATTCATTTTAATTTTACATGTTTTTGATCGATTTTTGTGCAAATAAACTTTCTCGTGAAACGAAAAACATACACTCTTACCATCTTTTTTCAGGCAAAAATATCTAGGTGTGCTAGTAATCAATAGCTTCCTTCCCGTCATCGTACGAGGTGACTAAAGAATACAGTGTATTTAGCTTTTAGTAAATACACACAGCGACACATCAAGCGACGCAAAACCAAAATAAGTTGACCGCGCGACTTTATACGTTATTCTCCCTACGCGCGGCCAGCTTACATTGGTTTTGCGTAGCTTGATGTGTCAACGTGTGTACGCCCATTTCATTTAAAAAAGTTGCCAAGACCAATCCTTTTACTGGGGAGTGAAGTCGGATATTTCTTTTTCCTATTCCTATCTTCTTTGATTAAGGGTATATTACTGTTGGCGCGCTCCATACAATCGAAGTCTGGTGATATTTTCAATACTAACCGATTAAACTCAATGACATTTTGCAGAAGCAATCTAGAAACAAATCTCTATGCTTGTATCGTGTCAGATTTTCCTTAAAATGTACAGTTTTAAAGTTACAGTGCCTCAAAAATTTCCATACAAATCTTAAATTAATCCTAGCATTGAAACTGTATATTTTAACGAAAATCGGACACCATACAAGCATAGAGATTTGTTCCTAGATTGTTTCTGCAAAATTTTATTGAGTTTAATTGGTTAGTAATGAAAATATCACCAGACTTCGTTTGTATGCAGCGCGCATTTACGCATTCGGAATAAACTTCTCTTAATTAATTGCGGGTTCCAAGACAGATTAGAGTCATCCCCCGGGCTCGTTGGACTTCCTGGTCTAGTGTTTTGAATGGTCGCCGCTGTTGATCCTGGTTTCAGGAGTTACAGCGAGGAGTTTATGAGATCTCATTTAAAGCCAAGTCTTGAGTAATTGTTCATCTCGGTCTAATAAAGTTATGAGGCTTGACCGACATCCTCACCCCATGTTTATAATTTTTGTTATACAACTTAATGAATTAACGCAAAACTAGAAAGTAGTTTGTTTAGAATCGAGAGCAGAATCGAATTATCATGGTTTCAATTTACTGAACTTGATCTCAAACCACCACACGGGCACACACACCCTTCTTAAAATGTATCCATGAGCACGTTAGCGCTTTCATTCATTGCTGAAATGATAACAAATCATTTTTGCCTCAAAACTTAAAATTCGAATAACTTATATTATGCTTACTTATATTTTATCTATAATAATGAAATTATAGTTTCAATCTAATTATTTTGTTATAAATCAGTTGGGGTGTAGGTATGAGGTTTTGCGCTTATTCATTAACACGTTGTATAGGGTCCTTCTTAGTATGCTGACACTTTTTTAAGGGGATGATGAGACCGTCAAACTGAACAACTTTCTCTATGGCACCAACATCGAAATCGCGAAACAAATCACATATCCCATACAAAAGTGCAAACAGACTCGAGCCAAATGTATGGGATAACCGATTTTTTTTTCGCGATTTCAATGTTGGTCCTATAGAGAAAGTTGTTCAGTTTGACGGTCTGATCATCCCCTTAAAAAGTGTCAGCATATTAAGTTGGATCTTGTATGTCATCATCATCAGTCTATCATCATCAACTTCATTGTCATTATAAACGTCAATCTTTCCCAACCCAAGGCGCGCCGCAAAATGTTACCTCGGCCTTCCTCATCCAGACGCTCCCCACTGCATCTAAGGTTGTAGGTCCAACAAGTACACATGTTTATACAAGTATGTAGGTATGTATACCTATGACAAAATCGACAAAAGACAAAGCAACATAACAAGTGCCTGGGGTCTCAAAATTATCACCATTAAAGGGGATCACACAAGGACACGAGCGCGCCGGTAAATTTATTTCCGCGATAAGTCCGTCGCCGTGTCGGAATGTTGTCCGACCCGACTGTCTAATTATTTTTTTATTACAATTTAAACAAAGTCACGAGGTACGAGGCATTTTGGCTCTTAATCTTCGTTTCTTAAGAGTCGTGTCAGGGGAGTGGAGTTTCTACGTGGGAGAACTGTTAAGTTGAAAGAGGTAATTTTAGGAGGGTTTTATGTTTAGTCAGATTGGACAAAGAGGTTGGGAGCCTTTAGAATTGTCTAGACGGATCACGGATCTCAGACAATCCAAAATATATGGTCCTTCTTAATATGCTGACACGCTTTACGCTTACACGGTTTTTAAGGGGATGGTCAGACCGTCAAACTGAACAACTTTCTCTATGGGACCAACATCGAATACTAAACTGCAAACCTACTCGAGCTAAATGTATGGGACAGCAGATTTTTTTTTCGCAATTTCGATGTTGGTCTCATAGAGAAAGTTGTTCAGTTTGACGGTCTGTTCATCCCCTTAAAAAAGTGTCAGCATCTTAAGAAGGACTCTGTATATCAGGATAACAACTGAGGTCGAACGCGCTAAATAATTAATAAAAAATCCTAATAAATAATTAAAATATCCACCGAATCGTCACCGAACCCGCATCACAACCTTTTATGCTTTCGATATCGAGCTAACCGTTTGACATCAAGATAACGTATCTCGATCGCCACTGACTCATTACTCGTTACCGCTTTCAATTGAATAGTAAATTAGGTCAAGTTTAGCGCGATACCGAATTCCGTAATTGAATCTACACTGGATCACAACTGAATCAGCACCGAACGTTAATGATTCTTATTACCGCGATTTGTCCCATGGTGCGCTTTCGCATTCACTCTACAACCTGCAAAAACCGTCAAGATCAAGAATATTGTATGGATTTTGACAGTCGTAAATCGAGAACGCGCAGCGTGTGTAGACAAGGTGGACCGACGACCTGGTGAAGGCATCGGGAACCCGTTGGATGAGGGCAGCGCAGGACCGGTCATTGTGGTGATCCTTGGGGAGGCCTGTCTAGCAGTGGATGTCTATCGGCTGAGTATATGATATCGAGACAGAATCACTGATGTATGAGAGTGTGAAATCCATAATTTTTTGTTGATGATTCGTTTATTCTCAAATTAGTATCGGACAGCAAAAACACTGTTCTGAATTCAGAATCTATTTCGACATTCATTCTGCATAAGCATAAGCATATGCTCACGACTATATTCCCCGAGGGGGTAGTCAGAGATATTCTGAAACCTCAGAACATCCACGTTTCACCAGTAGTACCGAAACTCTGTCCAGTGTAGCGGGGGGCGAGCCCGTCGCCACTTATAATGGACAGTGGGTACAGTACATGCCTCGAAATTGAAGCATGCAGGTTTCCTCACGATGTTTTCCTTCACCGAAAAGCCAGTGGTGTTACAAATCGTACATCAATTCCGAAAACTCATTGGTACGAGTCGGCCTGGACGGGGATCGAACCATCGCCTCCTGCACGGCAGGCGAGGTTACTCGCCACTGGACAACCACGGCTTTGCACGGCTTGTAAATATCTTCAATGTAATAATACACTTCTGTTACAGTTTTATAATAGTTAAGATTGTGAGTCAATTTCTTTAATAAGATGTCAGTGGGCAAAACCCGAAAAAAAAAATACTCAATCACCCCAACCACATGGCGTTCAGTATTCGTCAGACCCAAAGACAGGATTGTCATTAATTGTCCCTTAGTTCCGTTCGAGTTGTAAATTTTTTTCTTTAACCCAACCACTGCGCAATGTCATAAATCTTTTGGACACGCGACGATGTGACGACGATTTTTTTCATGCGTTTTTTCATCGTCTACATCCAAAGTAGCAAGATAAGCGTGGCAAAAAATTGCGTCTCTTTTTGCAACCGGAAATACTTGGGATTGTTTTTAATTTTGAGTACCTATAAAAAGCGCTCGTTGGCGTAGTGGAGCATCGGTATTGGAAACGATCACCGAAGTTAAACAACGTCAGGTCCGGTCAGTCTATGGATGGGTGACCGTTTACTGGTATTTCATCTCGAGCGTTTCCGTGCTTCGGATGGCACCTTGAGCAGTAGGTCTCGGATTGTTCCGTCAGATGGCGTTATAACTATTCGTTAAGCCAGGTCAGATACCTATTAAGGCGGTTTGAAAGTTATCTTACAGCAAGTTGACCACAGACTTGCCTCCACCAATCCGCACTGGGCCCGCGTGGTGCAGTATGGCCCACTCCCTCGCACCATTATTCACGAGAGGAGACCTTTGCCCTGCAGTGGGATTCCACAAGCTATAACTTACTTTTACCTATCATAAAATACAGGGTCCTTCATTAAAGTCGATGATCAGAATAAACTTTTTCTAAATCGCAAACAAAATCAGCTGTTCTGTACAAAAGTGCAAACCTACTCGAACCAAATGTATGGATCTCTCCGATCCCCTTGAACCAATCTGCCGCGTAGCCGTGGTCCCTCCAAAATTCTTCTTCTTCTTAGTCGGAACCTCATGGCTGAGGGACGTGACCATCGTGGGCCGCTTATGCCACCACAGCTCTCCAGGCCGCTCGATCTTGGGCCCGGTGTATGCTGGCCAGGACAGGAGTGCAAATCTCTAAGGAGATCACAAATGTAACATCCAGGAAGCTGGAAATTCTTCATTGATGTTAACATCCTTCTTGCATCCTTCAGATCGTCAAAGTTTTTATATGAGTTTGACACATGATATAACCTTAGCTCAGAGGAAGGATCTCCATAGAGTCCGCATAAATTTACGGTAAACATAAGGCCATATGTCACTTGGTGCCTTTTGTCCATACTACTTGACACCACACACTCAAACCTAAACGCCAAAATGGACACTTTTACAATTGGTATGGCTCACTCTATTAGGTATAATCTCTTTGCTATGAGGCGAATACCGAATTGACAGATCGCCTATGTTTCTACGACGAATTTTCATAGAAATAGGAAGTTATCTACGCGAATTTTAGGTAGTGACCATAAAGGTACTAAAGGTGTAATAACTTTATGGTTGTGACGATGTTTGCACTTAGAGAATTGCATTTCTATATTGTTGTCTCGGTAATTTAGCCCTCGGCCCTCCAAAATAGTCCACAGCTGCTTCCTAAAGAATGCTGTAATTGTCAATCCGAAATAAAAGTTTTTATAAAACCGACTTCAAAACTAAAAAGTTGAAAATTAAATTGTTAAGCCGATGTCTCTTATTTATATTCGCATTCACATCTTTGATCACGGAAGATTCGCAATTACAGGATGAAATTGATATCATTAGCATCCTTTTAAATTAAGAGTCTACCCATCAAACTGAACAACTTTTACCACGGGAGCAAACCTATCGGAGCAAAAAATAATCCACTATTCCGTTCTAAACTTCAATGCCTGCTCAACTCTAATGTATGCAATAGCTGATTTTTTTTTTGCTCCGATAGGTTTGCTCCCATTGTAAAAGTTGTTCAGTTTTTGAGTAGACTCTTAATTTAAAAGGATGCTAATGATATCAATTTCATTCTGTATAAGAAAATTAATTTGTGAATGCTCGCTGTATTTTGTAAGCACCATTTGTAACTACCTATATAATTATATTATGTGGTTCTCATTCTGAAACGTTTATAAAACTTGGATACTTTATTAGGTACTAGGTATAAATAAATAGGTATAAATAAATGATATCATGTGTAGTAGTGTATTATAATTTAGATAACGATAGGTATGTATGAACTTAACAACGCGTGTCCCGTATCAAAATTATCAGATATGATAATTCGTCGGTCATTCTGTGCAAATAAACTGTAAAAGCTATCCATTAGTCGTATCTAAGCTACCTACTTGACGAACATATGCGGTTTTCATTGTATTTGTTTATGTGATTCGTTTCCATTTGGCTATCTGTTTGTTGAAAGTACTTACCTACCTGACTACCGATACCGAGCTGGTAGTTATGCAAAACATAATCATCATCATCAGCCTATGATAGTCATTTTCTAAACATAGGCCTCTACCACCGAATAGGTACAAGGTGTTACAAAAGTGAAATAAACATTTAAAAACTTTTAAGGGGGTTGTTTAGACCATCAAACTGATCAACTTTCACTATGGAACCAACATCGAAATCACAACAAAAAAAATCTGCTGTCCCATACATTTAGCTCGAGTAGATTTTTAGTTTAGTATGGAACTTCCGATTTTTTTTCGCGATTTCGATATTGTTCGCATAGTGAAAGTAGTTCAGTTTTATGATCTAAACCACACCCTTAAATGTTTATTTGTATTTGTGTAACACCTTGTATAGTTCTACATACAGAACGGTCACTCCCCGCTCCCCTCTGACTTCAGATAACGCACCTCACCTCATATATTCTGGGGGACACTTTAGGAGAGCCGATTAGGATGCAGTCAGGCACGCACACTCGTTGAATTTCACTACATAAAATTGTCTTTTCAGTGCATAAAAAACGTTAAAATAACGCTAAATTCGCATTTTCAGTAATTCTTTAGCTCAAATATTTAATGACAGAACGAATAATAAAATCATCGCGGCTTTCAACCCTACACGCAATGTCATGGACAGTTTGCACAAAGTGCGCATCTGCAGACGCTATTTCGAAATTCAAAAACGTTCTATGGAGTGCCGGACCTGTGCCTCTACTAAAGCACGCCACAAAACTCAATCTTCAGCGTTCCTCACCCAGTTCCTCCCCGCTACCTGTGTCAGGTCGTCGGTCCAGCGCCGGAGCGTCACACACTAAGGCCGAGATTCAGAGACGATTTTTAAGTCGTAGTTCGAACTCCCGTATGTCAAAATCCATACATTTTTGCCACGCTTAGCTCGAGCTAAGACTAAAAAAATCGTCTCTGAATCTCGGCCTAAGTCTGACAGTTCATGGTCTACATTATACATCTGGGACTTACTATCGGTTATCAGTTCTTCGGCAGATATGATAAGCCTATTGTCACTTCAGTTTGCTTATTTTCGCATCGCCTCATTCCTGAATTTCCTGAAGAAATATCTCAGAGAAACGCTTTCCGACACTTTTAATTGTCTCTTCTCTGGAGGAAATGTAACGTTTGAGGACGTTTTTGTCGTTATTCCTTTGCGTTATTCACATAATGATCGACTCGAATGGTTCCACCATTCTTGAATAAGTAACTAAGAATATGGATGTTAGTCTCTGACTATCCCCATAGGAGAGTGGCATTCACAAGCATAATATTAGATGCAATATTTTTCTCTACAACATTGTTGTTACAAGTTTCAATATCAAAACAAAATAGACTCACAACTGAGAATTTACGTTACAACCCTGCCTTGTTCTAAATATTTCCATACCAACCTAACTTTACACCTCCAAACCACCCTATTCAAACCTCATAAAGTCTATTTTTGTATAACCAAGTGGTTCATAAAGTTGGAGTGGTATCAGGTTGATAAGGCGGAGCGCACACTGCGTCATGATCGACGATAATGCTCCGCGTACAGTGAGATAATAGAGTGGAACGTTTTGTAAACATACCCTTATCTTTACGATTCGAGTGCTTTTTGCTTTTGTAATGTCAATTTATTGAGTACGTTGGTAATCTAAATACAGGTTGTATAAAGTATCTACCTACCTAGCTAATGTAAATAAGTATTTAAAGATATTCACTTTGTATTATTCTCAAACTCAAAATTTTTATAGAAAATAATATCACATGGATAGTTTTCTGACGTCATTTTTGACTCTACCACCGCGTCGGAACGTGTTCCGTTGTAGAAAAGATGCAGCCAGAAACTCTACAACACACATCTTTAAAAAAAAAAATGTAGCAAGTACACTTCAAAATATAATATTGAATTACATAGTGTAACATTGTCAAGACCAGACATTTTGGTCATTCATATAATCATCGAGCTTAAAGTAGCCTTTTTTACAGAGGACTTGCTTAACATGGGACTTAAACTATTTGTCCGGCAAGTTTAGAATATCCTCTAGTATCTTATTATAATAGCGTATACAGTGCCCCATGAAAGATCTGTTGACTTTGCTTTTTTATTTCTTGTATTGTAACTATGAACGTCATTGTTTTGGGACTCACTCTAAAACTACGTTTCTACTACATATTTGCTCGGACTGTCCATCAGCGAGATGTAGTCATTAAAGTGGAAAAGGGAATTCTATGATGGTTTGAACATATCAAAATAATGAATGAAAGTCGTCATACGAAACGGAATTAAATACAAGGCGAGCGAGGTAGAAATATTGGTAGAGTCATACCTAGGAAGACGTAGCTAGCCGAAATCGACGACAATGTATGACAAGATGTATTAATCTCTTTGATTAAATTAAAATAGGAAGATAGGTTACGTTCTTGCATTACATACTCGAAAAATGGACCTGCTTTTCATGTATCTTACGAGTGAAAAGTAATGCCGTGAGATTTGTTTTCCTTTTTGAATGATTTGTAGTAAAAGCACACGAAGGCAGTGTGGTACCTCTATTACACCGACTTAAAAAAAGTTACTCAATCACGCAATGCCGCTCGTCTTGCAACTAAGGAAATTAGGCGACTGGGGCTCAATTTATGCGGTCCATACGCTGTAGGCCAGTCACCTACCTATCTTCCTGTTTTAATTTAATCAAAGATGAATCTAGACCTAGAGGAAGCGAGGTAATGTCAGGATCGCGATCCGTTGTCTCTGTTTGGGAAAAGAGCGTGATTTTATTTATACAGATTGTAACAAAACAGTCTAGTAATATTTAATGGTGTGATTTTGATAAGACCATCAAATCAAACTGAACAACTTTCACTATGGAAACAACATCGAGAAAAAATATTAAACTGCAATACCTACTCGGTTCAAATGCATGGAACGGCAGATTTTTGTTAAAAATTATTTTAATATTGTCGCCTTAGCTAGAACTATACAACGTGTTAAATGAATTAACGCAAAACTAGAAAGAAGTTTGTTAAGAATCGAGAGCAGAATCGAATTATCATGGTTTCAACATAGGTAATTTTTTTCAAAATACTTAATTATTTGTTAGTAAAATTTAAAATTTAAGGAACTCGATCTCAATCCGCCGCAAGGGCACACTCACCCTACGTACTACCAAAACAAGATTCTTAAAATGTATCCATGAGCACGTTAGCGCTTTCATTCATTGCTGAAATGATAACAAATAATTTTTGCCTCAAAACTTTAAATTTTATCTCTCAAAATAATGAAATTATTGTTTCAATCTAATTATTTTGTTATAAATCAGTTGGGGTGTATGAGGTTTTGCGCTTATTCATTAAAATGTTGTATAGTAGGTACCTAAATGTCTATCATAAGAAACAAAAAAGGGGTATGGTTTTATACTAATGACCAAAATGTCTGGTCTTGACAATGTTACACTATGTAATTCAATATTGTATTTTGTAAGTGTACTTTGTATATATTTTTTTTTTTAAAGATGTGTGTTGTAGAGTTTCTGGCCGCATCTTCTCTACAACGGAACACCTTCCGACGCGGTGGTAGAGTCAAAAATGACGTCAGAAAGCTATCCATGTGATATTATTTTGAAGAAAACATTTTAAGTTGTGTTTGAGTTGAGTTGATACAGTCTTTTTGTGGGTAAAATAGTCTCATGTCGGGTCTTTCCGTACATAAGAATAACTCTGAAATCTTAAATATGCTAAAGGTGAGGCTTTCTGAAACTGCATGCTTAAGAATTTCTGGCCATCATCCTGAAATGAATTATGATCGTGAATTTACGTATGTAATACAGGACTCAAACACACTTCAACTGATAATATGATTTATCACCAGTTTATAAAACACCACATGGTGCCATATTAAATGGTTTATTGAGTCTTGGAGCTCGTCTGGTCTCCGAGAGAGATAATGACACACTTGAGTATGAAGCAAGCTTTGTTTGAGCGTTATCAGGACTTGCATGTGGCTCGGACACTTGTGCTCCGCTGGGGTCCACTGTTCTGTTACATATTTCAGATTAAGTTTTTTATTTTTTTTAGAAATGAATAATACAGCGTTGCTCAGGGAGCAGTTACTGCTTTTTACTGCGGACTATTGGAGGGACCACGAAGATTCTACCGGGCCAAATGAATGAACTTAAGCAACCGACTTAGAGGCACCCAGAGGGGTACGGACCTCGGCATAGGACGTTGCTGGGGCTACGCGGCGGATTGGGTAGCTGGGATCGGTGAGATATTTGGATCAAACTACTGTTTACAGGGTGTTACCTTCCATAGTTGCCATACCTTAAGGGCTGATTGTACCCATGATACTGAACACCTTTTCCAAAGAAACCTATAGGATATTATACAGCAAATTTCTCTGAAAAATTCTGTGATCGAAGAAGCGGAAAATCTCTATAGATTCTTTAACACTGCAATAACACATTGCACTAATCTCCAAACAAAATTAGTACAAAGACATTCCGCTTGACCGCCATCTTTAAAAAGCTCGCGCCCTAATCTCAATAAGGACGCTACACACGCTCCGGCAGTAAAAAAGGCTAAAAGAGCAACATTCGGAACGTTAGGCGATTATCACTTACCGACACAATGGGGGCTAGTCAGTAATCTGTGGTGGCTTACGCACTACGTCGCAAAAACGCGACGGTTTTATGACATGTTTTGTTTAATTAATAAATAGTTTTTCGAAAATCATATTTGTAATAATGTAATTCAATTTTTTTGTTTAGTGGCATCCGATGTGTTATCACAATTCAGCCAATGTCTCGTTATGTAGATAGTATATGAAGGAAAATGATCAGTAGTATTTATTAAGTCTAGAGTGGCAGTTTTGCCAATGTAAGTAGGTTATAATCTCAAGTGATTGTTTTAAGGTTAAAACACAAAAGAGTTCACAAAATGGTGGAGCCACGTGCAATCCTAACGCGCCGATACGCACGCGTCCGTACTCCGCCAGAATTGCAGCGCGACTTCTTGTAATAATGTACACTTGGATAAGTTATATGTCAAGATTGACAGTCGTAGAAAAAAATTGCAACCAGTACTGGCCTCTAAGCCCTATCCATATACACGCACACAGACATAATTTGTATGACACCTCACGTAAACCAACCTAAGAAAGTTGGTCCGTTTTGTTTTATACGGAAGAAGCATTAGGCTCATTCTAGACATATACTTTTTCTAAGAATATACAGTTATCTATCCATATAGGGAATAGTATAAAATAGATCTAACGTAACAACACTAAAAATGGTAGATAACTGATTCCCAATTCCACCAAATTTTAATGAAAAAAAAAACTAGAAACTAGAGCTTACCAATAGTAGATAGATAAAACGTAACAGTATTTATAAACTTTACATCATTGGCTGGGTTATTGCTAAAGTCTGGCCGCTGAAAGATTGCGTTTGACAGTTACCATAAAATTGGAAAAAACTGAATGAAAACTATAAATGCCGATCATTATTTAGTAGCTTTTTGAACTTTAAAGGGCAGCTAGTGCCCTGTGTACTAGAGTGAGCACAGGTAAAGAATATTTTCATTCAGTTTTTTACAATTTTATGGTAACTGTCAAACGCAATCTTTCAGCGGCCGGACTTTAATCCTATAAAGCAATTTTTTTAGCCTGCGATTGTACCAAGGATCACTTTTAGCATATTTAGATTTTTTTAGATATCTGTTAATGTCATGATGATAAAGTGACTAAGTGTGTGTCTACAAACACAATTTAATAGAAACCTTAATCTTTAGATAATAATAGCGTAATCGAAATAGCATAATATCTACTTTTGAGAACATTTTAGAGCTGTTCATGTAAATCAATATCAAATTTCGGACTTGAAAAAGTTGTGTTGCAGAGTTTCTGGCCGCATCTTCTCTACAACGGAACACCTTCCGACGCGGTGGTAGATTCAAAAACATGACGTCAGAAAGTTATCTATGTGATATTATTTTGAATAAACAATTTTGACTTTGACTTTGAAAGAAAAGCTATAATATAACCTGTCCATAATGTAATTTAAAGAAACGCGACGTGTATGAAACACAGTGCGTAAACTAAAGGGCCAGTCGCACTAACCGGCTTACTCGCGCTACCGAGTTGACACATCAACGTGACAGTTCGTATTGTAGCGTGTTCTATTCGGGGGCTGGTAGAGACCTTCAGAAAATAAGACGGACGGTGAAGTGAACAAAACGAGCGTCTTTTATTACATTGTTAATGCGTTTTTGTAGGTTAATCTTTTCATGCCCTTTGGTTGAGGTTGATTGATATACTACTTTTAAGGGGGTTGTTTAGACCATCAAACTGAACAACTTTTTTTATGGGACCAACATCGAAATCGCGAAAAAAAAATCTGCTGTCCCATACATTTAGCTCGAGTAGATTTGTAGTTTAGTATGGAACATAAGATTTTTTTTGCGATTTCGCAATTGGTCCCATAGTGAAATTTGTTTAGTTCGATGGTCTAAACCACTCCCTTAAATGTTTATTTGTATTTTTGTAACACCTTGTATAGGGTCCTTCTTAATATGCTGACACATTTTTAATGGGATGATCAGACCATCAAACTGAACAACTTTCTCTAAGGGACCAATGTCGAAATCGCGAAAAAAAAATCAGCCGTTCCATAGTAAACTGAAATCTAACTCGACCCAATTGTATGGGACAGCGGATTTTTTTCCGCGATTTCGACATTGGCCCCATAGAGAAAGTTGTTCAGTTTGATGGTCTGATCATCCTCTTAAAAAACTGTCAGAATATTAAGTTGGACCCTGTATTTTGGTGATAAAACTTCTACCAACTAGACTCGCCTTCCATGCAGTAGGGTTAGCATGCGACACTCCAAATAGCGACAAAACGAGAAAAACGCGCTCTCATTTAGTTACTTAGTAAAGTAAACAAAGACACGTCTCGTTTATTTTACGTTTTTTCGGGTGTTTCATGCTAGGCCTACACTAGCATGAAACACCCGAAAAAACGT
Organism: Agonopterix alstromeriana; assembly: GCA_963924505.1. NCBI lineage: Eukaryota > Metazoa > Arthropoda > Insecta > Lepidoptera > Depressariidae > Agonopterix > Agonopterix alstromeriana. Next base: position 12,215,916 of record OZ004684.1, read on the forward strand.
AAACAAGAGGTAATATTTAGATCCCGGGCTAAGGCTGGTTTCAGAGTCACGCTGACCGCCAGCGCGAGTTCTAAGTCCGTATATTGTGACGGGCAACCCTGCGCGTGGCCTGACACGCACTTGGCCGGTTTTTACCCGACTGCGCCAGAAGGAGGGTTATGTTTTCGAGCGTATGTATGTATGTATGTATGTAAGTATGTATGTATGTATGTTTGTATGTCTATTTCTTTGGCACGGCCTACAGCCCAAACGGCTTGATGGATTTTAACGTATGAGGTGTCATTCGATTCGTAAAAATTGTGAGAGTGACATAGGCTATATTATTTTAATATGGCGTCTGTGAAATAAAAAAAGAGAAGGGGAGTAAAAATTACAAAATGGGTATCAAATGAAAGCTAGTAATTAGACGATTCCAAATATATATATATATTTTATAGTACTTTTATGTTACCGTTTCGACACAAGACTAAAAAGTTTGAAATAAACTAAATTATTACAATAAACAAACAAACAGTCGGGTTTTTGTTTATTGTAATAATTTTAAAATAAGAAATCGAATTCTAATTACCTATTGGTAGTACCTAAGTCCCAACCTACATTGTACTTCGTGTTTTGTCCAAAAAGGTAAACAATATAAACATACCAAATAATAATTTAACATATAAGATTCCACAATCCATCCACGTAACACAGTGAGCACGACAGAAGGTGTCCTGGATTTAATGCTCACCGCGTCTGATGGGATTACGGACAAATCTGATCCGCCCACTGTGCGGTGTCATATTACTGACAAAAACTTTGTATTTGTTGTTATGTCGGGTCTTTCTCATTATGTTTTTAAACGAGATGATCAGACCATCAAACTGAACAACTATCGCGAAAAAAAAATTGTAAACCTATTTGACCCAAACGCATGGAAAAAAAATTATATAGGGTCCTTCTTAATATGCTGACACTTTTTTAAGGGGATGATCAGACAGTCAAACTGAACAACTTTCTCTATGGCACCAACATCGAAATAGCGAAAATAAATTCTGCTGTTCCATACAAAAGTGCAAGCCCAGTCGAGCCAAATGTATGGGAGAGCTGATTTTTGTTTCGCGATTTTGATGTCGGTCTCATAGGGAAAGTTGCTCAGTTTGATGGTCTGGTCATCCTCTTAATAAACTGTCAGCATATTAAGTTAGGTCCTTTTTTACTATAGAGCGAGACAAAAAAGCGTTGATAGAAACTAGTGTCTTGTATGAGGAACATTAAATTTGTAATTTAATGTTATGTTATAATTTATAAAGTTGCATGAAAACTGCTAAATCGGTTTTTACCAAATATCTTTGAGTATTTATATGTGGACTGGTTACGCGTGTAATTCTAACTAACAAACATTTCTGCCACTTTTTGCGGGGGGCGAGGTAACATGAAATCCGCGACTTTGGATTTTATTCCCCATAACTTTAGATTCTAATTTTGAAAGTTAAAAATCATGAAAGTAGTCTCGTGTGAACCCCAAACGTTCTAAGTTATTATTTCGCAATTATAGGCTGTCTCGTTTAATAGAAAGGTGTAAAATTGAATGTAAATGCACAAGATCAATTGTGCTTATACCGTGGCAGAGGGGTGCTGCCGCAAGGCTAGTCCTTATAATAATTAGTCAAAGCCAAATATAGCTAAGAACCACCGCAAGGAAACTTGCTTGCACGTAAAAAAAACGCATCAAAATCGGTCCATCCGTTTGAGAGCTACGATGCCACAGACAGACACACATATATTGGCTTCAAACTTATAACACCCCTCTTTTTGCGTCGGGGGTTAAAAACGCTCACCCATCCAAAGTCTGACCGGACCTGATATGGCTTAAGGGCGTATGTCGAAAAATTATTGAAGCGAAATGGGCGTGTGATAGCTTATATTACTGCCTGATGCGAGAGAAAGAGATGGGGCGGCGCGCGCGCCTGAAACGACGCAAGCATAAAACAAATTTTATTTAATTGTATTTGTACTATTTATGTAAGTTCAATTCTGCTCTAATCAAAATGTATAAAAAATCAATCTCTTTTTTTTAAATCAAGCATCTTGTTTCTAATATTCACCGTTTAGCACTTCCAAGCGTTTATCGATAAAGACGGAGGCTACTTTGGCTTGTTTTTCTATCGAGAAAATGTGTCTTAATCGTGTTTTGGCTCTAGTAAAAACTTCAATTATATGTTCAATTTACACATATCCGCAAATCATACTCCTACTGTTAGTACTTCATGAGATATGATGCTTTGAAGAATCCTATTTTTTTCACATAGCCCCTTAACTTCGGTGATCGTTTGACCGTTTCCAATCCCGAAGCTCCTCTACGCCAAAAATCGACCGGCCTCGTTTATTAAAAATTTAAAGCACTATAAATACTTTTTTTTACTATCCACTAACCTTGATCCCATTCCGATCAGATGACTGATACGGGAACGACAGCTAATGGCGCCAATCGATGTGTTAAATGCTCCCTCTATTGTGACAAAAGAGGTTTTAATATAATCTTCTTTAAACTTTTTTTCTGTAAGAACTATTTTAGGGTTCCGTGGCAAATGAGCAGAAAGCGGCGAATGACGAAAACCTCGAAATTATGACTGAGATTACAGATTTTAGAGGTCGAGGCGAGGGGAGGAATTTCTTGACTCGAGGCTCGTACTAAAACATACTAAAACGACATCTGCACGTCTAGTATGATTTCTCTACACGCGCGCGACGCACCTTCGCTTCGGGAGCGAAAGACGCGCTTGCCGCGACTTGTAGTATGGAAAAAAGCCGAGTCGCGCGCAAATAGAGAAATCATGCTAGACGTGCTGTTAGCTATGTTAGTTTTTACAGCTTGATAATCCCCCGTGCGTACCACATTATCTATAATCTTAACTATTTTAAAACTGTAACAGATTTTACGATATGGTTTTTAGGTATCCCGGACTCCAAATCAACCTTTTTCAGAATTTATGTCTGTCTTATTGTTTGTAAGTTTGTAACATCATCACGCAAAAACTGCTAAACCGATTTGGATGAAACTTTTTGTTTTATAGCTTATGATCTGACTTAAAATCTGGTATTATTATTTGTGCGGACGAAGTCGCGGGTTAACTCTAGTAAATTATAATTTCATTTAAATTTTACAAACTTTGACATTTATTATATTAGTTGGATACATCAATATTAACAATATAAAACAGAACGATAGGACATTACAAGCACATGAAGTTTTTGATAATGTTTCCATAGATAGAGTAATAGATAAAGTAACTTTTGTCTATGCTTACGCCAGTATCAGCTACCTCACGAATACTTAAAAACTTCAACGTATCTGCGGAACCCAGTTAATTCGTGTCCAAACCTCTCTTAGCCCCTTTTTTCCCACAATTTTTTCAACAAAGGTATTTCGTCATCCTGCCGACATTCTCTTTGTCGGTTTAGTATGTAACACGTATTTATGTGTGATGCTATTTGTGACCAAAAACTTTTGTAGCGAAAGTATGTTGTCCTTTTTGTGACGTGTGACGGAAAAATGTTTTGTGCAAAATACATTGTTGTTTTGTGTTACCTATTCAAGATATGTTACAATAAAATTAAGAATATAGTTTTTTGTAGTTAAAATACAGGGTGGAAAACAGATTTAGGGCATGTTTCACCAATTCTGAGTAAGTACTTGTTTGCTTATTCGATGGATTTTGTATGAAAGATATGTCAAAATATCTGTCGGATAAGCTCAAATATCAACATCGGTTCAGTAGTTTTTGCGAGATGCTGTTACAAACATACAAACAAACAGACGGATAAAAATGGTAAAAAACGTTGATTTAGAGTCCGAGATACCTGAAAACCATATCATAATCTTTTTCATGTAAATATCTGCATGTTACATTGAATATAATTTGTGCGGACGAAGTCGCGGGTAAACTCAACCCAAGGGCCCGAAACGCCAATGAAGTCGTGGGTAAAAGCTTAAAAATAATAGTAATAAATTATTGCTGTTTAGAATACATTTCGGTCGAGTAGCCATTTACATTTTCTATGGAACGGCAGATTATTTTCCTGTCAAAAGTCAAAATTGTTTATTCAAAATAATATCACACAGATAACTTTTAAACGTCATGTTTTTGAATCTACCACCGCGTCGGAAGGTGTTCCGTTGTAGAGAAGATGCGGCCAGAAACTCTACAACACACTTATTTTAAACAAAACAAAATATACAAAGTACAATTACATAAATTCAATATATCAAATATCCTGATATCAAACTTCGTAAAAGTTGTTCCGTTTGATGGTCTGAAACACCCCCTAAAGTTTAGGTACACCCTGTATAGTATTTCACACATCAACTAATTAGAAACGGGTCACACGTTCGATTGCCTTCTTCATTAACAACTGAAGACATAACGTCTATCTCCAGCCCCGTGTCGGACGTTTCTCTAATTGTCATAATTCAATTAGCTCCTACTACACTTTGTTAACATCCACCGTTTGGTTACATACTGGTTTTAACTAGCTTTTAAACCGAGAACAAGCCGTGGTGGTCCAGTGGCGAGTAACCTTGCCTGCCGTGCAGGAGGCGATGGTTCGATCCCCGTCCAGGCCGACTAGTACCAATGACTTTTTCGAAATTTATGTACGATTTGCTTTGACTATTTATATGTGGACTTTGGAATTATACTACCAAACATTTCTGCCACTTTTTGCGGGGGGCGAGGTAACATGAAATCCGCAACTTTGGATTTTATTCCCCATAACTTTAGATTCTAATTTTGAATTTCAAAAATCATGAAAAGTAGTCTCGTGTGAACCCCAAACGTTCTAAGTTCGAAGTTATTATTTCGCAATTATAGGCTGTCTCGTTTAGTGATAAGGTGTAAAATTGAATGTAAATGCACAAGATCAATTGTGCATATACCGTGGCAGAGGGGAAATGCTACCGCAAGGCTAGTCCTTATAATAATTAGTCAAAGACGATTTGTAACACCACTGGCTTTTCGGTGAAGGAAAACATCGTGAGGAAACTTGCATGCTTCAATTTCGAGACATGTATTGTACCCACTGTCCATTATAAGTGGCGACGGGCTCACCCCCCGTCACACTGGACAGAGTTTCGGTACTACTGGTGAAACGTGGATGTTCTGAGGTTTCAGAATATCTCTGACTACCCCCCCGGGGAATATAGTCGTGTGCATATGTTAAACCGAGAACAAAAAAAGCAAGCAGCAAGATGACCACTAACCTTGTCTCTACCAATCGGCACTGGGCCCATTTGGTGGAATATGGCCCACTCCCTCCCTCTAGCGACAAAAAATTGCAGCTGTCTTTCCCATTCAAATTCAAAAACGCTAGACGACTCAAATCAGCATCCATTTAATAGCAACAGTAATAAAAGAAAACTATTTTCCCTGCGTCCATACGGGCTACTCCCAGACCGGATGTAGGGCGAGCCGGAAACGGAAGCCGCTGCCCGGAAGTGACGTCAGCGCGTCTTATTGATTGCGGCTAAATTCATTTCACTCATTGACGGGTGGGAATCGGGTAGTGGGTTCGAATTCAAGTAAATATTTTCATCATAGAAAATGTTGTTGCTTAAAATGTAGGTACATAGTTAATTAAATTAAAATGTAGGTACCTGCAGGGTGTATGGAAAAGTATCATTAACCTTTAAACCATATACTTTACCCACCATACTGAACAACTTTTATTATGGGCGCAAACCTGTCCGAACAAAAAAAATACCAGCTGTCCCATACGTTTGAATCGAGTAGGTATTGCAGTTTAGTATGGAACAGCTGATTTTTTTTAGTTCTGACAGGTTTGCTCTCTTAGTAAAAGTTGTTAAGTTTGATGGGTAGAGTATGTGGTTTAAAGGTTAATGATACTTTTCCTCACATCATGTATACCAAAAGATGGAATGTAGGCCATTTTGAACCTGGTCATAATCACTGTCTGTTGGTAAGGGGATGATCAGACCATCAAACTAACAAACTTTATCTATGTGACTAACATTGAAATCAGCTATTCCCTGGCTGTTTCATACTAAACTGCAATGCCTAGATACTTGACTCAAATGTATGAAACAGCTGATCTTTTTAGCGATTTCAGATTTGTTCCTATCGTAAAAGTTGTTCAGTTTGATGGTCTTATCATCCTTTTAACAAACTCTTGTGGTCAATTTGTATAGGTACAGGGTGATTTATTATTCTCTTTCCAAATTTTCAAGGGTAGGATAGACCATAAAACCACAGATAAATCTAAACATAATATGTTTACCCATACTAAAATACTAAAATATTATTTTAGTATGGGTGCCAACCTGAAATCGCAAAATTAAAATCAGCTGTTCGATACTCAACTTTGCTCCCATAGTAAAAGTTCTTAATTGAAGTTTTGATTAGAGCCAAAACACGATTACGAGACATTTTCTCGATAGAAAAATAAGCCAAAGTAGCCTCCGTCTTTATCGATAAACACTTGGAACTGCTAAACGGCGAATAATAGAAATTAGAAACACGAGAATTGATTTAAAAAAAAGAGATTGATATTTTATAAAGTTTGATTAGAGCAGAAATTACATAAATAGTACAATCACAATTAAATAAAGTTTGTTTTACGCTTGAGTTGTTTCAGGCGCGCGCGCATCAGGCTTAGTCTAGGAAAAATAAGGTTTGAGATTGCATTAAAAACACTTTAGTAAATTGTATTTGAAATAATATTACTGTTAGTTTATATCACTTTTGTCGAGATTTCATGGTTATATTGTCTCAGGAACCTGAGAAATACCTTAAAATCGATATAAATGTATAAAGGGCAAGCTTATTTCGAAAGATATTTCTTCCAGCATACTAGCAAAAGAGACAGTTAATTATCACAAGGCAAATTTAATGTGTACAAACAAACAGTAAATAATTTCGTTTTGAGGTTATAATTTTTGAAGACTTACAAAATATTAAATATCTACTCAAATTTACGATATTAACCGGGGATTATTATTGCTATTAGTAAAATGTATTGAATGAAGCCATCCTGTACAAAATCACCAGTTTTCCATTTTTTGTTCATACCTAAATTTAATGTTTTGTAATTGTCTTAAATATTCAATATTACACAATAAAAATTGGGGATTATTTATAATTTATGTTTTTCAGGTATTTATCTACTATATTCCAAATTATCACCAAAAGTGCAATTAATGCAACCTTCTCCATACAAAAATCCGTAGATTTCCCCGACTAGCTGTAATATGAGCTATCACACGCCCATTTCGCTTCAATTATTTTTCGAAATAGGCCCTTAACTATTCCGTCATTCTAGTTAAACTAAAGAAGATCTAAGTTAAGTTCCACTTAAAGTAAGGACCTTTTAATTGGCAGTTTTAAGAGACAGTTCACATTTTTACGAGCAAAAAATATAAGGGCAACCTCACACGTGGTCTGACATGGCGCCGTAAGATGATAAAAATGTGAATAGAAATTTATTCACATAATCTTTGACAATATTAAAAACTTGAAAAAAAAAACACCTTAGAAGATGCTTAGAAATTGTAAAACAATTTTTAAGCATTTTGATTTTATTTTTGAATTCAATTAGGTAAGTCATCTACAGATTTTTACTAATCATGGAAAACGCCATAGTCCACGGTTTGGACGAAATAGCTTTTCTTAGCTATTATTATAAAAAGCCCTTCCTTTACTTCATTTCAAATAAGGACGAATAGATTTATAGATTCCTATACTTCATTCCAAATAACGACGACGAGATGTTCTGATTCCTATTTAGCTTTCTGGCCAATTCTTATTACCAAATGTAATTAATTTATTGGATACATAAACTATCCGACATATCTTGGACGTTAATAAAGCCGTTTTAAGAATAAGTGAGAGGAAGTGTTTCAAATCTCTGTTTCTGTAATTCAAAATAGCCTTAAAATTTCGCTGCTATTTTGAATGGAGTATAGGTAGGCATAAAAAAAAAGAAAAAGAAATTATTATGGATGGACGGTAGGTGGTATACATTATTTATATGAAATAAATGAATATGAATAACCAACGTGTTAATGAATAAGCGCAAAACCTCATACACCCCAACTGATTTACAGCAAAATAATTAGATTAAAACAATAATTTCATTATTTTGATAATTAAAATTTAAAGTTATTCGCAGTTTAAGTTTTGAGGCAAAATTGATTTGTAATCATTGCAACAATAAATGAAAGCGCTAACATGCTCATGGATACATTTTAAGAATCTTGTTTTAGTAGTAAGCAGGGTGAGTGTGCCCTTGCGGTAGGTAGGAATCGAGTTCATTAAATTTTAAAATTTTAGAAACTAATTATTTAATATTTTGAAAAAAATTACCTATGTTGAAACCATGATAATTATATTCTGCTCTCGATTCTAAACAAACTACTTTCTAGTTTTGCGTTAATTCATTAACACGTTGTATAAGCTTTTTGGTCAATTCTGATTTGCAAAAATAATTTATTAAAGATAATACAAAGAAAGATATACTATCCGATAGTAAATTGGACGTTACTAAAGTGAGAGGAATTGTTTCAAATACATATATGTTTCTGTAATTCAAAACAGCCTTAAACTTTCGTTGCTATTTGAAATGGAGTGTAGTAGATACATAAGGGACTTAACGGTAACCTTAGTGAATAACTAAGGGGTCGGTAAAGGGGTCTATTAGCGTGAGTAAAATTGGACTCCTTTTTCTTTTTTAATATGTAAGGTGTTATCTCACCGATCCCAGCTTCTCACCGATCCCAGCTACCCAATCCGCCGCGTAGCCCCAGCAACGTCCTATGCCGAGGTCCGTGCCCCTCCGGGTGGCCCTAGGTCGGTTGCTTAAGTTCATTCATTTGGCTCGGTAGACCCTTCGTGGTCCCTCCAATAGTCCGCAGTAAAAAGCAGTAACTGCTCCCTGAGCAACGCTGTAATAGTCTATACCAAAAAAAAAAAACATGGTGTTAGTGTAAACATTTGCATTAGTTTAAGGGGTGATTGTACTCATGATACTGAACAACTTTCCCAAAGAAACCGATAGGGATTTCGCAAAAATAAATTTCGATTTTTCATACAAACGTTCCATCAGCTGACTGCATTTAGTATGGAATGTCCAAATTTTTTTTTTCGAATTTCCTATAGTTTTCTTTGGGAAAGATGTTCAGTATCATGGGTACAATCATCCCTTAAAGTAATGCAACTGTTTACTCTAACATCATGTAATTTAATGTTATTGAAAATTCTATCCATTTCCATACAGGTTATTTAATTAGCTATTTTTAAGTAAAGCCGTGGTGGTCCAGTGGCGAGTAACCTTGCCTGCCGTGCAGGAGGTGAAGGTTCGATCCCCGTCCAAGCCGACTCGTACCAATGAGTTTTTCGGAATGTATATACGATTTGTAACACCACTGGATTTTCAGTGAAGGAAAACATCGTGAGGAAACCTGCATGCTTCAATTTCGAGGCATATATTGTACCCACTGTCCATTAAGTGGCGACGGGCTCAACCCCCGTCACACTGGACAGAGTTTCGGTACTACTGGTGAATCGTGGATGTTCTGAGGTTTCAAAATACCTCTGACTACCCCCTTGGGGAATATAGTCGTGAGCATATGCTATGCTATGCATGCATATGCTATTTTTAAGTAATTTTTTGAGCAGGTGATTTTTAATCTTAGTATTTCTCGTCATAGATTACGTAATCTTGTACAACTGAATGTCCCATATTTTTGTTAAGACCTTTTCTACTTCCTTCCTTAAAAATAATCAACTTAAATCCTTAAATAAACCCAATCTTATTTACTGTCGACTAAAGTTCAGTTTTCGATATTTTTACAAGACTTTTTAGATATCAACACATCTGCTGTTGTCTTATCTGTGAACTATTTTTATCTATGGTTCGCAATCCTAATGACATTTGGCGCGAACATTTGGCGCCATTTCTTTTTTTTAAGAACACGCCTCACACGTTGACAATGTAATTAGTGGAAAATTGATGATTTTTGTTTTTTTTTATGTGAAGATGTAGACGAGAGATTATTACGTAGATAAAAAATGGAGCTTCGACTGTTTTTTGTTTGTTAATAATATCACCAAATACCTTAGGTAGGTATACCTATGTCGAAAAGTATGCTCAACTTCACGCTTTACACACCACACACCACACAAAAAAAATTATGAGTATAAGTACACCAATAGTTTTAATTACTACAAAATTTTAAGGGTATATTTAGACAATGAAACTAAACAACTTTCCCTAAGGAACATAATAAACGAAATAAAAATTTTAAGAATTACTTAAAAATTTTGTTTTTTCTTGACATTGACTTATCACTACTGGACGGAGGTTCCGCGCTCAAAAGTGTCCGAATAAAAATAGAACGAAAACGCAAAAAAGAGAACGAATTACGCAACAGTCTTCGTTTGATCGCCCGAATAAGCGCACGCGTGGACGTGCGGCGCGCGCCGTGCCCCAATAGGGGGGTGGGACGGAAAAGAATTTCAGCATTTTCAATGTTTTTAGTTGGTTTATATTACTATACGTACTTAGGTTTGTGTATTTTAGTCTCGGAAACCTTTATTCGAGTATTTTGTACTAGACCCGCAGTCCATAGTATTCTACGTAAATTTTTATTGATCTTAAATTTTTGGATCTCCCTTAGAAAATCAACCAAAGGACCAAAAAAAAATGTCGTTTTTCAACCCATGTTCCTTAGGGAAAGTTGTTGGGTGTATATTGTATAAGGGGTGTGTAACAAAGATTCTGACCGCACCAAAAAAGAACACGACTTTTTAGACTGTAATTCTTTTTTTTAAAGGAACACATTACCGATTAAAAAATCTGTGAAATTGCATTGAAATTTGTACAATTCATGGGTATTATTATAAATTTACCTACTAAACCTACCTTACCTATATTTAGAATATCTCTCTGTCCATTGAGGAATATAGACAGATATTTTTTTTACATTATTTTTTTTTAAATAATATGCATTCGCATTCCTTGTACAATCAGTCTAGGCAGGCAGTCTGCAATGGGCCTTAAGCTCTGAAAAATTACCGATGTCACTCACAAAAATAAAACATTATATTTTATAACCCTTTCACGTAAGTCGCAAAATGTCTAAAACAAAACATAAATACTTTTTTTTTAAATTTAGCTTCTTATAGTTTTACTCGTTACACATTTATCCACAACAATTAAACAAAACGAATTTTATTTTAATCACGTCCACAAAAAACTTAAAAATTACACAAAACGTCTAAACACCGAACAAGAAACCCGCTGAAGATCAAACAAAAATCAACTTGCGATTAATCAAAAACAAACCATCTAAAACACGAAAGATTAACATGGCCAGATTAAAAAATAAAACCAGAAAGAACGACGGATCAAAACCATAAATCATGCTCATTATATTCGAACCGGATTATTTTTTACCGAAGAAAATGTTCAAAAAAGCATCAAAAGGCTATAAGGGGAGCGCCATTTTGTAAGGGCACAGTCGATGAGGGAGGGAAAATAGGAAGCTATCGACCAATGGGAGAAGCTACTTTGAAAAGGCGTTCTATAATTCCGCCAATGGGAGAGAAGGTTGGTCTGATCATGCGCTTTTGCGTCGATCCATAGAATTATAGATATAGTACGGCAGTATGGGCTTGGCCACTGCCGTGAGAGGACGTCCGTGACGGTTAACAGACCAATTTCTTTTTGTAAAAAAAACCTAATGTCGAAGTGCCTAACCACCAAATTTAGTGAAATTTTCTTTTTAATCTAAACATAATTTTTGGTGTATTCCGTTTGTGATAGAACAAAAGTGTTATTAGTCAGAACTCCTTAGTTATTTAGGCATACCTATCTACTTACTATACATTGTGATATACATTAAAAATAATCATCTCCCAGCAAAGAAACCATTAAGCATAGAAAAGCATAGACAATTAGAAATAGGTGAAGAGTATAGTGATCATCGGTGAAGAGATACCACCGTCAGTGATGGTGATGGCCAGTGGAGGTGGTGGTGGACTGGTTCAGTCCCCACCGGACATGATGCATCACCACAACATCATGGATACTTCGTCACACGTGGAAATGATGCCTAGTAAGTTTTCATAAAAATTTTTGGAAAAAAGAAAAAAATATATTAAATGTCTTTGTTATGTTATGTTGACTATTCTGATTGATAGATATAGGACTTAACGATTTAGGTTAAAATTAAATAAATTAAATATTCTTTAGTGCGAGGCAAATAACCGATAAATACATAACATAATTTTAATACATTGTTGCTATGTTAATACAAATTATAGGATGTCACATTAAAATGTTCGTCATAAATATTTAAAAAGATCATAAATCGTTAATGTCGAATCATGTGAAATAAGATGAGTAGCTATTGAAGATGCTATAATCTGAAGTTAAGGCTGTATGGTCTGAAGCTCTTTGCTTGTCCTTAATGGATGAATCGACAACAAAATATATTGATAGAGAAAAATTTCGTGGGTTATAAAGTTAAAATATATAATTATGGGTAAAAAATTATGAATTTTTATAACAACTGTTGAGAAATAAAGATAAAAATCTTAGTAATTAATGTCAAGATGTGATAAATTATGGAGTTAATAAAAAAAAGCTAAAAACAAAAAAAAACAACATCATTAAATTTAATTTATGCTCTCTAAAGCTACGCATAAAATTACGTGTAGTTTGTTTTATTTTTGCATAGTTTCTTGCCAGCTAATTAGAAAATAGACACTAAATCAAGTGTTAAAAAACTAAGCTAGTTTTTTAAAGTCTACTGGAATATAAAAATGAGTTTGTTAACTAACTGTTAAAACTTTTTTTTCCATATTTTAAGTACTGCATCAATTTTTATAAAGGTTAAAGTAACATACCGTTGGCTAAAGTGTCAAACCTCGTAACTCCATTTTATTCTTCAAATTACATTTTTATACAATTTTATTACTAAATTGTATAAAAATTCAGTTTTTTACAATTTTATGGTAACTGTCAAACGCAATCTTTCAGCGGCCGGACTTTAATTTCTGAATGCATCCATGGCACAACTCTTAAATCATTTTTAAAAGCCGCTACAATTTAAAATGATAAATAGAAAATCATATAACTCTGGGCTGCCATTGTTCGTGGTGACGTTATTTGTGCCTCCTGTAAAATTTGATCTAATGAAGTTACGAGGTCTGACACTTTAGCCGACGATACGTCATCAATAAATTGACGCCCATAGCCCCTTCGTTCGGGGTGTACAAGAACTATGCCATAACCCTTTCATATCGTAAGGCCACTTAATCAAAATGTCCTACACATCATAATGACACAAGATCAAATCGACTTAATAGCGAAACGTCCTATTCATCGAAATGACCTGTTAGCAAATGGTCCGCAAAAAGCAAAACGACTACTAACCAATCGGTTCACAACATGGTTCATTTTAACCTATGTATACGAGTAGGTATTTAACTTTCAGGATATGTGTTGTTAAGTGGTAGACAGCTTTTCGCGAATAAAAACTTTAACAGACACCTTATCCCTTAGTCGTCTCCTACGACACCTACGGAAAGAAATGGCGATGTATATTCTAACTAAGGAAGCAAACAGAAGACTTTGAAAAGAAGTACATTTCGTAGTCCCATACCATTGACGTAACACTGGCTGGAAGAAGTGGCAAAATGCCAGGAATCCTGGGCCAGAACCTAACCTAACCTAACCCAGCCTTTTGTATTATAATAACTCGTTATTTCATTTAGCCGATTGAGATTATATTCCCAGAGGCCACACACAGATCTACATGCACGCATATTCAAAATAATATCACATAGATAGCTTTTTGATGTCTTTTTTAGGATTCCGTAGTCAAACAAGGAACCCTAGAATCTCACGCTGTTGGCCGGTTTTTTGACTCTACCACCGCCCCAGAAGGTGTTACGTTGTGGAGAAAATGTGGCCAGAAACTCTTACGCTCCTATCCCATACCTTAAATTAAACACCGAAAATCCATCTAATCACTTATCACTTTCTTCAATTCTGTCTGTCTGTCTATATGCCCCGCCTCAATAACTCGCTCATTTTAACACCTATTGAATCGAAATTTGGCATGAAGACAGATAACATTAACCCAAATACAGAAATATAATAGTTACGAACAAACACAATTTTTTCCATTCAGCGAATGAGGGGTTGGAAAGAATAAATTTTTCCTAGTAAAGTGAGGTGTCGTTGGATAGGTCTTGTGCAATGAAACAAAACTCCCATTGAAACAAGATACAAAATAGATGGCGTTGCACGAAATTAAATAGCGCTATCGTTAGGTTTCCAATTTTCTTATAGGTAAGAGAATGGACATTACTACTATTTTCTTATACTATTTATGCAATGGCTACGGAACCCTAACATGGGGAGTCTGACACGCTCTTGGCCGGTTTTTTGACTCTACCACCGTACCTGATGGTGTTACGTTATGGAGAAGATGCGGCCAGAAACTCTTATGCTCCCATCCCATACCTTAAATTAAACACCGAAAATCCATCTAATCACTTATTCTAATACTAAACCAATAAATGCGAAGTAGCAGAGAAAGGGGGAGCCTGATTGATTTATAAACTACAGGGGTAGATTCAACCCCGAGCATTATTTTTGCTAATGCAAGCGAGCCGGCCATTTGAGGGTTAGATTTAAGATTTATTTGGATTGTCTATGGTGTGTAGGTATAGGGGTAGGTGAGGAAGAAAGTGAAAGTAGTATGAGGATTAGAGGAATTGAGGAATTCATATTTCTAGAATTAGTCTTAATTAGTGAAATTGAGGAATTTATATTTCAGGAATAAGTAATTATTGAAGTAGACGAATTTACATTTTTGTAGAAGTAATAATTAGTGAAATTGGGGAATTTACATGTCTAGAAGTAATAATTAGTGACATTGAGAAATATACATTTCTAGAAGTAACTATTAGTGAAAATGAGAAATTTACATTTCTTGAAGTAATAATTAGTGAAATTGAGAAATATACATTTCTAGAAGTAATAATTAGTGAAAATGAGAAATTTACATTTCTAGAAGTAATAATTATTGAAATTGAGGAATTTACATTAATTTCTAAAAGTAGTAATTAGTAAAATTGAGAAATCTAATTATTTTTAATACATTAATATCAAAAACTTACAACCTTAAAAAGTTGAATGGTAATTGTAACGAAGTTTCTAACCACCCACGGCAAAGGGAACAGGGACGTCCATACAAATTGCTAAGCTGATTTATGTGTAATTGACTGCCAGTAGCACGTACATTCATTAAAGTTAATCCTCCCTTAAATCTCTTGCTGTCAATTTCTGTCTTGTTAGATATTTAATGGTGGATTAACTTTAATGAACGTACGTGCAACTGGCCATTAGTCACAAACATCAAAATATCGTCATAAATATTCAGATAGGTATTTATTTATTAGTATAATATTTACAAACCTCTATGTTGCAGTTTTATACTGCAACGCATTCATTTTGACCCAGCATTAACCCTTCTACTCCCACGGACATTATTGAACCAACCATTGTTTATCTATTGTTATCTTAAAGCCGGGTTGCGAGCGGTTAAAGAATCCTTCTAAAGAAACATCCAAACCAGCAGATCTATTAAAAACAAACTAACAGCAGTATTACATACATACAGACAAACAGACAGTAATATTTCAGCAAAGCAGCTACTTTCCTCATTGTTTGCCTGTTAGCACGGACGCTGGTTTATTGCAGACTCTCAGTTTAAGGGATGTTGTCGATGTGAGGGTTCGGATATGGATATTTTAAAAAATCCGACGCATTACCGAATTTGTGCATTATGTCCTGACTATCTTATTCTTCTTCTCATGGTGTGGGCCAGCCCTGGTGTCAGAGTTTTATCAGACCGCCTTACATCCTCTGGCGTGGTTTTTATGTAACAACTACTACCACAAGAGATAGTAGCCGGGACCAACTGCTTAACGCCCCATCCGAAGCACTGAATCATCTTTCTTTCACACAAACTGGTGATTCGGCCTGCAATATCCTAACCAACTGGGGAAAACGCACAAAATGGCATAGCATTACGTGTCCCCCGTGGGAATAAAATCCAAGACCTCCGTGTCAAGAACACAATGCTCTTAACCATTAGACCACGGAGACAGTATAGCAGAGGCTGACTATTAAAAGTAGCGATGAAGTGTAGTGACTCTTACCCTCACCCTGATGAGAGTTTTGGATGTGCACCTAGTAAAATGTATCTAATTTATAAGCCAATACATATTTAGAAAGTATCTGAAATTATTCAGGCACGAACATAAGCTATGCTAATTCATAAAACACTACCTCATCATCAACCGATATACGTCCCACTGTGCGGCTCAGGCCTACCCTCAAGGTGTATGGGCGTTAGTCCACCACACGTACCCAATGCAGATTGATAGACTTCATATACACATCAGAATTTCTTCTTCAACGTAAAACTTTCCTGTTGTATAATATTTTACACCAAAGAGTTTAAAAAAAAGTTTTTTTTACATAATATTACATAATTTAAGTTTTAAAACAAAATCTGTCACGCATTTCTGGAATGATTTTAGCTATTACTACAAAAAAGCTGTCGATTTTATTATAGCGGCAACTGGATAGAACATAATTACCTACAGACCAATTATTGTCCTTGTAAGACCTACGTGTGTCGAATATCTAACAATTTCGGTTACGGATGCGGAACTCTAGAACATCTCTAGTTCGGACTTGGACCAACACGAGGACAAGTGATAAATAGATTCGCAAACACACAGACGTCGGCGCCGATAGGGTTAAACTGGTAGAGGATTGGTATTTTTTATTTTATCTCATTGTTTTGTTTGGGATTCATTGTTGTTTTAGTATTAATGCCAAAGAAATTAAAAAATTTTGCTATAATTTTGTAAACCTAAGAATAGGGTATTTAAGAGCCCTTTTTCAGTTTAGTAACGCACAAGCAAGAGTCCATTAATTTATTAAATAAAAACAGATGTAGTGCTTGGCGTTTATAAGGCAACTAGAACGATTATGTTAAAAAAATATTCTTATAAATTTATAAGAATATATATTTTTTTTTTTTTTTTTCTCGAATGATCGAAATATGACTGTATAATTATACAGTCATATTTCGATCATTTCATTTAACTGTGATGCAAGTTTTTTGAAATCAGATAAAGTGATAAAAATTCAAAATATTTTATTCATTCAGAAAACAATTTTCTTTTTCAATTATTATTTTTTATTTTATTGGAAAACCAACAGCTGTATAATGCAGTAGTTACCAGAGTATAAAGCAGAAAGCCAATTACAGGTATAATTGCATTTAACTATGATGCAAGTTTTTGAAATCAGATAGTGGTAAAAATTCAAAATATATTTATTTATTCAGAAAATTATATTAGTGCTTTTAACTATGGCGCAAGTTTCTTGAAATCAGATAAATTGATATGAAATTTTAAATACTTATATTTATTTATTCAGAAAATTATAATGATTAGGTATTGCATTTAACCATGATACAAGTTTTTGAAATCAGATAAAGAGATAAAAAATTAAAAATATATTTATTTATTCAGAAAATTATATTATTGCTTTTAACTATGACGAAAGTTTTGCGAAATCAGATAAAGTGATATGAAATTCTAAATACTTATATTTATTTATTCAGAATATTAAAATTATTATTGCATTTAACTATGATACAAGTTTTTGAAATCAGATAAAGTGATAAAAATTAAAAATTTATTTATTTATTCAGAAAATTAAAATTATTATTGCATTTAACTATGATGCAAGTTTTTAAAATCAGATAAAGTGATATAAAATGCATTATTTATTTATTTATTCAGATTCTAAAGAGATAAGATTAATTAAATTCTGCGCTAGTTTTGAACCCAATTGATTTATGCAATTTTGTCGTCCAATTTCTAGACATTATTCAGATTTTTTAGGTGTTTATATTTTTGTTTGTGCGTGTGTTTTAATTCTAGTTCAATAAAATTTTAGTTTTCTAACTGAAAGTACCTACTTACTAATTATACGTAGCAGATTAGACATTCTCAAAACAAGTTTTGTCCATGTTTTGTAATCCCAGACATTGTTATACATATTAAGATTTCGTGCTACTAAACCTTCTACCTAAACTTTCGTCAAAAAACATGTTTACGTACGAGTACACTAGACAAATGAAATGAAATTTGAATTGACTCTGACTTTTTTCATTTATTTAATTTGTAAATTTCTTTTATGCAAATTAAATTCAAGAGACCAGAAATTACACACAATCATTTTTTCGATACGGATATCATTATTCCAGCAGTTCAAACTGTTTAAAGCTTAATACCTATGCATAATTATTATCATTTTCAAGAAACCAAAAACTAGTATCAGTGTGTAATAAAACTTTAATATAATTCAAGAGAAATATTTTAATTATCATCTCTAACTTCGCATTTGCCGAAAAAAAGACTATTCCCTTATTTTTGGCTAGTCAGACTTTTTTACTCGTAGGTAATACAGTTTTCTCTAGGATTTATTAGCGTAGATAATTAAAGTGAAATCAAAGTAAATCTTTGGTTCACTAAAAGGACAACATTACTTTTTTTTAACCACCTGTTTATTGAAAAATACAAAAAGGTTAAAAAAATAAGAGATACATATAGGGTCTTTCTTTATTTGCTCACACTTTTTTTAGGGGATGATCAGACCATCAAACTGAACAACTTTCTCTATGAGACCAACATCGAAATCGCGAAAAAAAATCTGCTGTCCCATACATTTGGCTCAAGTAGGCTTAAAGTTTTGTATGGGACAGCAGATTTCTTTTTCGCGATTTCGATGTTGGTGCCATAGAGAAAGTTGTTCAGTTTGACGGTCTGATCATCCCCTTTAAAAAGTGTCAGCATATAAAGAAGCACCCTATATATTATGACTGCAGAGAAGATTGGCCAGATGTCCTAAAACTTGCCTTCAACAAATCTCATCATAGACAATTTCGTCATTCCTCAAACTTTATCTCATAAAGTATACGGCATGGCACAGGTAACAGGACCATGGTAAATGCGTCCGTGGGACCACCATGGCACGTTTTATGACGGTGCGAAGTCGGTAGCAGTTACCGACTCGCGCCTACGTTCTAAACTAATGTTGAGACCCGTTTGCCACTTGTGTCGACACAGAAACTGAATTGAAAAAAGTTTCTTTGGATATTGGGCACTGGAATGCGAAGTGTAATACGATTTGAGCATTGCGGTTATACAGGGTCCCAGGTTTTTTTTTAACGATTTCGGTGTTAGTCCCATAGAGAAGGTTGTTCAGTTTGATGGTCTGATCATCCCCTTAAAAAGTGTCAGCACATTAAGAAGGACCCTATATTAACATTTCAGACACAGGATGATTTAAAAAAAGTTTTTATCATAACATAGGTACCATAGATATTATTTTTTTGCACACTAAAAACAAAATAAAAAGAAATACAATTGGCGGTCTTGTCACTTAATTTCTTCCAAACAACTATAGGATAATAATATAATTCTTAATCTTAAGTTAAATACTTGCTATGGCGGTGTGATATTTTTGAGCCTCTGATCGTACTATATAGTCGAAAAAAATTGTTTTCTTCATAACTACTACATTTCTGTTTTTGGATTACTGTTATCTGTCTTCATGCCAAATTTCCATTCAATACGTGCAAAAATGAGCGAGTTATTGAGGCGGGGCATACAGACAGACAGAATGGACGAAAGTATACGGTTTCCTTGTTTGACTACGGAACCCTAAAAAGGCGTAGGTAGTTACATTCTGTTCTCTGAGATAAAGATATTGAATTGAAAAGACAGGCTAGCAACCAATCAATGTATGACTCGTAATACCATCCTGAATCCAACCTTGCTACAATCGTAACCAATAATTGCCACCTCAAAAGGATTAAAAAGTGTTTTGTTGTGAGGTTTTTGCCCACCCCAAACTGGGAAAATGCTCTTGAAGTAGCATAGCATAGCATATGCTCACGACTATATTCCCCGAGGTGGTAATCAGAGATATTCTGAAACTTCAGAACATCCACGTTTCACCAGTAGTACCGAAACTCTGTCCAGTGTGAAGGGGGGTGAGCCCGTCGCCACTTATAATGGACAGTGGGTACAATACATGCCTCGAAATTGAAGCATGCTGGTTTCCTCTCGATGTTTTCCTTCACCGAAAAGCGAGTGGTGTGACGATTTGTAATCGTACATAAATTTCGAAAAACTCACAGCAGCTCCGCAGCTCTTGAAGTGCTTGAAAAAATTCCACAACGTCCACAAAGTGTCGAACACAATGGACAACTGCCCGCACGTGTCGGCTCCTATGATCACCGCATTACCAATTTACAGCTTTTACAACCGGATATAAAAACTTTTCACTTTTTCGTCCGGCGTCGCCAGCGAACGGGTTAAATTGTCATAGAACTTTTAGTTAAGTTTGAGATTATGATTTTAGAGGTACATGGAATGGGATAGTTGAAAGGGTCGCCCTAGACACACGTACGCTAATCAAGTGTGTAAAAGAAAGGCCAAGTAAAATGGCGAAATAAATACGGTACACATACGGCTTTATCGATATTCTAATTTCACGCGGACGAAGTCGCAAGTAAAAGCTAGTCTAATATAGGGTCCTTCTTAATATGCTGACACTTTTTTAAGGGGATGGTCAGACCGTCAAACTGAACAACTTTCTCTACGGCATCAACGTCGTGTCGCGACCAAATGTATGGGATAGCTGTATTTTTTCGCGATTTCGATGTTGGTCCCATAGTGAAAGTTGTTCAGTTTTATGGTCTAAACGACCCTCTTAAAAGTTTGAAATCTTTATTTTTACTTTTGTAAACCTTGTATAGGCTAAAATAGCCGTGGTGGTCCAGTGGCGAGTAACCTTGCCTGCCGTGCAGGAGGCGATGGTTCGATCCCCGTCCAGGCCGACTCGTACCAAAGAGTTTTTCGGAATTTATGTACGATTTGTAACACCACTGGCTTTTCGGTGAAGGAAAACATCGTGAGGAAACCTGCATGCTTCAATTTCGAGGCATGTATTGTCCCACTGTCCATTATAAGTGGCGAAGGGCTCACCCCCCCCCGTCACACGTGGAACGTGGATGTTCTGAGGTTTCAGAATATTTCTGACCCCCTCGGGGAATTTAGTCGTGAGCATATACATGCATGCATTGTATAGGCTGTGCTGATGATGATGATGGAGATGGTTAGTAGTAACCAACCGCGGGACGGTCTTGTCCCGCGAACTGCAACATTTCCATCCTTGTTATAGACTAAAATGTTGATAAAACTTCGAACATACTGCGCAAATAAAGCAAGTGGAAGCACTATTTGCGTACAATTGATAACAATATTAGCATTAAGTTGTACCTACGTTATACAGCGGGACTTGTTGATCAGTTTGTTTAAGATAGGGTGTCTATCTACCGAACATATGTTCTCGTAATAGACTTCTTCCTACCTGTCTATTGTATATGCTAACATCAATGCTCAGAGCCAATTTCGACCAACGACCTTTGACTACTTATATGTGGACTGGTTACGCGTGTAATTCTACTAACAAACATTTCTGCCACTTTTTGCGGGGGGCGAGGTAACATGAAATCCGCAACTTTGGATTTTATTCCCCATAACTTTAGATTCTAATTTTAAATTTCAAAAATCATGAAAAGTAGTCTCGTGTGAACCCCAAACGTTCTAAGTTCGAAGTTATTATTTCGCAATTATAGGCTTTCTCGTTTAGTGATAAGGTGTAAAATTGAATGTAAATGCACAAGATCAATTGTGCTTATACCGTGGCAGAAGGGAAATGCTACCGCAAGGCTAGTCCTTATAATAATTAGTCAAACCCAACGACTGCTTTTAGAGCTTTGAAAGCAGTCAAAAAGAAGTTTATTCCGAATGTGTAAATACCCGCTGTATACAAACGAAATCTGGTGATATTTTCAATACTAACCAATTAAAGTCCATGATATTTTTCAGAAATAATCTAGAAACGAATCTCTATGTTTGTAGGAAGTCAGATTTTCGTTTAAATATACAGTTTTAGTGCTAGGATTAATTTAAGATTTGTATGGAAATCTTTGAGGGCACTAAAGCAAGAGAAATCATGCTAGACGTGCTGCACGTCTAGTATGATTTCTCTACACGCGCGCGACTCGGCTTTTTCCCATACTACAAGTCGCGGCAAGCGCGACTTTCGCTCTCTGAAAAGCTAGGGAACAGCATGGTTAGCATGCCACCCACGACAAAGCGTTTAAACGAGAAAAACGTCGTGCGCGCTCTTTCTGGCATACGTAAAATAATAAGGATGGAGGCACATCTCGATTTTTATCGTTTTCTCGGCGGTGGCATGCGAGGCCTACAGGTTATTTTCTATGCAGCGAAGGCGCGTCGCGCGCTTGTAGAGAAATCATACTAGACGTGCTGGTCTAACTATATTTACGCACCTCCATAAAAGTCAAGTCGTTTCATGAAAATACCTTATTAACTGCAACATTTAAGATGCATAAAATTTGTATAAAATTACATTAAGCTGAGGCCATAGAATGTGTATTAACATACCGCCATGCCATTAAAGAACTAACTCCGTACCATTAGAGAACTAACGATGTGGAAAATTTCCATGACTGGCCATCTAGGTTAGCTTATCGAGTTGTCTACGTCAATATTAACATTATAATACATAATATACTAAAGGTTAAGATAAAATATACAAGAATACAATAAATAAGGTCAATTCTATGTCTTGGGGCAATCTAAAAGGTAGATAAAAAGCTTGTAGTTAAGTTTGTTTGTTTATCAAGACCTTCTGTATGTTGATGTGGTTTGTATCATTTGATAGCTTTGTTGATAACCACTTGAGTTGTAAATTTAATTTGCATTTATACATGTTTACATAAATTCACGATCGTCTTCCCTTTTCGGCGTAGTCAGAAATACTGATAAAACCAGACATCTTTTATCCAATAATAGCAAGCTTTTAGAGTATACAGGGTAAAATTGATATCATTAGCGTCCTTTAAAACTAAGAGCCTACCCATCAAACTGAACAACTTTTACTATGGGAACAAACCGGTCGGAGCAAAAAAAAATCGACTGTTGCATACATTTGAGTCGAGTAGGCATTGCAGTTTAGTATGGAACAGCAGATTTTGTTGTTACTTCGATCGGTTTTTTCGTTAAAAGTTGTTTGTTTAATGGGTAGCCTCTCAGTTTAAAAGGATGCTAATGATTTCAATTTGTATAAAGGGTCCTTCATAATATGCTGACACTATTTTAATTTCTCAGCATATTAAGAAGTGCTAGTTGGTGCTATAGAGAAATTTGTTCAGTTTGACGGTCCGATCATCCCCTTGAAAAGTATCAGCATATTTAGAAAGGACTCTGTATTTGCTAGATTTCAGGATGGAATCAAGAAGTGTTGATAGATGGGCAAGCCTTGAACACCAAAAAGAATATTTTCTAAAACAAATTAAATTTTATAATTTCAAAAGGAAATCACAAAAACAAACAGCATACGGATCAGAGATATGGTCGCTTTAACACGATCGCTTCACTATCGCCTCAACATCTAATCAGATTATCGTAACTCACAGTCCGAATTCGAACCAAAAACCTGCATTCTTTGATCTTACCGGTTCTCTGTGTTGCTTACTTCCGTATTTAAATGCGCCTGAGGCTCCAGTAATGATTTTTGTATCGATAACGTTATATTATTATTCAAGAACTATTTTCAATTATTGGAAAAGTTCAGCTAATTAAGGGGCGATAGGTTCAGACGAATATTTTCTATGAGAAACGCGATTGTCCATACCTCCGAAAAGTGCGTGCGTGTGCCGTATTTTCGATTAAAAAGATTTAACAAAAGTACTTTGATACTTAGATTTTTTTTTGTGATTTCACTAGTTAAACTAATGTTGAAGATGTGAGTATAAATACCAACAATCGCAAAACTATTTAAAGTTCTTCTGAAACGAGAAAAATGTTTCAAAATACATGAAAACACGTCTTCTTTGTGACGATTTTCTATCGAGTGAAGTAATTCCAATTAACACAAATGGGGCTGGACGGAGTCTCCCTTATGTGACTCCGGGATCGAAGACCAGACGATGCAACACATAATACAACGGTGCCCCCTTCGAGCTTACCCGGGCCGTCCTGAGGACCTGACACACCTGACACCTGAGGCCCTTCGATGGCTTCAGACGCTGGATGTAGACTTATGACCTTATGCCTACAAACCGAATTCGCCATACGCATAAATAAATTCCAATTAAGTAGTCAATTTATGATTACAATAGATAAACTATCCAAGAATACTGAGGTATGACTTTGGTTTCGGTAAACTGTATAAATCTAGTCGAAAAATGAAAATAAAAGATGCCTCCAAGGTATTTCATCCTACTATCGCACCTTAATGATACATTTATCGCATCTACAGGGAGATTTGAACCAAGATAGTTACAGAATGGGTTCCTCAAAATGATATGACGAGGCTATACATTGTGTTAGTATGTTTTGTCCACAAGAGTTTGCGATGTATAGAAAAGGAGAAGTCTTTGACCAGTATGTGTTGCCAGTGATGGAACCGAAACGAATCACTTACGCAAGGCCCTATAAAAAGGCTGAAAGTCACCCAAAGGACAATGGAGAGAGCTATGCACGGAGTTCCTCTCGCGGAGGATATCTGCAGAAAAACCAGAGTAACTGACATAGAACACAGAATTACTAAACCTAAGTGGCAGTGAGGAGAAGATAGGAGGCATTGGTCAACATTGGAACATAAATCATGCTAAGCATAAAACAATATTGTAGTCCTTTTGTGTGATAAAGGAATAATTTGAGACTCACATTTGACCCCTGAGGTACTCCATACTTCTTTTAGATTTGTATCAAGATGGTGTCGACTTTAAAGTCTTGACTGCTTTTCCATCATGATTTTTATTTATTGATTCTCTAACTAGTTGAAGAAACATTATAAAGGGTGAAAAAAATAGTCAATGCGATTCGTTACCCAGTCAAAAGCTTTGTTAAAAACATAAAAAATTAAAATAGAGCATATCTGAATTATTCAGGTCGATGTAACTGTAACGTCGTAATAGTTTTCTTGGCATTTACTCTCGCATAACAATGTTCTAATAATTGAATTAATTTCGACACTCTCTCATTAAAATCTAGCTATTTTCTCAACCGCAGACAAAACAGCTAATGTTTTTAAAAAGAATTTATTTACATTCGATCGAATTAAAGTGTCTTGCCGTCCTCATTTAATTTCTTTCGTAAAGCTCATATATTAAGAGGAGAACACGAATTGGGCTCCTTTGAAAGAGCCGCTTATCTCGGTATCTCATTCCAACTTCCGTATGTTACCTTTAAGGCGCCAAAGTGTGTTCTTTTTTCAAACAGAACGGAAACTGGTAAAGTTTTTTAAATTTTTTAAAACCAGAAAATTAAGGGATCGTTATTTTTATTGCATTTTTGTTGGACATTTATTTGTCGCTTTGGTTTATTTTGGTCTAAATTATTACTCGAAAATTTTGTGTCGCTTCATAACCACTATAGTGTCAATAGATGAAATATTTTTCCTTGGCAAAATTTTCTTTGGCAATGTCGTTGTGACCATACATAATAAATTCCTCAGGATAGTTATATGAGATGAACGTAACATATACAGGGTGTAAGTGACAGCCTAGCAAATACTGAAACGGTGAATTCAGACCACCCTCAGGAAACGTGAAAAAAAATCAGCTATTTCATACATTTGATTCTACTCAGGCACAGTTGTTTTGTATGGAGCAGCTGATGTTTTTTCACGTTTCCTGAGGGTGTTTCCGTAGTGAAAGTGGTTCAGTTTAATGGTCTGAATTCACCGTTTCAGTATTTGCTAGGCTGCTACTTACACCCTGTATATTGTATAAAAAAGTTTTTAAAAAATCCGAAGATACGTCCCAATCCTATTTTAGTCTGAACATTGTGTTTTATTACTTATAGCTTAGCCTTTAGCCTTAGTTGTAATTTTTTTTGACTCTACCACCGCGTGGTTGCAGGTTTTCCGTTGCAGAAAAGATGCAACCACAAAGCAAATGCACAGCAAATGGGTATTTTACCCAAATAAAAATGTCATTTATTAATCCGATTATTGTCCTGTATTCATTATATTAGTATATCTTTTCCAAAAAAATGCTCATAAATCGCCGAAGCTCGAAAACGTATGAACATCTAATCAAATCTATTTTTGTAGAACAACAATTCATTCCATACAATAAGACACTTGTTTCTCCTACAAAAGAACAACAGTCTAATAAATAACAGTAAATAACAATTCGTTTGCTTAGATTATTACCATAGAGCCTCAGAGCTCAACGCGAATCAATAACGGACCCAAAACCAGAATAGAATCAACAAAGATTTAGAAATCGAAAGCAAATTCACTCTCAGAGTCCAAAATCTGAAAACAGAACCAGTTTTAATATATAAACCTCCCTTATCACACACGTAAATTCTGTCAATTACGAACCGAATGCGCTGGGATTTTTGCCTTAAAAAAATTAAAAAAAAGCGCCCGCCTCTGCCACTGGCGCCGGTCAAAAGATAACGCTGGAGTTTTTCGAGCATTTCTTTTGTTTTTTTTCTACTTGGGGACGTTATAGGTCTTTTATGGGGGACAGTCAACGCGACCGAGATTAAAGGTATTTTTTCGTCGATAGACAAAACCCGTTCGGCTTAATCTGAATATTGAGAGATTGACATTTGTGTTTTGAATAAATTATTGTGAACTGACCAAGGTGTAGTGTTTTCTTTTACTCTATAAATTATGATTTAAACTAAAGAATGGAAAGAGAATGATCTAAAATTTTGCTACCTACCGCTAACGGAGGTCAATTGAAAAATTTCCAATATCTAAGACACGAAACAGCTAAAATTGATGAAACAAAACCTGTAAGCATTTTAGTACTAAACTTAGTTTGCAAGGTTTTTTATTGATTGGTACCTACTAACTGAATGAAATAATTTTTTATATTTATACCAAACACACCACCGATACAGAATTAAACAAAAAAAAGATAACGGTACAAATAATGCGGTCTTATCGCTAAAAAGCTATTTCTTTAGTTATTTGAATAAATAAAGATTTAATTCGGCGGGCAAAATCCGCCTTTTGTGAGGTCCGCCGGAATTTCGCTTCATATGTAGTAATCGTTTTTTACCAAATCATAAATATTTATATAAATTCATTTAAAAAAAAAATTACCTGAAATTAATTACTACCTAAACTTTTTTATTTTCAAAATCAATCTGTCAAAATCTATGTAGCTTAATAGGGGAGATACATAAAATATATTTTAGTTTTAACTGCTCAGTAAATAAACCGTTTGAAAATAACGCTAAACTCACATTTTCAGTAATTCTGCTGCTTGAATACTATTTTAAATAACTGGTTAAACTATAAAAAGTATCAAAACGACGACCAAAAACAATGACGTCACTATTAAATTTTTAGTACCTACAATATTTCATACAAAGCACGCGTTTTGACGTTTGATAAAGAGTTGTTAATTTGACTAGTTGGAAACTCGCGGATTAGTCTACATAAAGACAAGCAAATAAATTTCCTTTTTTTTATTTTTTGCTTGAGCACAAAACAACTTTTCATCACAATCATATCGAATCACACAACAACTCAAAATATTTTCGAAATCACAACCAAACCGTCAATCACAATTTGCCGCAAACAACGCCCACTTTGACAGCTGTCAAATTAAATTGACGGCTTCATAACCACCACATTTTTTTCGCCTATTTAGGAAAGCGGGTGACAATGTGTTTTTTTTCTTAAGGAATTTTTTGGTCGCGAAATTTTTAGACGAAGGTGACTAATAGGCAAAATATTTTGTTATCTTGCGAAGGGCTGCGATAAGAATGGCGCCTTGTCACATTCTTTAGAGCTGTTAAATAATCATACGTGTTATTTTAAATTAGCTCTGACGGGTTCAGTCTGTGGAGTCTTTTTGTATGGACAACATAATTTTGACATAGGTATACAACGTGTTAATGAATTAACGCAAAACTAGAAAGTAGTCTGTTTAGAATCGAGAGCGAAATCTAATTATCATGTTTTCAACATAGGTAATTTTTTCCAAAATATTAAATAAATTGTTTGTAAAATTTTAAATTTACTGAACTCGATCTCAACCCACCGCTCGGGCACTCTCATCCTACTTACTACCAAAACAATATTCTTAAAATGTATACATGAGCATGTTATCGCTTTCATTCATTGCTGAAATGATAACAAATCATTTTTGCTTGAAAACTTAAAATGCGAATAACTTTAAATTTTAACTATCAAAATAATGAAATTATTGTTTCAATCTAATTATTTTGTTGTAAATCAGTTGGGGTATATGAGGTTTTGCGCTTATTCATTAAGCCGTTGTATAATTTAAGCAAGATTTTTAACTAGGTATAAGCCTGAAAGATAATGGTTGATAGTTGCAGTAGAGTTTCTAACCACACAGAAAGGGTTGTTAGTCTTGAGTTTATGTACCTATGTTTATAAATGAAATGACGTCAGAAAGGTATCCATGCATGCATATACTCACGACTATATTCCCCGAGGGGGTAGTCAGAGATATTCTGAAACCTCAAAACATCCACGTTTCACCAGTAGTACCGAAACTCTATCCAGTGTGACGGGGAGTGAGTCCGTCGCCACTTATAATGGACAGTGGGTACAATACATGCCTCGAAATTGAAGCATGCAGGTTTCCTCACGATGTTTTCCTTCACCGAAAAGCCAGTGGTGTTACAAATCGTACATAAATTCTGATAAACTTATTGGTACGAGTCGGCCTGGACGGGGATCGAACCATCGCCTCCTGCACGGTAGGCAAAGTTACTCGCCACTAGACCACCACGGCTTTAAGGTATCCATGTGGTATTATTTAGAATAATTTTGAGTTTTTTTTAAAATATTCAATAAAGTAGTCTGTAACTACATCACTGATGTTTAATTGGTTCAAATTAGATTATTATTGGTTCACCAATGAACCAGTTGTGCGCACATATTTTTAATTTTCTAATTTCAATTTAGGGATTTAAATAATTTTTGTCGAGAATGATCAACAATCATTAATCATGATTAAAAACAACCGAGTAGATTAGATGTAAATATACAACGTGTTAATGAATTAACGCAAAACTAGAAAGTAGTTTGTTTAGAATCGAGAGCAGAATCGAATTATCATGGGTAATTTTTTCAAAATAATAAATAATTTGTTTGTAAAATTTTAAATCTACTGAACTCGATCTCAACCCTCTGCACAGGCACACTCACCCTACTTACTACCAAAAAAAGATTCTTAAAATGTATCCATTCATTGCTGAAATGATAGCAAATCATTTTTGCCTTTCAAAACTTAAAATGCGAATAACTTTAAATTTTAACTATCAAAATAATGAAATTATTGTTTCAATTTTATTATTTTGTTGCAAATCAGTTGGGGTGTATGAGGTTTTGTGCTTATTCATTAACACGGTGTATTAGATTTTTTTTTCGAATATTCATTTTAACTGTCACGAATAATGCGCCATCTCGTTTGACATAACCAAATTCGCTTTAGGTTCTGCAGTTTTTGGAGCATTTATTGTGTAGGTATCGAATAAAACTATATTCGTGTTTTCTACATTGCCTTTACTGAACCCAAAAGAAATTCTTACAGTACTAACTTTAATCAGTTGAATAACAACTTGAAACTTTAAATAGTGGGACATAAACGTCAGAATCTAGTGACAAATTATTCAAAAACAATAGTCAAAAGTGATGTCGTTGTCAATTGAAATCTGACTCTTTTATTTGACCATAAGATTTACATCTAATCTCTTTCCGAAAAGTATCGTAACAAGTACAAAATAAAGTAGAATTTTGAATGGTAGAGTCGAAAAAAAATAAGGCGCCACGTTTTGTCGCCATCGAATTGTCGCGCCGGTTGATATCCGGTGCGTGAAAGAAAAAAAAATGAAATTTTTTCTTTTGTTTTTGTTTCGGACCCCGGTCAGTGCCCGTGTTAATATTGTTGGTGTGTAGGTAGGCCCTTAATGATTTATGTTCTTTGAAACGAGCTGACGTTTTGAAGTCTATTCCTTCTGGGGTTTTTTTCGGATGTTCACTGCCATCTGGTAGGGATGTTCCTGAGAATATCATCTGTGGCGCCTGAATTAAAAAAAAAGGTTTTTAGTTAGGTCGAGAGGGGTCGAGAGTAACCCGAATAGCAACCTAATAAAATAATTGTCATTATAGTCAGTTGACACAATAATTATAAATATTTTGGACATTGTCACGTGGACTATCGAGTAAACAGGGTGTAAGGAAAAGTATCATTAACCTTTACACCAAATACATACCTACTACTACAATTTTAAAAATATCATTTACAATATTTAATAATTTATTTAATTTTAGTTCAAATAAGCATATGCTCACAACTATATTCCCCGAGGGGGTAGTCAGAGATATTCTGAAACCTCAGAACCTCCACGTTTCACCAGTAGTACCGAAACTCTGTCCAGTGTGACGGGGGGTCAGCCCGTCGCCACTTATTATGGACAGTGGGTACAATACATGCCTTGAAATTGAAGCATGCAGGTTTCCTCACGATGTTTTCCTTCACCAACAAGCCAGTGGTGTTACAAATCGTACATAAATTCCGAAAAATTCATACCCTCACACACACGATAAGAAGAAGAATATGCCTCAGACCTGGCTGGGGTGTACCTCTATATAAAAATTTCTATTTAACAATCGTGAGAACGTTTCGTTCATCTGTTTGTCACGTCCCGTCCATCTACGTACTGAGTGTGAAGGAATTTGTACTAAAACAAATAGTAAAGTATTATTCTTCGATTCGATTAATGGATCTATATTTACTTACAGCGCTTGGTCTATTTACTAATACGGTCGGAAAGATGATAAACAATTCTGTACCTTATTATCATATAAATAAAGGTGATAAATGTTAACTTTGTACGCTCTTAGTGGAGCTTCGGTATTGGAAATGATCACCGAAGTTAAACAACGTCAGCTCCGGCCAGTCTTTGGATGGGTGACCGTTTTAGTAGCTTCATCTTGAGCGCCTTCGTGCTTCGAAAGGTACGTTAGGAGCAGTAGTAGGTAGGTAGCAAGTTGGTCTAGGATAGTGCCGTTAGATGGCGGAGTATCTATTGGTTAAATTAGGCCAGAGGCTTATTGAGGCGGCTTGAAAATATTCTGATAGCAAGTTGGGTATGGAGTCATACTGTATAGCCCTCTCCCTTTACCTTTATTCGTTAGTCTTTTGAGGCCTTTTTAACCACCGACGCAAAAAGAAGGTTATTCTAAGTTTGACGCCTATGTCAGTCTGTCGTTCTGTCTGTCTATGGCATCGTAGCTCCAAAACGGGTGGACCTAGCTTAACGCACAGCACTGGACAGAGTTTCGGTACTACTGGTGAAACGTGGATGTTCTGAGGTTTTCAGTATATCTCTGACTACACCCTAGGGGAATATAGTCGTGAGCATATGCTTATGCTAGCTTAACGAATAGTTACAACGCCATCTGACAGAACTATCTGAGACCAACTGCTTAACGTGCCTTCCGAAGTACGCAAACGCTAAAATAAAAAAATTAAACCACTTAAACGGTCACCCATCACTATGCTACAAAAGTCGTTTTATATTTTTTTAACCGACTGAAAAGCCCCAAAGGAGGATAAAGTTTCCTCTTCATTACCGTATGTACAGTATTTCCATACTAAAGACTTCAACGTGTACATCAAAACAGTAGGCAGGGATAATAACGTTTTATTGGCGTGTCTACATTTTTTCTGTCCGTCCGTCTGTCCGATTCACATTGTCATAAAACCCTACGGTAGCCGGGATCTGTCAAAACTTGTCTTTTGCTTTTATTTTAGTTTATTTTTTAAATATTATTAAAGATGTGGTCACACCGAGTTATTTAGTTCTTTTATATGTAAGCAAAATTGTATGGACCTACCTACCTACCTGTGTGTTTATTATCATATCACCAACATAATATAATGAATACAGAGTATACTGTATTCCAATTTGGAGTGAACAGAATCATTGTCTCATTTACCTACATTAGCAGAATGGTGAAAACTTTTAGATGGTTTTTAATATTATTATTTCAATTTCGTAATTCTAATTTCATTTCGATTTTCATCGAATGTATTGACGCTATGGTCTACCAGTATGGCAAAAAAAAAAGGAAAAATTATTGGATTTTCCAAGATTTTCACAAAATCTTGGTGGTGTCAAACTGTCATCTGTCTAGTTAAAGTAGACCATATACAAACTGCGACTTTTTGCAAGTATAAAAAAGCGCGTTTGTCAAACGCGTGACTGCATCTCTACACAAGCAATTAACAGGCGTTTGTATCGATTCAAACGCATGATTGTAGTAAAACCAACATAAGCTGGCCGCGCGTAGATCGAATAACTTATAACGTCGCGCGGCCAGCTTATGTTGGTTGTGTATAGCTTGATTTGTCGCCGTGTGTACACGTAGGTTTGAACCGATGCAGATGCGCGTGTGTATTGCGACAAAGGCTGTCGACGAATGACTGACCAAATATTACGAACGTTTTAGGTCGTGGCTGTATCGCGTTTGCATCGATGCTGTATCACGACTGAAACGTAAATGGCCTACTTTGACTAGATGACAGTTTGACACTACCATGTGAATAATCTTTTTTTTTTTTTATACCATGAGTTTCTGGTAGACCATCCCAGTCCAACCAACTAATCCAATCCAACCAACCATCCATCTAATTACCCCAGTGTTGCTTACTCTAAAATTGTATTTCCTTATTTGCCATCAGATTCTGGTACACCTATAACTGATTTCTTAATTTTCCGCGCCCACTGTGCGTCAGGCCTTAACTTAAGCTCCCAACGTTCGCTAATCCGACACACGTCATAATTAAGAGGCTTTGTACTCCAAGCTCCAAGGGCATCTGTTCTGACGATAATATGCCCTTAACATTCATATTAACCTCAGTATATCGCGCCCAATGAAAACTGGCTCCAACTTATCTCTCATCACTATCATCATCAGCTTATTTAACTTACTTTACGACGAAGTTATTTAGTATAATCAAAAGTTGGAAATCAAATTACCCAATAGCGGCAAGGGATTGATGGTAACACATCCTGATTGGTAAATACAAGGTGTTACAAAAGTAAAAATAAATTTTTAAAACTACTGAATCGATTTAGATGAAACTTTTTTTGTTTGATAGCTTATCTAACTTAAAATCTGGTATATAATTTCTGCAGACGAAGTCGGGTTAACACTAGTACAGGGTTACCCATTATGGATGAATTAGTAACTAAATGAATGAGTGAAATTATAAAATGAATTAATGAGTGGAATTTACGTCTTTAACCGGATTTTCTTTTCGAAATGCAAACGCATTGTGGCGCGCTCCATACAAACGAAGTCTGGCTATATTTTCAATACTAATCAGTTCAAAGTCAATGAAATTTTGCAAAATCAATCTAGAAACTTTCTATGCTTGTATGTTGTCCGATTTTCGTTAAAATTTCAATGCTAGCATTAATTTAATATTTGTATGGAAATCTTTGAGGTACTGTGACTTTAAAACTATACATTTTAACGAAAATCTGACTTCATATAAACAAAGAGATTAGTTTCTAGATTGCAACATACAACGAGCCGTGGTGGTGCACTGGCGAGTAACCTTGCCTGCCGTGCATTAGGCGATGGTTCCAACCCCGTCCAGGACGACTCGTACCAATAAGTTTTTCGGAATTTATGTACGATTTGTAACACCACTGGTTTTTCGGTGATGGAGGAAACCTGCATGCTTCAATTTCGAGGCATGTATTTGTACCCACTGTCCATTACAAGTGGCGACGAGCTGACTCCCCGTCACACTGGACAGAGTTTCGGTACTAGAGAAACGTGGATGTTCTGTGGTTTCAGAATATCTCTGATTACCCCCTCGGGGAATATAGTCGTGAGCATATGCTTATATGCTTACTAAACAATTATAGTCAATGAATTTTTGCAAAATCAATCTAAAAACAAACTATGTTGTCCGATTTTCGTTAAAATATACAGTTTCAATGCTAGGATTAATTTAAGATTTGTATGGAAATCTTTAAGGCACTGTAACTTTAAAACTATACATTTTAACATAAATCTGACAACATCCAAGCACAGATATTAGTTTCTAGATTGTTTCTGAAAATTTTCATTTACTTTGGCTAGTATTGAAAATATAACCAGACTTCGTTTGTATGGAGCGCACCAACGGTAATATACCCTTAAATCGCTAACTTCTTTACGAAGTGAAAAAAAGGAAATAAAAATTTAATCCAGAAATTAAAAATTATCCATCAATTAGTGTTTCCCACCGAACTATTTCATCTCGCCTAATCTCCCATCGATTGACACTTTAGCTTCTTCTTTTACCTTTTTCAAATTTCAAGATGGCGCCCGATATGTGGATATAGACGTCAAATCACGCCAGAATATGGTTTTATCTTGATCTCGATTGTTGGGCCAGAAGGTTAGCGATTAATGTTAATCGGAGAGCGGGAGAAACAGAGTTGAAAAACAAGTTTAAAATCATCACTGACATTTATTTTGAAGGACTAAACAATTATTTAAATGTTTCGTATGGTTTTTCAATTCAATGTAAAAGTATCAAAAGTCGAGAAAGTTCGAGTCTTATAAAACACCTGAATAATATTTAGGTAAATTATATGTATGTACAAATGCGGAGGTCGAACGACACTCCACCATACGGGCATATTTTACTAAAATTGGTGTAGGTAAGTAAGTCTACTTGCTGTCAGAGATTTTTCAGTTTAATTTGCTTCTAATGTACAGGTGGCGCGTTCACAGACACACACGAATGCGTTTTTCCTGTAACTGCGTCCGTGCTTGATAGAGATATATAAACTTTTCACTATGCGTGCAGCGAGACAAAGGCATTGTGTGGTACGCGCTTATTTAACCGACCTGCCCGTCTAGTATGATTTCTCCACGCGCGACGCGCATTCGCTGAATAGACAATAACCTGTGCCCGCGCTTTACGGAGAGCGAAAGCTGCGCTTGCCGCGACATGTAGTATGGGAAAAGGCCGAGTCGCGCGCAAGTCGAGAAATCATGCAAAAGGTTCTGTATCCAATACAGACTGTAATCAATTCCGTGCCTTTTAAGGCGGAGAGGCGACATGAAATACCACGAAAAATCCACGT
This sequence comes from Agonopterix alstromeriana, assembly GCA_963924505.1. Taxonomy (NCBI): domain Eukaryota; kingdom Metazoa; phylum Arthropoda; class Insecta; order Lepidoptera; family Depressariidae; genus Agonopterix; species Agonopterix alstromeriana. The sequence continues at coordinate 12,251,279 of OZ004684.1, forward strand.
TCGACTTTTGCGTTGCGATTTTAAAGTTAACCGCTGATATTATGGCCCCATCTGTCACGGTAGCACAGCGCTGCCTCGTTCAGTATTGATGAACAGATTACAATTAAAATGACTTGTAATTTTATATTCACACGCCTTGAATCATGCTTGTGTCGCTGACTTGCGTACGGAATGTAGGGTTTTGGTAAAATGCATAATTGTACCTTACTGACCGACTGCATCGTTTGAAGTTTTATAGCGTGAAGAAATAAAACTAAATGGGTATGTCTAAGATTGTATGGGAATTTTTTTGTTGATCGGCCAGTAATAAAACTTACATAGGTTTTTAGAGGACCTTTCAAAATACATTAAAATCATCACATTCATTTCTAGACTGCATCGGAGCTGTGTTATTAAGGTACACTTCGCCAACGAGCATTTAGGTATTTGATGGGATGTTACGGGCAGAATATGCTGGATAAACTGAATTTTTGTGAACATATTTTGTACCATATTCCTGAAAATAAACTATTCTATTCTATTATATGGGTAGACTTTTAGTTTAAAGAATGCTAATGGATATCAATTTCACCTTGTATTTGGGGTGAACTTGGCTACCCATTGCAGTTTAGTATGGAACAGCAGATTTCTTTTTATTATAGGGTTACTCCCATAGTATAAGTTGTTCAGTTTGATCACCGCAACCACCCTTGAAAATTTTTAGTGTGTTTAAAAATCACCTGTATAATATTTTATTATACCATGTGTAGTTACGACAAAGGGAAAAATCGTGAGGAAACCTGCATGCTTCAATTTCGAGGCATGTATTGTACCCATTACAAGTGGCGACGGGCTCACTCCCCGTCACACTGGACAGTTTCGGTACTACTAGTGAAACGTGGAGGTTCTGAGGTTTCAGAATATCACTGACTACCCCCTCAGGGAATATAGTGGTAAGCATATGCTATGCTATGTTAGTTATAACCTTGTATGACTTAAGGTGATGTTTGGATGTAAATTAACGAAGATTTCATCACTCCAAAAATTGAACTTTCCGATGAACAAATCAATTCATCTTAAAGTAAAAACCACAAAGTCCTCAACTTTTTCCACAAAAATACATGTGTTTTTTTCTTAAAGCCAGTTTTTTACCAACATGGGTAGACAAATAGCGGGCAAAGCAATGTTTTAATACGACCCGCGGTGTCTTTTGGCGGGCTTTTTGAGGGAGCTTCGTTTAAAAATAGTAAGTATTTGTATTGCCTTCGATGGAGTTAAGTGGCATAAGGGGATGCCGCTGAAATTTTGTTCTAAAGGGGACAACATAGGATCGTGATTATGACAACATAGGACAGATCGTTTTAGAGATGTGACACGTCCACTTTTAGTGATACAACTGCTAATACTAGTATAGTACTCAAAGTCAAAGTCAAAATAATTTATTCAATATAGGAGCTTGAAGCACACTTATTAAACGTCAATTCTTTTTTAAGCTACCACCGCGTCGGAACGTGTTGTCGCTGTAGAGAAGATGCGGCCAGAAACTCTACAACATAACACGACTTAATTACGATTACAATATAAATTCTTAAGCTAGGGATAACCCTATATACATAAGTATACAGTAATACATGGTATATTTAATTAAATAAATGATACTATACAGTAAACTATAAGTTAGTGACACTCAGACCCAAGCATTTTGAGCTACCAATATAGGGTCGAACTTAATATTCTGACACTTTTTATGTGGATGATCAGACCATCAAACTGAACAACTTTCTCTATGGGACCAATATCGAAATCGCGAAAAAAAAACCAGCCGTCCCATATATTTGGCTCAAGTGGGTTTGCAGTTTTGTATGGAAGGGCTGATTTTTTTTCGCGATTTCATTGTTGGTGCCATAGAGACAGTTGTTCATTTTGACGGTTTGATCATCCCCTTAAAAAAGTGTCAGCATATGAAGATGGACCCTGTACCGTCCAACATAGGATCGTGATTATCACAGATCGCTTTAGAGATGTGACACGTTCACTTTCACTGATATAACTGCTAATACTAGTATAGTACCTAAGTAGTAGTATAGTACCTAGTAATAGCTACCAATATAATAATAGGTAATGACTAGTAGCCGTGTTTGATAGGCTTATTTGAACTCTGTCACAATTCGCTATGTGCGAAGTGGTGATGGGAACTGACAAATCGATCGCAGCGCCCGGGGTGGGAGAAATGTGTACTTTTGTAGGACAAGCTGTGTTAATCTTCTTGAATCTATGCAAATCCACACACTAACTCTCAAAAACTGTAAAGACTACAAACTTAAAACTTGCCATAGAAGTTTCTATTGGCATCTAGGTGCTCACTTAAAAGGTTTTTTTTTAAATTGTATCTCGAAAGGTATGAAAACCGGGATAAAAGTTTGTACGGAAATTGGCACTGCAAATATCGTGGATTCTAGCAAATAGGTATTTTAAACATTTTTATTTCGATAATGTTGCTAATTTCTTTAGTTTTTACATTATGTTAATATTAAAATAAAACTTTTAACTAACATGTTACTTGAAATAATTCACGGTGGTCCGACACCGCTAGGGGCGCTAGTGTCGTGCACATAGCCAATAGAGCGAAAAAGGGATAACTGAGGAGTGAATAAGAGATTACCGAAAATCTATCACTGCCTCCGTGGTCTAATGGTTAAGAGCATTGGTCTCTTGAGATGAAGGTCGTGGGTTCGATTCCCACGGGGGACACCTAGTGATATGTCACTTTGTGCGTTTTTCCCCAGTTGGTTAAGACATTGCAGGCCGAATCACCTGATTGTCTGAAAAGAAAGATGATTCCGTGCTTCGGATGGCACGTTAAGCCGTTGGTCCCGGCTACCATCTCTCGTGGTAGTAGTCGTTACATTAAAAAAACCACGTCAGAGGCCGTAAGGCGGTCAAAGTCAAAGTCAATATAATTTATTCAATATAGGAGCTTACAGCACACTTATCAAACGTCAAATCTTTTTTAAAGCTACCACCGCGTCGGAACGTGTTGTCGCTGTAGAGAAGATGCGGCCAGAAACTCTACAACATAACACGACTTAATAACTATTACAATATAAATTCTTAAGCTAAAGTTATGCATACAATAATACATAGTCTGGACACACAGACATGGTCTGAAAAAACTCTGACAGATCACAGCATTAGATTTTCCAAATATACCTATTTCTAACGAGACTATAAAAAAACAGTAGCATCACTCGTAGTACTTATTACAATCGGATACCAATTTGTTTACCACAACCATCCGGGTTTACCCCGGTAATACTGACGTCATAATCACGCCGTGCGTGCTATGAACGCATCATCTAATCGTGTGTGTGATCAACACAACGTATCTCTTGTGTGTGTGAGAGAAGCTGGTTTTAAAAACGTGTGTGTTAGAATTTATTGTGTCAATAATGTATTGACCGCCGCCGGTGTAGGGTTGCTTCCGTTGAGATTTCAAGGATTACAGAAACGATTTTTTTCTTTCTGTTTGTCATCTTCGCATCTACTTATAACAACTTGAAGTGGAATAGACTATGATAATGATGTGAGAAAGGCTGATTATTATTCTGACGAAATTATACATAAGTACAACTTGATTAATATAGGTAAATTCAAAATTATAAATTCGCTTATATATTACTTTTAACCTATATTTATATTGTGAATTTGTCACCGCTTCGTTAGATTTTATGGATGTTTTATGATGTAACTACAACACAAATCTCTTACAAAATATAAAATTGCGTGAAATCATTTTTAAACCAAGATTTGATACCTATGTCTACTACTGTATTTTATTCAGATTAGTTTTATATTTATTTTACAAAGAGACATTTAAGATAATTTCGAAACAAACAAAATTGTGGGAGACTAAACAGCAATAGATGACATTTGTGTGAAAAAAAAAAGAAAAAAAACATTAATAGTTTTCCAAATCCGAGCTACTGGAGAATTCTAAAAACAGAACAACAGCTACAACTATTATTATCAACTTATCATCATTATAAATCCACTTATAAAATAAGAATTAAATAAAAATAAACAAAATCAACGTTATAAATAAAATAAATTCAATGTTAAAATCAATCTACTTTAATTCGTAGACAACCCTAAGCCCAATAATCGAATCGGTCGGCGCGGGCGCGCGGCAAAGCGTCTCAAAGAGACCGCTACACGTTCCTCCTTATCTACACCATTACGGGGGTAGGCAGTATGTGCGAGCTAGCCGGGCTTTAGACCCGTAAGCATCTGTATCTTATTCCAATAGAAGAAAATTTGAGATTTAAATGAATACTAGAAATTCTTCATAGATAGAGTCTAAAGAGGAATTTACAAATTAATGAAGGTCCTGAAAATATACAGGGTGGAACGTAATGAGGGACTTTCCTTTCAAGGGTGTATTCAGACAATGAAACTGAACAACTTTCCCTAAGGAACATGGGTCAAAACTGCAAAAAATTTTGTACCTCCGAAAATAGATCGGCTGATCCGGACTCGCATTTTTGAATGGGAGGTCCAAAATTTGATTTGGTTTTTCGACCCATGTTCCTTAGGGAAAGTTGTTTAGTTTCATTATCTGAATACACCCTTAAGGTGGTCTTCCGATTCCAGCGGCCGATGCGACAATACTAGTTACTATGAAAACGTATGGCACCGCTTCCGATGCCAGCGACTAACGCGTGCGTCAGACGCGCGCGGCCGATGCGATAGACATATGGCATATGACAGAACCACGCGACAGACGCGCGCGTCAGTCGCATCGGCCGCTGGCATCGAAAGTCCACCTTTAAAAGGAAAGACCCTCTTTACGTTCCAGCCAGTATACAAGGTGTTACACAAATACGAATAAACATTTAAAGGGGTGGTTTAGACCATCAAACTGAACAACTTTCACTACGGGACCAATATCAAAATCGCGAAAAAAAAATCGGATTTTCCATACTAAACTACAAATCTACTCGAGCTAATCATAATGGGACAACTATTTTTTTTTCGTGATTTAGATGTTGGTCCCATAGTGAAAGTTGTTCAGTTTGATGGCCTGAGTTCACTGTTTCGGTCTGTGGAGGGCTATTCCTTACACCCTGTATCTTACGGTGAGGTTTTTTCATTGATTTTGTCCATTCATAAAATTGTTGTAACTGAAAAAATAACACTTAGTTTGCAAATTATGATAAGTCATCTAGCTTTTTCATAACTTGCAATTTTTTTTTGCGTTGTAGTAAATATTTTTTTTTGCGAGAAAATAGATTTCTCAAGGATGAAACATTGAAGTTTCATTTCAGATTAATTTGGAAGACGCCGAGCAAAGCTCGATCCGCCCAGGAACTTTGAATTAAAATACATCTAATTTGATGATCTCAATGGACCTTACCTATTTCCCCGCCTCGAGGCGCCACTTTCCTGGTATGGATCTCAACAATACCTGACAATGTTAAACGTTACATGCCTTAGATAAAGTGTTAACAGTCGACAAACAGACTGGCTTTGGAACTAGCACGCTCGTTTGACAAAGATCCGTTGATCTAAACACTGTTGGACGTTATTGTAAGGATCTGGGTAGACGAGGTCATTATTTTATTTAAGGTACAATTATGATAAAATTTTCTTTTCTTTTACAGTATAAATTTTATGAGTATTTTTTTACCGTTTTATACAAAAATTAATAAATATTGAAACTTTGACGTGCTCTGCGGTAAAATGCGATAAAAAATCTGTTATCTCATACATTTGGGTCGAGTAAATTCTCAGTGGAACAGTTGATTTTTTTGTCGCGATTTCGACGTCAAAATAATCAGCTGTTCCATACTAAACTGCAATTTGGGTCTGAGGTCACTAGCTTATAGTTTGTTTGCTTTACTGTATGGTATCATTATTTTATTAAATAGACTATGTATTATTGTATACATAACTTTAGCTTAAGAATTTATATGTTAATAGTTATTAAGTCGTGTTATGTTGTAGAGTTTCTGGCCGCATCTTCTCTACAGCGACAACACGTTCCGACGCGGTGGTAGCTTTAAAAATGATTTGACGTTTGATAAGTGTGCTGCAAGCTCCTATATTGAAAAAATTATATTAACTTTGACTTTGTTAATATAGTAAAAGTTGTTCACATTGACAGTAAAAAGTGCTGTTGGTTTACATCATTCAAATGACGTTTGGTAGTGGTGGTGTTGCCAATGGAGAATTTTTCAATACCAATAAATACGCAATAGCACCGAAAACATTCGTTTGCTGTACATAATCGTAAATTGACTTCACAAAGATAATCAATTTGAAGTGTCAAAACATATCTGATATTAAAACCATAATAATCTTATTAATAAATCAACAAATTGCTCCCTAAAATCGAGAAAAACACGTAACACTTTCGATCTGACAGCTAAATTGGCACGATTATAACGCCAACCTTCCAGTGCATTGCCAGCCTTGCGGTGGCATTTCCCCTCTGCCACGGTATAAGCACAATTGATCTTGTGCATTTACATTCAATTTTACACCTTATCACTAAACGAGACAGCCTATAATTGCGAAATAATAACTTCGAACTTAGAACGTTTGGGGTTCACACGAGACTACTTTTCATGATTTTTGACATTCAAAATTCTAATCTAAAGTTATGGGGAATAAAATCCAAAGTTGCGGATTTCATGTTACCTCGCCCCCCGCAAAAAGTGGCAGAAATGTTTGTTAGTAGAATTACACGCGTAACTAGTTCACATATAAATAGTCAAAGTTCCAGTGTCTTTGAATGTTTTTTTTAATGAAAACGCCTCATAGTGTTAGTCGCCGTGTCTGTACAAACCGTAATCTATTTTCGTCTTAACCCTATATTTGTACCTTTCATATTTGTCCATACTATTAACCCTCCGAGGGTACGTCTTTACTTTATGCCGCGGTAGTACTCGCTAATTTTAACCTCCGTCCTTTATAAACAAAGTTTTAAACCAACATTTAAAACATTACAGGTTAAAATCGCTTGAATAACCAGCAGCTCAAATCATACGTTACTTGAGAGTTTTAAGATAAAGTTTCAAAGGATTATAAGCTTTATTTACATAAAGAAGGCAAGTGAATATATTTGTTTAGTTATTAGAGTTCATATTTCAATGTTTTTTAAAGAATTGAGTTGGTAATTTTACAATGCAGCGTTTATTTTTTAATTGTTTTTTTTTAAGTGTCAACCGTGACCACAGTGTAAATAGGTGAAGGTACTTAATTTTTATTGCACTTACCTGAAACGGGTACTTTGGATTATAATAGAGACATTAAATATTTTAATATTAATTTTTAATGTTTTCATTTTAAAGGTAGCGAAGTACCTACCTTCACAATTTTTGTTTCGAAGGAGTTACAGTCACTTTTTTAGTCAGTTTCACTAGTAGTACCGAAACTCTATCCAGTGTGACGGGGAGTGATCCCATCGCCACATGTAATGGACAGTGGGTACAATACATGCCTTGAAATTGAAGCATGCAGGTTTCCTCACGATGTCTTCCTTAACCGGAAAGCCAGTGGTGTTACAAATCGTACATAAATTCCGAAAAACTCGTTAGTACGAGTCGGCCTGGACGGGGATCGAATCGAACCATCGCCTCCTGCACGGCAGGCAAGGTTACTCGCTCCTGGACCACCAAGTTTTTTTTCGTTGCTATTTGAAATGGTTTATAACACTGGTGAAAGAAAAGATCGTTGTCGTATCGTACCAAGAACTCTAGAGACGGCGAATACTTCACCGACCAAAGCGTAGCTCTTAAAATAAGATACGATTATTATGTGCCTATCTCTACATTTTTTTTATTTGTCCTCTAATTACAAAAGAAATAAATCAATTTTTATGATTCATTAATTTTATCATTGAATTTCATTAGCATGTGAGTTGTAAACCAAAGCTACTGTCCAATCGGCTTTGTCAAAGAGTTTTTGTTAGTTATTTTTAGTTTTTTTGTTGGATTGGTAATTAAAAAGTATGTTGGCGACCATTTTATTACTGTCTAATTTAGTTAAGTTGACTTGTTTCATTAAATGAGTTAATGACTAACAAAAACACGTTAGTTTATCTAAACACAACCGTGAACCAATTAAAAATATGCCAGCAGATATCCTTGATACTATTTATATATTATTTAAACAATTTAGACAATAACTTATATTACAAAATAAATGTCAGAAATTATAGAAAAAAATACAATATGCGTATCCACAACAGGCTTCGTCAAAGGTAATACAATACTCACATCCGCAACAGGCTTTGTATATCCTTGATACTATTTAAAAAAATATCATTTACAATATTTAATTATTTATTTAATTTTAGTTCATATAAGCATATGCTCTCGACTATATTCCCCAAGGGGGTAGTAAGAAATATTCTGAAACCTCCGTAACGAAACTCTGTGACGGGGGTGAGCCCGTCGCAACTTATAATGGGCAGTGGGTACAATACATGCCTCGAAATTGAAGCATGCTGGTTTTCTCACGATGTTTTCCTTCACTGAAAAGCCAGTGGTGCTACAAACCGTACATAAATTCCGAAAAATTCATTGGTACGTGTCGGCCTGGACGGGCATCGAACCATCGCCTCCTGCACGGCAGGCAAGGTTACTCGCCACTGGACCACCACGGATATGCATCCTAAAATGTATATACTATAGGTAATATAAAAAGTGTAGGTAAAATGGAATTGTGCACGAAGGACTTCATGCAATAATTATCATTATTGTGAAACAATTATTTCAATTATTTTTTATATTTCCGTAGATTCGAAAACACAATGCATACATAGGCACCATTTAATATTTACAATTCAAAATTTACCTTCAAAAATGTACTACTTTCTTAATTAAGTATACAACGTGTTAATGAATTAACGCAAAACTAGAAAGTAGTTTGTTTAGAATCGAGATCAGAATTGAATTATCATGGTTTCAACATAGGCAATTTTTTTCAAAATATTAAATAATATGTTTCGAATATTTCAAATTTACTGAACTCGATCTCCACCCACCGCACAGGCACACTCACCATACTTACTACCAAAACAAGATTCTTAAAATGTATCCATGAGCACGTTAGCGCTTTCATTCATTGCTGAAATGATAACAAATCATTTTTGCCTGAGAACTTAAAATGCGAATAACTTTAAATTTTAATTATCAAAATAATTAAATTATTGTATCAATCTCATTATTTTGTTATAAATCAGTTGGGGTGTATGAGGTTTTGCGCTTATTCATTAACACGTTGTATAGGTATCTACCAGATACTTATTTAAACTCCAAAAACAGAATTAAGATTATTGAGATTAAACTTTTTAAACAATCAAAACCAAAGTTTGCTTTTAAAAAGAAACGTTTAACTATCAAAAGTACAATAAAGAAAAGGAAGTAAGTAAGTACTCACAATAAGTTTTATGGCATAATGTGCAACTGTTAATTTTACGATTTTAACGGGTTATTTTTTTTTGCTACAGAGCCTCTGCAATTAATCATTAAACCGCAATGCGTTAAAAAAATAATTAAAAACACATTTGCGTTCCAAGGAGATTGCACACTGGAGTTTTTTTTTAATAACGTGCTCATTCGCATCTTCACGTAAAACCTTTTTAGGGTTCCCATGTTCCCATGCCAGGGCGATATATAGATTGTATAGTAAAAACATTTTGGGTCTAGTGTCATTATGTAGGGAGGAAACAGGAGAATACGTTTGTATGGACTAAACAGCAACTGTCTTTCCTCTTTTTGGCGACCCCCTCCCCTCTAAATCTCACGTCAGATTTTTCAATATACATATTGTTTGTGTAAATACGTTAATCTGTGCTTGATTGCGTTGGATTTATTTAAACATTAACTCGAAATTTTACATTGGTTCTTGTGGAAGACCAAAGATTACGTGATATTTGCGGAGACCCACTGATATTGGGTGACATTTGGATCGACCCCCTAATACGCCTCATGTAATTAATGGCGCCCCCTCAAGGGGAATATAGTCGAGAGCTATGGCTATGCGTTATACCATTAAATTAAACATTTTTGTTTATTCTTATTAAAATACATGCACAATTCTTGTTCGTACACAGTTCGGTCACGCGCAAGCGCACAACGCAGGCTCAATGCACAAGCGCGATAAATCATAAGATTTACAGATAACGTAGTAATTACTTCTTTTTGTTTTATTTTGAGGTTATACACCTTTTGCGTTGAGGTGTTATTTTATTTTGCAAAGACGGTGGTTTTCATTGCATGTAAAATTTTTGTATGGGGGTAAGCAGAGACTATAGCCCACCTCGCGCTTTGATTTCTGTTCTGTAGAATTGCTTTTTTAGGGTTTCGTACCCAAAGGGTGAAAACGGAACTATGATCAAAATGCTTGGATCTGATGTCACTAGCTTGCAGTCTATTTACTTTACTGTATAGTATCAATTATTTTATTAAATAGACTATGTATTATTGTATACATAACTTTAGCTTAAGAATTTATATTGTAATAGTTAGTAAGTCGTGTTATGGTGTAGAGTCATATCTTCTCTACAGCGACAACACGTTCCGACGCGGTGGTAGCTTTAAAAAAGATTTGACGTTTGATGAGTGTGCTGCAAGCTCCTATATTGGATAAATTATATTGACTTTGACTTTGACTTTGACTTTGAACCCTATTCATAAGCCTACCGCTGTCCGTCCGTCCGTCCGTCCTACCTATTTAGGGCTGTAACTTTTGAACCGCAATAGCAAGATAGTTGAAATTTTCACAGCAATGTGTGTTATTATGACGGATTTGCTAACGAATAATGTTAAATGGGTCCTCATACAAGAAACTAGTTTTTATTAACGTTTTTTCATCCAAAAAAACACTGCCTATACTCCATTCAAAATAGCAACGAAATTTTAAGACTATTTTGCATTACAGAAACAGAGATTTGAAACACTTCCTCTCACTTATTCTTAGAACAGCTTAAGTAACGTCCAAGATATGTCGGATAGTATATGTATCCAATAAATTAATTACATTTGGTAATTAGAATTGGCCAGAAAGCGAAATAGGAATCGGAAAATCTCGTCATCCTTATTTGGAATGAAGTATAGGTAAGTAGGTACCTAAATAATACACACGATTAAGTTTGTAAGAGCGATGTCGTTCAACTGTCTATGTTGACTTTATCAATTACTGTTTAGTGAATAACGTCATATGATTGATAAACTTTACGGAATACATTTACGCTGTTGCTTTATGAGACCTTTTGCAGTGGCGCCCTCATCATAAAATTTCTAACAGTCCTTATGAGATTGATTTCGAATTTTTCTAATCTTAACTATTATAAAACTGTAATAGAAGTGTGTAGGTACTCCGTACATTGAAGATATTTACAAAAATAAGATGACGATATGGTTTTTTGGTGTCCCTGATTCCAAATCAACCTTTTTAAATTGTTGTCTGTCGTTGTGTTTGTGTGTTTTTTTGTGCGAGTATCACGCGAAAACTACTGAACCGATTTTGATGAAATTGTTTTGTTTGATAGCTTATTATCTGACTTAAAATCTGGTATATAATTTGTGCGGGTTAACTCTATACTTCATTCCAAATAAGGACAACGAGATTTTTCGATTCCTGGCGACGGGCTCACCCCCCGTCACACTGGACGGTACTACTGGTGAAACGTGGATGTTCTGAGGTTTCAGAATATCTCTTACTACCCCCTCGGGGAATATAGTCGTGAGCATATGCATGCATGTATCAGTACCTATTATGTTACCATCTTGAAATGTACCTAAAATTTATGGCATTAAATAAAATAAATGAACTATCTCTGTTTGCCAAAATAAAATCAGTCATTGGGCTAAAAATTTAGTCAAATTCGATGCAATAAGAGAAACAGAGACAAACCCGTGTGAAAGAGATGTCTAGTCACTCTCAGCGTAGCTTCAAACAGATAGGGCGCGGCTTGAAGTAGGCACGCCTACTCACAATATATCGATTTGGACGAGACGATTGTAATTTATTCATAAATCTTGTTATCATTCGTGTTTTTGGAGACTTATTCTGTTATAAATGATTCTCAGAATCCGCCAAAAAGATCCTCAATTCTTCGTAGTTATTATGTATATTTGGGTATTTTTACAGTGAGCTTTATTTTTAACTATTGCCGGAAAAGATATGTTCTTGTAAAAATATACTCATATGAAGTACTAGCTGTTGCCCGCGATTCCGTCTGCGTAGACCTTAAAAAAGTATCATATCTGTTAATCCAGATTATATTCTATCTGTGTGCCAAATTTCATTAAAATCCATTTAGTAGTTTTTACGTGAAAGAGTAACAAACATCCATCCATACTTACAAACTTTCGCGTTTATAATATTAGTAGTAAATTACAAAAAAGGGTTACTTTTATTATTAAAAAGGAAAAAAACGAATACAGTCTTTCTTTTTTCATTTTAGGAATTTTTATTGTCTATAATAGGTTTGTCTTAATCTTTAATTGTTTAAGAATGGCGATTAAGTAATTTCTTAATCAATAACTATCTTAATAACTCTTAATTTTTAGCACAAATTAAGATAGTGAAATGGAGGTGATAAAGTTTTTATTAACAACAAGAACTCGAGATCTAGAGATATTTCGGATTCCAAATTTAAAATTTTGCATTTTGTCTCGTTTAAAAACTTGATGGTAAATTTTTTTTGCTCTTTTAAGGCTCTACCATTATACACACTTCAAACACGGATTTAATTTGTTTGTCTACTTAGAAAGCTTTGAAAAACACAATTTTTTCTAATGAATAACGATTTTTTTAAAATTTCAATGGCTAAAATTTTGCTCAAACGTCATTTAAATTGTTAAATACAGGGCCTTTCTTAATATGCTGACACTTTTTTAAGGGAATGATCAGACCGTCAAACTGAACAACTTTCTCTATGGCACCAGCATCGAAATCGCAAAAAAAAAATCTGCTGTTCCATACAAATCTGCAAATCTACTAGAGCCAAATGATTTCGATGTTGGTGCCATAGAGAAAGTTGTTCAGTTTGATGGTCTGATCTAATCCTTAAAAAAGTCTAAGCATATTAAGAAGGACCCTATATAATTAAAAGAAGTGCATTGGTATTATTATTATTAAGTTAAAAGCCTTCCTAAGTTAAAGTATCTTTTTTTTAAATATATATTTTAAGATTGTGTTTTTGTCACTAAATGGTGCTGGTTCCAGTTTAAAACTCCCATACATAATTACTTCCCACACCTCCCAACAAAACTCCGTAAAATGGCAGGGCCACAAAAACCCTTCTAACTTTTGAATTTCTGTCCACAGAAAAGCTCCGGCTATCGCTCTGCGTGGGCTGCGGTGGTCAGATCCACGACCAGTACATCCTCAGGGTAGCCCCGGACCTGGAGTGGCATGCCGCCTGCCTCAAGTGCCAGGAGTGCCGGCAGTTCCTCGACGAGTCCTGCACCTGCTTCGTTAGAGACGGGAAGACTTATTGCAAAAGAGATTATACTAGGTAAGGCTTGGTACATCAGCTTATGAAGTAAGGTCTTTCCATACATTTATATTTTTAGGGTTCCGTACTCAAAGGGTGAAAATGGGACCCTATTACTAAGCCTACGATGTTGTCCGTCCGTCCTACCTATTTAGGAATGTAACTTTTTGACAGTTGAAATTTGCGCTATGAAATATGCATTATTACGGCGGAGTTGTTAACAAAAAATTTCAATAAATGGCACAAAGTTAAAAATTAAGGGGGGTTCTCAACAAGAAACTAGTAATTATCAACGTTTTTTCTTATCGCTCTATCATAAAAACGGTAATACATAAAAGCGTCAAACTTGGTGTGATTATAGAGCAAACTTTACAGCATAACAACAAATAATAAAAACCGGCCAAGTACGAGTCGGTTTCGCGCTAAAGATCCCGAAGTTTTTTTTTGTATGTTAATATGTTGTGTTGCGTGGTGGTGAGGTACGGGATCCTCGGTGCGCGAGTAGCCCGCCTCGCACTTGACCAGTTGAAATTCATAGCGGATTCCACTACAGATCTACAGACAGTGTTTGATCACTCGCTTGCACACATCTCTATGCTAAACAATGAAAGTCTATTTCATTGTTGTAGTGTTGTAAGTGGTCACCGCTGTTGAGTATCAACGTTACGGTTGGGTTACAGTGATGGGAGTGGGTGAAACTTCTTCTTTCTTCTTAGCCGTTATTAACCGTAATGGTGTAGGTCCTTCTTCCATCCTTCAGTCTATGCCATTCCTTGTGCCTTCTCTGTCCATTTGACTCCAACTGTTCTTTTGATACCAACGCATTTGCAGTTCCTCTTGGGCCTTTTTCTCCCCACGGTCTCCACTCTAACAGTGCTTTGCCCCACGAACCTTGTTTTCTGGCGATATGACCAGCCCATTGCCAATTGAGACTGGTATGGACTCTTAATCATGAGGTCCGGGTTCGAATCCGCACGGACAACATGCCACGTACGAATGAGTTTTTCTAACTTATGTACGTATTACCGACTGCTCTCAAACGGTGAAGGAAAACATCGTGAGGAAACCTGCATATGCTGAAGAAGAAATTCGGATGCGTATGTGAAGTTTATCAATCCGCATCCGCTCGCGTGGTGGACTAACGCTCATTCACCCTCCTAGAGGGCAGGAATGTGCCCTGCAGTGGGACGTTCGTATAGACTGTTGATGATGATGATGATGATGATTGCCAATTGAGCTTTGCGATACGCTTGATGACGTCACTAAATTTGCTCTGTTTTCTGTGGACCTATGCCTGTTTAAAATGCTTTGCGTATCTAGAGTAAATGTCCTGGCGGCATAGCATGTGGAGAAAACGGCATAAATCGAGACATGCCTCTGTGTTTGTAACTTTTCGTATGCGAAAGCGAGCCCGCATGACCATATTCTCGTTTTGTCGCTTTGCTAGCCCTACAGCACCGACTGCATGGCAGCGCGATATAAGTAGTGCTGTCGCGGCTTAGCTCTTTCTTTTGCGTGCAAATGAACGACATAAAAGGCGCGATAGAGCCTTATCGCGCGCATCATGCAGACCTTACTGGTTGGCACAGGATTCTGATTAAATCAGCTGTTTTGAAGTCTTTCTTATCTCTAACTAGCGACCCGCCCCAGCTTCGCCCGGGAGGGATCTATATTATAAGTAGGTAAATATACGGTATACAGTTAACACATAAATTGTATACCGTATCAAACAATCAAGTTTCTGGCCGCATCTTCTCTACAGCGACAACACGTTCCGACGCGGTGGTAGCTTTAAAAGATTTTACGTTTGATAAGTGTGCTGCAAGCTCCTATATTGAATAAATTATATTGACTTTGACTTTGACTTCAAAAAAATCCGTCCCGTGATTTATAAGAAAGTAAGCGGAGCAACAAAAGTTATTTGTTTAATACAATGTACTTATGTGTAGAGAGGCATGGCTTTACCCAGGGCAGTCAGCGGGGCACATTGCTCGCAGAACCGATGGCCGATGGGGCCGAAAAGTTCTCGAATGGCGACCGCGTACCGGAAAGCGCAGCGTGGGTAGGCCCACCACACGGTGGACTGACGACCTGGTGAAGGCGGTGGGAAACCGTTGGATGAGGGCAGCGCAGGACCGGTCGTTATGAAGATCCTTGGGGATGGCCTATTTCCAGCAGTGGACGTCCATCGGCTGAGATGATGAATGTAGAGAGGCTGAAAATACAGCAATAGGATCGCTTAATATGCCTAGCGTAAGGATTTGTAACATTTTCGCCTAAAGAGGACAAAATATGCAATTTTATAATGGTAAGAGAATTAGATTTATAAAATGTAGAGAACATCTGAATGAAATCCTTTGAATCAAATCAGATATGTTAATTTCGGACACGGTTTACATTCCCATGTTAGAACGGTACAAACACAAAACTGGACTCCTAAAAACGAGAAATATTCATAATCAAATGTCAATCATGCATCTTGCGTCGGCGCCACTTTTTAAACACAGACACCAAAGATGAATTCACTAAAATAACTCGCTTATGTTTACCTTTTCACCCTTCCATTCTCTCGCGGCTAAAATATAGAATTACACATTTACAAACATCACTTTGTCTATGGTAGCTCGCACAACATAACCTCAAAACTTTTGTGAATAGAGAAATAAAGCGCAAAATCGTCTGGCATTATTCTAAAATTGGATTTAACAACGACAAAATTATGTTAGTCGCCGTATTCTGATGTGCCGAAGAGAAAACAAACTGGGTTTGACTGAGCATTATGTATTTTGGCGCCAAAACAAACGTCAGTTTGACAGCGCGGCGGGCGGCGGGAACTCGATATGTCTATGGTATGTTTGTTCCCGTTTACACCGGGCCCGGATAAGCGGGTTTAAAGTTACCTTCTTGTTTTTTCTCGCCATGTTCATTTTGGCAAATATTTTGACAGAGAAATTTATTTACCGAAAAAGTTTGTTGCTTCTCTTAAGTTTGAAATCCTTCGTCATATCAGTTTTTATTTTAAGGAAATGTATGCTTTCAGCGCTAGTAGAATTCTATCTTAAATTAAATAGGTAAATTAGTCTAAAAGTAAGTGGGTAATACTTACATATTAAGTAATTTTTATGAAAATATCGTGTTTTGTTCCTATGTTTAAAAAAAATTTCATTAATGGCCATTACCATTAGTTAAAATATCCATAATTTTTATTAAATAATTAAGAAAAAAAAATATTGATTAAGATTACCAATCATAATCTTAAAACACATATTTAAGAAACACTAAGTTCAGTGTAAGTTAAGATACAGTTAGTGTATCTTAACTTACACTAAATTTCTCTTTTCATTAATAAAATTGCCGAATGAAAACATCATAATTGAACCCTTTCTGTAAGTTAATCCTGGCGGAAACGATACGATGTTTGTTTACATAAGAGACCGACGGAGATCGAGTGACGATCTGTCAAACATAGGAAATATCAGCATTTAATTTACAAATACATTTTATATTTAGGTAAAAGCTAAGATTTTGTTTCAACGTTAAAAACATGTACTTAGTTAGCAAATACTAAAATACACTTTAGTACTTTAGTCAAACTCGGTACCTACTCTCGTTTGTGTAAAATTGAAGACTGTGTGGAATAGAGAATGTGTTCAATAGAAGTTGTGTAGACTCTATATTGTGTAGAATCGCGAATAGGCAAAAAACGATTGTCAAGAACTTCGAAAAATAGGGGGGTACGCCCTATTTTTGACTTTGAACGCAGATATCTCGAGACAGAAGCATTATATCGATTTAGTTTCCATGGGAGTTTTGTTCCATTGGACAAGAAATTTCCAACAACATGGACTACGGAACCCTAAAAAAAGACCTTCTGTTCCATTTATAGACTTTGACGTTTTCTATGTAACAATTTTATTTTTCGTGATTTCGATGTTCAATTTGATGGTCAAAACTCTAAATCACTCCCTTCAATATTATAACCCATTTAAAACACCCTGTATAATAAGAGAACTGTTAAAGGTATGTTTACATTCTGCTGACCCCTCAGAGGAAGGATCTCCATAGAGTCCGCATAAATTTACGATTGTAGTTAGTCTCTTTTGTCTTATGACGTACCTTTAATAGTAGAAGGAGATGGAACAATAGATATTTTGTTTATGTGGCTGTCCACTTTTTTTTGAGCTAGTCTGTGTGAAAAATGACCGTAAACATAAGGCCATATGTCACTTGGTGCCTTTTGTCCATACTACTTGACACCACACACTCAAACCTAAACGTCAAAAAAAGTGGACACTTTACAATTGGTATGGCTCACTCTAGTCTTAAAGAGAGATCCTTCCTCTTAGAATAGATAGCAATAGACGTAATTGTCTAGCAACTCAGCGGCTGTACAGTAAACATAGATATTTGCTATATCGAGTCTCGTTAGTTCGACCCTCGCCCCTCAATTAGCGTAACCAGATACCTTCCGCTCTCCTCGCGTTACTTCACTCTATTCTGTTTACTGTTTCAGCTATTTTCACGTTTAACTGACTTTATAATACATTATTGTTCCTTCATTCTATTCTAATAGACCTGACTGCCTATAATTTACATGAATTTACTGGATTTACAATTTTCTCTACAACGGAGCACCTTCCGACGCGGTGGTAGAGTCAATAAAACCGGCCAAGTGCGTGTCGGGCCACGCGTGTTTGTTTTATACTACGGTGTTAAACCGTAGTATAAAACAAAGAAGTCTAAACGGTACATTTTACAAGTTGGTCGACTATTTCTCGTTAACTTGTAAAGCCTACTTAGCGGTGATAGTTTTCCTTTTAAATTCGTTATACTATACAAGGTGTTACAAAAGTAAAAATAAATATTTAAAACTATAAGGGGGTTGTTTAGACCATCCAACTGAACAACTTTCACTATGGGACCAATATCGAAATCGCAAAAAAAAATCTGATGATCCATACTAAACTACAAATCTACTCGAGCTAATTGTATGGGACAGCATATATTTTTTTTCGCTATTTCGATGTTGGTCCCATAGTGAAAGTTGTTCAGTTTGATGGTCTAAACCACCCCCTTAAATGTTTATTTGTATTTTTGTAACACCTTGTATTTGTATACAAGGTGTAAATTTTTTCACGTATCCAGAAACAACAGTGTAGCTGGCATAGGGGGCACTTGGCTCTAACAAAATTTTTCACTTTAAAGCTTAATTTTTCGCTAACGGAGCCCTAAATCTAAAAATGGTTTTCCCACGCCCACAATATTTTTAAAAGACCTATCTCACAATACCCCAAATATTGCATCCCTACTTTTAGTGTAGAGGAGGTACACTAAAAAAATATTTTTCAAGATTTAATTTTACCACTTTGTCGGCGTGATAAATATGTATACCCATGTCAAATTACAGCTTTCTAGTACTAAGCTTCTCTGAGCTAAGCCGCGGACAGACGGACAGACGCAGTCCGTCTGTCCGGTGAAACTATAAGGGTTCCTTGTTGACTACAGAACCCTAAAAATGACGTCTGAAAGCTATCCATGTGATATTATTTTAAATAAAACATTTTGAGTTTTTGCATTTGAGTTTTAGCTTTTTTTTACATTCTACGGTGTAAAAATCTGTCAGATAGGTACGATATTCAGATTTTTTAAGAGGATGATCGTATCAAAAACTGAACAACTTTGTCTATGGGACCAACATCGAAAAAAACAGCTGTTCCATGCATATGGCTCTAGTAGGTTTGCAGTTTTATATGCAACAGCAGCGATTTCGACATTGGTGCCATAGAGAAAGTTGTTCAGTTTGATGGTCTGTCCATCCCCTTAAAAAAGTGTCAGCATAATAAGAAGGACCCTATATGTATGAACGTGTGTGGTCTCTTGAGCGTATGGCCTCAGTGTTGGTACAGCTGGCTCACGTGCCAATCATTCGCGACTATTCTCATCCAGCGGGATGACAGTTACCGTATTAAATAACATGGATTGAGATATTTTTAGACACTGTATTTAATATTCTTCGCATTATGCACGTTGCTCTCGTTGGCGCAGTGGAGTGAATGGGTGACCGTTTAGTGGTATTTCATCTCGAGCGTTTCTACACAGTTGGTAGTTTCAACAATATTTTTATTCAAAATAATATCGCATAGCTTTTAGGCTTCATTTATTTTGCTCTACCACCGCCTCGGAAGTTTTTCCGTTGTAGAGAAGATGCAGCCAGAAACTCTACTACTACTTTTTGGTTCTGACAGGTTTGCGCCTATACTAAAAGTTGTTCAGTTTGATGGGTACAGTATGTGGTTTAAAGGTTAATGATACTTTTCCTTACACCCTGTATAACGTAACATTATCAAGACTAAGGCATTATGGTCATTCATATAATCATTAAGTTTATAATAAGCCTTTTTACAGATGACTTGCTTAACATGGGACCTAAACAGCAAAGTATCTAACCATACCAAAAAAGAAATATACTCCTGAACACATTATACTGTACACATAGGAGTCCCCATAACCTAATTTGTGATTACAAACTAACTTAATCTACCACGTTATCATTACAATCAACAATCAATCATCACATAGATAATATTTAATAACAAACTTATCAATACATTATCATTTTACACCAATTCGTCGTCTATTTCACTGATCAATGGAAAACCATTGGAAATTCGTCAGGTGTTATATATTTTATACCTACGAGGCTATGTCTACATAACCCCCTATTGTATAGGCGATGCTTTTAGCGAGATTGGCCGCGGGGGTGGCCCGGGGAGGTTCATTCCGCTAAGTGGAGGCCGATGAACTCCCGGGGGAGGCTTTAAAAATATACTTTAGGCTTTGTTGAGGCTTTTTAAGGTTTTTTGGAGGGTTAGAGGTTGGACGGAGTTTTTTTAGTTTTTGAGTTTTTGATATATTTAGGAATTAAATGGTTGATGTGGTATCGTATCCGGAACTCGAGGTGCAAGCGGGAAAGAGAATTGTTTGGTGTATAGAGGTAATTACTCGACCAAAAAACAAACATTTAAGAAGTATAAAATAATTCGGTCACCTATTATTTTTGATGTAAGCAAATGTATGTTTTACTTCTAAACTCTCTTTAAGATATTTTAGGTCAATTGATGCGTAAATTAGGTGAACGAATTATTTTTTCTTTTTAAATGTTTGTTTTTGGCATTGGGGGTTTTTTAAATTTGTAATTTAATGTTATTTCATAATTTTTAAAGTTACATGAAAACTATTGAACCAATTTTCATGAAAATAAAGTGTTTCAAATCTCTGTTTCTGTATTTCAAAATAGCCATAAAATTTCGTTGCTATTTTGAATGGAGTATAGGTTGACGCAAGGGGAGCGAAGTATAACTACGACAGAAATAATTAATGTTCCCAATTGGAAAATAACGTAACACCTGCTTGAAGCGTACCATAATTGTAACAATTATTATCTCTCAAACTTCAGTTCATGTAAACATCTAAAATGTGAACATATACGCACGCTTATCATTAAATTGGGGTAGCCAGAAATGATAGACTATCACCTGCTACGATCCTGACATTTCTTTCAATTGTTTCACATCTGTTAGTTATTGCTTGCGCATGCGTCTCGGCTTCAAATAATTACAATAGTTTTATCAGAATTAATGACAGTGAATTTTTTATCAAATTAATTACCTATCTTTCGTTGCATGCTTATCTTTGACAACGCGCTTTTGTTAAATGCAAGGTAAACAATGGATAAACATTCATTATTTGCCTGTTGGTTAGGAATATTTATTTCATAGCCTTATTTTCCACACCAGTAGGCCTCAAACTCACAACTCAAAATGTTTTATTCAAAATGTTATCACATGGATAGTGTAAATTTATTTATGCCACAAAAATAGAATAATCACAAAAATATAGCAGTCAGCACAAGCGTCGTCAATAACAAAAATACACAAACAGACATAAATCAGCAACAAGCTTCGTCATAACAATGAAATACAAGCTCAGTCAAATAACCCGCCCCTTGTCGATCCCGGCGCAAAGGAGCCCATAGTGCCAGCAGCGTTGCCACGTTGAATAGCTACGGCTAGCCTCTGCACCAGAACGGCACGACCCGGAACGGGGGTCACAATTTCGCTCCCTCAGTCGACGGCCAATCTCCGCAACGAAGGTCTTTGCCTCGGCACCCCAAACCCCCGTGGTCTTAACGGCGACAGGTGCAAAAATATAATCTGCCACCAGGGCCGAGTACGTGTCCCACTTCCTGATGGCAGCCAACTTCGCGGCTGCTCCAGGTGTCCGCGAAGTGCGACTTAGGTAGCTGGCGGCGAAAGTGCAGACGCACGATGAGTCCCATAAAAGGCACTTGCCTTTCTGCCAGGGCACCAAAGTCAAGCCATCAGGCCTCTTGCCGTCGGTACGGCTGAGGCCAGGTAGCTCAAGCACACATCACATGGATAGCTTTCTGACGTCATTTTTGACTCTACCACAGCGGAAGGCGTTCCGTTGCAGAGAAGATGCGGCCAGAAACTCTACAACACACATATTTAAAAACTAAAAAAAATTAACAAAATACAATTACAAATAATACAATATTGAATTACATTACGCGCGCAAAAAAACAAAAACGACTCGAATTTTGCCGTTTTCTCGGGGGTGGGGGCTATACTAGGCCCACTATAAAGGGTGTGTTTGATCGATTGTTCGTTCGACATTTTCGGGGTAGTAGGTTCTAGGGTCAGCTCATGCTATTTGTCGAAGCGAAACAAACACGGCAGTAAAAAGACGAAAAACGTCTCTTAGAGCATAAAATCGCCCTGAAGTATTATATCAAATATCTTATATTTTAAACTATTCTTGTCGACAGGTTATTTGGAACGAAATGCGACAAATGCGGGTCATCATTTAGCAAGAACGACTTCGTGATGCGAGCCAAGACGAAGATCTACCACATCGACTGCTTCAGGTGCAGCGCCTGCGCGAGACAACTCATTCCTGGTTAGTAAAAACCCTAAACTGGCTTGGTCTTCACAATAGTGTAAGATTGGTTTGGGTCCCGGGGCATGCCGGTGTCCAGGGTAATGAGAATGCTGACGAGCAGGCTGGAGTGGTCTGGCCTTCTAGGTCTACAAAACTCTAAGAAATTTACCAGCAATGTGACAACTCGTGTTTCAAGGTTCATACTGAACAAAAGCAGGAGCAAGGCTCGTGCCATCGTCGGAGCCTTCACCGGGCACTACGCCACAGGCATGATGATACACATGAAACTCACCCTAGATCCCAGCTGCCGAGCGTGCGGAGAGGAGACCATGGAACATATCCTTTGCGACTGCGATGTCTTGACGGCCAAACGCTTGTGTCTCCTCGGAGATGGATATCCAAAACTGGGAGATCTTAGGTGTCTTCCCCTCACTGGTATTGCCTCCTTCATTGACCATGTATTTGAAGGGTGAAGAAAGCACAAAGTTGTTCCACTGGGTCGAGGTGCTGCTGGCTTGCCAGCCCCCAGAATATGATAAGATAGTACAGACATACCTACTCGTACCTACACACACGATGCGTACCCATCGGGTCAAAATCACCCGTTACAATCAATGCGATGTACCGACCTGCACAAGAGTTCGTAAAATCCTGTGGCAGCACATACCTGAGGTCTACGACTTTAGGTACGTCACAGGCAGCTCACGCATTACGCCAACACGTCATAAAACGATTTTCCATAAGATTATTATAGGTTTATGGATGAACCATGAAACATCCATCAATCTTGTAGGGCGCTCATGAATGAAGAATGTTGGCATGTGCACCCTATTTTAACCGATTTAAAAAAAGAAGTAGGTTCTCGATGCGTTTGAATGTTTTTTTTTATTATAAGCAGAAAGGTTTACCGTCTTTTTGATATGTTTCTTTATAGATACCTGCTTCAATTTACTAACGAGCATTTTTGTCTGCAGGTGATGAATTCGCGTTAAGAGAAGGAGGTGCTTTATATTGTAGAGAAGACCACGACGTTTTAGAAAAAGTACGTTTGTTTTACTATCTTTATTACTTTAAACATCTTATCAGTGGAAACTGTGGGCTTATTTAGTTTTGCCGTCCCGGGCCTCCTTAGTCCGCCACAGGGTCGCTGATGTTGAAATCGGCTATGATAAATTGATAACTTTAGTAAGTCCGCTGCCACATCGACCCAAAATGGGTTTTGACTTCGGAAATACAGGACGCCTCTTTTCCTGATCTCTCGACAGTAGCTGACTTGATGCTAACGTCAGTCAGCCTCTACTACGTCATTCCAGCGATACCCCGATCGACGTAGGTGGACCCAGGCCCTGTACTCGGATTTTGGATTTTCGACAAGCACGTATCCAGGAGAGATATGTGGGACTTCGTGTTAGACCATATCTGGAGACCGATTCCGCTAATTTAATACATCGAAGTTCTATTCGTATCCAATTTCAGTTCTAATCACATTGCAATCCAATTACTATTCAACTGTGCTGAATTCTGCATCGCGCTAGATGCTATGTAGCTGACAGCTTTTAACGTCTGAGCGTTCTGTAAAAACGGCTCTAACGGCTGTCAAGAGCTGTATCGCAATTAGCGCAATACCAAATGTGTCAATAGTTATGGTTTGTACGTAGTCCAGACACGGTTCAATCACCGAATATTTACCGCGATTGCAGCAGTGGTATGCCGATCCTCACTCATTCATTCTAGGTGGCCGGAGACGGTGTGCTTTATAAAGTAATAATTTGAACCTTATTTTTATTATCCACAGAGTGCAAACACGAGCGGTAACAGCAGCGCGAACGCAGAAAGTAATAACAATACCACATTAAGCAACAATAATTCACATCATCCCTTAGAATCTATGTCAGGTGAGTTTCATAGCATTCCTCTAAAAAACCGTCCCTTTTCAGGAAAAAAAATACTATTTTCTTCAGAAAGAAAGTATGCAGAAATACAGTTTATATTACATTCTAGGTATACAGATTTAGAAATTTTACCTATTAATAACGTCACGCTTCTTTCCCTGAGGGGTAGGCAGTTTAGCATTCCTGAAAAGCCTGGAAATTCAAAATAGACATACATACATACATAAGCTCACGCCATTGTCCCATGGGGGCAGGCAGAGACCACGGACCGCCACACGCTACGACTCTGACACACCTCTTTAGCCTCATTCACGTTCATACATCTTTTCATGCACTTCCGTCGATTGAGGGTGCTACGCGCTTGTCCTTTTCGGGAAAGATCATTGATTTGATCATGGTATGTTTTCCTCGGACGGCCTCTCCCAACACTTCCGCTCACCTTTGCTTGATATATTTCATTCGTAAGTCTTCTTTCATTCATTCTCTCTACGTGACCGAACCATCTAAGCATACCCCTCTCAATCCTTCTTACTATATCATCCTTCAACTTACACCAATCCCTTATCACACTGTTCTTGATTCGATCAACCAAAGTAATACCACACATACTTCGTAAGGAGCGCATTTCAACTGCATTCACTCTACTTTCGTTCCTTTTATTCCATACCCTACATTCACTCCCATACATAAGAGTATGCACCGACGCACCATCGTGAATAGCCAGACGTGCACTTTTTGACACAGAGATTAAAATAGAAAAACTATTAAAGATAATGCCACTTCAAAATTGCAACCAAAACCCTCATATTGAAGTGTTTAATATTACATTTTCCGCCACCACGCGATAGACCAGATAAAATCCACTTGTTAAAAAAAAATTACACCAGTTTTCCGGCGGCGGAGATCAAACGCGGCGGCGGTTTTGTCGGTGCACTTCAAAGAGCTATTATCATGCAATCACGACGATCGCGAATCTACTATCGATACTCGAAAACCTGAATCTGTATCTAATGTAGATAACGAAACTCATTACGTATGTTTTTTTTAGATAAATTGAACCGATTTTGGACTTTTTTTGTATGGGACTGTTGTGACCTTTTGAGTTTTATTGTCAGACATGAAAATACATCAAGCGAATGCGGAAATGTCGTCTGAGGGTTCTCCTAAATAAATAAATATCTTGAAAGTTGTCACACAGATTAAGTATCTAGTCATTCAGAGCGCGCTCCATACAAACGAAGTCTTATATTATCAATACTAACCAATTAAGTCAATGAAAATTTTCGGGAAAAATCTGGAAACTAATCTCTATGCTTGTATGATGTCAGATTTTCGTCAAAATAGACAGTTTCAATGCTAGGATGAATTAAAGATTGGTATGGAAATCTATGAGGCATTGTAACTTTAAAACTATACATTTTTAACGAAAATCTGACCCAATATAAGCGATATAAGATTAGTTTTTTGATTGTTTCCGAATAATTTCATTGACTCGAATTGTTTAGTATTGAAAATATAACCAGACTTCGTTTTAATCGAGCGGGCTCCGAATTATGTCCCCTTAAACTACTGTTCTAATCTAAACACTATCAAATTCACCCCTTGTTAAAATTAAGGCTCGGTCACACTCTCTTTAATCCCTGTGTCCACTACCATCAGACAGAATGGATAATTCATGAACCGGAGCAATTGTCAATCCTTTTTATCTGCAAGCATAATTCAATAACAATATTTTAGGAACACGTGGTTACATAACAAAAAATTTGAAACTGCTACTTAGGAACCTAAACGTACCTAATTACCTACATAAATACATACATATACTCACGCCTGTGTCCCATTGGGGTAGGCAGAGACAATTGGTCGCCATCGGCTACGATCCTGACATACCTCTTTTGCCTCTTTCACAGTCATAAGTCGTTTCATACAGGCTCGTCGGTTTCGGGTACATTTGATCTGACCCTTCTTAAGTAGGCTGTCAATTTGGTCTGCATACTTACGTCTAGGGCGACCCCTTTCGACTGTTCCATTCACTCTCACTTTATATATTTCATACGTCAGTCTACTATCACTCATCCTTTCCACATGACCAAACCATCTCAACATTCCCTTTTCAATCCTTGTCACTATATCCTCTTTCAGTCCACACTTTTCTCTAATTACACTGTTTCTTATTCTATCATTCAAAGTCAAACCACACATACTGCGCAAAGAACGCATTTCGACAGCATTTATCCTTGATTCATTCCTCTTCTGCCATACCCAACATTCGCTACCATACGTACCTAATTTACCAGTAAAAATGTATATATCTACCCATCCCCTTAAAAAGTGTCAGCATATTAAGAAGGACCCTCTATACACACAGTAGGTATCAATCCGCATAAATTTACGATGGTAGTTGGTCTCTTTTGTCTTATGACGTACCTTTAATAGTAGAAGGAGATGGAACGATAGATATTTGTTTATGCGGCTGTCCACTTTTTTTTGAGCTAGTGTGTGTGAAAAGTGACCGTAAACATAAAGCCATATGTCACTTGGTGCCTTTTGTCCATACTACTTGACACCACACACTCAAACCTAAACGTCAAAAAAGTGGATACTTTACAATTGGTATGGCTCACTCTAGTCTTAAAGAGAGATCCTTCCTCTTAGACCTTACCTCACCCCCTCTCGGTGGTACGGGAAGTAGACGACAGTAAACAGTGGTTTATTACTCTCTCACTCAGCATACATGTATGCTAGTCCGTTTGTAAGGACTTGGTAACACTAAATGGAAAAACATTCAAAGTTTACAGTGGGTCTTTTCCAACCCAAAAAAAAAACATTTAAAAAGAAAAAAAAATGAGTAGGACCGAATTATTTTTTACTTTTTAAATGTTTGTTTTTGGCGATGGGTTTTTTTTAAAATTTGTAATTTAATGTTATTTCACAATTTTTAAAGTTACATCAAAATTAGCTGCTGAATCGATTTTTACCAAATATAGCTAAGAAACACCACAAGGAAACTTGCTTTCACGTAAAAAAACCGCATCATTATCGGTCTATCCGTTCGAGAGCTACGATGCCACAGACAGACACACAGACAATGGCGTCAAATAACACCCCTCTTTTTGCGTTAAAAGGCAAAAATCTAAAAGTGCCTTGTTACTTTGCGAATGCGAAAACGAGCGTGCATGCCGATTCTCGCTTAATCGTCCGTGGCAAGCCATCTGTACCAGTGTCATAGAGTGTTAAATATTAACACTTACTCAACTCTTCTATCTGTCCATTATCAACTACCCCCAGCATTTTATAATCTCCGGCTACACTTTAGATATTAAACCCGACAAAGTGTTAACTCACAAAGTAACGAATGTACAAAGGAATTAACTCTGTTTGTGATGTCCAGCGTGGATTACAGGAGGTGTGAAGTGGGATAACTGACGTACTACCGCTAATCTAGGGGCTGTATCGTCATAATCTTTGTTTGAATGACCCCTTGTATGTTCTCTAATTATTAGTATCGTGCTGTAACTAAGTTAAGCAGTAGCCATAATAATTTGCTAATGGCACAGAATAGATAATAGTATATAGTTCCACATACAGAATGACCACTCCCCGATATGTAACATAGCCCACACAAATCTAGTATGCATGCTGTTGGGTGGCACGAATATGCAAAACTAGAAATAAGTTTGTTTAGAATCGAATTATCATGTTTTCAACATTGGTATTTTTTTCAAAATATTTAATAAATTGTTTGTAATATTTCAAATTTACTGAACTCGATTCCAATCCACCGCACGAGCACACTCGCCCTACTTACTATCAAAACAAGATTCTAATGTAACCATGAGCACGTTAGCGCATTCATTCATTGCTGAAATGATAGCAAATCATTTTTGACTCAAAACTTAAAATGCGAATAACTTTAAATTTATTGTTTCAATCTAATTATCTACATCTACACTAATATTGTAAAGAGGAAAGATTTGTACCTATTTTTGTATGTTTGTATGTTTGTAATGAATAGGCTCAAAAAGTACTGGGCCGATTTAAAAAATTCTTTCACCAATAGAATGCTACATTCTTCCAATTTGACATAGGCTACATTTCATTTTGAAAAAAAATTAGGGATCCTTGGTAAAATAGACAATTGTCTACCCCGTGCGAAGCCGGGACGGGCTGCTAGTTTTGTTATAAATCAGTAGGGGTGTATGAGGTTTTTCGCTTATTCATTAACACGTTGTATAATTTATCAAAGTTATTATATAAAAAGGTTTTATTGAAATTTAAAAAATATTAAGTAATATAGGTATTTATACCTATGACAGTATGTACGATGTAAACTTACAAGCATTAAATGTTAAGCTCGCTACTATATTCTTCGAGAGTCCCAATTGTAAATGATAAATTAGAAGTATTAAGGCATTTTCACGAACAATAGCCAAACTCTGTCCAATGTGATAGGTAGTGAAATAGTCGCTCGAAAGTGAAGCATGTAGGTTTTCTCACGATGTATTCCTGGTTTTCCGTCACCGTAAAGCCAATGGTGTTAGAAACTTACAAATCGTAACTATTTGAGTCTGATCCAGGCCGGGGACGAACCACCGCCCCCTGGATGGAAGGCGTAGCTACTAGCCTCTAGACTGCCACGGCTAAAAACTGTAAGATTCTTCTTAAAACTTTAACTTTTTAACAACTCAAGTCACGCAACGCTAGAAACTCGAAACGCCTGACAAAAGTTAATAGCAATATTATAAATGGTTCTCTTTGCTTTCAGATTCTGGCAGTGAGTCGGGTTCACACAAAAGCGGCAGAGCGCGCACCTCGGCAGCTGCTGATGGAAAACCGACGAGAGTTCGCACTGTTCTCAATGAAAAACAGTTACATACGCTTAGGTAAGGATTCGATAACATTGTTTTAAAGAGGCCGTAGCATGATGTGCGTGATAAGGCTAACTATAGATGAAATTAATATCTTTAGCATCTTTTTAAACTAAGAGTCTACCCATGAAACTGAACAACTTTTACTATGGGAGCAAACCGATCGGACCAAAAACAAAATCAGCTGTTGCATACATTTGAGTCGAGTAGGCATTGCAGTTTAGTATGGAACAGTAGATATTTTTTTTGCTCCAATCGGTTCGCTCCTATAGTAAAAGTTGTTCAGTTTGATGGATAGACTTTTAGTTTAAAAGGATGCTAATGATATCAATTTCATCCTGTATATCACGCCTGTTATCTCGTACCTACGTTCGCGCGTGAATAGAAAGAGAGCGAAGGTACGATAGCGTTATATCAGGCTGCCATGCTATGGCCGCTGAAGGAAATTGATTTAAGATTTTGTAGTTCTAAAGAAAGTTCTGCAAAATTCAGAAGAAAGCTATATGCGCGTTTTGAGGAAAGTATTTGTTTTCACTGGATTGGAGATTTTTGGCCTTTTGCTTTGGTTGGCCTGAATTTTTTTGACAGTTTAGTGTTTAGCGTTTTCAACTTTACCAGAAAAAATGGGTAATTTCAAATTATTAGCGAACATATTTTTAAAAACAACGTAAATTAAATCAATTATAACTACGGATTTTAATAATAAAAAGTGATAGCCGTGTCGAAACAAAGGGTGAGAAATGCACTCAAATGTAGCAAGCCTAATTTTTTTTTCCAGAACCTGTTACGCAGCCAACCCTAGACCCGACGCCCTGATGAAAGAGCAGCTAGTCGAGATGACAGGCCTCAGCCCCAGGGTCATCAGGGTTTGGTTTCAGAACAAACGGTGCAAAGACAAGAAGAAAACCATTCAGCTTAAAATGCAAATGCAACAGGAGAAGGTGGTAATTTATCTTTTGGTATACTGGTTCTTTATTAGAGTTACGATATTTTTAATGAAAAGTTAAAGTTATTTATAT
Organism: Agonopterix alstromeriana; assembly: GCA_963924505.1. NCBI lineage: Eukaryota > Metazoa > Arthropoda > Insecta > Lepidoptera > Depressariidae > Agonopterix > Agonopterix alstromeriana. The sequence goes on from OZ004684.1 coordinate 12,281,508, forward strand.
TCGTTCGGCTACAAATTAAAAATAGATGAACCTTCATACAGGGTTCTTAATATACTGACACTTTTTTAAGGGGATGATCAGACCATCAAACTGAACAACTTTCTCTTTAGGACCAACACCGAAAACGCGAACAAAAAACAATCGTCCCATAAAAAAGGGTCAGCATATTAAGGACCCTATAATTATAAAGGATGTAAACTTAAATCCATAGGGGGTGTTACAGACCATAAAACTGAACAAGTTTTACTATGGGACCAATATTGAAATCGCGAAAAAACATTTGCAGTTTCCATAGATATTGTAAATGGCTACTCGACCCAAATGTACAGAACAGCTTATTTTTTCCGATTTCAATTTTGGTTCCATAGTGAAAGCTGTTCAGTTTGATAGCTTGAAGCACTCCCTAAAAACTATATTTAAATTAAAACTTGTATACAACGCTTATGCAAGACATTTTTGTCTACTAAACAACATTCAATTTCAAGTTATCGAGATGACTTCTTAAAATTGTCATGAATGATTTACGTCTTAGTTTGTTTCAACGAATTAGATATTGGTAATAAAGACACATTATTTTATTAATGGGTATACAAAGACAGTTGACCCCATAAACTATTAATCAATTCATTTTTGAATGCCTTCGCTGGTGAAAACCTGCATGCTTCAATTTCGAGACATGTATTGTACCCACTGTCCATTATAAGTGGCGACGGGCTCACCCCCCGTCACAGTGGACAGAGTTTTTGGTACTACTGGTACAACGTGGATGTTCTGAGGTTTCTGAATATCTCTGAATACCCCCTCGGGGAATACAGTCGTGAGCATATTCTATGCTATGCTTCGCTGGTGCTTCGCAGCGTCCTAGCCCACATTTTCCTATCTCAATCTGACCTGAACCCCTTGCTTCGAACAGGAAGGCCGTCGCATGGGCTACATGTCAATGGGAGTACCCCTCGTAGCGGGGTCGCCGGTGCGGCACGAGCCCGCGGGGCCGCTCGCGCTGGAGGTGACGGCGTACCAGCCGCCGTGGAAGGCGCTGTCTGACTTCGCGCTGCACGCTGACTTGGACAGGGCCCCGCACCACAGCGCCGCTTTTCAGCAGTTAGTTAATCAGGTTGGTTTTTTTATTTACTAGAGTTTAACCGCGACTCCATCCACACAAATTATATACCAGATTTTAAGTCAAATCATAAGCTATCAAACCAATAAGATAAACAAAAAACCCGACTGCATAAAAAACCTATTAACTGAAAAGAGAATAACATTCAAATATAAAAATATTGTAATTTTTATCAAAAAAAATGTTTTTCCCCCTGTCTTTTTTATTTCGCAAACGCCATATTAAAATAATATAGCCTATGTCACTCTCACAATTTTTACGAATGTAATGACACCTCATACTTTAAAATCCATCAAGCTGTTTAGGCTGTAGGCCAGGTTTAGGTACATACATACATAAATACATACATACAAACATACATACATACGCTCGAAAAACATAACCCTCCTTCTGGCGCAGTCGGTCGGCAGTCGCAAACTTTTTGTTTAATCAAAATCGGTTCAATGATGCTGGAAGGGCTGGAACAAACAAATGGGTACTCTCTGGAGTATGACAATAATAGAGCAAGAGTTAGCTTTAAGTTTTAATCTGGTACAGAAGTAAAAATATGTTGGAATTTGGACAGATCAGACTACATCCAGATTGTTATGGTACTTCGTAAGGGATTTCATTTCATTACGTCGTTCTTGGTTATAATATGACAGTAAATATTCTAAAATATAGGTCCCTCTTAATATGCTGACACTTTTTTAAGGGGATGATCAGACCGTCGAACTGAACAACTTTCTCTATGGCACCAACATCGAAATCGCGAAAAAAAAACTGCTCTTCCATACAAAACAGCAAACCTACTCCAGCCAAATGTATGGGACAGCAGATACCCTTTTCGCGATTTCGATATTGATCCCATAGACAAAATTGTTCAGTTAGATGGTCTGATCATCCCCTTAAAAAGTGTCAGCATATTAAGAAGGAACCTGTATAATAGCCCTTGATTATAACCTTAATTAACCTTTATAAGATTTATTTTTTTAAGTCCACAAATTACATATAACTAAAGGGGAAGAACTTTGCCCAGTCTGCTTTCAATGTTTAGTGCACAAAATATTAGTATATAGTGTTAAAGGATGAATTAATTGTTACAGATGCACGGCTACGACGTGCCTTCCCTCCCTCCCCCTCGGCCCCCGCACGGTGGAGAGGATAACTACGTGACATACCTCGAGAGTGACGATAGCCTCCCCCCTTCACCCTAGTGCCGTCTCACATAACGCCCTCAGAACGAGAGGGATAGCATTAACAATCTCATTGACATTCAAACGTGGAATTTTATATGTACGTCGTACTTTCTTCAGCGTAATGAAAGTTTTTCTAACTAAATCCTTTTGACTCAAAACTTTGATAAAACGTGTAGTTACAAAAGTGAATTTTTAAACATTTGGAACAATGTGAATAGGACGTTGTAACACTTAAGATTTTTTGTGAAACTGCACATGTCATATGTAAAATCGTAATGTAAATTATGTAAATGTCACTTTAACGTGAAAAGCTTGCCAGGTTTATTCTGTAAAGAAAATGTGATGATTATTTTTAAAACTTTCAAATTTTTACTGTACGTATTACTAAGTATAGTAAATATTTGATGGTAAATGTATTATTTACGAAGTACTATCATGTGATGTTTACCATTAGTTTTATTATTTTAAATAATTATAATTAAATGTATTTACTTATTTTACCCTTGGGTATATTTTTTAGATTTTACTAATAGATCTGTTAGCCGTCTTAATGTAAATAGTTTTTGTGTACATATTTGTATAAATCTGAATATAATATAATAATAATTATACATATTTACCTACTAACTATTATGTAAGCCTATAATACAATAGGTTAAGACCTCGGAACATAAACTCATGTGTTATGAAAATCAGATTTTTTTATTTCTATTTAAGTTCATGAGTGCGATTTTTGAAACTCATTCGATGAACTCAGCAGTTGAAAATGTTAAAATATTTGTGAAGATATGCATCTTTCTACCGCTGATTTGACTTTCAAAAATCGCCTCCTGAATTATGATTTTTGGAAGTCAAATCAGCAGTAGAAAGATGTATATTATCTCCATAGTAAATTTGCCATTTTCGACTGCTGATTTGAAAGTGTGTGTATCAAAAATCGCGCTCCTGATCCTAAACTTGTTATGGAAAAAACTTTTTAACACTATCTTTCATCTATCATTAATTTTTGTACAAATTCAAGTAATGTAAAAACAGTGATGTAGTTAATCAAAAACTATTCTAATCTTTGATAGTGATTACCAGATGTTTAATTTATTCGATAGGAAATTACACTAATACAATACACTGTACTTAGATTGTGAGCATATTAATAAAATATTGAGTACTTACATAAATATTACACATGGTTTGTTTTTGTAATACCTACTAAACTTCTTTTCCTCATTTCCTTCCTTACTAATAATTTAACGAAATTTTAAAAAAATATTGCTATTTATGCTTATTGGCCTTTACTAGACGGCGGTGTGTTAAAACTTCTTATATGCCACAAAGACAGATACATTTTCTTTAATTATAAGACAGATGCGTTCAGTATCTGATTTCCCAGCTTATTAATAAATAAATACGATTGTACCATTTTGAAAGATTTTACAATTATTTAGGTAATTAAAATCTTTTACTTTTCATCGAATTTCTTTCTTTAAATTGAACAGAACTATTTACGTTGCTCCATAAGTACTAAATGCCATTTATGAGTAATTTTCTGAGTCAGTTTAAACGTAGACTATCATGGTTAGAATAGGAGGGTCTGAAGATGATAATTTTACGAAAAAGTTAAAATAAATGCACGTCCTTTGTTCAGAGGTTCAGGCGCATCCGATGACAGAGTGTTTTTTCATGTTTTCCTGCTTTTCACAAATACTTTTGATTACTATCGTTTTATTTGTATTTAATGAATAGCAGAGTTGCATATCCATCAACGTCATCTATCGAACCACTTGGAACTACTTTTTCCTTCTTTAATTGCCTTCGAATCATCCTCCATTGCATTATTTCATACCAACATTATTGAAAGACGCCTTATTAGGAAAAAAATCCACTTCTGTTATGTAGAGTACCAGGTATATCGAATAGTTTCAACGCATTGCATTGCTTGCTACGACTGCATGCTTCAAAAGAATGTTGATAGTTGTAGCAAAACCCCCGGAGACCGATTGTGCTAATTTAAAACATCGAAGTTGTATTCTTATCCAATTTCAGTTCTAATCACTTTGCAATCCAGTTACTATTCAACTGTGCAGATTTCTGCATCGCGCTAAACTCTATGTAACTGACAGCCCTTGACGTCTGACCGATCGGTCAAAACCGCTCTAACGGCTGTCAAAAGCAGTACCTCGACTAGCACAATACCAAATGTGTCAAAAGTTATGGTGCGTACGTAGTCCAGTCACGGTTCAATCACTAAATATTTACCGCGATTGCAGCCCTGACCACCTCGTAATGGTTTTGGTCGTTGAGTTTCTGTTTATAAGTAGAATTACGTTATTAATTACGTTAAGTAAGAATGTAATTTATTCAATATAGGAGCTTGAAGCACATTTATAAAACGTCAACTCTTTTTGAAGCTACCACCGCGTCGGAACGTGTTGTCGCTGTAGAGAAGATGCGGCCAGAAACTCTACAACATAACACGACTTAATAACAATTACAATATACATTCTTAAGCTAAAGTTATGTTTAGTTAGCTACAGGTATGATGCACTCCCAAAGTTTAATGAGGTACTTATAATAACGATGCTGGCAACATTTTTTGACGTCCCGACCAATCGAACTGGGAGTTTTTGGCGGGAATTTGTCAGATACGTTTGGAGTCCTCATATTTCATCGAATTTTATTGTTTATAGTGAGTTTTGGTTCGTAAAATTGGTGTTGTTTTGCGTAACAAAGTCTCGTGCAAGTGAACAATTTACAGTTCTGTGAAATATGATGGTGTATGGGTCGTAAACAGGAAAAGTGTTCCGTCATTTGTAGCGCGGCAAAGCGATCGGTTCACCTCTTTCCTGTGGACTTCTCTGCGTTTCCTTCGTCTTTCAGGTGTCTCCAAAAACTCCAAAGAAGCGTCAAAACGTCGAACACCAACGTTTTAATTGCTATAAATAAGAGAATTTTATTAAAGACATCGGCTGTATGGGAAATTTAACCCTTTGCCTTGAATTGAACCAAAAAAAAAAAAAAAAACCAATCGAACTGTCATTGTCAAATGTCAAAAACTTCAGTACATGCGAGTTTGTCCACTATCGCATTACGTACTAAATTATCGAGAATTTCGTTATTTAATCGTAATTTTAATGCAATTGCTTAATTACGTAAGTAGTATTTACTAATTACATCGTAGAATGAGTGGTAAGAACGTTGAAAATATTAGTTTGAGTCGAATAAAGAGCGATGGATCGGTGAGTTACTTTCTAAACTTTTTATAAATTAAATTTAGTTTTATTAAGACAAAAATTACATAAAAATACTGTAGAATTAAAGTGGTCATCTACTCGGCGCGTTGAAACTGTATTTTATTATGTAAATACGCTAATTTTGGACACTTTCCAAAGGCCGCAAAATGTTGCTGCATATTTTTAAAAGGTCCTAAACTTATTTTTAACTAATGAATTTGTAATTGCTGGGTACAGACAATCTCTGAAAACGAAAGGACGAATAAAATAATTCCACCTTGTGATGTGTTAGACAGTTTATCCATTTTTCTCCCCTCTAGTACTTTAATCGTTGGCGTAGTGGAGCTTCAGTTACTAACTTGCCTCCACCGATACGAACTGGTCCCGCGTGGTGGAGTATGGCCCACTCCCTCTCACTCTTATGCATGACAGGAGGCCTTTGACCTGTAGTGGGATTACTTACTAGTACTTTAATAACAATTTTCTGACCACCCCAAAACTGGAAAGTTCTTGAATCTAATGTATTTTTATTATATTACTGTATATTTAAGACTGAAAACGATTTCAGGTTTTTGTGTTTGCTGCCATGAACTACTAAATTGTTCCAAAGTTTGGATTTAACTTAAAATACAGGGTCCTTCTTAATATGCTGACACTTTTTTAAGGGGATGATCAGACCGTCAAACGGAACAAAATCACTTGTCCTATACAAAACAGCAAACCTACTGGAGCCAAATGTATGGGGCAGCCGATTTTTTTTTGCGATATCGATCGAAAGTAATTCAGTTTAACAGTCTGATCATCCCCTTAAAAAGTGTCAGCATATTAAGAAGCCTCATCTTTCTTCTCATTATGCTAACGGTTTTTTAGAGGATGATCAGACCATCCTTCTATACAACTTTCCATAGAGAAAGTTGTATCCAATATCAAAATCACTAAAATAAAATCTGCCATTCCATACATTTAGATCGACTAGGATCACAGATTTGTATAAGACAGCTGACTTATTTTCGTGTTTCCGGTAGACTCCATAGTGAAAGTTGTTCAGTTTGATGGTCTGAGTTCACCGGAGAGGGCTGTCCCTTACACCATGGATTATTTTGAGAGAAGAGGGCTTTGTCCTGCAGTGGGGTCCTAAATGTCATAAACTATACTACGTCCTACTATACGTAGGGCACAATGAAAGTTTTTAGAATGGGCCAGTTAGTGACAATGCCAATAGCAAATTTGTTTAAATTTCTAACTAGAGTTCACACGTGACTTCCTCAGCACAAATCATATACCAGATTTTAGTCAAATCAGCATAGACATATGCTCATGACTATATTCCCCGAGGGGGTAGTCAGAAATATTCTGAAACCTCAGAACATCCACGATTCACCATTAGTACCGAAACTCAGTCCAGTGTGACGGGGGGTGAGCCACATAATGAACAGTGGGTACAATACATGCCTCGAAATTTAAGCATGCAGGTTTCCTCACGATGTTTTCCTTCACCGAAAAGCCAGTGGTGTTACAAATCGTACATAAATTCCGAAAAACTCATTGGTACGAGTCGGCGTGGATGGGGATCGAACCATCGCCTCCTGCACGGCAGGGACCACCACAGCTTTAGTCAAATGATAAGATATCAAACAAAAAAAAATTCATCAAAATTGGTTCAGTAGTTTTTGTATGATGCTCGAACAAACAAACAGATGGACAAAAATTATAAAAGTTTGATTTGGAGTTATGGATACCTAAAAACATATTGCAATCATAAAGTATCTATGAAAAATCATCAAGTACTTTTTAGAGATTAATTGTGTTTTATCCTTGTTTAATCACATTTTCATGTTAAGAAATTACTCATGGTTTAAAATTGAGGTGTCATGGATAATCTTGGTTGATTCACTAATCTGTACAGTCTATTTCAATATGACTATCTTGAAAAACTAACCTCACATAACTATTTATAATACCAACCTACTTAAGGTTAATTCTTTGTATGATCAACCTTGTTGAGAAAATAATAAAAATTACATCAATAAAATATAGACTCAAGGATCACCATAAAGTCCTGCACTATCCTCAGCCAAAGGGTTCCCATCGGTTCACCCCGTGGGTGGCTAAAAGTTTTGTACTCCTTTGAAAAAATTTTTTTCACTCCGTTTCATTTGCAAAGTGGTTGACATATATTTTGTGTTGTTATTATATGTAAAAATGAGCTTTTGACCCGCGACTTCGTCCGCGTGGATTACCCCTTTAGGGATCGATTTTTGAAAAATCCTTTCTTAGTGCACCCCTGATGTAGGGGTGTACCCTCTTTGGAATATATAGGGTCCTTCTTAATATGCTGACACTTTTTAAGGGGATGATCAGACCATCAAACTGAACAACTTTCTCTATGGCACCAACATCGAAATCACGAAAAAAAAAAAAATCTCTTTAATACAAAACTGCAAACCTACTTGAGCCAACTGTATGGGACAGCAGATTTTTTTATAAGTATAGAAAGTTTTGATTTGGGAAGACACACTTTGAGGCAAGTTATCTGTTTACATCATGAGTCCATAATATTGGAATTGAGTATAGTAGTATCAATAGATAATGACAGATAAGATATCATTGTCCGTACTCTGTACTGAGTCAATGTTAGTAGATTAATCAACTTCCACGCATTAATTACCTAAAGCAGGACTATTACCCCAGAATGTAATAGTACTACATACAGAAGGGGCATAGCTTCGATAGTGTTACCTGTTACCTTTACTGTTTTATTTGTCTTGTATTATTCTGATGAAATAAACGAGTTATCTATCTATACATAAGCATAAGCATATGCTCACGACTATATTCCCCGAGGGGGTAGTCAGAGATATTCTGAAACCTCAGAACATCCACGTTTCACCAGTAGTACCGAAAATCTGTCCAGTGTGACGGGGGGTGAGCCCGTCGCCACATAATGGACAGTTGGTACAATACATGCCTCGAAATAGCGAAAAAGATAATAGCAGTTTTAGATATTCACTTTGGTCGAGTATTAAGAGAAGTTTATTCCGAATGCGTAAATGCGCGCTGCATACAAACGAAGTATGGTGATATTTTCAATACTAACCAATTAAACTCAATGAAATTTTGCAAAAACATTCTAGGAACAAATCTCTATGCTTGTATCGTGTCCGATTTTTGTTAAAATATACAGTTTCAATGTTAGGATGAATTTATGATTGGTATGGAAATCTTTGAGGCACTGTAACTTTAAAACTGTACATTTTAAGGAAAATCGGGCACGATACAAGCATAGAGATTTGTTTCTAGATTGTTTCTGCAAAATTTCATTGAGTTTAATTGGTTAGTATTGAAAATATCACCAGACTTCGTTTGTATGGAGCGTGCCAACAGTAATATACCCTTAACGCTTTCTATGGAACACCATTTTTTTTGCGATTTCGGAGTTGTCTCTTGTGAAAGTTGTTCAGTTTGATGGTCTGAAGGCCTCATGGAGGACTTCGACGTTCCGACACCGGTACTTTGACGTACCTAGATCGACGCGATGTCTCGCTGCTAGAAATTTTTAGTGTTTTTATATTCAGTGATTAAATTTTTATTTTTTGACGTGTAATAGAATCAGCCATATGATAAATAAATGGTCTGAAACACCCCCTTGATATGTAACGCATTAAATTTTAGACCCTGTATAGCTATCTCATTAAGTTGAGATACCGCACAGTTTGCCCGCAAAGAAAAAATTTACTGCATAATTCATTTGAGTCTAGTAGGCGTTGCAGTTTAGTATGGAACAGCAGATTTTTTTTTTCATGTTTTCTCCCATAGTAAATGTTTGATGGTGGAGGACCCCCAAAAAATTTGGATAGTATTATTTCCCTTCTAAATGTATGGGAGTTAATTTTGCGTTTTCTGAGAGTTCTAATACCTCGGCGGCGGTTGACCTCATAGATACATATGTTCCTTATCAGTAATAGGATCGAATAGGATGAAAAAAATTGTGATAATTTCAGTTTTTCTTTATGGCTGTAAATTTTTTTCAAAATTCAGTGGAAGTAAAATGCTCCAAAAGTTAGGGTTAGTCTCCTAAGAACGTTTTCTTGTAGCTAAAAAGCCGTGGCGGTCCAGTGGCGAGTAACCTTGCCTGCCGTGCAGGAGGCGATGGTTCGATCCCCGTCCGGCCCCCGACTCGTACCAATGAGTTTTTTGGAATTTATGTACGATTTGTAACACCACTGGCTTTTCGGTGAAGGAAAACATCGTGAGGAAACCTGCATGCATCAATTTCGAGGCATGTCATTACCCACTGTCCATTACAAGTGGCGACGGGCTCACCCCCGTCACACTGGACAGAGTTTCGGTACTACTGGTGAAACGTGGATGTTCTGAGGACGTTTTGTTCGAATGAACCGAGGTACCCACCGAAAGTCACTAACATAATCTTAGTCGATGATTTTGCCAATGTCTAGTCTAAATAGCAAATGGGCTCGACGTTGTTCGGTAAATCCATTTTTCGGTGATCTCAAGGATGTAGAAAAACACATCATATCATAAAATAACGGAGCCATGTGGCCACCTAAACCGCGCGTGCGCAAAACAAGTCCGCCCGTGTATCCTCTAGCCACGCGTCTCCACCGAAAGTCGCAAGTAGGTATTCAAGAATGCGGGTGTTTTTTGGACAAAATTCTAGTTATACCACCATCCAGCTCTCTCGAACCGGAACAACTATTTATTATTTATATAATCAATCATAAAACATAACATTTCATACTTTATTGCAATGTTTATTGCATTAATAAATTTGTTTTTGCACGATCAAAGAATTATTTTATATTTTTATTGAGTTTTTATTACGTAAATAAGATAGTTGATTCCATTTCCTTATTTTATATTATTTTATGCTTAGGTACTAGATAATATACAGGGTCCTTCTTAATATGCTGACACTTTTTAAGAGGTTGATCAGGTCGGTAAACTGAACAACTTCCTCTAACGCGAAAAAAAAATCTGCCGTTCCATTCAAAACTGCAAACCTAGTCGAGCCGAATGTATGGGACGGCAGATTTTTTTTCGCGATTTCGATGTTGGTCCCATAGAGAACGTTATTTAGTTTGATGGTCTGATCATCCTGTTAAAAAACTGTCAGCATATTAAGTTGGACCCTGTATACAGATCTTTTTACCCGACTGCGCCAGAAGGAGGATTATTTATTGGAGTGGTTTGTAACATTGCCGTGCTTCGCGTATCCAATGCAGCACGAAGAGAGCCCCCCCTCAACGTACTGAACCACACGCGAAATGCATTGCATAGCATATGCTTACGACTATATTCCCCGTGGGGGTAGTCAGAGATATTCTGAAACCACATAACATCCACGTTTCACTGTAGTACCGAAAGTTTGTCCAGTGTGACGGGGATTGAGCCCGTCGCCACTTCTAATAGACAGTGGGTACAATACATGCCTCGAAATTTAAGCATGCAGGTTTCCTCACGGTGTTTTCCGTCTCCAAAAAGCCAGTGGTGTTACAAATTGTACATAAATTCCGAAAACTCATTGGTACGAGTCCAATAATACACTTTATTATTGTAAATATTTGTGACCACATTGATAGTTATAATGTGCTTCTAATTACCGTTGGCTTGCTCTATACAAACGAAGTTTGATTATATTTTAAATATTAATCAATTAATGACTTTAAATTGATTAATATCCGAAATATAATCAAATTTACGGGAACGGTATAGCCACACTGTTTGGTCATTAGAGATGTAGACGAAAGTTTGAAGGGATTATTCGCCTCTTACCATTTCTGGGCTGAGGATGAACAGGTCTAACTATCTTCAGCCTTCCTCATCCAGTCCAGTCGCTCCCCGCTACCTTTTTTAGGTTGAAGGACCGCAGGGCATCCAACACTACGCCTGGCAGTTAGTGGCACACAAGGTTATAAGAGGGGTTAGAAATGCAAAGTAGCGCTTTTGCTTCGGAGACGGCTGTCGCCACTTGTCTTCCCGCTCACGCTGCTACAATTACTCATGCCCTCTCGCTCGCACCACGCCGCACGCCTTATGGTGTTATGAAAATCATTGCATAACCTGTGGCGACACGTTCCACGCCTACTTTGCACTTCTAACCCCTCTTATAATGTTCTGTGGTTAGTGGTCTCCTCTCTAGAACTCAAACTCCCCATCATATGTTGTGGTGGAATCTCAAGGGTCGATACCTTTCTAAGTTTCATAACCTTAGTGTTGGAAATACCTTTTATCTTATCAATTGAATCTTTAAGAACAATACCTTTTTTGTCCTGCTTTATTCATTGCATAATTTCTTAGGTGTGGTCAGATTGTAGACTTCAAATTTCTAAAATTAACATAAGTTAATCCCAGAACGATTAAATTGTTCGATTATCCGTCCTTTTCTGTTACCAGTAATTTGCGTATCATAAGACAAGGAAGCAACTCATGAAACGATTTAAATGGCTTATTGTCTTAGCTACTGCAATAAATTTTATTGTTGACTATCTTTTGATAAAAACTGTTATGATGTTCAAAGAACTTGAACTTCAGTTCTTATTTAGTTTTTGCATAAAGTGGATTACTTTTGAAAGTGTTGTGTCGTGAACAAAGTAGAAATGGGGGCCGAAGGTGAATCGAAACTAATTAACAGGAAAAATAAGTTGTTTAATAAGGTAGGAAACTAAAAGCTACGTTGTGAATCACTATGTTTATATAGGGTCCATCTTAATATGCTGACACTTTATAAGGGCACTTTATAATATGTATATCTTAACATAATATGTATACTTTATAATAATATGTATATCCAAAACATATTCGATTTCACCATCGGCTAAAATATAATAAATACTTTTTGTATTCAGATCATTCGCTATCTTCCATCCTGTAATTTTTTTTCGGGCTAGTGAATTTTTTACTGCAAATCAAATATATATATAATCAAATATCTATCTATACTGCGTTGTTTCTTTGGACAAGTCAACTTTCTTTTTACTATGGATTTTCTATGGGTAAGTCAAATTCCCTTTTCACTAAGGATTTTCTGTGGGCTTGAAATTTTATCTTTCCTGAGCCTCTCTTCTACATATTCCGAGGTAGTCGCGGAATTTTCTTACTCGCCTTTGCGTTTATTCATATTCTTGTATAGCATTGTCATTGTAAGAAAATAAATACTTATCTAGAGGTGAAATTGATATCATTAGCATCCTTTTAAACTAAGAGTCTACCCATCAAACCGAACAACTTTTACTATGGGAGCAAACCGATCGGAGCAAAAAAAAAATCTGCAGTTGCATACATTTGAGACGAGAAGGCATTGCTGTTTAGTATGGAAAAGCAGATTTTTTTTGAGCTGATTGGTTTGCTCCCATAGTGAAAGTTGTTCAGTTTGATGGGTAGACTCTTAGTTTAAAAGGACGCTATTGTAATTGATATCAATTTCACCCTGTATAAGTAAACCAATCGGTTAGAATGCCAAGTGGATTCTCCGATTTCGTATCTTTGTGAAGTCTGTCTGTACCCAGCATAAAAACATGATGGGCTTAAAAGTTGTGTACACCCACACGATACTTGGAAAGTGTTAAATGGGCACCAAGCCTCCAGTGCTGCCGTCAATCGTATTTTTTTTACTTTTATCAAGTTTCCAAAAAACTAGAATGTCACATTCAACTCAACTCAAATTGTTTTATTCACAATAATATCACACGGATAGCTTTCTGACGTCATTTTTGACTCTACCACCGCGTCGGAAGGTGTTCCGTTGTAGAGAAGATGCGGCCAGAAACTCTACAACACACATCTTTTAAAAAAACAATACAAAGTACAATTACAAATAAAATATTGAATTATATAGTGTAACATTGTCAAGACCATCAGTAGTAATCGCTAGTTTTCAATTTTTTGAAACATTACGGGCTAGCTAGTATATTTTCACTGGACTGGAGACACTGCTCTGGAGCACTGGAGGCTTGGTATCCTCTTAACAAATGAAGGTAAAACCTGAATGCGATTTCAAGAAATTCAACAACTGAACAATACCGAATAATTATGTAACTTTTTTAAATAGTACAAAAAAAAATCGTCTATCTCTTCATATAAATTCTGAATAAATGGGAGTTCATTTTCTATGAAAAGCTCAAACATTTTTACAAATCTTGATGTTAATGATTTCTATTTTTCAGGTTCTGCATTCATTTGTGCATAGGGTCCTTCTTAATATGCTGACGGTTTTAAGGGGATGATCCAGCCATCAAAATGAACAACTTTTTTTCTGTATGAGACTAACATTGAAATCGCGGAAAAAAACCTGCCTTTTTATACAAAATTGCAATCCTACTCGAGCCAAATGTATATTTTTTTTCGCGTTTTCAACGTTGGTCCCGCCGAGAATGTTGTTCAGTTTGATTAACTGACCATCCATTTAAAAACCGTCAGCATATTAAAATGAACCCTATATTCTGTACCTATCTTGTATCTTTATTTTTACATAATTATATTTTATATATTTACAGAATCGTCTATACACGGGCGTACCGACGCGAGAATACGGCGGCGGCAGAGATGAAAAGCCCTGGCAGCGGGTTAATTTCCATACATTATCATTATGTTTCGCCTTCATCCTTTATTTCCATCTATGCTTACTTCTATTTCATTTGGCTGTCACGAAATCGTAGGTATGTTGCATATATTTTACCTGTAAATCCAGGTGATTTAAGCAAACGATAGATAAAATCGGTACTGTATCACATGTGATACAACGCGGTTTTAAACCATATGAGAAAATATAATTATCATAATATCATAAGCCTATAATTATCATCATTATGAGATATAATTATAGACAACGATGATTATTTAAAGACAGCTTTTATTGAAAATGTCAGTGGCTATTAAAATAGACATACCGTTTTTGAGAGTTACGCGGTTATTATTTAATCTAGAATAAACGCGGTAAGAACCCGTTCAAATGTTTAATTCTAGATTAAAATAGACATATTTGAAAAACGATTTAATTTTTATTCATTTTTATTTTTGTGACAACTTTGTGAGGCGTTGTTCAAAGTATCAAGACTGTGATTTTAGAAAGTTACACGTTCGAACTAGCAGTAGAAAATGCTTAAATTACTACGGAGATGCTGATGCATCATTCGATCTTGATTTTGAAAGTGTGAGATTAAAAAATAGCACTTTATGACGTCTTTCACATTGTAACTATTATTATAATCCTATTTATGGATTAACAAATTGCTCCCTAATTGGGAAAAAACACGAACACTTTGGAACTGAAAGGTACATTTTAAAGATTGAAGCGCCACCCATCCAGCCACCCAGCCAGTGAAAAAGAATTATTATAATTAAAAAAATGCCTCACTGTTGCTCCGGTTTTTAAGGCACGAGGTATGTTAACAAAGTTCCAATAAATAACCATCGATTTTGTGGCAGTCTGTTTAACTAAAGCTTTTCATTAACCTCTCATTAAATAAGAGATCTGTTTTCAGTTGTCTACCTACTAAACATAAGATGACTAATTTCATTCATATTTTTTACTAAAGTTTCATTCTACCATCGCTTATAAATCCATCAATCATACTATCAAATCTATTAATGCTTAGGTTTAATTGATTCTGCAGTTTGTCTGCATGATAAGTTAGAACTGATGCAGACGATCGATTCTTTTCCGACAACTGCTATCTTTTTTCGTCCGAAAATCGGGATTAGATTTTGCGACTCAAATAAATATGGATCCAGGATTTTATTTGTAGAGCTGGTGGCCTCATCTCATATTTTAAAGGGCCCATTGGGGCTCAGTCTCAGGACTGAACTAGCGTCTAGTACCCAGTACCGTTAGCAGTTTTTCTGGGAGCTCTCTGGGCCGTCTTTCTGGATTCGCCCTTGGAATCTCAATATCCTGTCCTAAACCTGTTTTGGCAGAACTTTGGAGAAAAACAGGTCATACAAACCGTCTAATATCTACCTTTTGCATTAGCGCGCATTCACTCTTATGTTTTATTACCTATCTGACATACCCGAGACATTTATGGGATCTGATCGGCGGGGTCGATCCTATCCTAGTCACTCCGATTTTTGTAGGTCCCATTGTTTCGTGGGATTTTGCGTTAAAGTATGATTATGCCAAATTAAGTTTATAAATTTTTGTCGGTTGTCTGCACTAGACCTAGGGTGCGAGTTTTGAAAGTTTCACCTTCAAATCAGCAGTAAAAATGACGAAATTACTATAGAGATTATGAATCATTCGGTCATGATTTTGAACGTGTGGCTTTCAAAAATCGCACTCATAGTTAGATAATGAATGAAGTGATGTTTACATTATGAACAAGGCACTGTTTCTTAAACAAGGTTGTCATAACCATTGTGTTAAAAGTTAGCAGCGTCTGAACAGCACAGTTTCATTACAGTAAAAAAAGATTTGTGAGAGATGTACGTCCAAATTCTACTGAATCATTATTTTTTTTATCAATGAAAATTCTTAGACGTAGTTGCAGAAATCAGTTAGTGCCAGTCTTAGAGAATCCAGAAACTCTAAGGTGTCAGTGTATAAACATGAATTACAGTGCTAAAGATGATAAACAACGGGTATTGCAATTATCAAAATTTATTTCTATTTAGTCTCAAATTATTTTGTTTACGTAGATGATGTTATATTTTGAGTTTTGTGTATTTTTAGGTGATATACGAGGTTACTAGAAAAGGGACACATTTGTATGAACCTATTAAATCTGTGAGTAAATAATTTGATATTTGGGAAGGAAAGGTTTATGTTGTGGCGTCAAAATTTTGGGCTTTTATTCGACCGGATTATGTTGTTTTGAAACGGAATTTATGGTTCATTATATAATATTAACAGTTTATTCTATTTTATTTATATATCAATGTATACTGAATTAATATGGTTAGACGCAGAAAAATCGATCGCTTAATTATTTTATTGGGCAATTGTGATTGTGATGGAAAATTTTCCTGGAATCAATGTTATTTTAATCATAAAAATTATCAAAATTACAGTGCCTAATTAGGAAGTAGGAAAAAATAACTAAAAACAAGTCATAAATGTAGTTGAATCATTCAAAATGATTCATATCTATTCTCCTTCTAATTTAGTAGTAAACACTATCAGTCAATAGATAAGTGCATGCCTACAACTTGTCATACATTTAACATGATTCTAGAATCAGAACCAAAATCAGAAGTATTTATTTCGACGACGAATTGTGTTGACCTCCTATCTATATAAAAAAGGTCGATTTTATAGGAAACGAAAAACACGTTTTTACACTTTTTTTTTTTTGTAAATTGATCGTCATAGAAACCTTAATTTATGATACAATTTGGTGGTCTTACTAGTACAATGCGAAATCGTATTATAAATCCATTTACACAAGAATCACAAAAAGACAAAATGTAGTTAGGAGGTCATTACACTTCATCGCCGATTTGCTGAAACATAGTTTAACATTGTGGAAGGCATGGTTGTTAGGCTAGCTATCATTAATTCGATTTAAAAAATAGACGCAAGTTGCAAGTTAATATCGTACACGCATTCACATAATTTATTCTACATCTGCAGATTTCTTTTTTATATTCATCCTTACTAACGACGTTTATAATGCGATATGAACTAGCAACTTTTTTGTTTCCTGTTGGTCATTCGGTACGGCTATTTGTAAGTTTCTGGTCATTGGTTGATATAAGATCGATATTTATTTATGACAATAATGGGAAAAGGGCAAGAGAATGATGATGTATTTGTGACTGTACTGGGCAATCATCCATTTTCTGATATCATTATTAACCAATAGGTATTTTTTTAATAAATTTGACGACATGTGGCCAGAGGTTGCCTAAAACAGGAACGAGTGGAAGAGCAAGGGAGAGGCCTTTGCCCAGCAGTGGGATGAAGTAGGCTAATAAAAAATAAATAATTAACCAAAGCAAGAACCAGAATCAGCTAATTTTGAAAAACACTATGTCGATTTGTTAATGCGACAGGTTAAATTAAAGACGAACTAGCTTAGTTTTTGTTTCTTATTGGTCTAATCAGCAAAATCAAACTGTATAGTTATTTAATAGTTTCTATTTTGCGTTGATAAAATCGTCATAAAAATCATACGATGTTTTTAATCTTGTTGAATCATAATATTCTTCTACTAAACATTTATTTTAGAATTACTTTTAAAAGCTACTTTTTTCACTGGTCCAAATGTCGCATGACCTCCTGTTCTATATTTTGTTCTATTTTCAACTAACTATCCGCATATTTCGCAAAGGTTTGGCTTCACACCTTTATTTTATCTTTTAGCGGAGACTATTTCAATGTCTTATCTATTTGTATTAGATAAAAAACTTATACTGTTTGCTTATCTGTGTAGTCCACTCGTATAGGATTGCTAGACTGTCGAAATATGAATCAATGTCAAATCTTTCGACTTTGAAACTTGAGATTTGGTCATTGGAGATAATATGTAGGTACTCGTATATCTAAAAGTGTAACCTTATTTTTAGTATTTTGTGTCTAATAGGTTTTTATTTTAATGCTAAAATACGTACCCACATTGTTTTTTGCAAAAAACCTATTAATTCACATATTAATGATTTTATGACTATTTATAACCTGTGGTCGGATTCTGCCGGTCATTCCAGGGCCGCATTGTTGTAATGTTGACCCTATTTTATTTAAAAATGATAATGTGAAAAATTATGAAAAATTTACAATGCAGGTAAATGTTATACTCAGTGGTGTCCAGTACTCTCGATAGTCCTGAAGCAATTTTTTATTGTTGCCCGACTGGGCTTGCCTAAACATAATAAAAGCAATGTTGGAAATGAATTGCCGTAAATTGTAATATAAATCTGACATAATATTTCCTTAACATGAGTCATAAATCTCTCTTAAATTGATTGCTAATGAGGTTTAAGGTTTATTTTGTTAAAGAGTACGCTTATTTGCTAGTTTTCATAGCGATTTGATGCCAAGTAAATCATTTTCTGTGTTTCATTCTTTGTCACATTATAATTTCTATAAGAGGGTCCATATTAACATTTCCATGCGGCCCTGGAATGACCGGCAGAATCCGACCTCTGTTTATGACACATTCAAAATTTAACTTTAAAACGTCTAGCAATTCTAAACTTTAAAATTGGAGTTTGTATGTATGAAAAGATTTATACAACGTGTTACCAATTGAATGCAAAACTTGAAAATGGTTTCTACAGAATCATTATACATATTTTTGTAGAAATGGTTTTCAAGATGTTGATGATGATATTCATCTGTTAACACGTTATGTAAAGATCGGTCAATGTTAATTCGTAAAATGGTGTCGGCACAATTTTAACCCTAATACAAATGTTTTAACGTTCACAATAACTTGTAGGTTCCCTGCGCCCTATTCATAGTTCTACTTGGTTTCTACTTGCTACTCGGATACTTGACACAGCTGGTAGAAGATGACATGCCCAGGGTCATCAAGGACTCGGAAATCGCAAGAGACGTAAGTACTATCCTTCTTAACTCCTTCTTAATATGCAGACACTTTTTAAGGGGATGATCAGACCGTCAAACTGAACAATTTTCTCTATGGGACCAAAATCGAAATCGCGAAAAAAATTACTGCTGTTCCATACAAAATTGCAAACCTACTCGGGCCAAATCTATGGGACAGCTGATTTTTTTTCGCGTTTCTGATGTTGGTCCCATAGAAAAAGTTGTTCAGTTTGATGGTCTGATCATCCCCTTAAAAACAGTCAGCATATTAAGTTGGACCCTGTATACAACGTGTTAATGAATTAACGCAAAACTAGAAAGTAGTTTGTTTTGAATCGAGAGCAGAATCGAATTATCATGGTTTCAACATAGGTAATTTTTTTCAAAATATTTAATAATTTGTTTGTAAAATTTAAAATTTACTGAACTCGATTTCAATCCATCGCACGAGCACACTCGCCCTAGTTACTTATTGCCTCAAAACTTAAAATGCGTATAACTTTAAATATGAACTATTAAAATAATGAAATTATTGTTTCAATCTGATTATAATGTTATAAATCAGTTGGGGTGTATGAGGTTTTGCGCTTATTCATTAACACGTTGTATAGAACTAGCAACACAGAATCAACGACATTCTATACACATGGACTCACCACGTCATACAATAACAAAATCCAAAAATGACACATGACGTCTCTAATGTCACAATAGTAGTTGTATGCTTCAGTTGTGCTCGGCTGTTATACATTGCCGCTGACATTCCAGTCCTTTCAAATGTCGTCGGTCACTAAGCAGTAATGTAAAACAAGGAGTCGCGCTGCAAGTCTGGCGGAAGGTAGACGCATGCGTGTTGGCCTCTCTTAGGCTTGCACGTGGCTCCGCCATTTTGTGAAACTCTTTTGTGTTTTAACCATAAAACAATCACTTGAGATTATAAACTACTTGACATTGGCAGAATTGCCGCGCTAGACGCAAGCAACCGGCCATTAATTAAGAAAAAATAAAAATGTAAAACAATTACGCACACTTCTGTGGTCGCGTTAACAGCGCGCTGATGCGAAGTCATGTACCTAATTCTTTGACTATTTATACATGGACTAGTTACGCGTGTAATTCTACTAACAAACATTTCTGCCATCCGCAACTTTGGATTTTATTCCCCATAACTTTAAATTCTAATTTTGATTGTTAAAAATCATGAAAAGTAGTCTCGTGTGAATCCCAAACGAGATAAGTTCGAAGTTATTGTTTCGCAATTATGGGCTGTCTCCTTTAGTGATAAGGTATAAAATTGTGTGTAAATGCACATGACCAAATGATCTTGTACCGTGGCAGAGGGGAAATGCTACCGCAAGGCTGGTCTCTATACAGGGTCCTTCTTAATATGCTGACACTTTTTTAAGGTGATGATCAGATCATCAAACTGAACAACTACCTCTATGGGACCAACATCGAAATCGCGAAAAAAAATCTGCTGTCCCATACATTTGGCTCAAGTAGGTTTGCAGTTTTTTTATGGAAGAGCTGATTTTTTTCGCAAAATCGATGTTGGTGCCATAGAGAAAGTTGTTCAGTTTGACGGTCTGATCATCTTAAAAAAGTGTAAGCATATTTAGAAGGACCCTGCATAAATATTCAAAGACCTTATTTGATATTTATAGGACTGCGTATATAAAGGTAGGGTAGTTGAAAGGGGGAAGAGGGTAGGACCCCTAAATTTTGGGTGGGTCTTCATTTCTAGTGTAAAGATAAAGTTCATTGATATACAAATTTTGCCTCCAAAAATCCTATTTTTCCGGAATTAATATCTCCTTTCATCGACAGAACTACGACACATTCAGTGAGGAAGCGGCGTGGGGTTACCTGAACACGATCCTCGGAGACCAGCCCAGGGTGTCCGGGACACTGTACCACCTGCAAAAGACCCAGGACCTGAAGGCACTGGTGGATTCCGTCGCTGCACAGGCCAGCTTGCCTGTCAGGACTGACTGGCAGATGGTGTCAGGTTGGGCCTATTCGTTTTACAGCTAACGCAAATATTACCTAAGAGAAGTTTATTCCATACAAAACTGCAAACCTACTCGAGCCTTTGACTAATTATTATAAGGACTAGCCTTGCGGTAGCATTTCCCCTCTGCCACGGTATAAGCACAATTGATCTTGTGCATTTACATTCAATTTTACACCTCATCACTAAACGAGACAGCCTATAATTGCGAAATAATAACTTCGAACATAGAACGTTTGGGGTTCACACGAGACTTCTTTTCACATTCAAAATTAGAATCTAAAGTTATGGGGAATAAAATCCAAAGTTGCGGATTTCATGTTACCTCGCCCCCTGCAAAAAGTGGCAGAAATGTTTGTTAGTAGAATTACACGCGTAACCAGTCCACGTATAAATAGTCAAAGACTCGAGCCTAAATATATGGGACAACTGTTTTTTCGCTGTTTCGATTCTGGTGCCATAGAGAAAGTTTTTCAGTTTGATGGTCTGATCATCTTCTTAAAAAAGTGTCAGCATATTAAGAAGGACCTATGTTTCAGGTGATTACTGGCTCAATTTCTCGATACCACACGTGAACGTCTATCAAAACGTATCGAACATCATAGCCTTGCTGGAAGGAGAGAGTGGTTTTCATAGC
Source organism: Agonopterix alstromeriana (assembly GCA_963924505.1). NCBI lineage: Eukaryota > Metazoa > Arthropoda > Insecta > Lepidoptera > Depressariidae > Agonopterix > Agonopterix alstromeriana. The sequence continues at coordinate 12,303,185 of OZ004684.1, forward strand.
AACGGGACAATTGGTACCTCGCTCCTGCTGAATTGTCATTACGATTCTGTACCTTATGCTTTAGGTGAGAAGGTTTATTTTTGTATCTTCTATTCTAGATTTGGTGGAAGACAAGAGCTTGATAAATAGGGTATTTGACAGGTTTTTAAAAACTGTTCCACGTTCACTGATGTCTAAGGACTCTTTAGAAAATGTATATTTTACGTTACATTACATATAGTGCAAGAAAAAACGAAAACAAAAAATTATATTTAAATATCCAGCGAAAACGCTTTTCCTGACAATATACGTGGCTACAAGTATAGATTAATACATAGAATACTTCTTTAAAGTCAACGCATACGAAGACGCGGGCAAATGCTAGTATCTATACAACGTGTTAATGAATAAACGCAAAATTTTGTTTGTTTAGAATTGAGAGCAGAATCGAATTATCAAAGTTTCAACATAGGTTACAAAGTCAAAGTCAATATAATTTATTCAATATAGGAGCTTACAGCACACTTATCAAACGTCAAATCTTTTTTAAATCTACCACCGCGTCGGAACGTGTTGTCGCTGTAGAGAAGATGCGGCCAGAAACTCTACTACATAACACGACTTAATAACTATTACAATATAAATTCTTAAGCTAAAGTTATGTATACAATAATACATAGTCTATTTAATAAAATAATTGATACTATACATTTTTCAAAATATTACATAATTTGTTCGTATAGTTTAAAATTTACTGAACTCTATGCCAATCCACCGCACGGGCACACTCACCCTATTTACTACTAAAACAAGATTCTTAAAATATATCCAAGAGCACGCTAGCGCTTTCATTCATTGCTGAAATAGTAACAAATCATTTTTGCGCGAAAATTTAAAATGCGAATAACTTTCACTTTAAATTAATAAAATAATGAAATTATTGTTTCAATGCGATTATTTCGTATAAATCAGTTGAGGCGTAGGTAGGTTTTGCGCTTTTTTATTAACACGTTGTATAAAGTGCGGTGTAACGTAGTAAGAATGGCCAGGTCTTGAGTTCGAGTCCCTCCAACCTCTTTTTTTTTTAAATTAAATAATTAAATAACTTTCTCCTCCCATGACAGGTACGTCAGATAATGCTATATTCTGCGCCGTCATGATGGAGACTCTCAGCAAACTGTCACGAAGACAGCAGAAGTTCAAACACAACATCATATTTCTGTTCAACGGAGCCGAGGAAAATCCTTTGCAGGTACAATCTGCCTATTAACAGCATAGACACAATATCAGTGGCGTGCACTCAGGGCAGACACAAATACAGTTAAACCCTAATAATTTCTAAACTAAAAGCATTTTCTTTACTAAATGACTTTTAATTGTTTAATTAGCCTGTGTTTAAAGAAATCAAAGTCATTTAGTAAACAAAATGATTTTAATTTAGAAATTATTAGGGTTTTTGCACTCCGGGTAGGCAAAAAGACAGTGAACCTTAATAATTTCTAAACTAAAAGTATTTTGTTTACTAAATGCTTTTAGTTTAGAAATTATTAGGGTTTAATTGTATTTGTGTCTACCCTTAGAGCACGCCACTGCAGAATATAATATCCGGCCAAGTGCGAGTCGGAACTCGGTCTATTAGTTGTTGTTTAACATGGCTCGTGGAAGCATTTTCATAAGCTTTCAATTTGATATCCCACACGAAATAGTAGAAATAATTTTTCTTTTATTACCCTTTCTATCTCCCAAAATTGCGCCCCCAATAAAAAAATAGCTTTTTTGACTTCTTCTATTATATTGAACCATTAATTGCTAAATCTGTGCTAGGTTTCGACCGACACCGAGCTGATTCCATAAGTGTTCCGTTTTGCCAATACGGAACACTAAAAAGAAGTTCAAAAACACAAAATAATGGTCTCTCTGGTTTCTGTCAATTATTTGTTATTAATAGACGACATTGTAAGGGTTGCGGACATGTGGTCGTACATGGATCAGATTGGCATAGGACCGTGAGGAGTGGCGCAATAAAAAGGAGGCCTATGCCCAGCAGTGGGTTGATGTGGGCTGAATTGATTGATTGATTGATTGATTGATTGATTGATTGATGATACAAAAAGAAAATGTCGACGACTAGACGGTACCGGTGTTTGGTTTGGAATAATACGATACTGATACGAGATACTGATGGAATCTGGATACGAGGGCATTTAAGCAAAAACTGCTATTTTAGAACCTTGAGTTAGAGCTTGAATAATTATTAGGAAAAATAATTATCTTGATTATTTCTAACCGTTAATAGCTAATAAGTGATATGTTGTATCTTGCAGGGAAGTCACGCGTTCCTCCACCACCCCTGGTCGAAGGGAATCACCAATGTCATCAATTTGGACGCCGCCGGCATGAACGGAAAACCTATTATATTCCAGGTAATATACTCTAGATACACTAGGTACATTGTATGTTAGACTTCTACATTACAATTAAATTGGTTTCTTTTAATCATGTCTTCTCTCCGTAAAAATATAAAATGAAGCCCAAAAAAAAAACTTGAAATACCAATTATGGTCTAATAATACACCTTATGTTTGCCCAAAATGAACGTTATTACATGAACAATTAGGGTACTCATTAGAAATAATCTTTATGAATAGTGTAGGTAATATTATTTTTAATGTTTTTGCAGTAGAATTAAGAATGACTACATTCAAAAATATTTATGTATTCTTACATTTAGGACATACACACAATTTTTAGTAAATACATACCAAAATCTATTCACTTTACACATTGCCGGTGGACCAGCAGAATTCCTGGGGATTGTATACATTACCTAGTTAAAGTGTGTAATGGACAATTATTCAGAATTTATCATACATTGCCTGGACGCTCGACCCAGGTATTCTTTACATTGCCAAGGTATTGTATAGAATACCTGAATTATACTGATTGCCGGTAACATATCCTTTTATAAAAAAATTGTATTCAAGTTACATAATTTCTGAAAATGCAAGTTTAGCATCATTTTCAAACGTACTGTTTATTGAGAAAATAAAACTAAAATATATTTGATGCAGTCAGCTCCCCAATTCCCAACACCCATTTTGCCATTAATAAATTAATGATTGTTAATGTATCATCAGGTGACGGATCCTCGCCTCCTGGACATATACAAGCGCAGAGTGTCTCGTCCGAGCGCGCAGAGTGTGGGCGAGTTTCTGTTCATGACGGGAATCATACCCTCGGACACTGACTTCAGGATATGGAGGGACTTCGGGCACTTCCACGGTAAGTGTGGGATCTAGTCTAAGAAGCCTATAACTAATAGTTCCGTCCGAGCGGGCAGAATGTGGGTGAGTTTCTGTTCATGACCGGTATCATACCCTCCGATACAGGCTTATAGGAAACCTGCATATGCTGATGAAGACATTCCGATGCGCATGTGAAGTCTATCAATCCGCATTGAGCATCCGTGGTGGATTGATGCCCATACAACCTACATGGAGGGTAGTCCTGTGACCTGCAGTGGGACGTATAAAGGCTGATGATCGATGATGATATATGTAGACGAGAGAAGACTGACGAACACTTAAATTTTTGAAAAATTTGAGTAAAGTGCGAGAGCGCAACGTACCCCCTCTCGTCCTACCCCTCTGTCGCCATGCATGCAGGCCACTACTACTCGCACATACCTACATTTAATAAACCAAAAAATTATAATGATAAATCTTAAACAAAACAAACACAATTTGATCTAATAGAACGTGTCGCTAACAATATACATTTAATTTCATTTATTACTCCCTCACCTTTGAATATTTATATGTGTACTGGTTACGCGTGTAATTCTACTAACAAATATTTCTGCCACTTTTTGCGGGGGGCGAGGTAACATGAAATCCGCAACTTTGGATTTTATTCCCCATAACTTTAGATTCTAATTTTAAATGTTAAAAATCATGAAAAGTAGTCTCGTGTGAACCCCAAACGTTCTAAGTTCGAAGTTATTATTTCGCAATTATAGGCTGTCTCGTTTAGTGATAAGGTACAAGATCAATTGTGCTTATACCGTGGCAGAGGGGAAATGCTACCGCAAGGCTAGTCCTTATAATAATTAGTCAAAGTCCCTCACCGAAACATATGCTATTATTTAACGTCTGATTCTCGATCTTTAGAGGTCAAAGTTGTGATTTTAAACCTACCCTAAAACATCGTAACCTTCCTCAGGCCTGGACATAGCGTTCGTCAAGTGGGCTAGTGTGTACCACACTCGCTACGACCACCCATCTCTAGTGCGCGCCGGCGTGATACAGAACGCGGGACAGATGATGATATCGCTCGTCTCCGAGGTGGCGGATACCGAGGAGCTGAATACACAGGTACAGTACGACCAGGACACATAACATAACAAATATTCTTTTCATCCCCCCATCTCGGAAAGAGTATTTTTGCTCTTCGATATCTGAGTGCAAAAGCCCCTTTTATCCGCTAGAGGATAAATAAATTGATTTTAGAATATCGTGTGCACTAAGTTTGTGAATTCAAAACATTATTAAACCTATTTACTTCTCCCTCCATGGTGCCGAATTTATCATAAAACCTTTTTTTTTTGCATTTAGTCATTTCCTCGCTGAGGTGGGATGAAAAGTTACGTGTTGCACTCGAGTGCAAAGATTTTTCACCTAATTTTAGAATCCTTAATATTATATAATTTTAGAATCCATGCCTCGATTGCTCGGTCATCAAAATCGAGCACGCGGTTAAAAAGCTACTTTGCACTCTTGTATCACAAATAACTATTTTTTGCACACCAAAAACATAAAGCAACAAAAACAGAATAAATATTACGTAAAAAGGAAAAGGACAGGAAAATAATTACCCTCGTCAATCTTCGTTTACGCAATCCCCCGACAAAACCAGAAGTCGTTTAGTAATCAAAGGGTGCAAAGTTGGATAGCAGCGAATAGGGCGCGAAAAGAATTAGCCAATCGTGGCAAGAGATTGAAGGCGGCATATCCTTTGTTTTTTATTATTTATTATTAACTTTTTGCATGTGCGTTAGCTCTGCATTTCCGCCTATGTCAAGTAGTTTGTTGGAAGTATCTATCCCAATCCCAGGAATTGTTTTTGATCAAGAACAAGAAGAGATAGAGGATTGCGGAGCCTCGTGGCAGGAAAAAACGCGACGCGCGAGCACCACGCGAGACAAGTGCTCGTGTCTGAACGTGCCACGCGACTCTCACATCCTAATTGGTTGTTATAATTTCGCGCGCTATTCAAATTTGTCAAGGACATCGGGGGAACTTATAAATCTGGTACTACTATTTCGGCCAGATTTTCCGTTTCTTTTAGATGATGCTTTACTGCTATTTGGAGGAAAAGGGAAGATCCTCCACGGGTTTGTTGGAATGTCCAAGATTGCGGTCCCATTGTTCTTAGTCAAATGTTGTATTTATACAGTCTCTCGATAACTTTGATAGTGCGAGTTAGGAATCGCCATATGATTGGTTAAAATTTGTACGTGCTATGTCGTCTTCGCCATCTGATTGGCTTATTACTTGAGACGCGCTAACATTTGGACAGATTAATCTTAGTTTAAGGTAATTATTTAGTCGATGCCTCGGCATTGTTGCTTAGCACAGGCGAAATGCAATTGAGCCGACTCCTTACGTGGGTTCTTCAGCACTGCGGCCCATTTGTCGCCGACCAACGTAGGTCGTCAGCAGCGAAAGTGTTAAAATCTGGTATACAACGTGTTAATAAATTAACGCAAAACTAGAAAGTAGTTTGTTTAGAATCGAGAGCAGAATCGAATTATCATGGTTTTAACATAGGTAATTTTTTTTCAAAATATTAAGTAATTTGTTGGTATAATTTCAAATTTACTGAACCCGATCTCAACCCACCGCTCGAGCACTCTCACCCTACTTACCACCAAAACAAGATTCTTGAAATGTATCCATGAGCACGCTAGCGCTTTCATTCATTGCTGAAATGATAACAAATCATTTTGGCCTCAAAACTTAAAATGCGAATAACTTTAAATGTTAACTATCAAAATAATGAAATTATTGTTTCAATCTAATTATTTTGTTATAAATCAGTTGGGGTGTATGAGGTTTTGCGCTTATTCATTATCACGTTGTATAATCTGTGCGGAAGATATTGCGGGTAAACTCTGGTGTACCATAAAATACTTTTTCCTAGATAATGTGACGTTGTTTGTACGTTTTCAGATCGAGTCGTCAACAGCAGTTTACTATGATTACCTGCACTGGTTCCTAGTGACATACTCGTACCCCGCGGCCGTCGCGGCGGACGTTCTGACCGCCGTGTTCGCTCTCCTCACCGTGGCTTACTACGTGTGGATGGTTGGACCTAGTGAGTACATTTTGTTGGCAACACCAACATAAAATGTAGTAATTAAAAGGAGTTTGCTTTTGTACTTGAAATTCGTAAAAAAATGGTTTTTGGTGATATTTGTGACATCATTTCGTGCGGATTGTGTACCAAACAGTTGCGTAAAGCGACCGACGTAACAGGAATCTCAAATAAATACGATAACAGAACATAAGTTTTGGTTCAAGTAAACTCGTACATGGTCATTTTGGCGGCAACGCGCGAGCTTACAAAATCGACCACAGATTCATCGTCACCTATCATCCCATCATCAAAATAAAGAATATAAAGAAAAAAATAACGAATGGCTCAAAAGGACTAGTATCCAGAGCCGTTAAAGACATTATTAATAAAAATAATAGTAGTTAAAAATGTTGTATTTCCGTTTCCGCCTTCCATATTGGTACGGTGCTTGTGCGTGTAACTAATTCTGGTGTAAAAATCACTAAAATAAACCTCCAGTGCTGCAAACAAGACTTTCCTTTAAGTACATCGAACCACTCCTGCCACCAGAAAACCTACAGTCCACTAAAACCTCTCCAGCGGAGCCGAATTAAACACCGGTAGGCCACGTTTCCTACACACTTGCTTCAATTTACAATGGGGAACTTGCACCAAAATTATAACGAGAAATTAAATTAATAATTAAATAATAATAGTTGTGAATAGAAAGAACATTTTTCTGGGAGCACTGTCTTGCGACACGAAACGATACCGAATGGTAACGGACGAGCGTGAACTAGTTAACAACGTGTTAATGAATAAGCGCAAAAACTCATACAACCAAACTATTTTATAACAAAATAATTAGATTGAAACAATAATTTCATTATTTTGATAGTTAAAATTTAATGTTAATCGCATCTTAAGTTCTGAGGCAAAAATGATTTGTTATCATTTCAGCAATTAATGAAAGCGCTAGCGTGCTCATGAATACATTTTAAGAATCTTGTTTTGGTAGTAAAAGTAGGGTGAGAGTGCCCGAGCGGTGGGTTGAGATCGAGTTCAGAAAATGTTAAATGTTACAAACAAATTATTTAATATTTTTAAAAAAAGACCTGTGTTGAAACCATGATAATTCGATTCTGCTCTCTAGTCTAAACAACCTAATTTCTAGTTTTGCGTTTATTCATCAACACGTTGTATAACGCGGATGGACAAAAATGGCAACGTACTTTGGCAGAGGCGTACGCCCGTCGTTAAAAACTCCATTGCTGTATGCTCTAAGAATCTCGGGAATCTTTTCTGATTATTCAGGCAAAAATTACAGTTTTGAAATAATGCTAAAGACATTTTAATAATACGAAACAAATGTTGTTTAGTTTAATAACATGTCTTTTATAGGATGGTCGACAGTGCAGGAGCTGCTGATCACGGTGCTAGGCCGGCTGCTGTCCATGTTGACCGGCATGCTAGTCTGCGCCATATTAGTGCCCATCATGGTCGCCACTACCATACAGTTGAGGTAAGTTTGGTCCACATCCAACGGTATCCTGTTGAAAAATCGAATCTCTCACTTTTGATGAAAATTTTTTATACAGGGTCCTTCTTAATATGCTAACACTTTTTTAAGGCGATGATCAGACCATCAAACTGAACAACTTTCTCTATGGGACCAACATCGAAATCACGAAAAAATATCAGCTGTCCCATTCTTCGTTCAAGAAGCAGCCCAGAATTTCGCCACACGGATAGCATTTTCGGCAGCGTTCATAAGCTCCGTTCACGTGCCGTGGTATCCGGTCAGGAAGGGCACGATACGAGATGGGCCATAGTCTGAGGAGTAATACCACATTCACACCTAAGGTCCGTCCCGCCCGTGTAACCCCACTTAAACAGATTGTCTTTACTCCGGCCAAACTGAGTTCGGAGTCTATTCAAGCATCTCCAGATCGGCCTGGGCAGCTCCTGTCCTGGGGGTAGGTTTTCCATGAGAGGAATAAACGGGTCAGGAAGTGCCGTACCTTCCCGCCAAAGACCGAGTCTAGCCTGAGAACCCTCACTTTAAACATCCCGACATTGTCCCATACATTTGGCTTGAGTAGGTTCATAGTTTTGTATGGGAGAGCTGATTTTCTTTTTCGCGATTTCTATGTCAGTGCCATAGAGATAGTTGTTCAGTTTGACGGTCTGATCATCCCCGTAAAAAAGTGTCAGCATATTAAGAAGGACCCTATACAACGTGTTAATGAATTAACGCAAAACCAGAAAGTAGTTTGTTTGGAATCGAGAGCAGAATCGAATTATAATGGTTTCAACATAGGTTTTTTTCAAAATATTAAATAATTAGTTTATAAATTTTTAAATTTACTGAACTCGATTTCAACCCACCGCTCGGGCACTCTCAGACTACTTACTACCAAAACAAGATTCTTAAAATGTATTCATGAGCACGCAAAAGAGTCGCGAAGGTCATTAGTGAGTCGATTATGGTCATTAAGGAGTCGACGAAGGTCATTTATGAGTCGATTAAGGTCATAAGTGAGTCGACGAAGGTCATAAAAGAGTCTTTAAGTGCATGCAAATTATTGAGTTAGGTTGAAACAGCAAACGTGGATGACAATCATCGTGGTGTGATCATGTGATTGACAATAATATTATCTCTCACAGGTACTTGTCAGAACCGTGGATAGTGGTGCCTTTGTACTGGGTACCTTACGTGATCGCGGCAGTCTGCGCATCTCAGGGTTTCGACGCGTGGCGGACTAAGAAGGTAAGAACTTATTGTTATCTCTCTTGTTCTTAGATTTGGTATAATGGCGAGCCTCGCAGGAAAGAAAGAGAACCAGCAGTAACCACAAAACATTCTTCACTTATCTCACCACAAATACAAAGTTAACAAAAACAAATAAAAATTAAAATATTAAATTAAATTCAAAAGTTTGTGGATGTAGACTGGTGCTTGATCGCGTGAAGACTATTTAGTTCGAGAACTTGCGTTAAAAACCCGGCCAAGAGCGTGTCGGACTCTCCCATGGTAGGATTCAGAATTTTAATCATATTAGGACGCCCTATTTTTGACTTTGAGCGCAGATGTCTCGAGACAGAAAAATTGTTTAATATAGTTTTAGCTAATTTTGTTAGACCTTTTTTGCCATTAAAATAGTGTAACCATTCCCTTAAAATAGTTTTAGCTTATTTTGTTGACCTTTCTATGCTCTTAGAATAGTCTCAGCTAATTTGTTGACCTTTATATGCCCTTAAAATAGTTTTAGCTTATTTTGTTGACCTTTCTATGCTCTTAGAATAGTCTCAGCTAATTTGTTGACCTTTATATGCCCTTAAAATAGTTTCAGCTTATTTTGTTGACCTTTATATGACCTTAAAATACTTTCAGTTTATTTTGTTGACCTTTATATGCCCTTGAAATAGTTTCTGCTTATTTTGTTGACCTTTATATGCCCTTAAAATAGTTTCAGTGAATTTTGTTGAACCTTTCATAGAAACTACAAAATAAATCTTTATTTTCTCCACAGTGCGGCCTAAACCGTTCAATTCGAACTCTTCAAGCCATGGCGGCCACTAGACTGATTCTGGCAGCGGTACTACTAGTTCTCACTTGTATCCCGCGACTGATCACTATGAGATATATGTTCACAGTACCACTGTTCATAATATCGCTCATGTCGCTCGTGTCGCTCACTGTCGTCAGATACGTGAGGCTGCAAGGTTAGTATCATCATCATCACGTGGCAGCGGTACTACTAGTTCTCACTTGTATCTCGCGACTGATCACTATGAGATATATGTTCACAGTACCACTGTTCATAATTTCACTCATGTCGCTCGTGTCGCTCACTGTCGTCAGATACGTGAGGCTGCAAGGTTAGTATCATCATCATCACCTGGCAGCGGTACTACTAGTTCTCACTTGTATCCCGCGACTGATTACTATGACATACATGTTCACAGTACTACTGTTCATAATATCGCTCATGTCGCTCACCGTCGTCAGATACGTGAGGCTACAAGGTTAGTATCATCATCATCACCTGGCGGCGGTACCAGTTCTCACTTGTATCCCGCGGCTGATCACTATGAGATACATATTCAAAAATAAGTATGTACTAGGATCCCACTGCAGGGCAAAGGCCTCCTTTCACGAATAAGGGTGAGTAATTTTACATCTCACTTTCGAGTTTGTGCTTAATAGAATAACACAATTGTTTGATTTGTGGTTGGGCTATTGCAAGTAAGGGTCGTTATATAACACAGGATCCAGCGCTGGTCCTTTGTGTTCGCCCCAAGCTCACCCATATTCTACGCATACCTCCGAACTTATGGTATTTATATTTCGATGGAATTACGTTGTAGAACTTTTTGTACTGTGACAATAAATCTGTTTCAAATTCAAATTTTCTTTTCATTCTCGGGAATGCAGATTTCCTCACGATGTTTTCCTTCACCGCCGAGCTAGTAAATGATAAATTCAACCGTACATAAATTCCGAAGAACTTAGTGGTAAAGGTCAGGAATCGAACCGCCGCCTCATGATTGAGACGCTAGCTCTCTTCCATCGCTCTTTAACATAGTTAATCTTACCTCGAATATTGTATCTTTTCAGCCTGGCAACACCTAATGATGGAGGTGTTATTCTCGCTCCCCTCGATGATGTTCATAATGTCGCTCGCGCTACGTTTCTGCGCAATCCTGCTGCCGACGATGGGCCGCAACAGTTCCAACTTGCCAGACTACACGGTCGCCTTCGTCAGTGTCGCGCTAGCTTCCATCGTCATGTCTACTGTTGTAAGTACACCTTGAGCTTTAGATCAAAGTGAATTTGAGCGCGAAATGAGTTAGAGCAATGTGAGCTTGAGAGCAATGTAACTTTTAGAGCAAAATGATCTTTTTATCAATGTGAGCGTGAGAGGGAAATAAGTTAGAGCAATGTGAGTTTTAGAGCATAGTAAGCAGTGGAAATTCCACGTCCACTGCTCACTATGCTCTAAAACTCACATCGCTCTGTTGTGGAGTGGACAGGCAGCCTTAGACTGAAAAGGGCTTTCGAGCGCGGCAAACATTGAAGCAAAGCTAGCTTTAGAAAAAAAATCGTTTAAAAGTGAAGTGGGCTTTAAATCAAAGTGAGCTTTAATGCGAGCTTTAGAGCAAAGTGAGCTTTAGAGCAATGTGGGCTTTAAAGCAATGTGTGTTTTGAGTCAAAGTGTGCTGTAGAGCAAAGCCTGGAGATTTGGTTAGAATAATTGCATCCGACCCCGCATCTGTGAGTAGCGTTTTCCCATTTCATCTCAAAGGTTAAGGATGAGAGCTTTAGAGCGAAGCAAGCTTTATAGTAGAGCTTAGACTACTTATATGAGGACAAGTTACGCGTATAATCTACTAACAAACTTTTCTGCCACTTTTTGCGGGGGGCGAGGTAACACGAGATACGCAACTTTGAATTTTATTTCACTAGTTAAGATTCTAATTTTGAATGTTAAAAATCATGAAAAACAGTGTTGTGTGAACCCCAAACATCATAAGTTCGAAATTATTGTCCCGCAATTATAGGCTGTCGCGTTTAGTGACAAGGTATAAAATTGTATGTAAATGCGTAAGATCTTTTGATCTTGCACGTTGGCAGAGGGGAAATGCTAAGGCGAGGCGGGTCCGTAAATAATTCGTCTATGTAGTAGAGCGAGTTTTATAGCTATCAATATTATAATTATATTTTCAGTCGGGTATAGAGCTGTTGTTCTCTCGCAAGCGGATGTGGGTGGTCGTGGCCCCGCTCGCCATCACCTGCCTCGTGTTCATGTTCGTGCCCTTCAGTCCATACAGGGACGACGGACCCTCCGTGCAGAGGCACTACTGGTTTGTGAGTATTTTAACACTTTATTATACTTAATAAACTTATCAGAAATCTCCATAGTTAATACCAGTATCTCGCTCGACTAGTCTAGGAAAAATAAGGCTTGAGATGGCATTAAAGATTGCACTTTAGTAAATTGTGTTTGAAATAATATTACTGTTAGTTTATAACACTTTTGTCGAGATTTCGTGGTTATATTGGCTCAGGGACCTGAGAAATACCTTAAAATCGATATAAATGTACAAAGGACAAGCTTATTTCGAAAGGTATTTCTTCCAGCATACTAGCAAAAGAGACAGTTAATTATCACAAGGCAAATTTAATGTGTACAAACAAACAGTAAATAATTTAGTTTTGAGGTTATAATTTTTGAAGACTTACAAAATATTAAATATCTACTCAAATTTACGATATTAACCGGGGATTATTATTGTTATAAGTAAAAGGTATTGAATGAAGCCATCCTGTACAAAATCACTAGTTTTCCATTTTTTGTTCATACCTTAATTTAATCTTTTGTAAATGTCCTAATTATCCATTAACACACAATAAAAAATTGGGGATTATTGAGAATTTATGTTTTTCAGGTATTTATCTACTATATTCCAAATTATCACCAAAAGTGCAATTAATGCAACCTTACCCATACAAAAATCCGTAGATTTCCCCGACTAGAAGGCAATTAAAATTAATAAAATGAAGACCAAAAAAAAACTTGACATAAGTAACGAATTGTTTTACATTACTGCTTTGAGACCGAGGACATTTGAAAGGACTGGAATGTCAGCGGCAATGTATGACAGCCGAGCATAACTGAAGCATACTAAGGTGGCATAAGAGACATGTGCCATATTTTGTGTATTGTATGACATGGTGAGTCCATGTGTATAGAATGCTTTGACTGTTTATATGTGACTGGTTACGCGTGTAATTCTACTAACAAACATTTCTGCCACTTTTTGCGGGGGGCGAGGCAACATGAATTCCGCAACTTTGGATTTTATTCCCCATAACTTTAGATTCTAATTTTGAATGTTTAAAATGATGAAAAGTTGTCTCGTGTGAACCCCAAACGTTCTAAGTTCGAAGTTATTATTTCGCAATTATAGGCTGTCTCGTTTAGTGATAAGGTGTAATTGAATGTAAATGCACAAGATCAATTGTGCTTATACCGTGGCAGAGGGGAAATGCTACCTCAAGTCCTTATAATAATTAGTCAAAGATAGAATGTCATTGGTCTTCCATTATGTGATAAATTTGTTTATTTGTCCAACAGCATTCAGAGATCATATCCTACGACTACAATAACGTCCAAACATCTCGTGTATCCGGCGTCCTCGTCACAAAGAACGATGCGCTCACGCCGCAGTCCGTGTTGCGCGTTTTGGACGACAGAGGGCTCCGGTTGTCGAGTAGGAGAGATTTCAAGCAGGACTGCAAGGCTTACGTCAATTGTAACCTGCCGCTGTTTAGAGTCCGCTTCGGTGAATTTTTGTAAGTTTATCATGTTTTAAAGTTATTAGCTGCCTTCGTGGTCTAATGTAGTAGAGAAGGGAATGCTTCGATGGTTTGGACATATTGAAAGGATGAATGAAAGTCGACTTACTAAACAGATATATATGGCGTGTGTGGAAGGAAACATTGGTAGAGGCAGACCTAGGAGAGGATACCTAGACCAGGTCAGGGACGTCATTAAAAAATTCCAGGTTAAAAGTAGCCGAAATCGAAGGGAATGTATGAAAAGATGTATGGACTTAGAGGAATCAAGAGAGGTGTGTCAGAACCGCCCAAAGTGGAGATCTATAGTTTCTGCCTACCCCTCTGGGAAAAAGTCTAATGTGGTCTAATGGTTTTATACCAAACACAAATTATGTACCTATTTGTTTGGTGAACGACATATGATTTAAGTGAAAATTTATACAGTGGTTCATACAACGCCGCCGGGTTGCCTAGCAAATGGTTGCCGCAAGTACCTTTACCATGATGATTTATGGTATCATTTTTTCCACCTATCTGTTTGGGAAGTAACTGAGGTGCCATCTGAAGGAGACCAATGTAAAGAATTGAAAACTTTATAAAATCGACGGTGTGGAGTCAAAATTATAACCCACACAATATAAGTATGAATACTGTAGGGTGATACTTATACGTCATATTTGATTATTAAACTTGGTCGTATTTGGTATGTTTACAGTGAGAGAGATGGCAGGATACTGAGGCAAAAGAGGTACTTTTATTAGTTTAGTACCTCTTTAGGGGCTGCCATTTTTGGACCGCTGATTGTGTATCTAGTTCAGTTCCATATAATATAATATCTATGTTTTTAGAATGATCACGTGTTTTTGTATTCTGGGTTTTATTTTAGTTTTGAGCACGTTAGCGCTATCATTTATTGCTGAAATGATAACAAACCATTTTTGCCTGAAAAATTATCATGCGAATAACTTTAAATTTTAACCATCAAAATAATGAAATTATTTTTTCAATCTAATTATTTTGTTATAAATCAGCTGGGGTGTATGAGGTTTTGCGCTTATTCATTAACACGTTGTATAAGGTTATTTCAAATTAGTTGGCGAAACAGAACCAGGATACTTGTTAATGAAAACAGATTGCATTATCAATGTTTATAATGAGTGTTGATGATTATCACAAATATGATTATCGTATGTAAGGCTGCAGTGCGCGGGGCGCGGGAGGACATTGACCTGTAAATCATATGACCAAGCAGCGGATCATTATCACGCAATTGTACTTAGTAACAGATATCAAATGCGTTTGTTAAGTTTCGCCAACTAATTAAATTTAACCTTATACAAGGTGTTACAAAAATACAAATAAACATTTAAGGGCCACCCACTTAAATGTTTCGCGATTTCGATGTTGGTCCCATAGTGAAAGTTGTTTAGTTTGATGGTCTGAACAACCCCCTTTAAAGTTTTAAATGTTTATTTTAACACCTTATACAACGTGTTAATAAATAAGCGCAAAAGCGTACACCCCAACTGATTTATAACAAAATAATTAGATTAAAACAATAATTTCATTATTTTGATAGTTAAAATTTAAAGTTATTCGCATTATATGTGCTCATGGATACATTTTAATAACCTTGTTTTGGTAGTAAGTAGGGTGAGTGTGCCTGTGCGATGAGTTGAGATCGAGTTCAGTAAATTTAAAATTTTACAAACAAATACCTATGTTGAAAACATGATAATTGGATTCTGCTCTCGATTCTAAACAAACTACTTTCTAGTTTTGCGTTAATTCATTAACACGTCGTATACCTCCGACTGTCGACAGAAATGACGCCATATTCCTGTACACGGGTGCGCCGGCGCCGTTCTCGCCGGAGTCGTCGATGCGCGTCGCGAGCCGCAGCTGTAGCGGGGAGACCTGCACTCTTAGCTTTGTTATGACTGGTGAGTTCACGTTCTGACTAACAAACCATTGCTTTGCTGGTGTATGAACTATAGTCTAGGAAAAATAAGGTTTGAGATTGCATTAAAGACACTTTAGTAAATTGTGTTTGAAATAATATTACTGTTAGTTTATAACACTTTTGTCGAGATTTCGTGGTTATATAGGCTCAGGAACCTGAGAAATACCTTAAAATCGATATTAATGTACAAATGGCAAGCTTATTTCTAAAAATATTTCGACCAGCATACCAGCAATAGAGACAGTTAATTATCAAAAGGCAAATTTAATGTGTAAAAACAAACAATAAATAATTTAGTTTTGAGGTTATAATTTTTGAAGACTTACAAAATATTAAATATCTACCCAAATTAACGATATTAACCGTGGATTATTATTGTTATAAGTAAAACGTATTGAACGAAGCCATCCTGTACAAAATCACCAGTTTTCCATTTTTTGTTCATACCTAAATTTAATGTTTTGTAAATGTCTTAATTATTCAATAATACAACATAAAAAATCGGGGATTATTGAGAATTTATGTTTTTCAGGTATGTATCTACTATATTCCAAATTTTCACCAAAAGTGCAATTAATGCAACCTACTCCATACAAAAATCCGTAGATTTCCCCGACTACTAAGCAAACTACCAGTTCGTTATGTCATGTTTTTTTTTTGTCTTCATTTTATATTTTTTACGGATAGAAGACATGATTTTAAGACACCTATTTCATTTATATTATATCAATATAAATTTAATTTTTAAATTATTTTGATTGGTAATCTCCTCAGAGGATGGATCTCCATAGAATCCGCATTGTAGTTAGTCTCTTTTGTCTTGTGACGTACCTTTAATAGTAGAAGGAGATGGAATTATAGATATTTGTTTATTCGGCTGTTTACTTTTTTTTGAGCTAGTGTGTGTGAAAAGTGACCGTAAACATAAGGCCATATGTCACTTGGTGCCTTTTGTCCATACTACTTGACACCACACACTCAAACCTAAACGTCAAAAAAAGTGGACACTTCACAATTGGTATGGCTAACTCTATTAGGTATAATCTCTTTGGTAAAAAATGGTGGAGGGAAACAATTCGAACTCCATGGAGAAAAACTATTACTTTATTAAAAAAATAAAAATCACCTGCCTCCTCTTTCTTACTCTATACTGGAAACAGAAACGGCAACATCAAATGTCAGTGAATGTATTTTTTGGCTAGTTATTTTAAATTGACGTCACTCTCTGGACCGAAAATGACATTATTTTATTAAAATATCTGTAATCTCGGAATCGGAAATACCAGCCAAGTGCGAGTCGTTCTCGCGCTAAAGGTCGCGGAGAAAACAAAACTTTTTTCTAAGTTAATATGTTGTATGGTGGTGTGATAAGGAACCCTTGGTGCGCGAGTAGCCCGCCTCGCACTTGACCGGTTTTTCATTCAAATCTGTACTTGTAAAACAGTTCCGTGACTGACAACGCACAGCCTAAAACGCTGAAGATAGAATTAAAGATATTTTGACGTTTTTCTAATACCTACGCAGGTCTGGTCTGATAACCGTGGTGGTCCAGTGGCGAGTAACCTTGCCTGCCGTGCAGGAGACGATGGTTCGATCCCCGTCCAGGCCGACTCGTACCAATGAGTTTTTCGGAATTTATGTACGATTTGTAACACCACTGGCTTTTCGGTGAAGGAAAACATCGTGAGGAAACCTGCATGCTTCAATTTCGGGGCATGTATTGTACCCACCGTCCATTATAAGTAGCGACGGACTCACCCCCCGTCAAACTGGAGAAAGTTTCGGTACTACTGAAACATGGATGTTCTGAGGTTTCAGAATATCTCTGACTACCCCATCGGGGAATATAGTCGTGAGCATGTGCTATGCTACGCAGGTCCGGCCCACAACCTGGTGACGCTATGGCCGCGCCCCAACACCAACCTGACCTCGTGGACGCTCTCCTCGCCGGCACAATCCTCCTTCCATCAGAGCGACCGCCCTGTGTACATACTGGTTCACTCCACCCCTACGTATAGTGAGGTGTTTGAGCCGCTGCTGTTCAATGTCACTTTCGTTGTAAGTATCGTCTTCCTTTTTACCCGCGACGCAAAGGAAGGGTAATGTGTTTATCACTTTGACTATTTATATGTGGACTGGTTACGCGTGTAATTCTACTAACAAACATTTCTGCCACTTTTTGCGGGGGGCGAGGTAACATGAAATCCGCAACTTTGGATTTTATTCCCCGTAACTTTAGATTCTAATTTTGAATGTTAAAAATCATGAAAAGTAGTCTCGTGTGAACCCCAAACGTTCTAAGTTCGAAGTTATTATTTCGCAATTATAGGCTGTCTCGTTTAGTGATAAGGTGTAAAATTGAATGTAAATGCACAAGATCAATTGTGCTTATACCGTGGCAGAGGGGAAATGCTACCGCAAGGCTAGTCCTTATAATAATTAGTCATAGGTTTATCAGCCTATGTAAGTGTGTTCGTTTGTGGCCTTAGACGAATTATATACGGACCCGCCTCGCCTTAGCATTTCCCCTCTGCTAACGTGCCACATCAAAAGATCTTACGCATTTACGAACAATTTTATACCCTATCAGTAAACGCGACAGCCTATAATCGCTGAACAATAATTTCGAACTTATGACGTTTGGGGTTCACTCGACACTGTTTTTCATGATTTTTAACATTCAAAATTAGAATCTAAACTAATGGAATAAAATTCAAAGTTGCGTAACTCGTGCTACCTCGCCCCCCGCAAAAAGTGGCAGAAGAGTTTGTTAGTAGAATTACATGCGTAATTAGTCCTTATATAAGTAGTCTAAGTTTGTGGCACACTAGAGACCAAACGCGTGGGCCGATTTTGATGATTCTTTCGTCAATCGATTTGTCTTCATCTTGCGAGTGCCACTGAAGACATGACAGTAATCAAAATTTAATATGGCGACTACCAGACGCAATATTGTGAAAAATAAAAATTAAAGTTGACGAACTATGTCGAGTGGGGTATCATTGAATAGGTATTTAAAAATCATATTTAGGTTTTTCTTACCATTTTTCATTTCGAATGACCATTTAGGTTCTATAATGATTTAATGTTGAAAAAACTAAAAAGTGTAAAATAATAAAGTAAATTTAAGAAATCAAAAACCCGTCTGCATAAAAAGTGAACTTTTAATAAAAACTGAAAAGAAAAAAAATAAGTCCAGTAGTCTAGAATTCTGTTAAGTACTAAGTTGCCGTAGGACCCGTTAAAAATTCTAGACCGGATCAAATTTTCCGAATAATGGGTCCCGACGGGTTTTTTGATTTCTTAAATTTACTCTTTGTGGTATTTGGGTTTGAATAACACCATCCCAGACGTGTGTAAAGGGCGACAGATTCCTTCAGGCATATCGTCAATATCTGTAGAGGGAGAAGTAATAGAGGTCGGAACGTTTTTCATCATATTCACTCAATAAAAGATACATGTAGCAATATGACTCTAGTTAAAAAAATTTGATCGCTGCCTTATCGATGTAACCCATGGATTTGAAATGATAAAGGATACCAATCCTCCTTACAAGCATGGAAACATGAAAATTGGCCATAAGGGTCGGTAATGTTCAACCTTCTTTCGTACGTCGATGTTTCAATCTTTAGGTTTGTCCCTTTCTGTCGGAACTAAACTTAAATAAAAACTCTTTTTGTTGAATTTTTGTTCTGACAGAAAAGGGAATGGCAGATATTTGTCATGATTTCTATGTTAGTCTCTTACATAATGTTTAGTTTGATGATCTGATCACGCCTTTGACTATTTATATGTGGACTGGTTACGCGTGTAATTCTACTAACAAACATTTCTGCCACTTTTTGCGGGGGGCGAGGTAACATGAAATCCGCAACTTTGGATTTTATTCCCCATAACTTTAGATTCTAATTTTGAATGTTAAAAATCATGAAAAGTAGTCTCGTGTGAGTAACACGTTCTAAGTTCGAAGTTATTATTTCACAATTATAGGCTGTCTCGTTTAGTGATAAGGTGTAAAATTGAATGTAAATGCACAAGATCAATTGTGCTTATACCGTGGCAGAGGGGAAATGCTACCGTAAGGCTAGTCCTTATAATAATTAGTCAAAGGATCACGCCCATATAAACCCACAGTTGCTTATCCATAAGATTCTATTCTATCCCTATTATTTACCCATTGACCAAGAATTTGTTTTCGCTTCCCCTCTACGGATTTACCAATCCAAAAATAAATTGTCTTGGAATAAAGAAAATTCTTTATCTTACGTTACTCTCTTTGTACGCCTATTTAATATAACCCTATTATTATTTGCTCATTATTCTCACAGGTGCCATTCTCGCAACAATCTCAGCCGATAGTAGACGTGTCACATCACGCGCACAAAATACATCACCCAGAAGACTACACGCCAGAATATAAGAATCTAGTCGAGGCCATGCCGAAGTACTTCAACATAGCAAGCAATTTGAGTTTCAGGAAGAATTACGTGTTTTAAGACTGCGATCAAAAATAGAAATAACTAAATACAAAATCTACGTAGTTATAAATAAATGGCAGATTTCAAAGTACCCTCATGGTAAGAGATCCGACCCCAAAATTATGTACCTATTTGTTTGGTGAATGAAATGCTCGTAAGTGAATGTTTATACAGAGGTTCATACAACGCCGCCGGGTTGCCTAGCAAAATTTTGCTGCAAGTGCCTTTACCATGACGAAATTTTTTTTTCATCTGGTCTTATAGCTTTATATTCCAAATTTAGACTATCTTACTATTACGTATGGGTATTGAACTATGGTGAAGAACATGACAGTATAGAAAAAAACGGTAAATTAAAAAAAAAAAAGTTATTTGTTATACAAGAGTGCAAAGTTGCTTTTTAACCGCGTGCTCAATATTGATGACCGAGGAAGCGAAGGATTCAAAAATTAGAATCCTGAGCGTTAGCGAGGGAATCAAAAGAGCACGAGGTGAAAAATCTTTGCACTCGAGTGCAACACGTAACTTTTCATCCCATCTCAGCGAGGAAATGACTAAATGAAAAAAAAAAGCTATGATAAATTCGGCACCATGGAGGGAAAAGCAAATAGGTGATGTTTTGAATTCACAAACTTAGTGCACTCGATGTTCTAAATTCAATTTACTTTATCCTCTAGTGGATAAAAACGCCTTTGGCACTCAGATATCGAAGACCAAAAATACTCTTTCCGAGATGGGGGGATGAAAAATCTTTTTTTTTCTTACGGCGGGTTGTGATCTGTAAGACTTAGGTTTTTATATTAGTAATTTCGTACCTTACAACAATATCTAAACGGCAATCGGTAATCTTTTGGTAATTAAAAAGTCCCGGGGCTACAGTGCTATTTAGTTCGCGATTTATCCGCAAAATGATGGTTATGAATGTTTTCGTTTGTATATGTACGACATATACACAGTGTAACAAAACAGTGGGTGATTAAGACCATCAAACTGAACAACTTTTACTATGGAGCAAACATCGAAAAAAAATCTGACTGAAATGTATAGGACAGTTGATTTTTTTTCTATGTGTATGTAACAGACCAACTCTCATTATGGATACATAATGAGAGTTCGTCTGTTTGATGGTATTTACCATCCCTTTAAATATTATAAGGGTGTTTTATTCTGCATAGTCTGCAATGTAGGTAAACTTACTTATTTATAAAAACCAGTGAATATTATTTATTTAATTTATTTTTAAGGGAAAGATGTTAAATAAAAGATGAAAAATGTATTTAAGTGTTTTATTGGATGTAAAATTCAGTCTTTACATCATACTCCAAATATTTTCAATAGTTGAAGCATGATTCTTTTTCATACAAAATATTGTTTTTATAGACATTACTATACTAGCATAACATAGTGTGCAAGTGAGAAGACAATCTTTTATGGTCCAAATGCAGGTATGAAAGAGACAGCAAAACATAATCATGAAACTTATACCGAGCATTCTGTTTCTACACATGGCGACACATCAAGCTACGCAAAACCAACATAAGCTGGCCGCGCGACGTTATACATTACTGTACCTACGCGCGGCCAGCTTATTTTGGTTTTGCGTAGCTTGATGTGTCGCCGTGTGTACATTAGGCTAAAATAGTAAGGTCTATGTTTTTTCCAAAACAAAGATATAATCTTAAAACTAATGCAATATACATATTTACAGGGTGTTTAAAATAAATGACACTATGCCATACAAATGAAAACACAGTTGTATATCAATACTCCACTTTTTTATTTGAGATCTGTACAAAATCACTTGGTTTTTTTTTAAACAGGCGAAAATTATTAAATAATCAAACGATCAGTTTAGACATCTAAAGATATTTTATTAACAAGTCAAAGTAAATGTTCCTTCTAGCTGAAACTAAAACTTAATTATTTTTACTTATAAATGTTATTAATTAGTGAGTTTTACTAATAAATGTTATTAATTAGTGAGTTTTACTAATAAACAATATTTTGTCACTAACGTGCAGTAGAGAAAAATATTATTTATTAGTTTGTTACATCACTATCTAATTCTAATATAATGTTTTAGTAACTATTTAAAAGACACGCTGTCCAAGCTTAGTTTTAGAGTTGAAAACCTCTACAAATATTCATAAGACGTATTTGGTGAAAATAAAAAATATTCTTAGATTGAAAATAAGACAAATACAATCACAAGTTGGCTAGAATATTTAATTAAAGGCCGTACCTTACGTTTACAAAAAAAGCTTTAACAAATACACTATTCTATTATTTCCCTTACAAAGAAGACATTTTCTGTTTAAAAACGTAATATAATAATTCCAGATTTAGTTTCCTTATAAACTGGTTAGACAGCTAAGTGACAAAATTTTACGAACATTTTGCTCCAAATCACATATGAAGATGACAAAATTAATGAAGTCACTAATATTATTTATTAGTATACAAACTAAATAGTAAAAGTGATTTTACTAAACTTTTTCACAGTTACATAATGGCAAGTTACTAAATATTCATAAATCGAAGATGTAACTAAAAGGAAAACAATATAAGTAGGTATATAACTCTTTAAATTGGCAGATAAAAATGCAAACTTCCACGTAACAATTACAATCCGTTACGCATTAAAAAAAACTTATTTTTTAACCTACAAAGACCGCAAAGTGTGTTAAATCGAACAATACAGTTAAAAGAAACGATTATCTCTATACAACAATTATATCCTAGTAAATTCATTCATAAGAGACAACATTGTATGGTTTTGTAAAGAGCAAGAAGTTGCGAAGAAAGTACCTAAATAAATTTCGAATTCTGAATGTATTGGTTATATTTTGATATTTAAAAAGCTAAAATTACAGTCTACTGGTTTATAAAATGTTACTACACAACAATGCTAACACATTTTTAATAAAAAGTTGTTACTTAAAATTTAGTACGGAATTGAGAAATGTTATTGAGTAGGCAGTACTTATAATGCGGAATAAACAATTAATAAGATATTTGTTGAACAATGAATAGAATATGCTCACGACTATATTTCTCGAGGAAAGGCTAGGCTAAAGGGGAATGTTATTCTAAACATAACATAATTATTTAGAATACTAACATTTCACTAGAAGTACTCGATTTATTGGACAGTAGGTACAAAACACGCCTCGAAATTGAAGCATGCAGGTTTCTTCACGATGTTTTCCTTCATCAAAAGGCCAGCGGCATTTCAAATTGTCACATAAGTTCCTAAAAGCTCACTTTTTATTACATTAATTTTATACAAGTGTTTAAATTAAATTACATTTCAATGTTTTGTTAAATTGAATCCATATTGTTACCATTACTGACAACGGTATCGACGTCAGTTTTGAAACCGAGTTAAGGCGCGATTTATACAGAAGAGACGTGTGGCGGTGGCGGATAGTCAAAGTAACACAATTATAAACCTTATAGTACGTAGCATAGCGTCGTTTGGAGAATTACCCCCGCGCCTCCAGCCGACGTCACCTGGAGGCGCGGGCGCTATTCTCCTTTGAAACAAAAACGACGATGCTACGTACTATAAGGTGTACATTGTGTTACTTTAGATTATCCGCCACCGCCACACGTCTCTGCTTAAACCGTGGCTAAGACTTAAAAATTCTGGTTTTAAAAGGGATTCGAACCCAGAAAATCAGGTTATGATTGCCTTTGAATTAAACATGCTTGACATGCTCTGACCCTCTGATCTTGTCCGTTGTGTGTAACTGGTACTTGGAACAGATCCCATTCACAAACTTTTCATGCTTTCACAGATGATAAGCAAATGGTCCTAATCTCAGACGGTCCTATTAGCAGTCTCGATGATCGTAGATCAACGTCCGATTCGAATGGGATAACCTGCAATGCAATTCACTAAGTTCACATCGTCACAACCTTAAATTTGTCGTTGAAACATCGGTATTCTGCGAGCTGATATTTCGGTATTCTCTATGGTTATTTCATGTGTCAAACTCATATAAAAACATGACGATCTGAAGGATGCAAGAAGGATGTTACATTTGTGAGCTCGTCGATGTTTTGACAGCGATGTGACGCTTAGTGAATTGCACTCCCGGCCATAAGGCCGAGTATAAACTGGAACTCTCGATTATCGATGTATCGTGATAGTTTTTGTCCGAACATCATCAGAATGAAGTTGACATTTGAACGAACACATTTCGAAATATCTGAAATCGAGTGTCCAAGTAGACCTCCTGATAATGGGACTAGTTTGCGAATCGGACTATTTGCAACTAATCCTTCGTAACATTATAATATTCGGACCTCAAGCAATTATATAAGCGATTACAAAATTTATTACAAAGTTCTGGTTTCTATAAACTTCCTAGGACATTTTAATAGAAATTTACTAGTAATTTTTATAATGTTGTGGTCCTTAAATACATTTTTATTGAGTCGATGGCGTTACACATTGAGCTTAAGGGTTGAACCTCATCTGGCAGGGAATCGCATTTTTCGACGCCCCATCCTTTTCTGTCGCTCAGGAACGTCATATGCTAGAGCGAGATAGATAGCGGGAATGCGATCGCACGCGACAGCACCTGTGCTGCGACCTTTCTCGCTCTAGCCACTGACGTTCCCGAGCGTCAGAAAAGGAGCGTGAAAAAATGCGATTCCATGCTGCCATCTTGGTGAAGATATTTGCCAATCAACATTAGAGGCCGCTTCAAATACATTGATAACCTTTAATACAAAATTCGCTAAGTATGTAAAAATACAATTTCTGCAAAAAGCAAACTACATAAATTTATTTGAGAACATGGTTTTCGAAAAGTACATACTCGTATCAACTTTGGCTTTGAACAAATCGTTTACGACAAATTCAAACATTATTTCTGACAATATTTATCTGAAACTAGTAAGAAAGTAATTAATTACTTTGTGGTATAGGTTTGTATGTTTAAGTATACAATTACAGAATATACAACGTGTTAATGAATAAGCGCAAAACCTCATAAACCCCAACTGATTTATAACAAAATAATTAGATTGAAACAATAATTTCATTACATTGATAGTTACAATTTAAAGTTATTCTCATTTTAAGTTTTCAGGAAAAAATGATTTGTTATCACTTCAGCGATGAATGAAAGCGCTAACGTGCTCATAGATACATTTTAAGAATCTTGTGTTGGTAGTAAGTAGGGTGAGTGTGCCCGTGCGGTGGGTTGAAATCCAGTTCAATAAATTTTAAATATTATTTAATATTTTGAAGAAAAAAAAAGTCTTATGTTGAAAACATGATAATTCGATTCTGCTCTCGATTCTAAACAAACTACTTTCTAGTTTTGCGTTTATTCATTAACACGTTGTATATGTTATGTTCTAAGACCTGATTGGATAAGTTCATTATGGTATGGTAGCGAGAGTCCAGTGGTTTACAGCCTTTAGACAAAGTTTGACCCGCCTCTAGAATTTTTTAATCATCAAATTTTTTATGGTTCTGACACAGGCGCAAGTCTGTTAAGGCCCCAATAAGTCAATAATGTTTCTAATAATGATTAACCAACCGCCTAAAACCTCTTTTTAATTACAAGATAGGACTTGGAATAGAATAATAAAATTATACAACAGTAAATGGCGTAAAACATAAACCTGCTTACAAAAAACTCACTTCTTACGATATTATAAAATATTTAGATACAATGAAAAGCAGTAGTGTTATTATAATATAATAAACAAATGTTGTTAATGGAAATTTGTTGCTTCAGTATTCAACAGCAAACTGTTGTTTACGTATTGTTACAGTCAATATAAACTCAATTCTATAGAAAACATACAAATAAATGTTTTTTGTTGTTATTATTAATAATAATATGGATTCTTGTTGTATCTTTTCAACGTAAAGTAACAGTAAGACGACTCGCAGCGACCATTTTGTTGTTGAATTTCTTCTTGAAACTCTCCGCAGCTACTGTCGTTTTGAAAGTAATCTTCGCGCTGCGATCTTCCTTGTCCAAATTTAAACTCTGGAACATTAATCCGTGTCGTTTTGGTATTTATCCGTATTTATTTACAACTATTTTTGTAACTTACGCTAACTTATCACTAGTTACGACTAGGTTGGATACAAATATGCATTGAAATACGAAAAATGTTAAGTAGCTCTTCATTTTAGAACATAAGTTAATTCAACATTTACAATCTATGTATCCAACAAACAAAAATATTCATTCAAATATGTCTACAAATACATTAGCAATAATATTCAGAGATTAATCTTTAGCCGTAGACTCACGACGACCTATCTAATAAGCCACAGCCGCATTACATTCAATTGTAAGATTCTTGTCAACTAAATTGCCAACCTATTTTGTTGTTTCTGCATTAAAAGGTAGAAACTATTGTTCACTACTTCTAACATTTGTTGTTGTCTATCAACCACGATGACAGATACAGCCGCATTACATTCTTATTGCGAGATTCTTGTGAACTGTTGTTTCTGTATTCAACAGTAGAAACTGTTGTTCACTATTTGTAACAATTGTTGTTTTCTATCAACCACAATGACAGATACAGCCGCATTATATTCTTATTGCGAGATTCTTGTGAACTGTTGTTTCTGTATTCAACAGTAGAAACTGTTGTTCTCTATTTGTAACAATTGTTGTTGTCTATCAACCACAATGACAGATACTGAATGCTATTTTATGGTCGAATAAATACATCGAAGTTATGGTATTCTAATGAACTATAGACTAGTGCAGTAGCACTTAACACTTTTCATATTCCATGAAGAATACAATCTCAACATGATTTAGATAATAAATAATAACTAACAACAAGTTTAATGGCATGTTACAACTTTTGAAAACTTAGTATATTAGATGACCATATTCAACGAATCAAATTTTTGTAGTTAAAAGGACTCCACAAAATGAAAATATTTAGTTACAGGCATGCAATAAATTGTTTAGTTATTAAACAGAAAATTAATATTAAGACCTTTGTGTTTCTGGTGAGAAAAATATCCTCAAAAATTTACTTCACTGTCGATCAGGTATGAATGATTGTGTATTACTCGAGTGTATTTATTTATACACATTTTAAAAGCAGAATGACCAAACGTTTTCATTTCAAATCTTGTCTGCTACAGTTTCTGATAAGTTTAACAACTTATAAGGTTTACCATAGTTTTTTTTTTCATCCAGGTTAATAACATAAAAACAGATACACGTTTTAAATAGGTAAAATTGTTACTAGAAAAGTGACCCTTTTGAGTCGATTTGCCTAAGATAAAATTTTGTATTATTTTCTTGATTTTACTATTTATGTTTTGGTGTACAGTAAGGTATATTAAATAGTTCGATTTAAGGTATATTCGGTGTTTATTATAAAGAGTCCTTTACTTATAAAATAATTTGATTTGTCGAAACATTTTACATATTTCACATTGAAATTGCATTGCTAATAATTTGATGATAGCCATAACACATTATCGTAAATTATTCATGCAAATATTTTTACAAACATTCCGTTTTGAACAAAATAAATACATCATCTGCACATCTTAATTGATGTTTGAGTTATTATCACATAGTTATTAGACACGCAGAATGATTTTTAGTCAATTTTTTATACAATAGATAACGGATTCTTTCAAATAAAGCTCGTGACAATAACATTCATGGTATTAAGCCGACTATCAACAGCATATCACAGAAAAATATTTAAAACATAATAACACATTGCTTATATTTTTATATCCAGTAGTTTTTGTTAGAATATAAATCTTCTAGAGGCCGTGAGAATATTGCATTATCTCAGATATAAACTCACACATTCAATAAAAAAAATTATTCCTTAGAATACAACATAGTGTATCTAGGTACAAAATAGTACCAAAATTCAGAACACAACTAAAAGCTATCGTATGCTACAATTTAAAGTAGTGCATTGTGCATTAGCGTGTAATCTTTTATTTAGACAATTGATCAGGACGCGCGAAAATGTCGAAACAGGACGAGTTTTATGAATTGTAGTACATAATATCCATTGTTGATTTCACCAAAGTTTACTTTATAGTCCCCCGTTTGAATACCATATCAAGAGTTGTGTTTTATTATTGGCAATGATACCGGTAGACGGTACTACGATCTATAAAGACGAAATGGATTGAAAGCATTCATCCTTATTTGCATTTTATGATACCTCGGCAATCTTTATGTTATCATCTCAGCTGATGGACATCAACTGCTGGACATAGGCCATCCCCAAGGATCGCCATAACGACCGGTCCTGCACTGCCCTCATGCAATCTTACGTGGTTGTAGATAATTTGCGTATTTGGTAAAATGCTTAGCTTATTAGCATGAAGGATTTTTTTCCAATCTTTGTAGGAATTGTAGGAATAAGTGAATATAATT
This sequence comes from Agonopterix alstromeriana, assembly GCA_963924505.1. Lineage (NCBI taxonomy): Eukaryota > Metazoa > Arthropoda > Insecta > Lepidoptera > Depressariidae > Agonopterix > Agonopterix alstromeriana. The sequence continues at coordinate 12,331,700 of OZ004684.1, forward strand.
TATTCGAAAAAAATATAAAACACGTCTTAATTTTAAAAATGACCGAATCAGCAACGTAGGCTTCGTGAATATAATGATCTATTTGTACGTATGAAATCCATAAAATTCATCAAGATAATATTTTTTATCATTTTAACGAACATCCGTTTAAAGCACTGTTACACGCTATTGCACTAAAAGTTAAAATATTTGTGACTGAAACATTAGTTTCTCATTTAGTTTATTAAAGAAACACACATAAAAATATAGATTGTCTTCAAAAGAATGACAACACTACAATGTGTAGACTAATCAATAAATACATAAATATAATCACAGGTAATATCACAGTTATATAAGCAAGTTAAATTAAATTCATTGTATATAGTTTATATTTAGTTTGATGCTTCAAATGCGTTGAGTTATGTCAAATACCAAATTGTTGTTGTTGGCTGGGCTATCGCAAGCAAGGTTTCTTATGTGACACTGCGACTATTGCTGGTCTATTGTGTCCGCCCCAAGCTCACCCTCTATTTAATCATACATCCGAACTATTTTTTTTCCTCTCTCGGGTATTCAATAAACAATGATCAAATCAGACAACAGCCTGGCGAAGCATCTAATCAAAATGGCAGAACCATCCGATGAGGCTGAGGGAGGAATGTCACGAGACCAACATTATAACAATGAGAATGTCACGAGACCGACGTTATAACAATAAGAATGTCACGAGACCGACGTTATAACAATGAGAATGTCACGAGACTGACGTTATAACGACGAAAATGTCACGAGACCAACATTATAACGATGAGAATGTCACGAGACCGACGTAACGACGAAAATGTCACGAGACCAACATTATAACGATGAGAATGTCACGAGACCGACGTTATAACAATGAGAATGTCACGAGACCGACGTAATAACGACGAAAATTTTACGAGACCAACATTATAACGATGAGAATGTTACGAGACCGACGTTATAACAATAAGAATGTCACGAGACCGACGTTATAACAATGAGAATGTCACGAGACTGACGTTATAACGACGAAAATGTCACGAGACCAACATTATAACGATGAAAATGTCACGAGACCAACCTTATAACGATGAGAATGTCACGAGACCGACGTAACGACGAAAATGTCACGAGACCAACATTATAACGATGAGAATGTCACGAGACCGACGTTATAACAATGAGAATGTCACGAGACCGACGTTATAACGACGAAAATTTCACCAGACCAACATTATAACGATGAGAATGTTACGAGACCAACGTTATAACGATGAGAATGTTACGAGACCAACGTTGTAACGACAAGAATTTCACGAGACCAACATTATAACGATGAGACACGAGACGTATGCATAAGACGCATAATAACCAGTGGCAAACACAACGAGCACTTAAAAGTATTTAAATTATTCGAGGAGGACGGCCAGCACTGAAAAATACATTTAAAGTTAATATGGGAATGAAGTTGTAGCGATATTATCATACGACAACAATTTAACTATATTGAATTGTACTGTAATGCAACCTACTTCTTTTTGTTCTACGATATATTATGTTATATCTTCGCCTTAGAAAAACATTCTGTCATTGTTGAAGTGATTGTTTTGTTCTTGTAGTGTACAAAAAACAGAGGGTCTATCTGATAGTAGTTTATCCACTGCTATACAGAAGACACGGGTACGCGCTCCCGGCCTCCTCGAGCTATCATTACTGATTTCCTATTCCTTGCCACAGTAATGATATCCTTAATCCCCTTTTCTCCTTCCTTTCATAACAATCCCCGTCTTTCTCCAAATCCTATTCCTTTCCGCCAATCCAAGGTAGCCGTGCCGAGGGATGCATGGCTAGGGGCGAGCCTAGTCATAAGCGAGTCTGATGTTCGGGACTTGGTGACCCCGAACACTAAGTAGCCTTACTTCCGCATGCGGGGCTCTGTGGAAGCGGACAGTATATTTCCCTTGCTGATCGTGGGAACCAAATGAGGCCAAATAATTTAATAGAACTCGGCGGCGGCGGTGCAGCTCGCCACTCATCACGCCAAGGTGTACCACGGGGCGAAAAGCGGGTTGCGGAGTGTCGCATTGCTACGCTGAATGTTCAGGGAGGAATGAAAGATAAGATGGATGAAGTGTGTCAGGTAGTGAATGAAAGGTGTCTTGACATTTTATGTGTGAGTGAGACCAAACGAAAAGGGAAGGATGTTACCCACCATGGTCCACTGACTGCGATATGGTCTGGAGTCGGCCAGACGGAAAGAGCATGTCAAGGTGTAGGGGTCATCCTCTCCGATCGGATGGCTCAATGTTTGAATGGATATGAATGTGTGTCACCCAGACTTATTTGGGCTAGACTCAAATTAGGGCTAAGCCGCATATTCTTGCTGGCTGTATACGCTCCCGATACAAAGCTATCCATGCCGGAAAGGGAAAAGTTCTGGGACAGCGTTAGAGACATCCTTAATACATGTGAGATGAATGAAAGGATTATTATGTTGGGTGATTTCAATAGTTGGGTTGGAGTAAAACGGGATTTGTATGAAACAGTTTTAGGTACGTATGGGGATGATAAAGTGAATGAAAATGGTGTAAGCTTGTTAGACATATGTCTGGAGAAGGATCTCTTTGTGACGAATACTTTGTTCGCACATAAGAAGATCCATAAGTATACATGGGAAAGGGGAGAAAGTCGAACAATAATTGATTTTGTTATTGTCGATCAAAGGCTCAAAAGTAAGGTTGTCGACACCAGAAGCTTTCGTGGAATCAGCAGCGTGGGAACGGACCACTATTTAGTTTTGTGTCGAATTAGTGGTCTGTTCAAATCCTGGCGACATAGACCACGTAACTCAACAACCAGCCTCGATCGCATCAGGGTCGAAAAGTTACAAGACAAGGATGTGCAAGAAGAATATTTGAAAGAAGTCCGTAAAAGGACTTCTCACGTATGGGAAGACTTGTATGATGGAGGAATGAAAGAACTATGGGAAACTGTGAAGACTTCTTTAGTTGAATCAGCTACCGAAGTATGTGGAGTGGTGAAAAGGAGGCAAGGAAGAAGGATGGATGAGAACTGGTGGGATGATGAGGTAAAAAAGGTCGTGCAAGAGAAGAAGAAAGCCTGGCTAGATTTTCTAGCAGTAAAAACTAACGGAGACGTTAATGCGGCAGCTAGGATGGATGCTTATAGAGAAGTAAAAAAGAAAGTAAAGAAAGTTGTGGAGCAAAAGAAGAAATGCCTGAAAGAGAAGTATGAGGTTAAGCTCTCTGACAATTTTAGGACCAACCTTAAACTGTTTTGGAAGCAGGTTAAGGTGGCTCGAGGAGCGTCGGGAGCGATCAAATTAAGTGTTATAAGAGACGAGGATGGAAGAGTGCTGAATGAAGAAAGACTGGTTTTAGAGCGTTGGAAGAATTACTTTGAGCAGCTTTTTGATAGTTGCGAAGATGGGGCTCCCGATAGCGGAGAAAACTCAGAGCCAGCATGCTCAGAGATAGGGATGGATGAAGAAATTACGGGAGATGAAATAGTGAAAGCGTTAAAAAGTATGAAACTAGGTAAATCTGCAGGGTGTGACAGGGTGAATGTCGAAATGCTAAGAAGTGGCAAAAGTGTAGTGACAAGCTTGCTGTGGAAACTTTTTAATATTTGCTGGAGAGACGGTCGAGTACCAGATGACTGGTGCAAAGCCGTCATCGTCCCATTATACAAAGGCAAAGGTTCACAGCAAGAATGCAAGAACTACCGCGGCATCAGCCTTCTTAGTGTAGTTGGCAAACTGTATGCTAAAGTTTTGATTGAGAGAGTGATGAATATAACGGATGAAAAAATGTGGGACGTACAAGCGGGATTCAGAAGAGGTATGGGTTGCATGGATCAAGTCTTTTCTTTAAGGTGCATCTCAGAGAAATACTTAGAAAAACACCAAAAAGTATTCTGCGCCTTTGTAGATCTTGAAAAGGCATATGACCGAGTGAACAGGAGTAAAATGTGGTCGACACTGTCAGCATATGGGGTTGATGATCGCTTAGTGCAGGCTTTGAAGTCCCTCTATGAGGGCTCTAAAGCCTGTATCAGAGTTAATGGGGCGTACACAGACTGGTTTAACATCTCTAGAGGTGTTAGACAGGGATGTGTTGCGTCGCCATGGCTCTTCAATCTTTATATGGACAGTTGTCTGACTGATTTGAAAGAGATGGAATGCGGTCTAAGAATGGATGAGGTTAGTGTCAAGTGCCTCTTGTACGCTGACGACCAGGTCATACTTGCGCCGTCGGTGACGGAGTTACAAGACATGTTGAATGTGATGAATGAGTCGTTGAAGAAGAAAGAAATGAAAGTCAATGTATGCAAGACGAAGGTAATGGTTTTGGAACGTGAAGACGATGTTACAGAATGTAACATTGTTATGGAAGGAGACAGAGTGGAACAGGTGAATGAATTTGTATATTTGGGAAGTTTGTTTAAGAGAGATGGAAAGTGTGATGGGGATATAGAGCGAAGAGTGACTGCGGGAAATAAGGTAAATGGTGCCCTGCACGCCGTGGTGAGTAGCCGGTCTGTGTCAAAAAGTGCACGTCTGGCTATTCACAACGGTGTGTTGGTGCCTACTCTGATGTATGGGAGTGAATGTTGGGTATGGAATAAAAGAAACGAAAGCAGAGTGAATGCAGTTGAAATGCGCTCCTTACGAAGTATGTGTGGTATTACTTTGGTTGATCGAATCAAGAACAGTGTGATAAGGGATTGGTGTAAGTTGAAGGATGATATAGTAACAAGGATTGAGAGGGGTATGCTTAGATGGTTCGGTCACGTAGAGAGAATGAATGAAAGAAGACTTACGAATGAAATATACCAAGCAAAGGTGAGCGGAAGTGTTGGGAGAGGCCGTCCGAGGAAAACATACCATGATCAAATCAATGATCTTTTTCGAAAAGGACAAGTGCGTAGCACCCTCAATCGACGGAAGTGCATGAAAAGATGTATGAATGTGAATGAGGCTAAAGAGGTGTGCCAGAGTCGTAGCGTGTGGCGGTCCGTGGTCTCTGCCTACCCCCATGGGACAATGGCGTGAGCTTATGTATGTATGTATGTACAAAAAATCCTTCTGTAGTTTTCTTGGGTTAGTTAAATAAACCTAAATTACTAAAGAGGCAAGAATTATTAATTCATATAGTGATAGACATAAAGTGATACCCCTTTTCGATAACCTCATCTGGGAATAAGAAATAATTTAATATCAAAAAATTGAAATATTTCTAGTACAGCCAGTAATGAAGAATACATTATTTTCCCTCCAACCCCCTCATCTATCGAAGGGATTAAGAAATAAGTTTACTGACGAAACATTTAAAATATGAACAAAATGACAGTGCGCAGGGTCCTTCTTACTTAATATTAGTGATGCGACGATTAGGGTTCGGATCCTAACTGCCGATTATCAGCATTTTACGATTAAAACGAAAAGAACTTTATGAATTACACAAATTAAAATGTAACGCGCGGTGACAGAGTCACAAAAAATGACGTCAAAAAATAATGTTAACTACCATCAAAATAACGATGAGAATGTCGTTCGACCAACGTAATAATGTTGAGAATGTCGCACGTCGAACGTAACAACGGTGAGTATGTCGCACGTCGAACGTAATAACGGTGAGTAACGCTCAGTTGCAGAAACACTCGTTAGAGTCAATTCTCCATTAAATCTAGTATAAGAATGTCCCACGACTAACGTTGCAATTTTATGTCTCTCAATAACTTTTGCCTAATATTTATTAAATGTAGAGTCAGTGTAGGAGAATCTGGAATTAAGCGTTGATGGCGAAACAACTACATATCTATAGATTAGACATGAGCGTCGCGACCAGCGAGGTCCTCTAATAACTATAATTTCTCGTAATCCCTATTCACTACATGTATATTTCGAGATCAATATCAGAACGATGAGAATTTCAACCAATTTACAACGAGAATGTTACCCAACAAACGTTAAAACGAAAAGAAAGTCATTTATCACACAAATAAAAATTTAACTCGCCATACAAATCGGGGAGAGTCAAAAAATGACGTCAAAAATATAATGTTACCAACGAAATATAAACGACCAACGAAACCTATGAGAATGTCGCGCGACCAACGTAATAACGATGAGAATGTCGCACGACCAACGTAATAACGATGTGAATTTCGCACGACCAACGTAATAACGATGTGAATGTCGAACTACCAACATAATAACGATGTGAATATCGCACGACCAACGTAATAACGAGGTGAATGTCGCACGACCAACGTAATAACGATGTGAATGTCGCACGACTAACGTAATAATGATGTGAATGTCGCACGACCAACGTAATAACGATGTCAATGTCGCACGACCAACGTAATAACGACGGAAATGTCGTACGACCAACGTAATAACGATGTGAATGTCGCACGACCAACTATAAACTGTATGATTATTTAAATGATCAAAATGCTTAGGTTTGAGTGTCACTAGCTTATAGTTTACTGTATAGTATCATTTATTTAATTAAATAGACTATGTATTATTGTATACATAACCCTAGCTTAAGAATTTATATTGTAATAGTGATTAAGTCGTGTTATGTTGTAGAGTTTCTGGCCGCATCTTCTCAACAGCGATGATACGTTCGGACGCGGTGGTAGCTTAAAAAAAGAATTGACGTTTAATAAGTGTGCTTCAAGCTCCTATTTTGAATAAATTATTTTGACTTTGATTTGACGCACGACTTACGTAACAACGTTGAGAATTTCACACGACCAACGTAACAACGTTTAGAATGTCGCACGACCAACGTAATAACAAAGATAATGTCGCCCGATCAATGTAACGTCGAGAATTTCGCACGACCAACGTAATAACGATGTGAATGCTTGGGTCTGAGGTCACTAGCTTATAGTTTATTTACTTTACTGTATAGTATCAATTATTTTATTAAATAGACTGTATTATTGTATACAAAACTTTAGCTTAAGAATTTATATTGTAATAGTTATTAAGTCGTGTTATGTTGTAGTTTCTGGCCGCATCTTCTCTACAGCGACAACACGTTCCGACGCGGTGGTAGCTTTAAAAAAGATTTGACGTTTGATAAGTGTGCTGTAAGCTCCTATATTGAATAAATTATATTGACTTTGACCAACGTAACGTCGAGAATTTCGCACAACAAACGTAATAACGATGTGAATGTATGTCGCACGACCAACGTAATAACGATGAGAATGTCGCACGACCAACGTAATAACGATGTGAATGTCGCACGACCAACGTAATAACGATATGAATGTCGCACGACCAACGTAATATGGTTAGGTTAGGTAGGTAGGTAGTTAGTTAGGTACGGGTTAAAGCCCTGGAGGCGGCCGCGAGACGGCTGATGCCGTCGTAAAGCATTACAAAGGCTAATAATCAAAAATTGCCAAAAAAAAACAATTAATAAATTAAAAAAAAAATCAATAACCACCCCTGGAACCCACATACAATATTTCATCAAAATCGGATGAAAAATGACGAAGTCATGTTAAAAAACGGCCCGCACTCACCACCGGCACTGAATGTGTTAAGCAAGGTTTGGCAAGAATACGAAACAAAAGGGCGTAAGTACACGATTTTTATAAAATACTCGAAAAAAACCTACATATAGAGAAAAAAATCAAGATTACGAGAAAAATAATTTAAAAAATCTAGGAATAGACAAAACAGGAGAAATAGACAAAAATAGGTTAGGTTAGGTTAAGTTAGAAAACCATACGTTAGGTTAGGTTGGGTTAGGTTACTACTACTACTACGCACTTCAAAATGGATTAACAAAAAATTGTTACTCAAGAAGAACATAGCAACAACTCACACGAAAACACCAACACACACACACACACCTACACACCTACCTAACCTAGGGGACGGTGACAGGTGAAACCGAGCACGCAAACAACATCTGCAAAACAGGGGAAAACGAACTATAAAAAGGGCGCGCACCGAGCACAACCATCAGAACGACATGTAATGCGCTTACCACATCATTACCTCAGTTGATATCGAACCGCTAATAACAAACGAAAATGAACAACGACCAGGACCAAGTACAGGAAAAAGAGAACTACGAGCTGGACGACGACACGGTATTCGAATTCACACAACCTATGGCTCAGTCAACACCGAATCCGTCACCAACAGCGAACATGGAAGAGGAGTCCTCACAAGAACTGGAACAAGACGACGAAGGAGTAGAGATATTGGAACCGGAACCGGAGACTCAGACGACAACACCACAAATGACAGCACCGAGAAAACGACTAATGCTGTCACTGAAACAAGCACCAACGAAGAAGAAGCAGGAATTAGCAAAACGCCTGAAGCAATACGAAGAAAAACTTATGAAATCGAAAACTCAGACAACGACGCAAGGGATTGCACAATGGACAGAAACAAATATAACACCAACAGAAATAGGGTGTCTCCTTGGAAAATCATCGCTCGCCATACAGGAACACGAAGAACGCATTATCATATCATTTACATCGCCACCGCAAAAAATGGGGGTACAACTCAAAGCTTGGCAAAACTATACGATCCAAAGAGCACAAATGTTCCCAAATTGCATGTATTGAGTGCTTGCTTGAGTACATTACTTCCGGCATTGATCGTACAACACTTAAGCAAATTCTCACAGAATGTGATAAAAAAGTTGCGATGTGCGTCGCTCATTCGCTTGGAATTAAAACCAGCATTCATACTTATTTTTTGTTGGTTATAATTTTACTCCACATCGTCGCTGTTATGAAGTAATGTCAAAATCTGAAGGATTACCACTTGTTCCTGTGTCAAAACTGTCGTTAAAAATATGGAACCGATTCAATGTTATACAAGGAGCTTTTACAACTTTATACCTAAACTATAAGGTCTACTTTCCATTGAGACTTATTACGTTAGAAATAAACGTAGTGATTGAAAACTCTTTGCAGATGTTTTAAAAGTATGTGTCAATTCGGACAAAAATTAGCTAAGATTTTATATGAGACTGTGAGTCGGGCTGAAATCGCGGTAAATATTTGGTGATTGAGCCGTGATTGGACTACGTACGAACCATAAATTTTGACACATTTGGTATTACGCTCATCGCGGTACTGCTCTTGACAACCGTTAGAGCCGTTTTGACAGATCGCTCAGACGTTAAAGGCTGCCAGTTACATAGAGTTCTGCAAAGTTGAATTGTAATAGGGGAGTTGACACCATAAAATATATTTTAGTTTTAACTGCTCAGTAAATAAACCGTTTGAAAATAACGCTAAATTGCAATTTTTAGTAATGCTGTTGCTTGAATACTATTTTTAATAACTGGATAAACTATAAAAAGTATCAAAACGACGACGAAAAACAATGACGTCACTATTCAATTTTTAGTACAATATATCATACAAAGCACGCGTTTTGACGTTTGATAAAGAGTTGTTAAGGGCCTATGTCGAAAAATAATTGAAGCGAAATGGGCGTGTGATAGCTTATATTACTGCCTGATGCGAGAGAAAGAGATGGGGCGGCGCGCGCGCCTGAAACGACGCAAGCGTAAAACAAACTTTATTTAATTGTGATTGTACTATTTATGTAAGTTCATTTCTGCTCTAATCAAACTTTATAAAATATCAATCTCATTTTTATTAAATCAAGTCTCGTGTTTCTATTATTCACGGTTTAGCGGTTCCAAGCGTTTATCGATAAAGACGGAGGCTACTTTGGCTTATTGTTCTATCGAGAAAATGTCTCTTAATCGTGTTTTAGCTCTAATCAAAACTTCAATTATATGTTCAATTTACACATATCCGCAAATCATACTCCTACTGTTAGTACTTCATGAGATATGATGCTTTGAAGAATCCTATTTCTTTCACATATCCTCTTAATTTGACTATTTGGAAACTCGCGGATTGGATTCGAACTGAAATTGGATAAGAATAGAACATCGATGTTTTAATTTAGTGCAATCTCCAGGTCAATATCTAAATAGCAATAAACCGCATTTGAAACACCAAAACAAACTTAACATTAAACTTTATTACCTGTACGTCATTTCCAGCCAATGTTTTCATCCTCGTATCAGTCATTCCGTGCGGTAAGTTAGTTACAACCGCTATCATACCGACGTCTTCCTCTAAAAGTTTATCTTCGTCTATATCCGATTCGCTTTCGTATTCAATTTGTGGTTCTTCTTTCTTAACAACTATTCTGCTATCTTTGCCTATAGTGCGGACGGCGCGGCTGAAAATGCCGGGGTTTGGTTTTGACGGGTCCGTTTTAATTTCTATTCGTGTGAAGACAGATTTGTCTTTTGTCTGTTGTGTTATTTTGCGTTGTAGTATTACTCGGCGGTTTGAGAATTGAGGCTTTGGTGCTTCATCTTTATCTTTTTCCTGGAAAAATTACATGTATTGGCACTTTAAAAATGAAGAGTATACAACGTGTTAATAAATACGCGCAAAACCTCATACACCTCAACTGATTTATAACAAATTAATTAGATTGAAACAATAATTTAATAATTTTATAGTTAAAATTTAAAGTTATTATTTCAGCAGTGAATGAAAGCGCTAACGTGCTCATGGATACATTTTAAGAATCTTGTTTTGGTAGTAAGTAGGGTGAGAGTGCCCGAGCGGTGGGTTGAGGTCGAGTTCATTCAATTTTAAATTTTACAAAAAAATTATTTAGTATTTTGAAAGAAATTTCCTATGTTGAAACCATGATAATTTGATTCTGTTCTCGATTCTAAACAAACTACTTTCTAGTTTTGCGTTAATTCATTAACACGTTGTATAGTTTTTAGGTAAGACTATGAATATAATAGTAAAGTTATCTGTCAAGATCTAATCTTTTATCTAAACGTATCTTTACATAGTAACAAAATTGTAGACTTGGCGTGTTTTTACTTGCGTTTTGCTAAATGTCGTCGCAATGGTTGCAACCATGCGACATCCAGCAAGTGTATGTATGTATGTATATGCTCACGACTATATTCCCCGAGGGGGTAGTCAGAGATGTTCTGAAACCTCAGAACATCCACGTTTTACCAGTAGTACCGAATCTCTGTCCAGTGTGACGGGGGGTGAGCCCGTCGCCACTTATAATGGACAGTGGGTACAATACATGCCTCGAAATTGAAGCATGCAGGTTTCCTCACGATGTTTTCCTTCACCGAAAAGCCAGTGGTGTTACAAATCGCACATAAATTCCGAAAAAACTCATTGGTACGAGTCGGCCTGGACGGGGATCGAACCATCGCCTCCTGCATGGTAGGCAAGGTTACTCGCCACTGGACCACCACGGCAAACGTAACAAGTGTAACTGAACTATTTGAAAACGCCACATTTATTTTAAATGTAAAAACAAAAAAATTGCTGGTACATGTTTAGAATTTTTCTCTATTCCCTAATTTCAGGGAACAATTTGTTAATTAATAAGATTTTGAGAAATAGAGAAGATCATCACCTCTTTCTGTTTGTTATCAAATATAATTTTTTGTCGAGCTCTCTCTTTGGATGCTTCAGATTTTTCTTTAGTCTGTAAAATAAAACAATTACTCGTCAAAAACGTATCAATATCTAAACTAGATCTCAAATATTATTGATTATAAACATGTTACAGCCATGTTGTGCTATTTCGAATCAAATTAAATATTAAGTCTCGGGCGGGACTTGAACCCACACTCTTCCAAACCGGGGAATTGCGTTATCCAATTTCGCCCCCGAGCCAACTACCCAGAGAACGAAATTTTCAATCTATTGCGTCTTAAGAGGACGTGAGCGCCATCTACTGGAAGTTATTACAAACTAACGTCCCCTTAAGACGCAATAGATTAAAAATTTCGTTCTCTGGGTAATAGGCTCGGTGGCGAAATCGGGTAAGAGTGCGGGTTCCAGTCTCGCCCGAGACTTAATTTTTCAATCTTTAAATTTATTCTAAACTTGATCGTTGAAAACTGACTATATTTATTATGTTTATTATTGTAATTTGCAACAAGTGAATGAGTTTGTTTATTTAGGATGTACTCTTGGCGGACGATCTCCGACCCACAATATAGCGTCCCTCTTAACATGCTGACACTTTTTAAAGGGTATGATCAGACCGTCAAACTGAACAACTTCCAACTTTGTGGCATCAACATCAAAAACACGAAAAAAATCTACTCTTCCATAAAACTGCAAACTTACTCAAGCCTCAAGTATGGGACAATTGAATTTTTTTTAGCGATTTCGATGTTGGTCCAATAGAGAAAGTTTTTCAGTTTGATGGTCTGATCAATACCTTAATAAAGTGTCAGCATATTAAAAAGGACCCTATATATTCTAAAGAGGGTACACCCCTACATCAGGGGTGCACTAAAAAGGATTTTTCAAAAATCGATCCCTATAGGGGTAATCCACGCGGACGAAGTCGCGGGTCAAAAGCTCATTACTGCATAATAATAACAACACACTATACTATACTGCCGTAAGTCTGCGTATCATTTCTTAATTCGCGCAATGTATACATCAGAAAATTAGCAGAGATATTGCAGAAAATTAAATATATTTACCTTTAATGCTTTCTTTTCAGCGTCATCAGTCTTTGTTGAGCTAGTTACAATGGTGCGGCGCGGCGGAGACTTATCTGAGAACAAACAAATATAAATGTTAAACAACTGAGGTAGAATATACAGGGTGTAAGTGACATCCTAGCAAATACTGAAATGATGAACTCATACTGAAAAACTTTCACTATGGAGCCTGCCTCTGGAAACGCGAAAAAAAAATTTGCTGTCGTATACATTTGAATCCCGGAGTTACCTGAGGTACCTTTTTTTGCGTTACCTGAGGTAGGCTCCATAGTGAAAGTTTTACAGTTTGATGGTCTAAACAACCCATAAAAGTTTTGAATTTTGATTTTTACTTTTATAACACCCAGTATATTTTAGTTTTATCTTCTGCGTAATGAGAAGATGATGTAATATAAACAAACCTTTCTTCTTCCTCTCTTCTTTCTCCTTCTCGTGGAAAACGATCTTCTGCCGCGGCGGTTTTTTTGTATCCGCTGTTTTTGGAGGCAGCTTCGATCTGAGGTCCACTTGTTTAGGTTTTGGTGGCTCTGGTCTGAAATAAAAAAAAAAAAAAATTATTTAATTTATACAGAATGTAAAATTTTATACATTACATATCTTTGGAAATGCTTCTGACAATCAAACTGAACAACTATCAATAATTCTTCCTTTCTTCCTTCTGAATATGCTGACACTTTTTAATGTATTGATCAGACCATCAAACTGAACAACTTTCTCTATGGGACCAATGTAGACATCGCGAAAAAAAATCAGCTGTTCCTAGTAAACTGAAATCTTACTCGAACCAATTGTATGGGACAAACTGAACAACTTCCTCTATAGGACCAACATCGAAATCGCGAAAAAAAAATCTGCTGTCCCATACATTTGGCTCGAGAAGGTTTGCAATTTTGTATGGAAGAACTGATTTTTTTTCGCGATTTCAATGTTGGTCCCATAGAGGAAGTTGTTCAGTTTGACGGTCTGATCATCCCCTTAAAAAGTGTCAGCATATTAAGAAGGACCCTGTATAAAATAAAAGCATAATAAGTACTTCATAGAATTTAAACATGCTATGATAGTCAAAGTCAATATAATTTATTCAATATAGGAGCTTGAAGCACACTTATCAAACGTCAAATCTTTTTTCGAAGATATCACCGCGTCGGAACATGTTATCGCTGTAGAGAAGATGCGGCCAGAAACTCTACAACATAATACGACTTAATAACTATTACAATATAAATTCTTAAGCTAAAGTTATGTATACAATAATACATAGTCTATTTAATAATTGATACTATACAGTAAAGTAAATAAACTATAAGCTAGTGACCTCAGACCCAATCATTTTGATCATTTAAATAATCATCCAGTTTATAATATGCTTTTTTACAGAGGACTTTTTTGATTTGAGTTTTAAACATGTTTTCGGAAAGATTCAAAATGGTCTCGGGGATTTTATTATAATAACGTATACAGTGACCCATGAAAGACGTGTTGACCCTACTAAGCCTAAAGTGTGGAGATATCAGTTTATTTTTGTTTCGAGTGTTGTAATTATGGACATCACATTTTTTTGGAAATAAAGACAAATTTTTTCATTTTCTTATATGTACGATAATATGACACTTACTTGGCCTTGTCCTTGAACCGTCCTGTATCGTCGTCGTCAGACAGTATGCCGTCTATATCGTCCAGGATGAGGTCAAGGTCGTCATCGCTCTCGTACTTGGTCTGCTTCGGGAGTGGAGGGGTTAAGTTTCGCTCGGGCGATGAAGGTTTGGGAAGATCCTCGCGTGGTGGCGTTAGGTTTTCTGTTGAGAAAATAATGCGCGTTAAAATTAACCGTTTAAGTATACAGGGTGTAAAATCTCATTGTCCTTATTTGGCATGAAGTATAGGTTAATGATACTTTTGCTTACACCCTGTATAGTTCAGTCAACGAATGATTATACAACGTGTTAATGAATTAACGCAAATTAGAAAGTAGTTTTTTTAGAATCGAGAGCAGAATCGAATTATCATGGTTTCAACATAGGTAGTTTTTTCAAAATATTAAATAATTTGTTTGTAAAATTTAAAATTTACTGAACTCGATCTCAACCCACCGCTCGGGCACTCTCACCCTACTTACTACCAAAACAGGATTCTTAAAATGTATCCATGATCACTTTAGCGCTTTTATTCATTGCTGAAATGATAACAAATCATTTTTCCTCAAAACTTAAAATGCGAATAACTTTAAATTTTAACTATCATAATTAAATGAAGTTATTGTTTCAATCTAATTATTTTGTTATAAATCAGTTGGGGTGTATGAGGTTTTGCGCTTATTCATTAACACGTTGTATATGGAAAAGTCGAAAGCAGGATATTTGACAACGGAACCTTGTTTGGACCAGTTAGGAGACCAATATACTAAAAGTCCTCACCCCTCTGACTTAAGCCCGAGGAAGGGGGGAAACAAAGAAGGTCCTGTTTTTACCCGACTGCGCGACGCGAAGGAAGTTTTAACGTGCCATCCGAGGCATGGAATCATCTTTCTTTTCAGAAAATCTGGTGATTCAGCCTGCTAAGTTCTAACCAACTGGGGAAAAACGCACAGTGACATATCACTAGGTCCCCCGTGGGAATCGATTCCACGACCTTAGTGTCAAGAGCCCAATGCTCTTAACTATTAGACCACGGAGGCAGTTACGCTCAAAAGTAGCTTCCTGTGTGATATTTCTCTTACAGTCCTGCTATGCTGCTTCAACTGCCACGTCGCAACTGAATCGGGACAACGACGCAATTGAATCGCCGCGATGTCGCAAATGAATCGCTGCGATTTCTACTGGTTATGGCATGATGCGCGCAATAAGGCTATATCACACCTTTTATCTCGTTCGTTCGCGCGTAAATAGAAAGAGAGCTACAGCGCGATAACGCTATATCACGCTACCATGCTACGGCCGCTGATTGATCTGAAATATCGCGGCGATATGGCTACGTTATAGTTCTGTCAACAACGTAGCAACGTTCCAAAGTAGCTTGTGTGATATTTCTCTTAAAACTTCTCCGGCTTTTCTGCTTCTATCTCTTTACTATCGTTAACACGTAATATCATCATCGCTACTTACCGCAAGTAGAGTTAACTTCAGTTTCTTCTCTGATCAGACAGTGTTCCCTCTCGATGCTCTCTAGTGTGGACTTCTCCGGAGATATCCGCGTAGTGTCCGGCTTGGGGAGGGGTTCAGGTGGCTTGGTCTATGGTTTACACGTAATATCATCATAGCTTCTTACCGCAGGTAGGGTTAACTTCAGATTCTTCTCTGACCGGAGAGCGTTCCCTCTCGATGCTCTCTAGTGGGGGCTTCTCCGGAGATATCCGCGTAGTGTCCGGCTTGGGGGAGGGGTTCAGATGGCTTGGCCTAAGGTTTACACTAGTATCATCATAGCTACTTACCGCAAGTAGAGTTAACTTCCGTTTCTTCTCTGACTGGAGAGCGTTCCCTCTCCATGCTCTCTAGTGCGGGCTTCTCCGGAGATATCCGCGTAGTGTCCGGCTTGGGGAGGGGTTCGGAGGGTTTCATCTCCGGTTTAGATTCATCTGGCTTCGGTGCTTCTTTTTCTTTCTCTAGGCGATCTCTGTCCCTGTTGATGATGTTATTAAATATAAATAAATATCTTGAACATTCGAATTTATTGATTCTACAAGCATGCCATGTTAGCTTAATCAAATTATAGATTAAAAAGTCGGGCGGCGAGCGGGATTGGAACCCACGACAATCTACAACGTGTTAATGAATAAGCGCAAAACCTCATACACCCCAACTGATTTATAAGAAAATAATTCGATTGAAATTATAATTTCATTATTTTTATAGTTAAAATTTGTAGTTATTCGCATTTTAAGTTTTGAGGTAAAAATTATTTGTTATCATTTCAGCAATGAATGAAAGCGCTAACGGGCTCATGGATACATTTTAAGAATCTTGCTTTGGTAGTAAGTAGGGTGAGAGTGCCCGAGCGGTGAGTTGAAATCTGTAAATTTTAAAACTTACAAATAAATTATTTAATATTTTGAAAAAAATTACCTAGGTCGAAACCATGATAATTCGATTCTGCTCTCGATTCTGAACAAACTACTTTCTAGTTTTGCGTTAATTCATTAACACGTTGTATAATTTGATTAAGCTAACATGGCATACCTGTAGAATCAATAAATTCGATTGGAATAAGGTGTGACATATATATCGCATGAATTCTAATTGTAACATTAGACTTGTTAGTCAGTAGTTTGCATAAACTCTGGTAGTTGGCGCTGACGTCCCTTAAAGACGATGATATAGATTGAACATTTCGTCGTGGCTTGCGGGGCGTCGACAGCTCTTTTGGAGTGGAGCATGCCCCGGATAAGCAGGTCGTGGGTTCGAATCCTGCTCACCGCTCGACTTTTCCAATTTAAAATTTGATCTTGAACATTGTCACGATTATCTAGTCCCATTTGAAGAATCAGAATCTATCCGAGACTAGTATAATGATGACTAGACAACGATATAGAATACATTTATGGACAGGAAGTAAGGAAAAGTATTATTAACCATTAAACTATACAGGGTGTAACAAAAAAGTCTAGTAATACTTAAGGGGCTGCTTCAGACCATCAACACTGTCCATTACAAGTGGCGACGGGCTCACTCCCCGTCACACTGGACAGAGTTTCGGTACTAGTGAAACGTGGATGTACTGCGTTTTCAGAATATTTCTGACTACCCCCTCGGGGAATATAGTCGTGAGCATATGCTATGCTATACTTACTTGTTCTGTTGGTGTAATGCCACAGCGTTCTTTCTCCTACGCACCTCCTTAGCTCTGAGCACCTTTTCCCGCAGGCTCTCCTGCTCTCTGAGTCGACGACGGTATTCGTTGTCCTGTTAAGAGGATATGTGTAAAAAATAGGATTCTTCAAAGCATCATATATCATGAAGTACTAACAGTAGGAGTATGATTTGCGGATATGTGTAATTTGAACATATAATTGAAGTTTTGATTAGAGCCAAAACACGATTAAGAGACATTTTCTTGATAGAATAATAAGACAAAGTAGCCTCCGTCTTTATCGATAAACGCTTGGAACTGCTAAAACGGTGAATAATAGAAACACGAGACTTGATTTAAAAAGAAGAGATTGATTTTTTATAAAGTTTGATTAGAGCAGAAATGAACTTACATAAATAGTACAATCACAATTAAATAAAGTTTGTTTTACGCTTGCATCGTTTCAGGCGCGCGCGCCGCCCCATCTCTTTCTCTCGCATCAGGCAGTAATATAAGCTATCACACGCCCATTTCGCTTCAATTAATTTTCGACATGGGCCCTTAACACAAATTATTATCTTAACTATTATAAAACTGTAACAAAAGTGTGTCTGTACATTGAAGATATTTACAAGAAAAAGATTACGATATGGTTTTTAGGTATCCCCGACTTCAAATCAAACTTTTTTAGAACTTATGTCGTACGTGTCTAAACATGCTCGTTGATACATTTTAAGAATCTTGTTTTGGTAGTAAGTAGGGTGAGAGTGCCCGAGCGGTGAGTAGAGATCGAGTTCAGTAAATTAAAAATTTTACAAACAAATTATTTAATATTTTGAAAAAAGAAATATTGAAAACATGATAATTCGATTCTGCTCGCGATTCTAAACAAACTACTTTCTAATTTTGCGTTAATTCATTAAAACGTTGTAAACTAAAAAGCCGTGGTGGTCCAGTGGCGAGTAACCTTGCCTGCCGTGCAGGAGGCGATGGTTCGATCCCCGTCCAGGCCGACTCGTACCAATGAGTTTTTCGGAATTTATGTACGATTTGTAACACCACTGGCTTTTCGGTGAAGGAAAACATCGTGAGGAAACCTGCATGCTTTCATTTCGAGGCATGTATTGTACCCACTGTCCATTATAAGTGGCGACGGGCTCACTCCCCGTCACACTGGACAGAGTTTCGGTACTACTAGTGAAACGTGGATGTACTGTGGTTTCAGAATATCTCTGACTACCCCCTCGGGGAATATAGTCGTGAGCATATGCTATGCCATGCTTGTAAACTAACACAAAATTGCTAAGATTTAGTATGAGACTTGGAGTATGTATAGCTTTTACTATTTATATGTGGACTGGTTACGCGTGTAATTCTACTAACAAACATTTCTGCCACTTTTTGCGGGGGGCGAGGTAACATGAAATCCGCAACTTTGGATTTTATTCCCCATAACTTTAGATTCTAATTTTGAATATCAAAAATCATGAAAAGTAGTCTCGTGTGAACCCCAAACGTTCTAAGTTCCAAGTTATTATTTCGCAATTATAGGCTGTCTCGTTTGGTGATAAGGTGTAAAATTGAATGTAAATGCACAAGATCAATTGTGCTTATACCGTGGCAAAGGGGAAATGCTACCGCAAGGCTAGTCCTTATAATAATTAGTCAAAGGTGTATAGTATTAATGTGAATGACTATACCTCATCACTAAGCGGTGTTCTCGCGGTATCGACGCGTGGTCGGGCGCGCTCTGGGCTTCGCCGCGGCGATACCGACCGTCGCGGCGGAGTCGGCGACCTCATCCTGTAACAGACATAAACTTTAAGAGCATTTATCACTTTATTTTATGTCTATGCGTAGACACAGCTCTGAAGATTTCTGGACGAGGATTGCAGGCAGAGAAATGAAGCAGCTGCTTTTGAATTATAATCAAATACTAAATAGTACAAAAGTTCTTAATTTTAGAAACTTTCTAATTGCTAAACGTGGTGCGCGCGTATGAGGTTCAAGGGCAAGTGAAGGACGCATTGGCTGCCTCATCCAGCTCCCTAAACCGTCGCTCATTGGCCGATGATCACGTGATAAACCGTCGCCATTGGGTCTGCGTTACTTGACGTGATGCGAAGGACATCGGCTCGAGTGGTAGGGTAATCCGGTCGAATAGATGCGTATGTATGAAAAGGATAAAATGAAAAACAGACAGACACGGATAAGGTATAAACATGGCACACACACACGGATAAGGTATAAACATGGCACAAACACACACACACACTAACACACACACACACACACTCAAACCCTACACCAACACACATACTCGCGCAGGCACACATGTTTACTCACACTCACATTTCATTTTTTTATTTTTATATCTTTTAGTTTCTTTTGTTATCCATCGTTTGTTAATTAAATTTTTATACTTTAGTTATACATTTTTGGCATGTCTCAATCTAAGAGTTACAATTAAGGAAATAGCGAGGCATTCCCAATACGAGCATTCTCTTATTGCTCTAAGGTAAGACCTCAAATTTAAATGTAATAAGTTTTGAGTGAAATAAATTATTTTTATTTATTATTTATTATGTATCGGTATATAGGTGTGTAGTTGTCTCGCCAACACTTTATGGATGTTGAAGAGACACATAAGCTTAACACTTTGGCTGCTGACGACCTTAGACGTAGGTCAGGAACAAATGGGCCGCAGTGCACAAGAACCCACGTAGCGAGTCAGTTCTATAGCATTTCGCCTATTCGAGCTTAGCAGCTAGTGTTCAGCCACAGAAACGCTTTCAACGACTATAAAACGAAAAACGAAGGAACTACATGAAAGATGAAGGTTTTCGAGGATTAGCAACCTTTCATCTTATACATAAAAAGCTTTTACCCGCGACTCCGTCCGCACAATACATATGCCAGATTTAAATCAAATCATAAGCTTTCAAACAAAAAAGTTTCATCAAAATAGGTTCATTCGTTTTCTCTCTATGTGTAAAACTTTACCACCACAAGTATCTCGCCTGCGCCTCAAACCGGCCCTGTTATCGTTGATGAACTCCTCATCCATAAGATAAAAGAACATGACTTACGTGGAAGATCTTCCCTTATCTTCCCACCACAAGTATCTCACCTGCATCTCAAATCGGCACTATTAGCTTTGATGAACTCTTTCCCTATAGGAACCAAGACCATGACACTCGCGGAAGATCTTCCCTCATCTTCCCACCGCAAGTATCTCACCTGCGTCTCAAGCCGGCCCTGTTAGCGTTGATGAACTCCTCCTGTCTCCTCAACAGGTCCGCATCGTCACGAGGTCGCGCCGGTCGAGGAGCTAGCTCGTTTTCTATCTCTATCGTTGTGTTCTCTATATATCTGCAATAGAGGGATCTTATTATAGCCACGTTTTGCTATGAAAGCTGGTGCATTCTGGGAGAATGGAAGGGATAAATTGGACGATTGAAGTTTTTTATTTTATAAAAACAAATCTCGATTTCTATGTAGGCTCCAATGCGAAAGTAGATGGTCGGAAGCACCCACAAAATATGTTACGCATTTACACCTTGTATACAACGTGTTAACGGAATAACCAAAACCCTAACTAATTTTTACTGAAGTCTGTTGAAACATATTAAAAAATATATTCAATTAAATTTTTGTTTTGTGGCATCCGATGTGTTATCACAATTCAGCCAATGTCTCGTTATGTGGAGAGTATACGTAGAAAAATGATCAGTAGTATTAATTAAGTCTAGCGTGGCAGTTTAGCCAATGTAAGTAGTTTATCATCTTAAGTGATTGTTTTAAGGTTAAAACACAAAAGAGTTCACTAGTGCACTGTTTGCGATCTGTTAGGTAGCTTTTGAACCACTGCAAAGCTATACCACGAATACCAGCGACCTCTAGTTTGCCCACTACCATTCTACTGCGCAAACTAGAGGTCGCTGGTATTCGTGGTATAGCTTTGCAGTGGTTCAAAAGCTACCTAACAGATCGCAAACAGTGCACTAGGGTGGGTGGTTATACCAGTGAGCTGGCTCCTAATGCCTTCGGTGTTCCACAAGGCAGTATTCTGGGACCAACGCTCTTCACTGTCTACATTAACGACGTCTTTGGTTTGTTTGATGGAGAACCAAATGTCGAGGTAGTGTGTTACGCAGATGACACCGCTGTTATATTTAGGGACAGTAACTGGGCAGATGCTTTTTCTCGAGCGGAACGTGGAATGGATATAGTGTCAAAATGGTTAAGCACAAACTTACTAACTCTTAATGTCTTGAAAACGAAATACGTATGCTTCCATAAGACCAAAGCTTCCAAACCACCGCCGAATCTCAACGTTAGGGTGCACAACTGCACTCAAACCCAGAGCTGCACCTGTCCTTTCATTGAACGGGTGCCAGCTCTTAAATATCTGGGCCTAACTCTTGACGAGAGTCTGACATTCAAACCACACGTCACGGCTCTAACCGGACGCATTAGGCGTATGATAAGAATAATGAAGCTACTCCGTGACGGTGCGGACGGAGAGATATTGCGTCTGGTTTATTTGTCCCTTTGTCAGTCTCTCCTTACTTACTGCATAACTGCATGGGGTAGTGCCGCAAAGTCTGTTCTCATAACTCTTGAAAGGGGCCAAAGATCTGTCCTTAAGGTGATGTTGAGGAAACCTTTCCGCCATCCCACTGCGGTACTCTATCGTGAAGCGAACGTGTTGTCTGTCCGACAGCTCTTCTTGCTAAGAGTTGCCCTGGCGTATCACAAAATAGTCTTGAACTCCCCAAACTACCACGACATGCTATCAAAACGTGTCTTCAGAGCTGAAACTCCACTGGTGAGAACAGTCTTTGCGCAGCGTTTTCCATACTTCCTGTTTCCTTACATTTACAATAAAATAAATAAGCAATGTGATATAAAACGATGTTGTATTCGAGAGTCTAAATATAAATTAAGAACTTGGTTAGCTACCTTAAACTATTCCGAAACAGAGCTTCTTCTAAACATCCCCGTCTAAACAAACGCTCAAAAACGTCAAACGTACGTTCGTTTACGCAAACACACACACACACACACACACACACACACACACACACACACACTTCACTTGCATGCTCTTTTCTCAGAGAAAAATATTTTGCTATTGTGTAAAAAGAAAAAAAGAAAAATAAATAAATAGCCTCAGTAATTTATTTGCTCGTTTGCTAACTTCAACTGTATTTCAAATTTAATTTGTATTTATTCTTTTAGTCTTAACTGTACTCTGAGTTGTGTTGTAAACATATATATTAGTAATCCTCTGTTTTGGACCATCGTACTCCAGGCATTCCCTTGTACGGGTCCTCAAGTAAACCGTATGTGTAAACTAATTTTAGTAAATAAATGATTTTGTATTTTTTGTATTTTTTTGTATTTTGTTCACAAAATGGCGGAGCCACGTGCAAGTCCAACGCGCCGATACGCACGCGTCCGTACTCCGTCAGACTTGCAGCGCGACTCCTAAAAATATATATGGTTATTTTAAATTAGTTGGCGAAACTGAACCAGGGCACTTGTATAAACCACTTGTATTACCCTCTTTCTGGGGTAGTTGGCTAAAAAGTAACTGATTGACACACTAATGTTTCCACTATGGTATAACATATCTTCGGTTTACAAACGTTTTAACGGAATAACTTAGACGAATTATGTACGGACCCGCCTCGCCTTAGCATTTCCCCTCAGCCAACGTGCAAGATCAAAAGATCTTACGCATTTACATACAATTTTATACCTTATCACTAAACGCGACAGCCTATAATTGCGTAACAATAATTTCTACGTTTGGGGTTCACACGACACTGTTTTTCATGATTATTGACATTCTAAATTAGAATCTAAACTAATGGAATAAAATTCAAAGTTGCGTATCTTCGTGCTATCACGCCCCCCGCAAAAAGTGGCAGAAAAGTTTGTTAGTAACTTGTCCTAATATCATTTTTGCCTCAAAACTTCAAATGTGAATAGCTTTAAATGTTAACTATAAAATAATGACGATGTAAATCAGTTGGGTTTTATGAGGTTTTGCGCTTATTCATTAACACGTTGTATACATCAGGAAGCTGGACCTGGGTATTGTCTATACCTGGAGTACAGACTGCCTTACAAGCGGTGAAACATGAAAATTTTCCCTTTCTAATCCAACGATGAAAATAAAAAATAAAAAAGTTTTTATTAATTTTTTATTGACAGAAACGAACAAACCTAAAGTATGAAACATCGACGTACGAAGAAGGTTGAACATTATCGACCGCTATGGCCAATTTTTGTGTTTCCATGCTTGTAAGGAGGATTGGTATCCTTTATCATTTTAAGTCCATGACCTACATATATTTTCATGATAATGTATATTCACCTCTGTGGAGATCTCCTTGGGAACTTCCGCTGCGCCGCCCTCGCCAATGCGTTCCTCTGTTCCGCTATGAACCGCTCAGCTGCGTCATCTATGTCCTTTATTGGTCCTGCGACACAAAGATTTCTTATACTACTCAAATAACTACCAACGACCGTTAGATGTCGCTACTTACTAGTTTGTTTATCACTGTCATTGATGTCTTATAAAAGAACAAGATGCACTATCTCATATAAAATCTTCTTCAAATTTTTGTCCGAATTGACACATACTTAATAAACTTTTGCAAAGAGATTGAAATCACTAACCTTTTTTCTGTTATCTTTTCGCGCAATACGTATCAATGGAACATATACCTTATTTTCTAGGTTTAAAGTTGTAAATACTTACAACATTTTGAAAAAAAAATCGAAATCGGCATTTTTAGTACCAGATCCGACCGTAAAATTATGTACCTATTTGTTTGGTGAACGAAATGTGATTTAAGGGGATATAATTCGGAGCGCGCTCCATACAAACGTACTATGGTGATATTTTCAATACTAACCAATTAAACTCAATGAAATTTTACAGAAACAATCTAGAAGCAGATCTCTATGCTTGTATGGAGTCAGATTTTCGTTAAAATTTACAGTTTCAATGCTAGGATTAATTGAAAATTTCTATGGGAATCTCTGAAGCACTGTAACTTTAAAACTATACATTTTAACGAAAATCTGACTCCATACAAGCATAGAGATTTGTTTCTAGATTGTTTCTGCAAAATTGTATTGTCTTTAATTGGTTAGTATTGAAAATATCACCATAGTACGTTTGTATGGAGCGCGCTCCGAATTATATCCTCTTAAGTGAATGTTTATAGATGGGTTCATACAACGCCGCCCGGTTGCCTAGCAAAATCTTGCCGCAAGTACCTTTACCATGATGATTTATAGTACAATTTTTTCCACCAATCTGTTTGGGAATTAACGACTTCCTTGAACCTGGCAACCCTAGTTTTACCAGTACTTTACATCGGTCTCCTTCAGATGGCACCTCAATTACTTCCCAAACAGATCGGTGGAAAAAATTGTACCATAAATCATCATGGTAAAAGTCGTTGCGGCAAGATTTTGCTAGGCAACTCAAAGTCAAAGTCAATATAATTTATTCAATATAGGAGCTTGCAGCACACTTATCAAACGTCAAATCTTTTTTAAAGCTACCACCGCGTCGGAACGTGTTGTCGCTGTAGAGAAGATGCGGCCAGAAACTCTACAACATAACACGACTTAATAACTATTACAATATAAATTCTTAAGCTAAAGTTATGTATACAATAATACATAGTCTACTCGGCGGCGTTGTATGAACTCCTGTATAAACTTTCAGGACAGGAGTGGTATTTTTGAAAGTCACACGTTCAAATCAGCAGTCGAAAATCTTAAAATTACTACGGAGATCTTTCTACAGCTGATTTCATAATTTATGAGCTCTTTTGAATCTGCCATTTTCGACCGCTGATTGTGTATCTTGTTCTGTTACAAGATGTCAATGACCACTGTGTATTATATTAATAATACCAGAAAGCAGTGGCAGTGAAGTGTCTAATGGTAAAGCCCGTGGTAAACTGCGAGGTGTGTAAAGGATACACCATGAACTTATTAGAAAGACATGATGACACAATCGTGTTTAGTAATGCAAATCAGAGAATTGCATCTCTTTCTGCATATCGTCGCCTTCTTTCTGCATATCGTCGCCTTAGAGTAAAGACCTCGGGAGTGAAATTTTGGTATTTTAGGTAGGTATTGCAGGCGGGGACAAACCAATCAATGACCAACCAAAAATTTTCTTTGTCCCTGTTTGCGATACCTACCTAATAACAATCAAATTATATTTGCTCAAACAAAGTTGTTATAGCTGATAAGTGATTATAGAGCTTGTTTTTCTCTTTTCAGTTAATATGTTTTTTATGCAGTCGGGTTTTTTGTTTATCTTAATAATTTAGTTTTTTAGTAGTAAGTTTCTGGAAAGAAAATCTTACATACCGTGTCCTGATTTCACTCAAAAAATAATCTGATACTCGTAGTGCCATCTATAGCGTGTAATAAGAACTTTGCAAATACTACCGAACTCTCAAAAAAGGTATAGGATGCCGTTTTTTCTTCCTGCTGAAAAATTGTCTCTTTTGCACTCACTCTAAGGCGTCGATATATGCATAAACTGACGTCAATAGAAGGGGTAGTCAGTGATATTCTGAGACCTCAGAACATCTACAGTTTCACTAGTACCAAAACTCTGTCCAGTGTGACGGGGAGTGAGCCCGTCGCCACTTGTAATGGACAGTGGGTACAATACACGCCTCGAAATTGAAACATGCAGTTTTCACAATGTTTTCCTTCACCGAAAAGCCAGTGGTGTTACAAATCGTACATAAATTCCGAAAAACTCATTAGTACGAGTCGGCCTGGACGGGGATCGAACCATCGCCTTATGCACGGCAGGCAAGGTTACTCGCCACTAGACCACCACGGCATCTCTTTCTAATTACGTGATATAAATACTATTCGAACTAGACAGAACTCTCTGATTTGTTCTGACTTTCTCCGGTCTTTCGTCTAACTTCATGGTATATGCAGCTAATAAGCATACTACAAAATAGGTATACAATAATTATTAGAGATGTCCTGAATAGTGCACCGACTATGAAAAAAATTACAACACCAGAAATAAAATTTTTTTAGCATTCCAACATTTTCGACTCTAAGGTAAACTTATCTTTCATATGCCACTGTATACGCTATTATATTAATTATTATACATTATTTTATTTTATTTGTAAGTATATATTATATACAACGTGTTAATGAATAAGCGCAAAACCTCATACACCCCAACTGATTTATAACATATTAATTCGATTGTAACAATAATTTCATTATTTTTAATGGTTAAAATTTAAAGTTATTCGCATTTTAAGTTTTGTGGCAAAATGATTTGTTTTCATTTCAGCAATTAATGAAAGCGCTAATGTGCTCATGGATACATTTTAAGAATCTTGATTTGGTAGTAAGTAGGGTGAGAGTGCCCAAGCAGTGGGTTGAGATCGCGTTCAGAAATTTAATTTTAGTTACAAATTATTAATAATTTTGGAAAAAATTACCTATGTTGAAAACATGATAATTCAATTCTGCTCTCGATTCTAAACAAACAACTTTCTAGTTTTGCGTTAATTCATTAACACGTTGTATACACTCAATGCCATTTCTTTATTTTGAGCTACACCGCCTACCTATTTTTCGTTTGTTAATTCCTCTACTCTAAGGTTGTCTGGAAGAAATCGCCTTATTTGTACCTACTTTTAATTCTTTATCTGAATTCAAATGTATGTTCTGTTTTGGGCTGCAATAAAGTATAATTGAATTGAATTGTATAATAAGATACCGGATGACATTCTAAACTTGTCTAACTAAAAGTTTAAGTCGTATGTTAAACCACTGTAAAAAAATTGATCTATTAAAAATGCCCTATTTTTGACTTTGAGCGCAGATATCTCGAGACAAAAGCATTATATCGATTTAGTTTCTATGGGAGTTTTGTTTCATTTTACAATACCTATCTAACGACACTTCACTCGATTAAAAATAACTGTTTTTTTCCAACCCCTCTTTCGTTGTATGGGGGGTCGAAAAAAATTGTTTTCTTCATAATTACTACCTTTTTTTTTTGGTTACTGTTATCTGTCTTCATTCCAAAATTCGATTCAATAGGTTACTATTAGACAGACAGAATGGACGAAAGTAGGTATAAGGGTTCCTTGTATGACTACGGAACCCTAAAATTACGTCAAAATGAAGAAAAAAACTGAGTCTCGCGCGTGTGTAGAAATCATGCTAGACAAGCGGGGTTCACTAAACGGTACATCTCTAATAAAATACGGACATAACGTGTCAAATCAAGTTGAAGACAAACTAGGGTGCAGAGAAATGTAAACTTAATAAATAGCAAAAAATTAAAATCAACGTGGTGTATAACATGGAAAGAAAACATAAGGAATTATGCGTTGGTACTATACTTCATTCCAAATAAGGACGACGAGATTTTCCGATTCCTATTTAGCTTTCTGGCCAATTCTGATTACCAAATGTAATTAATTTATTGGATACATATACTATCCGACATATCTTGGACGTTACTAAAGTAGGTTTAAGAATAAGTGAGAGGAACTTTTTCAAATCTTAGTTTCTGTAATGCAAAATAGCCTTAAAATATCGTTGCTATTTTGAATGGAGTATAGATACATCATGTTATTGGAAAAATAAATAGTGACCTCTATTATTACGCACAAAACACAAAATCGTGCTAAAAACCATGCATAATTCATAAAGGCGGCTAAATCCGACCAAGTTGTGTACAATTTAGCATATGCTCACGACTATATTCCCCGAGGGGGTAGTCAGAGATATTCTGAAACCTAAGATTCACCAGTAGTGCCGAAACTCTGTCCAGTGTGACGGGGGGTGAGCCCGTCGCCACATAACGGACAGTGGGTACAATACATGCCTCGAAATTGAGCATGCAGGTTTCCTCACGATGTTTTTCCTTCACCGTTAAGCCAGTGGTGTTACAAATCGTACATAAATTCCGAAAAACTCATTGGTACGAGTCGCCCTGGACGGGGATCGAACCATTGCCTCCTGCACGGCAGGCAAGGTTACTCGCCACTGGACCACCACGGCTTTTGTACAATTTGCCGTCGTTTTTATCAGTTTTAAGGTCATTTAAGTTCTTGGTCGGATTTAGAGCCAATGTTAATATTTTTGGCGGCAAAATTTACCGAATTTGCTCTCCAACGTGGGACTGAGAGGCGGAGTCTTTTGTATTCTGGTCGGAATGTAGGCTGGCATGGGCAGCCCTACGGACATTCATTATTTATTTTGACATCTTCAATTATACAACGTGTTAATGAATAAGCGCAAAACCTCATACACCCCAACTGATTAATAACTAAATAATTAGATTGAAACCTTGACTAATTATTATAAGGACTAGCCTTGCGGTAGCATTTCCCCTCTGCCAAGGTATAATCACAATTGATCTTGTGCATTTACATTCAATTTTACACCCTATCACTAAACGAGACAGCCTATAATTGCGAAATAATAACTTCGAACTTAGAACGTTTGGGGTTCACACGAGACTACTTTTCATGATTTTTAACATTCAAAATTAGAATCTAAAGTTATGGGGAATAAAATCCAAAGTTGCGGATTTCATGTTACCTCGCCCCCCGCAAAAAGTAGCTGAAATGTTTGTTAGTAGAATTACACACGTAACCAGTCCACATATAAATAGTCAAAGGATTGAAACAATAATTACATTATTTTGATAGTTAACATTTTAAGTTATTCGCATTACAAGTTTTCAGATGGATACATTTTAAGAATCTTCTTTTGGTAGTATGTAGGGTGAGTGTGCCCTTGCGGTGGGCTGAGATCGAGTTCAGTAAAATTTTTAATTTTACAAACAAATTATTTACTATTTTGAAAAAAAATACTGATGTCGAAAACATGATAATTAGATTCTGCTCTCGATTCTAAACAAACTACTTTCTAGTTTTGCGTTAATTCATTAACACGTATAAGTTTATAACATTCGCAAGATAATAGAAATATTGACATAAACATAATGTATCCATGAGCATTATAGATGATCAAATTGCAAATTAAAAAATCCCCCAATACCAAAAACAAACATTTAAAAAGTAACAAATAATTAGGTAAACTATTATTTTTGATGTAAGCAAATGTATGTTTTACTTACTTCTTAAGGGGATATAATTCGGAGCGCGCTCCATACAAACGTACTATGGTGATATTTTCAATACTAACCAATTAAATTCAGTGAAATTTTGCTGAAACAATCTTGAAACAAATATCTATGCTTGTATGGAGTCAGATTTTCGTTAAAATATACAGTTTCAATGCTAGGATTAATTTAAGATTTGTATGGAAATTTTTAAGGCACTGTAACTTTAAAACTATACATTTTAACAAAAATCTGATACAAGCATAGAAATTTGTTTTTAGATTGATTCTGAAAAATTTCATTGAGTTTAATTGGTTAGTATTGAAAATATCACTATAGTACGTTTGTATGGAGCGCGCTCCGAATTATATCCTCTTAATTCTCTTTATGATATTTAAGGTCAATTAATGTTTCTGGGACCGCAAGTGATCGTAAAAAAATCAATGGTCATTTCAGGTCACATTTTGATCAATTATTAATCTAAAAATAAACAACAAATCTTACCTTCAACAGGCGGTTGGAAATTTCCTTTAAAATGCGGATTAATCAGCACCTTTTTCCCAGCAAGACCCCCAGGGGGTAAATTAGGGGGTAGTTGAACCGGCAGCATCCTCACTTCTGGTTCCCTAATCATGGGGCCTTTAGGTCCAGGCATGCCTGGCATCGGATGCCTTAGGGTCACTTGGGGTAAATGATTTATACTATTTGGGGACACTTCTCTGATAGGAGGCCCGAAAGGCCTGAAAGGAGGCCTTTGTTGATAAAACATAGGCCTTTCGAAGTTAGGTCTCATATTTGGTACGAAATTCCTGGGTTCATCAGGTC
This sequence comes from Agonopterix alstromeriana, assembly GCA_963924505.1. NCBI lineage: Eukaryota > Metazoa > Arthropoda > Insecta > Lepidoptera > Depressariidae > Agonopterix > Agonopterix alstromeriana. The sequence goes on from OZ004684.1 coordinate 12,362,102, forward strand.
GAAATTGCGGAAATCTTGGGGCGAATGGACGCATTTCCATTCTGAAAGAATCTAGTGGCATATTTGGTAGTATTGGACGCTCGGGCGATATTTCTGGGCCCATTTGTGGGGGTAAGTCTGGTCTGATTTCGAGGCGTATTTCAGGTCTAATTTCTGGAGGTAAATCTGGTCTGATTTCTGGTCTGATCTGGGGTGGGTTCGGTCGCATTTGAGGAGGCGGAAACGATGGTCGTTGGTTGAAGTTACCCTGAAACAAGATCACAAATAGGTTGTTGTTGAATAGGGAAAAAAACATAAATTTTAAATGACAAATATACAGGGTGTAACAAAGCACCCTAATACTTCAGGGGGTGCTTCAGACCATCAAACTGAACAACTTTCACTATGGAGCCGACATCAAAATCGCGAAAAAAATTCACTCTCTCATACAAAACTGCTGTACCTTCTCGACTCAAATGTACAGGACAGCCGATTCTTTTTATTCTTTCTAGATGTTGGCTCCATAGTGAAAGTTGTTCAGTTTGATGGTTTGAAGCACCCTCTTACGCATTACTAGAGTGTTTTGTCACACCCTGCATGTTCTATGGTTTAGCAGAGTATTATAAAGTCAAAGTCAAAATAATTTATTCAATATAGGAGCTTGAAGCACAACTTTTAAACATCAATTCTTTTTTTAAGCTAACACCGCGTCGGAATGTGTTGTCGCTGTAGAGAAGATGCGGCCAGAAACTCTACAACATAACACGACTTAATGACTATTACAATATAAATTCTTAAGCTATAGTATACAGTAATAGTCAGTGTTCTTCAATTTCTATACTGATTTGATTATTGTAATACATAGTTTATTTAATTAAATAAATTATCATAAGCATATGCTCACGACTATATTTCCCGAGGGGGTAGTCAGAGATATTCTGAGACATCAGAACATCCACGTTTCACCAGTAGTACCGAAACTCTGTCCAGTGTGACGGGGGGTGAGCCCGTCGCCACTTATAATGGACAGTGGGTACAATACATGCCTCGAAATTGAAGCATGCGGGTTTCCTCACGATGTTTTCCTTCACCGAAAAGCCAGTGGTGTTACAAATCGCACATAAATTCCGAAAAACTCATTGGTACGAGTCGGACTGGACGGGGATCGAACCATCGCCTCCTGCACGGCAGGCAAGGTTACTCGCCACGGCTGTAAATGATAAATGTCTAATAGTCTATTTAATTAAATAAATACAAGGTGTTACAAAAATATAAATAAACATTTAAGGGGGTGGTTTAGACCATCAAACTGAACAACTTTCACTATGGGACCAATGACGAAATCGCGAAAAAAAAATCGGATGTTCCATACTAAACTACAAATGTACTCGAGCTAAATGTATGGGATAACTGATTATTTTTTTCGCGATTTCGATATTGGTCCCATAGTGAAAGTTGTTCAGTTTGATGGTCTGGACAACCCCCTTAAAAGTTTTAAATATTTATTTTTACTTTTGTAACACCTTGTATAAGTGATTGTACTCACGCGATGCATGTTGTTCCTTCTGTAGGGGTTGTTGTTGTGGTTGTGGAACCTGGCCGCGAACATGGGGCTCCGCCACGTGCGGCCCCGCCCTCCCCCTATACCCCCTCGCGGCACTATCACCTTATCTGTTTCATACATACAATTACAATAGCTCACTACTTTGACTAATTATTATAAGGACTAGCCTTGCGGTAGCATTTCCCCTCTGCCACGGTATAAGCACAATTGATCTTGTGCATTTACATTCAATTTTACACCTTATCACTAAACGAGACAGCCTATAATTGCGAAATAATAACAACGTTTGGGGTTCACACGAGACTACTTTTCATGATTTTTAACATTCAAAATTAGAATCTAAAGTTATGGGGCATAAAATCAAAGTTGCGTATTTCATGTTACCTCGCCCCCCGCAAAAAGTGGCAGAAATGTTTGTTAGTAGAATTACACGCGTAACCAGTCTACATATAAATAGTCAAAGATATTAGTCTATTAGACCTTAACCTATTATTCAAACAAGATGGTAGATAAACAACTTACCTAATGAATCAGGAATATCTCTAACTTGCGGCAATCTCTGCGCTCCAGGCGGTCGCTCCGAGATGAATCGTTCGCGAGGACCACCCAGATCTGCATCTGTAGGAAATAACTTATTTAGTTCCCGCTGGAGTTCCAAATTATAAACTACTAGAGTTTACCCGCGACTTCGTCCGCACAAATTATATTTTAAGTCAAATCATAAGCTATCAAACAAACAAAAAATCATCAAAATCGGTTCAGTAATTTTAGCGTGATGCAGTTACAAACATACAAACAGAAAGACAAAAATTCTAAAAAAGATTGATATGGAGTCAAGGAAACCTAAAAACCATATCATAATCTTTTTCTTGTAAATATCTTCAATGTACAGACACACTTTGGTTACAGTTTTATAATAGTAAAGAAGTTACGAAGTCGAAAAAGTACAAATAATTAACTAAATAATAATTAGAGTTGAACGTCATCTAGCAACACAGAACCGAATTTTCTCATGCTCTATCCTTTTCGTTAACGTTTCACCACTAGTACCGAAACTGTCCAGTGTGACGGGGGGTGAGCCCGTCGCCGCTTGTAATGGACAGTGGGTACAATACATGCCTCGAAATTGAAGCATGCCGGTTTCCTCACGATGTTTTCCTTCACCGAAAAGCCACTGGCTTTGTTACAAATCGTACATAAATTCCGAAAAACTCATTGGTACGAGTCGGTCTGGACGGGGATCGAACCATCGCCTCCTGCGCGGCAGGCAAGGCTATTTGCCACTTGACCACCACGGCTTACTTGCTTAAAATTGCTTTTTGGATGTTCGATATGAGGATATACAACTTAATGTGCTGACACTTTTTTAAGGGTATGATCAGACCATCAAACTGAACAACTTTCTCTAAGGGACCAATATTGAATTCACGAAAAAAAAATTTGCTGTGCATACATTTGGCTCGAGTAGGTTAGCAGTATGGCAGGGGCCAGGCAAGGGAAGCGAAGATAGAATGACGATGCGATAACAGAATCAATTTATATTTTTACAATTCATACAAGCTCAATGTGAAAAAACAATTAACAAATTTTCTTGACCGACATAACTGACAGACGTCGAATTATATCGTCTCGCGGACCACGAAGGCGGAGAGTCTCCTTGCACGCCACATCACTCCCCCCCAGAGACCATCATGGGCGATAATAATTGGGGAAGTGTACCCTCCGCCCGGAACGGGTTTTGCAACTTTCTTTGTCTTCAGGCGAAGTATTTTCTTCTCCCTGTTGGGAGTGACTGTCGTTGGTTAGCGTATAGGCAGGCTTGATCCTGTCTATGGAGACCGTTGTTCGCTTGCCGTTGACCAGCAGTTTGAAAACTTTATCCCCTCTCTCTATTACTTCGTGGGGTCCGGTATAGGCTGGTTGCAGTGGTCGTTTTACGGCGTCTTCTCTCAAGTACACATGTGTTGTCGCGGCTAAGTCCTGATATACAAATATGGGTTTGTTACAGTGGCGTGAGGCTGGCTGTGGTTGGATGCTTTTAGCGATCGATCTAAGGCGCGCTATAAACTCTGTCAGGTCAGCTGTACCTCCTGTGGTTGAGTGAAAGAATTCTCCTGGCAGTCTCAGCGATTCGCCATATACAAGCTCAGCGGTGGACGCTTGGATATCCTCTTTGTAAGCGGTGCGTATTCCGAGCAAAACCAGCGGCAGTATTTCAGTCCAGCTCGCGTTGGCATGGCAGACTATAGCCGCTTTCAGCTGTCTGTGGAAGCGTTCCACTAAGCCGTTGCATGCGGGATGGTATGCTGTGGTTCTACGGTGTTTAAATCCTGCTATTTCGGATAGGTGGTTGAAAAGCGCCGATTCGAATTGTCTTCCACGGTCGGTAACGATATCCGTAGGACATCCAAACCGCGAAATCCAGCCAGATAATAAAGCTCTCGCTACTGTTTCGGCCGTGATGTCCATGAGTGGGATGGCTTCTGGCCATCGCGTAAATCGGTCGACAGCTGTCAGACAGTAGCGGAAACCGTGTGAAATCGGCAGGGGTCCGATAAGGTCAATGTGCACGTACATGAATCGGGCTCGAGGTAGTTTGAATGCTCCCAGTGGTGATGATACGTGTCTAGTGATTTTTGCTTGCTGGCACGGGTGACAAGTTTTTACCCATGCTCGACAGTCTCGTTTAATTCCGGGCCAGACATAACGGTCTGTTACGAGTTTCACAGATCCATTAGCGCCAGGGTGACTCAAACAATGTAGGCTTTCGAACACCTGGTGTCGCATCGACTTGACAACGAACGGCCGCAATGTGTGATTGTCGTCATCGCAGTATAATTCCGTTTCTGTTCCAGGTATTGTAATTTTACGTAGGCGAAGTGATGTGCTACCTTCAAGCAATTGTTTCAGCTCAGGGTCGTTTTGCTGAGCTCTTGCTAGGAGTGCCAACTCGATAGGCTGGGTCAACTCTTCCACTCTGGATAGTGTGTCTGCCACGACGTTGTCCTTTCCTGATATATGGCGTATATCGGTAGTGAATTGCGAAATGAAGTCGAGGTGTCGGAACTGACGTGGCGAACAATTGTCCTTTCTTGACACGAAGGCGAAGCATATGGGCTTGTGGTCCGTGTAAATCGTGAAGTGTCGAGCCTCTAGCATGTGACGGAAATATTTTATCGCCTCGTATATCGCAAGGAGCTCTCTGTCGTATGGAGAGTATTTCTGTTGCGATGTACTTAGCTTCTTTGAAAAGAAAGCAAGCGGTTGCCATGAGCCGTTGTGTAGCTGTTGCAGGGCTGCGCCTAAAGCTGTATCCGATGCATCAGTCACTAGGGAAAGTTTTGCTTCGAGGTCTACGTGTGCTAGGGTAGTAGCGTGGCACAGGCTTTCCTTACATTCTGTAAATGCTTTCAGGGTGTCATCTGTGATGTTTACTGGATGCGAGCCTTTAACTGAACCGGTCAACAGTGCATGTAGGGGTGCTTGGATGCCTGCTGCGTTAGGGATAAATCTTCTATAAAAGTTGAGCATCCCTAGGAATCGCCTAAGTTCCCTGACGGTTTTTGGTGTTGGGAATTCTCTGATGGCTCTCACTTTCTCATCCGTTGGTTTCACTCCACTTGAAGATACGTTGTAACCGAGAAAAGTTACATCCGAAGCTCCAAAGGTACACTTCGCGGTGCTAATGACCATACCATATTTCTTAAGTCTGGTGAATATTTGGCGGAGGTGGTCTTCGTGAGTTGCTTCGTCCTTTGAAAATATCAGGAAATCGTCCAGGTAAACGTAGCAGAATTCTAGGCCTCGGGTGATCTCGTCCACAAATCTTTGAAATGTTTGACCTGCATTGCGAAGCCCAAAGGTCATGAATGGGAATTCGTATAACCCGAATGGTGTTGAAATCGCTGTCTTGGGTATGTCTTCCTCGAATACTGGGATTTGATTATAGGCCTTGACTAGGTCGAGTTTTGAAAAGACGTGACATCCAGATATGTTATGGGCAAAATCTTGGATGTGACGTATGGGATAACTGTCAGGCACGGTGCGGGCATTGAGCATTCTGTAGTCCCCACAAGGTCGCCAGCTGTTATCTTTCTTCGGCGCCAGGTGAAGCGGTGATGCCCACGGGCTGGCTGATGGTCTTGCCGTTCCGTTTTTAATCATCGCCTCGAACTCAGCTTTTGCTATTTTCAGCTTGTCTGGGGCCAGTCGCCGTGGAGAACAGGATACTGGAGGGCCTGGTGTGGTTTTGATGTGATGGACCGTATTGTGAGGAATCTCTCTGTGGGTTCCTGCTGGGTGAGTTATTTCAGGAAATTCTCTAAGCAGGTCCAGGTACTTCGACTCACCTGTAATCGTTTTCACCGAGGATATGACGTCTGATGAAGAAACTGGTGTCGCGATGGCTGATAATGTTGTTTGATTATCGATGAGGCGTTTTTTTCGGCAGTCTACCAATAACCCGTAGAAGGATAAAAAGTCGACACCGATTATTGCCTTGGTGACATCGGCTACTGTGAATCGCCATGAGAAGGCGCGTCGAAGGCCGAGGTTAAGCTCCATCTGTACACAGCCGTATGTGGCGATTGGTGTGCCATTTGCTGCGTAAAGGTCGTAAGTAGTCCGTGGTCGTTTTTGTTTTAGAGCAGAGTATGGAAAAACGCAGAGGTCACTGCCTGTGTCAATGAGAAACTGCATTTTCGTGTTCTGCTCGGTAATGAACAGGCGACCAGGTGAGTTAGGGCAATCGTCTGTCGCCGTTAGCGACCGCCCTGTGCGTTTTCCGGCTTGTAGTCGCATGGCTTCATGCATCTCTTTGCCTTCTCGCCGAACTTGGAATGGTACCAGCACGTTGGAAACTTCTTGTAGCTAGACTGTGATCGGCTGGTGCTGCGTTCGCGCTGGTTGCTCCTGGTTCTGGAACGAGATCTTCCGTTTGCTTCAGCGGTCAAGGCTGCAACTTGTGTGGTGAGTGCTGCGATTTGCTTTGCCATTTCGTTTAAGGTGCGGTTGCTAGCTGAAGCGCTATCTACATGCGCGGTTCCAGGTACAATTTCATGTATTCTGTCTGCTAAGTCTGATAATGCTTCTAGGGTCGAACCTGGCTGAGCAGCTATTACAGTCTGGATGTTCCTTGGTAAGCGGCTGGTCCAGATGGTTTTTAAGAAGTCATCAGGTATATCTGGTCCTGCTAGGTGCTGCAGGTGCCTCATAAATTGAGATGGCTTCCTATCACCGAGCTCTTCATGGATAAGTAGTTGCTTGACCGCTTTCTCACGAGATGCTGACAGGCGCTTGATGAGCTCGCTCTTAAGCTTCTCGTACTTGTTCGCTGCAGGGGGCGATATGATGAGGTCCTTCACCTCGGCTGCGTACTGGTGTTCTAGATGTGCGAGAACGTAGTGAAATTTTGTCGCGTCGGTGGTAATGCCTGATATGGTAAACTGGCTCTCGACTTGGGCAAACCAAACTGTAGGTTCTTGCGGCCAGAATGGTGGTAGCCGAACTCCGACTCGAAAAATGTCAGCCCCCTGGGGTGAAGGCCCTTCGGTAGCTGCTCGACGTGGGTCTTGTGCGTCTTTAAAATCTTCCTTCTCAGTTGGCTCTGCCATTGTACAACTTTGTCTATTTTCCGCGTGCGGTGCGTTAATAATTATGTTCAGTGCGGGTCACCACTATGGCAGGGGCCAGGCAAGGGAAGCGAAGATAGAATGACGATGCGATAACAGAATCAATTTATATTTTTACAATTCATACAAGCTCAATGTGAAAAAACAATTACAAATTTTCTTGACCGACATAACTGACAGACGTCGAATTATATCATCTCGCGGACCACGAAGGCGGAGAGTCTCCTTGCACGCCACAGCAGTATTGTAGGGAACAGCAGATTTTTTTTTCGCGATTTCGATGTTGGTCCCATAAAGAAAGTTGTTCAGTTTGATGGTCTGATCATCCACTTAAAAAAGTGTCAGCATATTAAGAAGTACCCTGTATGTATCCAATAAATTAATTAAATTTGATAATCAGATTTAGCCAGAAAGCTAAATAGGAATCGGAAAATCTTGTCGTCCTTATTTGGAATGAAGTATAAATGACTTCGGGTTTTGACGACGACTCGGGTCTGCTTTGAGCAAACAAAGATAGACAACCGGTATTATATTTTCGTACTGTTCTAACTATTCACAAAAGCAAGGTTAAAACAAAGCATACTCACTAGCAAGAGAGACTGCCATCTCTGAGGGTACTATCTGTGGCGATTCCAAAGGTGCTGCCGGCTGCAAATCAAGAACAAGTATATTTTTTGTTACATTATACAACGTGTTAATGAATAAACGCAAAACTAGAAAGTAGTTTGTTTAGAATCGAGAGCAGAATAGAATTATCATGGTTTCAACATAGGTAATTTTTTCAAAATATTAATAAGTTGTTTCTAAAATTAAAAATTTACTGAACTTGGTGTCAACCCGGTCGGGCACTCTCACCCTACTTACACACAAGATTCCTAAAATGTATCCATAAGCACGTTAGCACTTTCATTCATTGCTGAAATTATAACAAATCATTTTTGCCTGAAAACTTAAAAAGCGAATAACTTTAAATTTTAACTGTAAAAATAATAAAATTGTTGTTTCAATATAATTATTTTGTTTTAAATCTGATGGGGTGTATGAGGTTTTGCGCTTATTCATTAACACTTTGTATGTATAGGGTCCTTCCTATTAACGTTAAGTTAACCCGCACAAATTATGTACCAGATTTTAAGTTAGATCATAAGCTATCAAACAAAAAAAGTTCCATCAAAATCAGTAGTTTTTTCGTGATTCTCGCACAAACAAACAAGCGGACAGACAGAATTTCTAAAAAAGGTTGATATGGAGTCAGGGACATCTAAAAACCATATCATAATCTTTTTTTGTAAATTTCTTCAATGTACAGACACACTTCACTTCCCTCCTCACTTCTTTTTTTTTTTTATTTATAATTAATGGACTTTTTGCTTGTGCGTTAGCACCGCATTTCCGCCAATGTCAAGTAGTTTGTGGGAGTATCTATCCCAATCTCAGGGATTGTTTTTGATAAAGAACAAGAAGAGATTAAGGAATGCGGAGCCTCGTGGCAGGCAAAGACGGGACGCGCGGACAACACGCGAGACACGTTCTCGGGTCAGAACCTGCAACGTGACTCCTCACTTCTTCTTCTTCTTTCTGTTTAACTTTTGACGAAGCATGTTGCAGATACATACATGTTGCCATTTTGATGTAGCGTGTTGCAGATTTGAAGCTTTTATCACTTCTGTTACAATTGGCTATTTGACAGTTTTCGGAAAGTTATTTTAAAATATGCATAGGTTTATTTTATACCTCTTACAATTATCTTATTCTTAAAAAGCGTTATTTATTCGAAAAAAAAATTATTTTTCATAAAGTAATTTGAGATTGGAGCGAAAACAGCCGGTCACGTGACATTTCTGGCAGTGACGTCACATCACAATAAACAAGTAATGCTAACTACGCTTCAACTCCCATGACGTTTTCTTTTTGAAATGTGACATCACACGATGCTCAATCATGGCCGCCCGCGGTTCAGTTTTTGTAACCCACAGATAAAAAAACTCTAATTTATTATTCAAAAAATAAAATATTTTCAATTTACTTCAATGCAAAAAACATATAGTATGATTATTGTGAACCTATGAGCTACTATATTTAACATATTTGATCGTTACAGTTGCAAATAGCCAATTTTATAATATTTAAGATCTCATCTCTACTAGCCAAACTACAGATCTTCATAACTTACGATAGGTGGCGGCACGACTGCAAGTTGGCTCTCGAACACGTGAGGTGGTTCGTACGGAGCATACGTGGAGTGTTCCGGGAGGGTTGCAGCGGCCACCTCTACCGTTATGTTGGGCACCACACACTCTGTGTCCGGCTGCATTTGGTATTGGATCGGCTGTAGAGGAGATATTCAATTAGGATCGTAATTTACACTTTATCGTTTGTTATCGTTATCAATCGTAATTTACGCGAAACAAAATCTGATGTTCCATACTAAACTGCAAATTTACTCGAGCTAAATGTATGGGACAGCTCTTTTTTTTTGTGATTTCGACGTTGGTCCCATAGTGAAAGTTGTTCAGTTTAATGGTCTGAGCAACCCCGTCTACCTATTTTTGTTAGGCGCTCTCTATTATTTGCTTGACAAAAATTTATTAAGCCAAAATTGTGTTCACAAAAATGAACTAAGGGTTCCTATAACAGTTTCCCCTATTAACCCCCCCCCTTTTTATGCCATCGGGTGGGTGGGGGCGGGATATTACTGGTTTCACAAAAGTTTACTCAAGTTATTGGTTATTGGGTTCCGAGGTAAAACGGTAATTTTACTCCACTGTACGTTTACACAATATGACGCAAAATATAATAATTTCACCCAGTTACGAAACGAAAAAAATGTATAGCAAAGCACTACAGGTAGTATCAAATATTCACAACTAAAAATAAACATACCTGATCGCTATACTGTATTTCATGTCTTGAATAATCATTGGAAACCATGTCCACCACGCCATCTGCATAGCCAGAGATCGACGTGGGGACATTCTGCGATGCCCCGCTTTCGTAATCATCGGCAAGGAGCTGGTCTTCCTCCTCATTGCCAAGGTTGTAGTCTGCGAGGCTGTGGTCACCTAAATCGTCACCTAACAAGTCTTCACTGCAACGAAAATAGAAAATGTATTGATTCACATGGGAAACCAAACGAGTGCAGATTTTATTAAGAGAAAATTTCGTCAATTGACTAAGATATAACATCGGATTTATGTGTAGTTTCAAATCTTATAAGTAAAACTGTAGAAATTAGATGTAACTGTTTGATTTCAAAGGTATTTTTGGTAAAAATTTGCAAATAAATCGAAAAATCGCACTCACTTGTCCGACATGTTGACAAAACTTTTTCTTCAAAATTTGTCTATGGTCAACAAGTACGCCATTTCCACAGATAGAATGTTTCATGACCTTTTTTTCGTAAAATTTTAATTTGCCGCAATCGCTACATAGAATTTAAATTTAATGTTATTTTTACAAGTTATCATGAATACTGATAACAGAAATATATGTATTGGTCAATTAGATAGTACAATTTTATAAAATGCAACCGATCGATTCTCAATAACCTATCATCCAATCACGAAATCGTTTTGGAAAAAGTATAGAACTCCTTGTCTATGTCAAGCCCGTTGTTGGTTGTCAAACAAAAAAGATAACCTCACTTTTTGTAATTTGATTGCACATTAGTGATTTTTTTGTCTTGATTTACTTAAATAAATCCATAATTTAACCATGAGCGACGATGATTGTGAGATAGAATACTTAGACGAAGACGAGGAAATCGTCCAACAATGCGTTCAAGTCGTCCAAAGCACACAAACAGTCTCAGATGTGTTCGCTCTACAGCACAGCACAGCGGAAGATCTTGAAGAGAAAATTGTTCCCCTACTCATAGAACGTAAACCACCAGAACCTAAAAGAAAAATAAAACTAGAGGAAGAAGATTCTGATTACGACCCAAGCGAAGATTTACAGTTCCTGAAGAATAAAAAAAAGAAAACGCCAGTAAGAAAACCGCCAAAACCCATCACGCAAACTGTACCGACAAAATACGTAAAAACATATCCTAAAAGAAAAAAAATATTACAAACGCCATTACAGGAGCTTCCAAAAGATCCGTTACAAATAAATCTAATCAAAAAGGTAGATAAAGAAGAGGACAATATTGAAGAACGTAAAAAACGTAACATACAAATTCCTGATTACGAAGACCCATTGTGTTTACCAGTCAGGGCGTTGAAGAATGATGAAAGAGAGTGGAGAAACTTGAAACACTGGAACAATACGTGTTTGGAAGTGTTTAAGAAGGCCGACACGGTGTTGAAAGCTGATAACGGGACGACTAAAGGGTCAACGAGGACCGTTGTACTTAGGAACGTTAAGAATAAGATTTTAGGTTTGTACAATAATACATACATACTTAACTCGTCAGGCCCTTGTTTTACCAGACGTGAGACAATTTGTTATCGGGCACACAATTTCCACTTAGGTCTGACTACATCAATTAATAATTGCTTTTTAGAGTATTTAGTTACTCTAACTTATGTACGTAATACCGACTGCTCTTGAACGGTGAACAAAACATTGTGAGGAAACCTGCATACGCTAATGAAGAAATGCTGAAGTATGTGTAATCTACCAATCTACATTCCTTCACCGTTTGAGAGCCGTCGGTTTTACGTATATAAGTTAGAAATCTTATTGGTACATAGCATGCCGTCCATCCGTCGAAGAGCGATAGATAGATAAGGAAAACATTGTGAGGAAACCTGCAAACCTGAGAATAATAAAAAATAGTTTGGATGTGTGTGTAAAATATGGGTGAGCTTGGGTTAGGGCGAACACAATAGACCAGCGATGGTTGCAGTGTTACATTACGACCCTTGCTTGCAATAGCCCAGCCATCAATAATAAATGGCATCCATGCGGATTCAAACCCAGACCTCATGATTGAGTGACCTCTGCAATGCATAATTAACATAACCTTCTAAAAATTCCAGGTAAGATAGAAACAACAGTATGGGGAAAAATCCAAGTAGAATCAGAAAACAAGATACGGAAAGCCGAAGTGTATCAATGCGTGCTTCCTCGCTACAGAGAGAAGAAGATCCTCAAGTCGTTCAACCTTACGGCCCCCGAGGTGAGGAGCACAGCACGGCACAAGTACGAAGTGCTGCTGACGAGGGAAGAACATAAGGAAGGCGAGGTGCTCGTCGCTTATAAGCCGAATGAGGGTGTTTCTGCGGTTTATAGAGCAATTGAACAGAATAGGTTAGTTTTTCGAGTCTATGACATGTGATAGTTATGGTCCATCTACTTGTGTGCGCAAACTGGTTTGCACAAGTAAGTGCATGTGTATGGACGGTAGGTAGCTTATGCAAGCCTACCAGCGCTTGGCAATTGTTGACATGCTGAGGATTGGACTGCACAGTTTTCGGTTTGCACGGTTTTACTTGTACAGGTAGCTTATTTTACAGAACAATGTTTGTAAATGCCTGATGATGAGAGAATATTTTTATTTATGTAAATGAGAGTCATACAACTTGTTAATGAAATAACGCAAAATTAGAAAAAAGTTTGTTTAGAATCAAGAGCAGAATCCAATTATCATAGTTTCAACATAGGTATTTTTTTCAAAATATTAAATAGTTTGTAAAATTTACAGATTTTCCGTTGTTTCTGCCTACCAAAGTGGGAGACAGGCGTAAGAATATGTATGTATGTAGTGCATTACACTGGCGACAGGATTGCAGCCCGCGCCGTAGGCGTGAAGTGGAGCGAGGATGAGGATTGGAGAAACGAGGTATTTTTTGACAATAAGATTCAATAAAATCTCAGAGCAGAGATTTTATCCAATCTCATTGGCAAAAATTTCGTCGTTTCTCCGCTCTGCATCCTCGCTCCACTTTAGTGCACAGGCAGCCTTATGAGCTGAGAGTGTACAACTTCATTTGTTATGCGGTGTCACCTCCATACTTTCATAACATGATATCTTAGACAATATTACTATGGATGACTTACGCTTGTAATTCTACTAACAAACTATTTTGCTTCTTTTTGTGGGTGATGACATAGTATACAATCCGAAACTTTAGATTTGTATTACAGTACCTTAAATTCGAATTGATTTAATTGTTAAAAATAGTTTCGTGTGAACCCCGAACGCGACTCGTTTGGATATTATTCCGCAATCATAGGCTGTTTCGTTTAGTGATAAGATAAAATTTTTTATGTAAATGCTCCTGATTAATTGATCTTGTAAAGTGGCAGAGGGGAAATGCTACCGCAAGGCTGGTCCCTAGTTCTTTGGTCTAAGTATGATATTGAAGAGACCGTTTTGTATTTGAATTCCAGCAATGATTCTGCAGAGGACGCTATGAGTAAGATCTCGCTGAAGGAGGTGACGTGCTGCAAGCTCTGCGCCCCGTGCTACCAGACCTCGTGGAGAGGAGTGCGGAGGACTGATAAGAGTAAATACATTATACTATTATTATAGTAGCTTATGCGTAGCTAGACTTGTCCGGTAAAACTTCACCACGGTGTTCATCATTAAAAAAAAATCTCAAAATGTTTTATTCAAAATAATATCACATGGATAGCTTTCTGACGTCATTTTTGCTACCACGGCGTCGGAAGGTGTTCCGTTGTAGAGAAGATGCGGCCAGAAACTCTACAACAAACATCTTTTAAAAAAAATTATATACAAAGTACACTTCCAAATTCAATATTGAATTACATAGTGTAGCATTCAATCACATCAATCGATGGACGTCCGAGTTATCGAGTCGTGGCCAGTTTTTTTAAGTTGAAGACTCCGTTTTACTTAGTGGAGATTAACCGTTCACCATCTAAAACAAACAAAACAACACATAGGTATATGAACATCAAAGACAAAAACAACACATCAAATATTTTAATAATATTAATTAAATAAATAATATAACCATAAAAAAAAAAAAAAAATTTGGTGAAAAAATACAGTAAAAATATATACTCTAGTCTACAATTTAATATCATACATTTTAATATATTTACATAAATCCTTAATAACGGAAGGGTAATTAAGAGTAAGAAGTGATTGGAAGCTAATAGGGCGTGGAATTTTGTTGGGTAGGGCATCTTACAGAGATTTAGGGAATCTGGAACAGATGTCAAAGAAAATGTGGTCCATGGTGATTTTAATGATTTCTTCTATTTGCAGAAGATAACATACCGTGCAAGATCTGCTCGCACACATACGTCAGCGTATACAACTTGCTGTCACACCTGAAGACCCACCACACCAACAGTCAAGTCAACAAGCACAAGTCGTACATATCCAAGTCTTTGGCCAGTGTAAGTATACAATATAACATGCAGTAGACCACATAGCATGCAAGATCTGCTCGCACACGTACAAGAGGCGAAGGTTCGATCCCCGTCCAGGCCGACTCGTATTAATGAATTTATGTGTGATTTTGTGACATACATCTAAACATCCAAACTTTGACATTAGTCTAGGAAAAATAAGGTTTGAGATTGCATTAAAGACACTTTAGTAAATTGTGTTTGAAATAATATTACTGTTAGTTCATAACATTTTTGTCGAGATTTCGTGGTTATATTGGCTCAGGAACCAGAGAAATACCTTAAAATCGATAATAATGTACAAAGGGCAAGCTTATTTCGAAAGATATTTCTTCCAGCATACTAACAAAAGAGACAGTTAATTATTACAAGGCAAATTTAATGTGTACAAACAAACAGTAAATAATTTAGTTTTGAGGTTATAATTTTTAAAGACTTACAATATATTAAATATCTTCTCATATTTACGATATTAACCGGGGATTATTATTGTTATAAGTAAAATGTATTGAATGAAGCCATCCTGTACAAAAACACCAGTTTTCCATTTTTTGTTCATACCTAAATTTGATGTTTTGTTAATGTCTTAATTATTCAATAATACACAATAAAATAGGTTTTTCAGGTACTTATCTACTATATTCCAAATTATCACCAAAAGTGCAATTAATGCAACCTTCTCCATACAAAAATCCGTAGATTTCCCCGACTACATTTATAATGAGATTTGTAACACCACTGGCTTTTCGGTGAATGAACACATCGTGAAGAAACCTGCATGCTTCAATTTCGAAGCGTGTCGTACCCTCTGTCCATTATAAGCGGTGACTGGCTCACTCACCGTCGTCCTGGACAGAGTTTTATTATCTTCTTATCGTGTGGACAAGCCCTGGCGTCAGAATTTTTTCAGACCGTCTTATGGCCTCTGACGTGGTTTTTATGTAATGACTACTACCACGAGAGATAGCAGCATATGCTGAATGTTTATTTTGTATGTTGTCAGGTCGTCGACTACCACTACAAGTGCAGAATATGTCAGCAGCAGTTCCTCAGTATAAAGCTGCTGAGGAGTCACGTCAAAAAACATAAGAGTAAGTGCGCTTTATTATTTAACAGTATTCAAATAAAACCGGTCAAGTGCGAGTGCGACCGAATGTGAGCTGTGGTGGTCCAGTGGCGAGTAACCTTGCCTGCCGTGCAGGAGGCGATGGTTCGATCCTCGTCCAGGCCGACTGGTACCGATGAGTTTTTCGGAATTTATGTATGATTTGTAACACTACTGGCTTTTCGGTGAAGGAAACATCGTGTGGAAACATGTATTGTACCCACTGGCCATTACAAGTGGCGACGGACTCGCTCCCCGTCACACTGGACAGAGTTTCGGTATTACTGGTGAAACGTGGATGTTCTGAGGTTTCAGAATATCTCTGACTACCCCCTCGGGGAATATAGTCGTCAGCGTATGCTATGCTACGCCCTAGTTCGTCAGCAGCGATAGTGTTCAGACTTCAAAAAAAGTGAAGTAAAAATATTTGATCTAAGCGCCATATCACAAGCGATTTTTGAAAGCTTGTTCGGTCATTTCGTAGCGAAGAACGGGGATTAGAACTAGTTAGGTATTATAATATTTTGAATATCAATAATATTGTTCATTTATTTAGTTTTTACTTTATTTTATAATAAAATAACAAACCTTAACGTATACTCCATTCAAAATAGCAACGAAATTTTAAGGCTATTTTGCAATACAGAAACAGAGATTTGAAACACTTCCTCTCACTTATTCTTAAAATAGCTTCAGTAGC
Organism: Agonopterix alstromeriana; assembly: GCA_963924505.1. Classification (NCBI taxonomy): domain Eukaryota; kingdom Metazoa; phylum Arthropoda; class Insecta; order Lepidoptera; family Depressariidae; genus Agonopterix; species Agonopterix alstromeriana. The sequence goes on from OZ004684.1 coordinate 12,378,409, forward strand.
GTTCAATATATGTCGGATAGTATATGTATCCAATAAATTAATTACATTTGGTAATCAGAATTGGCCAGAAAGCTAAATAGGAATGAAGTGTAGCATTTATGTACAAACTAGCAACGCCCGCGACTTCGTGCGCGCAGTCCACTGAAATTAAATACTCGTTTTAAATGAACCGATTTTGATGTAACTCTTTTGTTTGATAGCTTATGATTTGACTTAAAATCTGGTATACAACGTGTTAATGAATAAGCGCAAAACCTCATACACCCCAACTGATTTATAACAAAATAATTAGATTGAAACAATAAAATCATTATTTTTATAGTTAAAATTTAAAGTTATTCGCATTTTAAGTTTTCAGGTTAAAATGATTTGTTATCATTTCAGCAATGAATGAAAGCACTAGCGTGCTCATGAACACATTTTAAGAATCTTGTTTTGGTTTTAGTAGGGTGAGTGTGCACGTGCAGTGGGTTGAGATCAAGTTCAGTAAATTAAAAATTTTACAATCAAATTATTTAATATTTTGAAAAAAATTACCTATGTTGAAAACATGATCATTCGATTCTGCTCTCGATTCTAAACAAACTACTTTCTAGTTTTGCGTTAATTCATTAACACGTATAATTTGTGTGAAGACGCCGGTAGTAGTTAGCATGATGCTGGCAGATTTTAAACATGATGTTATAGCCATGTTGTGATATTTCGAATCAAATTAAAGATTGAAAAATTAAGTATCCCGTCCGTCCGTCCGTCCGTCTCACGTCCCCTTAAGATGCAATAGTTTGAAAATTTCGTTCTCTGGTAATGGGCTCGGTGGCGAAATTAGATAAACGCAATTCCCGGTTTGAAAGAGTGCGGGTTCAAGTCCCGCCCGAGACTTAATTTTTAAATTTAATTATAGTGGTGGTGGTGGTATTAATTTATAGACTATGTATTATTGTATACATAACTTTAGCTTAAGAATTTATATTGTAATAGTTATTAAGTCGTGTTATGTTGTTTCTGGCCGCATCTTCTCTACAGCGACAACACGTTCCGACGCGGTGCTAGCTTTAAAAAAGATTTGACGTTTGATAAGTGTGCTATAAGCTCCTATATTGAATAAATTATATTGACTTTGACTTTGGTATAATATTAATATATGTTTGTTTATACTTACAGGTACGCATGCCTTCAAATGTGAAGTTGGAGACCACATGACAAGTTAATTAGCACCTTATTATAATGAATTTAGTTATATATTACATAAACGTTTCAATAATAAATTTTACGATGCTGAAGAAATCCGGTATTGATTTATTTTGGTATACGCTCACGACAATATTCCACGAGTTGGTAGTTAGCAGTATTCTAAATGTCCACATTTATTTAAAAAACCGGCCAAGTGTGAGACCGGCTCTCTCCATTGCCCTTTGGGTGACTTTCACTCCACAGTATGCATAGACCAAAACTTGATCCTGTCCTGGTATCATTTCTGCGCCCTTCAAAGTCAAAGTCAATATAATTTATTCAATATAGGAGCTTGCAGCACACTTATCAAACGTCAAATCTTTTTTAAAGCTTCCACCGCGTCGGAACGTGTTGTCGCTGTAGAGAAGATGCGGCCAGAAACTCTACAGCATAACACGACTTAATAACTATTACTAAAGTTATGAATACAATAATACATAGTCTATTTAATAAAATAATTGATACTATACAGTAAAGTAAATAAACTATAAGCTAGTGACCTCAGACCCAAGCATTTTGATCATTTAAATAATCATCCAGTTTATAATATGCTTTTTTACAGAGGACTTTTTTGATTTGAGTTTTAAACATGTTTTCGGAAAGATTCAAAATGGTCTCGGGGATTTTATTATAACAACGTATACAGTGACCCATGAAAGACGTGTTGACCCTACTAAGCCGAAAGTGTGGAGATATCAGTGTAGTCCCTGGTCCTGGACACCGCTCGCACCGCCCTATTTACGGCACTGATTTTCGCCCTACTTAGTTCGAAATAAGACTAAAAAAATCGTCTCTGAATCTCGGCCTAAGCAAACATATGATCAAGTACCTAAAATTATATATCTACAACATGTTAATGAATAAGCGCAAAACCTCATACACCCCAACTGATTTCTAACAAAATAATTATATATCAAACAATAATTTCATTATTTTGATAGTTAAAGTTTAAAGTTGTTTGCATTTTAAGTTTTCAAGCAAAAATGATTTGTTATCATTTTAGCAATGCATGAAAGTGCTAGCGTGCTCATGGATAAATTTTAAGAATCTTGTTTTGATAGTAAGTAGGGTGACTGTGCCCGAGCGGTGGGTTGAGATCGAGTTCAGTAAATTTTAAATTTTACGAACAATATACGTATTTAATATTTTGAAAAAAATTACCTATGTTGAAAACACGATAATTCGATTCTGCTCTCGATTCTAAACAAACTACTTTCTAGTTTTGCGTTAATTCATTAACACGTTGTATATCCATACAGTCCACTATTTTGTAATTTTTTATCAGTCTAAATATACAAGCATTAAGAGAAGTCGAAGTGGGTTCGATTCCCACAGGGGACACAGTGATATATCACTTTGTGCGTTTTTCCCCAGTTGGTTAGGATATTGCAGGCCGAATCACCTGATACTCTGAATAGAAAGATGATTTCGTGCTCCGGATGGCACGTTAAGCCTTTGGTCTCGGTTATTATCTCTCGTGGTAGTAGTCGTCACATAAAAACCACGTCAGAGGCCTTAAGGCGGTCTGAAAAACTCTGACACCAGGGCTTGCTGCCCACACGATAAGAAGAAGAGAAGTCGTGTTTTGATTTTGAATAATCCCTGCAAGCAAAACGCATCCCTAACGGATTAACACAGGGTGTAAGGGAAAGGTATCATTAACCTTTAAACCACATACTCTACCCATCAAACTGAACAACTTTTACAATGGGAGAAAAACTGTCAGCGCCAAAAAAAAATTTGCTGTTCCATACTAAACTGCAATACCTATTGCCTACACGACTTAAAAATGTGAAACTGATTTTGAGCAGATTTTTTTTTTTGTTCTGACAGGTTTGCTCATTGCTCCCATAGATAAAGTTGTTTAGCACGGCTAGCATGCCACCCACGAGAAAGCGTTTAAACGAGAAAAACGTCATGCGCGCTCTTTCTCGCATACGTAAAATTATAAGGATGGAGGCTCGATTTTTATCGTTTTCTCGGGGGTGGCATGCGAGGCCTACATGCATGTAAATATAGATACACTATTATAAAACTGTAAGGGTATGTTTTACCACTTTTGGATAAGTTCTTGTTAGCTTATCTGACAGCTCGTTTGACATATTTGTATGAAAAATACAAAAACTGGTGAAACAGGCCTTAACAGAAATTTGTCTGTACATTCTGTGATACATTGACGATAGGTATCCCTGACTTTTTTACCCGACTGCGCCAAAAGGAGGGTTATGTTTTTCGAGCGTATGTATGTTTATTTCTTTGGCACGGCCTACAGCCTAAACGGCTTGATGGATTTTAACTTTTGAGGTGTCATTAGATTCGTACATCTCGATTTTTATCGTTTTCTCGGGGGTGGCATGCGAGGCCTACAGGTTGATGACGAACATTCGAAGTCGACTTTAACAATAAACACCCTCAAATATTAGAGATCAATAACCTATAACCAGGGTCATTGACCGCACCCTTGACGAGTGACGTCACACTATCCAATACCAATACCAATACCAATCTTATCAAATCTCGTTACGCAACTCTTATTCCGACGTAATAAGTGTTAAAAAACCTTGATTCGCGTGCCTACATCCATGGAATTAACTATGCGAATTGGGAGAATTGTTACACGTATCAAAGTCCCCAGAATTAGGGTATTTTCGTTCCTATTACAAGGCGATTAGAAGTTATGTTATGGGTATGAATGGCATGGTGGGGCAGTTTCGAAGGGTCGGTGTTAGATATTTGAAGGGTTCGTATTTTTGAAGATGAATAGGAAGATAGTTTTTGCTTCTAAAATATACAGGGTGTTAGGGTAAACAGTTGCATTACTTTAAGGGATGATTGTACCCATGATACTGAATAACTTTCCCTAAGAAACATACAGGGTGTAAGCAGGCGCGGTCCGAGGGGGGGGGGGGTCTCAGGGGTCATGTCCCCTAAGACCCCCCCCCCCTCCTTTGGACCGCGCAATTCAATTCAATTCAATTCAATATAATTTTATTCAATATAGGAGCTTACAGCACACTTATCAAACGTCAAATCTTTTTTAAAGCTACCACCGCGTCGGAACGTGTTGTCGCTGTAGAGCAGATGCGGCCAGAAACTCTATAACATAACACGGCTTAATAACTATTACAATATAAATTCTTAAGCTAAAGTTATGTATACAATAATACATAGTCTATTTAATAAAATAATTGATACTATACAGTAAAGTAAATAAACTATAAGCTAGTGACCTTAGACCCAAGCATTTTGATCATTTAAATAATCATCCAGTTTATAATATGCTTTCTTACAGAGGACTTTTTTGATTTGAGTTTTAAACATGTTTTCGGAAAGATTCAAAATGGTCTCGGGGATTTTATTATAACAACGTATACAGTGACCCATGAAAGACGTGTTGACCCTACTAAGCCGAAAGTGTGGAGATATCAGTTTATTTTTGTTTCGAGTGTTGTAATTATGGACATCACAATTTTTTGGAAATAACGACAAATTTTTTCTTACATATAAAATGTTTTCATAAATAAACTGTCCATAAACTGTTAAAATATTAATTTCCTTAAAAAGGTCGCGAAGCGAATCACGACAGCGCAGACCATATATTGCTCGAATTGCCCGTTTCTGTAGGATAAAGATTGTCTCAATGTCTGCAGCACGACCCCACAATAAAATACCATAGGACATGATACTATGAAAGTAACTGAAATATACGAGTCGGGCTGTTTCAATATCAGTTAGTTGTTTAATTTTTCTGACTGCATATGCTGCAGAGCTTAGCCTACCAGCTAGAGTTTCAATGTGGGAACCCCATTGCAGCCTAGAGTCAATCGTTATTCCCAAAAACACTGTATTATCAACAAAATCTAGACTATCTCTGTTTAAAGTTACTTGGTTATCTACAATTGGTACATTTGGCAAAACAAATTTTATACATTTCGTTTTTTTTGCATTAAGTGCGAGATTATTTGCGTTAAACCAGTTCAAAACTTGTTGAAGGGTATCATTTACGTCGTCAAGTTTTTGGTCCTTCCTATTTACTTTAAAAATCAGAGAAGTATCATCAGCAAATAATACTATGTTCGACAAGTTTTGTACCATATGTGGCAAATCATTTATGTAGACCAAAAAAAGGAACGGACCCAAAATTGAACCCTGGGGCACGCCTGTTTGCACATGTGATCCAGATGATTTAGATCCGTTCACTAAAACTTTTTGGACTCTGTTTTTTAAGTAGGAGTCCATCAAATCAAGAGCTGAGCCATTGACTCCGTAATGTTTTAGTTTTAACAGCAAAGTTTTATGATCAACGCAATCAAATGCTTTGGAAAGATCGCAAAAGACGCCTATCGCATTTTGGTGCTCCTCCCAAGCGCTGAAGATGTGCTGAATCAGAGTAACTCCTGCGTCTGTAGTTGAGCGTCCTTTGGTAAACCCGAACTGCTGATCATGCAGCAGTTTATTTAGATTGAAATGAGACAGCATTTGATTGAGAATAATCTTTTCGAAAACCTTGCTGAGAACTGGTAATATTGAGACAGGTCTATAATTGTTGGGATCATGTCTATTGCCTGATTTAAAGAGAGGTACGACTTTACTATGTTTCATAAGATCGGGAAAAGTACCTTGATCGATGCAGATGTTAAATATTGATGCCAAGTAAGGTGACAGGACACCAATGACAGATCCAAACAACTTAACCGACATACCCCATATATCTTCCGAGTTTTTAAGATTAAACTTTTTATAAACTTTAACAATTGTATCAGGGTCAACATGCCTAAATCTGAATTCGGAAGTGCATGCATTTACATTCTTTTGTAGTATTGTCTCGGCCAGAGCAGATGAGGAACCTAAAGACTCTGTAATCTTTACTGGAATGTTAGTAAAGAATGTTTCAAATTCCTGAGCTACTCCCGCCTCTGAACTGATAATACCGTGATCAGTTTGAATAGTTATGTCTGGATCACGTGGTTTTGTTTTGCCTGTTTCATGATTTATTACTTTCCAAACGGCTTTGATTTTGTTATCTGAACTCTTAATTTTTCTGCTAATGTGTAGTGATTTTGCTGTGATACAGACTTTCTTGAATGTTTTTGAATAAAGTTTTACAAATTCAAGAAACTCATCATTATGAGTATAGGTCTTTTTATCATATAGATCAAAAAGGGTTTCTCTACTTTTACGGATTCCTTTTGTTGCCCAATCGCTGAATTTAAATTTAATTGATTTTACAATATTCCGAACTGTGAAAACTTTGTCATATTCATTTTGCAAAATATTAAAAAACTCATTGTAGCATGTATTTGGGTCATTCTGCTGATAATATGGTAATGGCAATTTAAGTTGCAGTGTTTCTTTATATTTTTCTATTTTGTTAACAGTGGCAGGCCTGATTCGTATAGAAATTTTTGGTTCTATTTTAATGTCTGGAAAACTAACTGTTTGGCCACTATGATCAGACTTTAAGCAATTAATTACAGCTTTATCGACAAAATCACAGTTACAAAATACATTGTCTATGCATGTGGCAGTCGTTGCTGTGATTCTGGTTGGCTCTAAAAACAAATTTTTTAAATTAAAAGATTTAAAAAGGGTTATTAATCTACAACATCGGGAATCGTTTTCAAGCAGATTAACATTGAAATCGCCGCAAACTATTATGGATTTACTACTTTTAAAAGCCAACTTTATAGCATCCTCCATCACAGATTCAAAAGTATTAAAGTTTTCGGCATTAGGGGGCCTATACACACTCAAAATTATGTGGTTCTCTAGCTCAATACAAGAAAGTTCAATATTACATTCAACCGAGAGCCTAACAATATCCTTTCGTTCTTTCACTTTTAAACTATTTTTACTAAATATAACTGATCCACCTCGTGTTGTTGTCTTTCGGTTGAGTGCACTAGCTATAGAATAATTTTCAAAACCGAACATCATTTGACTTTCTTGCAGCCAATGTTCTGTTAAACATAAAATGTCAATTTGAAATTTTTCCAAAAATAATTCTATCTCTAGCCTGCTTACACCCTGTATGTTCCTTGATTATACAGGGCGTAAGGAAAAGTATCACTAACCTGTAAACCTCATACTCTACCCATCAAACTGAACAACTTTTACTATATGGGAGCAACCTGTCAGAACAAAAACAATATCAGCTCTCCCATACTAAACTGCAATACCTATTCGATTCAATGTAAAGGACAGCTGATATTTTTTTGTTCTGACAGGTTTGCTCCCCATAGTAAAAGTTGTTCAGTTTGATGGGTAGAGTATGTAGTTTAAAGGTTAATGATACTTTTCCTTACACCCTGTATTTTGGATATTAATCAAATAAAGTGAATGAAATTTTCAGAAACAATCTAGAAACGAATTTCCATACTTGTATGAAATCCGATTTTCGTTATAATGTATTAAAGTTACAGTGCCTCAAAGATTTCCATACAAATCTTAAATGAATGCTTGCATTAACACTGTATATATTTTAACGAAAATCTGACTTCATACAAGCATAGAGATTCGTTTCTAGATTGTTTCTGAAAAATTTCATTGACATTAATTGGTTATAATGAAAATATCACCAGACTTTGTTTGTATGCAGCGCGGATTAGCGCCATCGGAATAAACTTCCCTTAAATAGGTATTACTGGGCTATGACCCTAATATCTATTGGTTTAGATGTGTAAATAAAATGACCCTTTATCTTTATTTTCTTCCCAGACAGGGGTGCAAGTGCACCCCCCTGCACCCCATCCCGTCGCTCATGTTCAGATCACAGAAAAGCTTAAGGGGATATAATTCGGAGCGCGCTCCATACAAACGTACTATGGTGATATTTTCAATACTAACCAATTAAACTCAATGAAATTTTGCTGAAACAATTTTGAAATCAATATCTATGCTTGTATGGAGTCCGATTTTCGTTAAAATATACTGTTTCAATGATAGGATTAATTTAAGATTTGTATGGAAATCTTTGAGGCACTGTAACTTTAAAACTATACATTTTAACGAAAATCTGACTCTATAGAAGCATAGAAATTTGTTTTTAGATTGATTCTGTAAAATTTCATTGAGTTTAATTGGTTAGTATTGAAAATATCACCATAGTACGTTTGTATGGAGCGCGCTCCAAATTATATCCTCTTAAAAACCTTAAATCAACTTGAACAAATTGAAAATCCTGCCCCCTCGAATATCAGTAGCAGAGAACATAAATCCATCAATGATTAATTTCGAAAGCCGACTTCGTTTCCCTTCTAATAAACTACTCGTGTACAGTCGACAGCAAAAGTCAATGAACTTTAGCAAAATTCGTAATGAAAATTAATCTCGAATAAAAAGATATTTTACTATGTTATAGACATTACGCTTACGTGAAAGAGAGTTAAATTAACTTCACTAGAGTTAACTAAAAATAAAAATTAATGTAACAGCAGATATTAATTTTGAATGTTACTTTCGTCATAATTTACTTTTGATGTTGACTGTACACACGGCGACACATCAAGCTATACAAAACCAACATAAGCTGGCCGCGGGACGTTATACATTGCTCGACTAACGCGCGGTCAGCTTATTTTGGTTTTGTACAGCTTGATGTGTAGCCGTGTGTACAGTCAGCCATATTGTTGGGTCAGATCAAACTGAACATCTTTATCGATGGGACCAAGAAAAAAGAGGGAAGTCATCGAAGTCGCGAATAAAATATCAGATGTCCCATACACATACATGTAGTTTGAGTCATACGAGTGGGATTGCAGATTTGTTTGGAACTTTGACTTATTATTATAAGGACTAGCCTTGCGGTAGCATTTCCACTCTGCTACGGTATAAGCACAATTGATCTTGTGCATTTACATTCAATTTTACACCTTATCACTAAACGAGACAGCCTATAATTGCGAAATAATAACTTCGAACTTAGAACGTTTGGGGTTCACACGAGACTACTTTTCATTATTTTTAACATTCAAAATTAGAATCTAAAGTTATGGGGAATAAAATCCAAAGTTGCGGATTTCATGTTACCTCGCCCCCCGCAAAAAGTGGCAGAAATGTTTGTTAGTAGAATTACACGCGTAACCAGTCCACATATAAATAGTCAAAGGTTTGGAACGGGTATTATTTTCATGATTTCTACGTTGGTCCAATAAAGAAAGTTGTTCAGTTTGATGGTCTGATCATCTGCTCAAAAAACCTTCAGTATACAGGGTGAAATTGATATCATTAGTATCCTAAGAGTCTACACATCAAACTGAACAACTTTTACTATGGGAGCAAACCGATCAGAGCAAAAAAAAAATCTGCTTGGAGCAGCTGAACTAACGGCAATGCCTACTCGACTCAAAAATATGCAACAGCAGGTTTTTTTTTTGCTCCGATCGGTTTGCTCCCATAGTAAAAGTTGTTCAGTTTGATGTGTAGACTCTTAGGATACTAATGATATCAATTTCACCCTATAGAAAGACCTTCCTCATAAAGGCCTTTATTTATTCCAATATTTAGCGTTTCTTCCAGATTGTTACCTACTTCCAGAGATTTTTTCAAACGTTGCCGTCTGCACCCTCGCCTAAAAGTGAGCAACAACTCAACCTTACTGTACAAAGGGTGATTCCGAGGGGAGGAGCGGAGAACAAAACACGATCATAAATTGCATATTGTCAATTTGATATCTAGGGCTCGCATGCTTGCGAATTTTTTCTTTTGTTTTTTTTTGTTTAGGGGTGTGAGTCGACAGTTCTGGCAGCGGGCTGGACTTTTGAAAAACTGGCCAAGGGCTAGTTGAATTCGTGCATCTACCACCACAGAGTGGTGACTGGCTCACTCTCCGTCACACGGACAGAGTTTCGGTACTAGTGAAACGTGGATGTTCTGAGGTTTCAGAATATCTCTGAATACCCCCTCGGGGAATATAGTCGTGAGCATATACTTATACCACCACAGAACACAATACAATATAATATTATTATGGTCCTTCTTAATATGACGGTAATCAGGCGATGATCAGATCATCCCGTCCAGGCAGACTCGTACCAATGAGTTTTTCGGAATTTATGTACGATTTGTAACACCACTGGCTTTTCGGTGAAGGAAAACATCGTGAGGAAACCTGCATGCTTCAATTTCGAGGCATGTATTGTACCCACTGTCCATTACAAGTGGCGACGGGCCCACCCCCCGTCACACTGGACAGAGTTTTTCTCTAACCAACAAGTATTCAGCTTTCCCATACATTTGAGTTAATCAGATTTGTATGGAATTTTATTCGCGATTTCGACATTGATCCCATAGAGAAAGTTGTTTAGTTTGATTATCTGATCATGCTTGCATACGCTCACGACTATATTCCCGAGAGGGTAGTCAGAGATATTATGAAACCTCAGAACATCCACGTTTCACCTGTTGTACCGAAGCTCTGTCCAGTGTGACGGGGGGTGAGCCCGTCGACACTTATAATGGACAGTGGGTACAACCCATGCCTCGAAATTGAAGCATGTAGGTTTCCTCACGACGTTTTCCTTCGCCGAAAAGCCAGTGGTGTTACAAATCGTACATAAATTCCGAAAAACTCATTGGTACGAGTCGGTCTGGATGGGGATCGAACCATCGCCTCCTGCACGGCAGGCAAGGTTACTCGCCACTGGACCACCACGGCTTTCGGAGAATATAGTCGTGAAAATTATAATTTTATGTTGTTCTCGATAACCTAACTGTTGATTTTGTAACCATTTCGATGTTGTAACCTGTCGAAGTAGTAACCTTTCGATAATGTAACCAATAAATTTTACGACACTATGTAGCTTCACACTGGACAGAGTTTCGGTACTACTATACTACATTTCAAATAGCAACGAAATTTTAAGGCTTTATCGAATTATAGAAACAGAGATTTGAAACACTTGTTCTCACTTAATCTTAGAACAGCTTTGGTAACGTGATTGTCCATGATATTATGTCAGATAGTATATCTTTCTCATAAATAAATCATATTTGCTAATCAGAATTGGCCAGAAAGCTATACAGTAACAGGAATCGGAAAATCTTTTCGTCCTTATTTGGAGTGTAGTGAAGCGTGAATATTCTTTTTTTCTGAATATATCGGACTACCCCCTCGGAGGAATATATTCATGAACATTATAATTAATTGTATTTTGTTCTAGACACACTAAACGGTCGATGTTGTAACTCTTTCGATACTGTAACCTTTCGAGGTTGCATCTTTTCGATAATGTAACCGATCAATTTCATGACACTCTATGGTAGTTACAACTGTATTCTATATTGTTGTCTAGTCATCATAATACAAGTCCAGGCTAGATTCTGGTACTTTAAATATGACTAGATAATTTGTGTGACAATGTGCAATATACTTATTTATAGGAGGAAGAAGAATGTAAATAAAAGAAGACATTCGGGTTTTTTATATATTTAGAACAAGAAATGTATAGTTACAACCATTGAGGATATTAAATATCATATTGTAAAAACTATTGTATAAAGTGAAGAGAATGTGACATTTTCATATTTTTTTATTAATTTCAATTATAATTAATTCCAATAAAGTAATAATTATAGACACATAAATTACGAGAAAATATTAATTAATGAATAAATTACTTAAAAACAGCCACGTAACCACTACTGAATGTAAATACTTTGGTTATTAAATGCTTACTTTAGGAATGAGTATTTTTTTAAAATTTCTATTCCGTACTTTCAAATTAAGACGGCGTGTAGTAATTTTCCAAAATCACTTTTCTTATTTTTGACAAAGCGATTTTGGAAAATTTTACAAAAATATCTTAAACGATCTTATAAATTATTGGGAACAACATTTAAGACTAAGGCGACACTAAAACTGATTCAAATCAAAACGTTTTTCTTCTCTTATCTCCCTTTTCCCTTTTCTTAAAATTAGTAACACACTATGTCACGACTGCCCCAGGACATTGATTTAGCATTTTTCGAAATTTAGTTATAGAATATTTATGACCACCACAGTCATTAAATCAGAAACATTGACAAGTCAAGTCGGATTTTTACTGGATTGACATTATTCGTACATGAGGTAGTAAAATCATAATCATTCTTCTTTATTATTAAGAAAATGCCAGTGCCCTGGAATTTTAATATTGTGACGGAAATAGTCTGATGATGATTAACAAAAGTGTGTTATTATTTTTAGTTGTGGGAATAGAGTGGCAGATACACGGATATCAGGTTTAGTGTTTCGACCTTAATTCCACTACTATTTCTTGTGCAAATAAAATTTTCCTCACATAAGCTATAATGAAGTAGAGGTAATTATTTAACCGACACAATAAGTATATAGAAATACCTAACAATTAGGTACATTATTAACTAAATCGGTTAATACGACCAACACAGACACCTACCTCTTAATTTTATAATAATCATAAAAAGACGAAAAGAAATTTCAACATTGATTTTAATATACCGGAAGATCTTAAGTGTTTTTAACTTTTTTTTTTTCAAATTTTTTTATTTTATAAAATACGTATTTGTATCAAAGTGAAGTCAGCTAGCACGAACAAGGAAATTGGCTGACCGATTTTTTCATAATCTCATTTTTAATTATAAATATCATTGCTTTCATTGTCTAGTACACCTTAACTTTGAAGTTGGTAAAATACTTATTCAATACTTTTATTTTTGAGACTCTTATATCTTACGATGCATTTTGTCTAATTTATTCTCTAGCCTTAAGTTCAAGTCTGCTGGAAGTTGGGATGATTTATAAATCTGTTTTGACCATGAAAGGTGTGAGATTGCGTCTCCCTAACTTCGACTTTATTTATATGGGGATTATGAATGAATATTGACTACAGTTATGTACTAGTAGTATCACATGCTACTCTGCACGATTCTGTGTTTGCTCCCATCGCGTTTTCTTTTTATTACAAAAGTTTGGCGTTGTGTCGCGGAAGAAATCTACTTATGACTGACTGGGTCGATTTTTACGACTGCGACAGACACAACTTAAGAGTCTCCCGACTGGGTAAGACACAAGTGATTTCTACTCGAGATACAAAGTTTAACGAAATGGGAACGAACCGTTGTGCTATGCAGTTTAATAGAGGAATCAACACCGAAAACGAATACTAATAAATAGACAGTGAAATTGATATTACATGATATTACTTTTTTTATTTTAAATTCGAAACTATTTGGTTAATTTTAATAATTCGCTCACCCGTTGCTGGACCGATGACGTTTATTTACATATTTATTGCAATCTGATATTTACCCGACTTTGTCAAGCTAATTGTACGTAAATAAATCTTAGTTTTAACTAGGATAGTCATAGTCGGTATTCATTTTACTTTATTAAAGATCTCACTCCAGTTTTTGTTTCACTGTCTATGATGATTGGAGAAAAATACACGATAGTTCTGAGTCGCCTGTAGCGTGTCTTTTAGATACGCATCAGATTCTTATTAATGACGTATTTAGATTAACACTTATATTGCTTTTTTACGGACGACGGACCCAAAAAAGCGCACTTTCGTCCTTTAGTGACAATGATCATGCGTTAGGAAGCGACATGGCTGCCGCTTAGAACGGCTATATTTTATAAAATTATCAATGAATATACGTCTAAAAGCTACTACTAGAGAAACGGATCCAAAAGACGAGGAAGTACGTGATGAGCAAATGTAGGTTTTATAATAATTTTACAATAATATAGCCGATGCAGCATTGAAAAGGTATTGTGCATTGTATTTTGTTCTATTTCACTAGAAATTTTGTATGAAGTAATAGTAACACATTTAGTCGATGTCTCGAGTTTCCTACTTCGTGAAAAATATTTCAATCCATAATGTTGGATGGGTGACTGTGAATTTGGTGGTCTTTTTAACTGTTGCACGCTGTGTCACAACACTAAACGCTAATGTATTGAGCATTTGACTAGACGTTTTAAATATCGCGACACAACTTCCCTATTGTATCTTCCATTTATTGAAATATTTTTACGCGTAGAACTTTTAACTTACGTATTTATTTCCTATGGAAGATTTCATTTCTTCATTTTGTGTCTTAACTATTGGAATTGCGTACGTCTCGGCCGCTAATTAACTTTGTGCTGCGGCCGAGTCTAAGGCCATTCCTATCACCACGAAAGCTTACGCTTAGAAAATGCTACTTGCTTTTCCCATCGTACTGCGCTAGTTTTATCACCAATTTTATTCAGTTTATTGGACAGTCACAGTTCTCGCAATATCGTCGGAAATTGTCAATTGATTTACTTATTAAATATGGGCCATTAACCATTTTGTACGCGTGAGTGCTTTGATTCCATTCACAGAACAAAGAAAGGTACAAATTACTTTTATTTTGTATTGTAACCCTTTTCTAAAGCCTTTGAGTTATGTCTTGGTTAATTTCTGGCGTTTGTGTCTTTTACGACTGGTAGAGACACAAGACGGTTAACTCGTGTGTTTATAGACTGCTTTAGACACAAATGTAAAGCCTTTTATTTGCTCTCTTCAATGAAACAGGCAAAGGATTGATACCATACAGCCAAGTCAATGGTAACAGAGCATTTATTATTGAAACCAGACAATAGATGGCATTATTTTATACCACCGAATCTAGTTGGTATCTCAAAAAAACCTTTCTTTGTTCTGTGACTCCACTTATTTAATACTTTTATTTATAGATCAATCGCCACTTGACTTTTATTATTTTTATTTTTGCTAATTTCACAGCCTCAATGTCAATTAGCCTATGTGTATTAGAGTATTGTTTCTGTGTTGCCAATTAATTACTTTTTTATTTTTTAAATATTATTATTCTTTAATTTCATAAAAATGCATCAAAACACCGTTCAAAAAGTAGCCGTTATGTTATTGATAATAGGTGTCATTATCCCTTGTCACTTACTGGGGTTAGATTCTATCCACAACGCTATCATTTTGGCCATAGATTTGTAGACAAAACTTCGATCAAGGCATTATAATAATTACCATTTCATTGAGGTAATATTTTTATGTCGCAACTATGAATTATTTTTCGTGCCAAATTATTGGAAAGATTTTTAGGCCAGGTACAAAATGGCTCAAAAGGATTTTTGTTAAATTTTTTGCACTTTTTTCAATTTATAGTCTTAGAGTTGCGACCAAAAAGTTTACAATCATGAACTGATGCCTAAACCGCCTTAACCATTTTTTTTATTAGTAGAACGTTTTGCAAGTCGGCCGCTTACATCTATGAAGATATGAATTACAGTATATTTTTAAAATACATATAAAAATATTAAGTTAATTATGTTGTAGCATACCCGTGGTTGGTTTAAAATTTTTCACGATATTAATTATTATTGCTTCTCCCGTTTACACTATGATGAGCCTCGCGGCTCTCTAAGCTATTGAGCACTATTATTAATTTATTATTATTTTTTAATAATTATTACCAAAAGAAAGGGTACGCACAAAACATTCTACTAATACCGAACCGCAAGTGACATCTCGTTATTACCTAACCGAAGTCTACCGAACAACTTCATTCCAAAATATTTTTTTTGCATTATATCCATTCATTAATTATTATTTATTATCTAAAAAGTCGATGAGTTTTCAGTAAAATACTTTGGTGTTTTTCGTTTCGATTCAAACGACGCGAGTCATTTACACAAACGCTTTAAAACAATTGTTTAAATGAATCGAAACAATAAAGGGTTAATGTCAAATATTTTACGAAATAATCAGAGTGTGACATTTTAACGAAATTTTGCATCCACGCTCCCGGTCTAGATTTCGCCCGATCAATTCCCTAATAAATAAATCAATTTTAAGTTAGATACCTTATCGAATTTCGAATCAGTATTTTATATTAAAATAAGTTAAATAAGTTAAATGCACACCTAGTTTAGATATACACATAAAATACAAGTAATTGCACATACACTAAATTAATGAGAGTAAATCTATGAACAGAGAATGCATCAAAATTATCATTACGGTTATTATTCATCAACATTAAATTGTAACTCCAACTATTCAAAATATTAATATTTAATATAATATTATAATGACTAGAATAGTTGAAATTTTTATGCTGATTCAAAACAACACAAAACACAACAACTATTATTTAAACCTAAGAGACGATACTACGATAGTAACGTTACAAAGTATGGTTAGCAAAACTTGTGCTTTACGCTGACCTCCCATGAAACGCGCTTGCCAACCGTACATCCCATTATATATTATAATTAAAATTAAATCAAACATTTAAAGCAGTTTCCGAACGTCACTTTGACGAAAAATAATCAAACGTCAAACTGAACGTCTGACAGCTGTCACATTGACAGGAGCGCGCGTTCTCCGACAAAGTGACGTTAGCAAACTGATAAGGTAACTCACAATTTGTCTAAATTAAACACAAATACGACCTAATAATAAAACATATTACGACTAAATTGGAATGTTAAGCATATCTTCAAGCTGTATGAAATAAAGCGAAAGAATTTTTTTTTAAAGATTTTTTTTAAATTAATAGTTTTTCGTGCGGATAAACAAAGTTTACAATAAATAGTAAACAAACGCGGCTGTCACGAATGCACATGACGCACTTTGTCTACCAACGCCTCTTCGAGTCATTTTGTTTAATATATTTTCATTAAATTACTGGCTATTAGTTATTGCACGTTTTACATTTAATAATAAATATATAAATACTTGTAAATTTTAATCTCCATCTTTGGTATGTAATGAGTACCTATTAGTTAATATCTGAAATGTTACAAAACTGTTTTTACATTATATTAAGTATATATTTTTTTTTACAAAAATCGTAGGGTCGTTAGGACGGCACGATATTAAATCTATTCAAGTTCGATGTTCACAAATAGGTCTTTTTCGGGTTATTTAATGATTCTTGTGACTGGTGTGGCGTGTTTATACGCGGCGAGAATATAATCATTTTAAACAACTTTTTTTTCTATTTACAAATTTCCATTTAAACTAAGACAATTAAAGCCTACTTCGAATAGACGCAGGTCCGCATCCATACATTATTATTATAGCAGGTACCGATCATATGTTTTGATATCGATTTTTTTAATCGATATCGTTAGACTAGAGTATGCACCATTGTTCCGCGTACGGACTCTTTCCTGTCACTCCCGTGACTTCAGCGTTTTGCGTCTCGCTCTGGCGTGGGGAGGGCTGGGCGGCCACCCTCTCCCCACCCCTTCGTACCGCGCGTAGCCCAGAGCAGCTCCATCGATTTTCCCCATCTTCCCGTAACAGCATTACGCCGTCCCAAGTGTCAAATCCGTGGTTTATTTTATGACACGCTTCGCTATTCTATCCGAATTCTAGTAGCAAAAATCTCAAAAAACTATCCTACTTTCAGTATTCTCGACCGATCGTCCCACATTTTGGGGACTGCGACGCCATTTTTATTTTCCCATTCAAGATCTTTTTCTTTTTTAAAATTTTATCAAAACCTATCACAGTTTTTGATTAGTTTTCATCCTTAATTAGATTAATATATGATTAAAATATACGTATAGATAATATATATTTTTCCAATCTTTAACAATATAACACTATTTTACTTCGATTAAGTGCCTTCTGTAGACGGTCTCACTCGTACATTTCGGCCGCGGCCGGTCCGATAACTCGGTCTCGTACAACTAGCTATACATGTATGTGTGAGCGACAGAGATGACTATAGTTGGATATATTTGGCAATTATTGATCTGCTTCGTTACTGCCGGTCCTAACCGCGAATGTAAACCTTACGGTAATTACGATATGATCGCATATAAAATTGGAGCATAGCATTAGGCTATTATTGCTAATTATTATTTTAAACTATTTCTCGATAACCACAACCGTTCATAAGCGAAGTTTAATATCATTATTTTGTTATTGACTATTACCAATATGTATGATTGTCTGGCCAGTAGCGTGCCGGCATTTAATGCCGTCAATATAAATTTATTATTGCATGCTCTGGGTGACCGTTCATTCAGCGGCAGCCATTTTATCCGGACATGCGCAGTCCAGCCGGGTGTTAAAATCCGCCATTTTGATTTCCTGAAACACTTAACCCAATTCGAGTGTGCTATATTTCATATACGTCACAAAAATGGCCGACGCAGAACAAAGGGTCCCCACATAAAGAGCGAGTCAAAAACATTCGCTAGTTTATAATTAATTTACAAAACTCGCTCGCCCTTCCCTAACCAGGGGGGCGATTGTCTAATGTCCGGAAGACACAGTCTAACAATGTCAAGTCCTTGGAGATACGCAGCCAAAAGCATGATAACATTTTTGGTTGCGATCGACGCAGCCTGGAGCTTAGGAGCCGCGGCTGCGAGTGTATGTATGTGAGTGTATGTATGGGTGCGCGCCTGCTGTGCCGTCCTAGCGTCCAGCTAGGCCGAGTCCGGGACGATCCCCTTAGATGGTCTTGATCTTGTTCGTCTTGAAGCTGACTTGCAGCACTCTGTTGCCAAGAGTGTAGCCGTTCAGCGACTGGATAGCCACGACGGCTTCGTCATAATTCGTCATGGTTATGAATCCGTAACCTTTGCATTTGTTGGTTTGGAGGTCGCGTATAACTTTTACGCTTTGGACGGCGCCGAATGGGCCAAATAGTTGCCAGAGGACGTTCTCCTCGGTCTCCGGGGCGAGGTTGTACACGAAGATGCACCACTCGGAGCCGACGGCACCGGGCAGGACGCCACCGAGCAGCTCGCCCGCCAGGGGGCTGTAACGCTGCAGACCTTTATTGATAGCTAGAAGAGACTTGCCTGAACTGAACCTGCCTAGCGGCGCCGGGAAACGCAGCGCGGCCGGCAGGTACGCCGCCAGTGGGGCCAGTGCCTTCCCATTGTTGCTCGGGTTATTCGCGAACTTCACTGTGATAGGCTCCGTCGCTCCCTTGGGCACCGTCCCGTTCAACTCCTGGATCGCTCGCTCGGCTTCCACGCGCTGATCAAAACGAATAAATCCAACACCTTTCGATAATCCCTGCTCGCCACCTGTGAAAGGACGTCCGCCGGAATTCTCGCATAGAATCCTCGACGTAATTATACGTCCGTACGGGCTGAACAAACGCTCCAATTCTGTCTGTGTCATCGTTTTAGGTAATCCAGAGACATAAAGATTAGCTCCTTTGATGGCTTCGCTGCTCGGTCTGGCATACGACACTTTTATCGTCTTATTCTGCAGTCTCAATCCGTTCAAAGTCGCGATCGCCTTCTCCGCGTCCTCGGGCCGGTGGTAGTTCACGAACGCATATCCGAGACTCTGGCCGCCTCCGTGCAGAGCATGGTTCAACGCATCAGGAAAAGCGGCGCCTTTGTTCCTGATTAATTTACAGGACTCGACTTCACCGATACTGGAGAAGAGGCTCCTGATTTCTTCTTGAGTCATGCTCTGCGGCAGGTAGTTGATGATGAGATTGGTCTTGGACTCCTCGGCGGAGCCGTTCTGTTGTTCACCGTCGCCTTTCGACATGGTGTTAAATCATAAACGGAAAGAACGAAAGGGAAACGAAAAACGCGGTAAAATAAAAGCGCACGTCCGTCGTGGTGGCGCGCGCGAGCGGTATTGCGAGGGTTGGAACCGGCGTGGGGTGCGCATGCCGGGGAGTATCGACCCGCCTTACATAACTCGGGTTGTTCACCCCTCGCTGGTATAGTGTCCGAAAAAACCAGATACACCCCGCGGGATCGATCCTCGCGCCCGGGAAGTGCCGAAGTGTCGGCTCTGCTAGCTCGTTTGTTTTGATTCCACGCGCTTCTTCAGGGTACGATTTATTTTTGGGTTCAATGGCCTGAGGTTAGGTAGTACAGGTTTATAATTACAGCCTCAATTAAGTTTGGCTTCAATAAGTTTTGCGTAATGGTAACTGACCTTTTCATGACACAATTTACCACTGACCTTTTGAAGTTAATTTATTGAACTCGCTTGGCAGTAAGATGTGGGTAATTTCTAATTGGAATTTGGTTTTTTGTCATTTTATTTAGTATAACGCACTTTATTTTTAAGTTTTACCGTACCTTCAGTGCTGCCCTCAATCGTACTTTTGTAAATTTAACAAATGTACAATATTACTAAACTTTTTAGGTATCGGGATATTATGGATTTTTTTAAATGTTTAATTGTTAGGTACTATTTTTAACACTGATTGTTATATTCATGTTTTTTCGAAAATTTTATTAAAACATGTCGAAATTTATTTCTTAACAACTATTAAGAATTTAAAAAAGACGATTGAGGGCAGCACTTGAGGCTCGATGCCCCCTTAAGTGTAAATAATTTAGTTATGTCTAAAAATCTGATACAAATTTTATAGAATTAATTTGATACCTAGCTTTTGGACTATAAATATTTAGCATATGCTCACGACTATATACCTCGAGGGGGTAGTCAGAGATAATCTAAAACCCCAGAACATTCACGTTTCACCAGTAGTACCGAAACTCTGTCTAGTGTGACGGAGGGTGAGCCCGTCGCCACATAATGGACAGTGGGTACAATACATGCCTCGAAATTGAAGCACGCAGGTTTCCTCACGATGTTTTCCTTCACCGAAAAGCCAGTGGTGTTAAAAATCGTACATAAATACCGAAAAACTCATTGGTACGAGTCGGCCTGGACGGGGATCGAACCATCGCCTCCTGCACGGTAGGCAAGGTTACTCGCCACTGGACCACCACGGCTTTGATATTTAATATTTATAGGTTTTTTTTATAACATATCCATTCCCGTTTTACTTAATAAATATTCATAAAAACGTAGAGATCGTTGTACTAAAACAAAGTTTTACAATATTAATTATTCAGAAAGTTGTAAAGTCTGAAATATTCCTAAAAACCGCAATTTGATCCCGGGCGGAGCCGCAGTATGCCGCTAGCTATGAATTATTCATTTTTTTCTCTTCCAGGAATATTTGAGCACTGCCGCGATACATTTTCTTATAAAATATCTAAAAATGTCCTTCTTATAAAATATTAAAGCTTATAACAGTAGGTCTGTTGTGGAAATTGTGACACTTACCGCATAATATCCATTATAAGTGGCGACGGGCTCACTCCCCGTCACACTGGACAGAGTTTCGACACTAGTGAAACGTGGATGTTCTGAGGTTTCAGAATATCTCGGACTACCTACTCGGAGAATATAGTCGTGAGCATATGCTTAAGTATATAATGTGAAAAAAAAACGGAAATATATGTGTCTACTCGAACTAAGGTTACCGGAGATTTTTTGTTGTTTTAAATATGGTAGTACAGAACCCTCCGTGCGCAAGTTCGACCGCTCCGTCGCAGTACGACTCTCACTTGGCCGGTTTTTTGTCTACCAAGTGTCGAAATTTGATCATCGAAAGAAAAGAAATACCTAATGGTATGTGTTTGCAACACCAACATAAAATGTAGTACTTAAAAAAGTTGTATTTCCGTTTCCGTCTTCCATATTTGTACGGTTCTTGTGCGTGTAACTAACTCTGGTATAAAAATCACTAAAATAAAACTCCAGTGCTGCAAACAAGACTTTCCTTTACATCAAACCACTCCTGCCACCAGAAAACCTACAGTCCACTAAAACCTCTCCAGCGGAGCCGAATAAAACACTGGTAGGCCACGTTCCCTACAGTATGTTTGATCCTCAGAGGAAGAATCTCCATAGAGTCCGCATAAATTTACGATTGTAGTTAGTCTCTTTTGTCTTATGACGTACCTTTAATAGTAGAAGGAGATGGAACTATAGATATTTGTTTATGCGGCCGTCCACTTTTTTTTGAGCTAGTGTGTGTGAAAAGTGACCGTAAACATAAGGCCATTTGTCACTTGGTGCCTTTTGTCCATACTACTTGACACCACACACTCAAACCTAAACGCCAAAAAAAGTGGACACTTTACAATTGGTATGGCTCACTCTATTAGTAATCTCTTTGGGATGATCAGACCGTCAAACTGAACAACTTTCTTTATGACACCAACATCGTAATCGCGAAAAAAAAAACAGCTGTACAACATACATTTGGCTAGACTAGGTTTGCAGTTCTGTATGGAACAGCTAATATTTTTTGGCGATTTCGATGTTGGTTCCATAGAGAAAGTTGGTCAGTTCAATGGTCACAATGGTCACAAGGTTCAATTATGTCACTTGGTGTCTTTTGTCCATACTAATTCTCAAAAGGACATCTCTTTGGATCAAACCAAACATTCTGTCATTTTCTACTAGCGTCAACGCCAATAGAATGTCACTTTGTCTAGGGGGGCAGATGGTTTAGATTTTCATACGTTCCCAATTTTCTTATGTAAATCGAATAGCCTGTGTTATTTCGAGAAGAAACTTCTTTCGTTCTTTTGACGCACTAATAAAGATAGGCAATAAGATTATCAAAGTACACAGGGTGTTACAAAACACCTTAGTTATATCGTTATATTCAAAGGGGTGGTTTAGACTTTAGATCATCAAACTGAACAATTTTCACATTGGAGCCAACATTTCAGCACTGATGCTTCAGTGCCTTTGACTAATTATTATAAGGACTAGCCTCTGCCACGGTATAAGCACAATTGATCTTGTGCATTTACATTCAATTTTACACCTTATCACTAAACGAGGCAGCCTATAATTGCAAAATAATAACTTCGAACTTAGAACGTTTGGGGTGTACACGAGACTACTTTTCATGATTTTTGACATTCAAAATTAGAATCTAAAGTTATGGGGAATAAAATCCAAAGTTGCGGATTTCATGTTACCTCGCCCCCCGCAAAAAGTGGCAGAAATGTTTGTTAGTAGAATTACACGCGTAAACAGTCCACATATAAATAGTCAAAGTTCAGTGCTGATATGCTAATTTTGCGTTAATTCACTAACACGTTGTATAATACAAAGATAGA
This sequence comes from Agonopterix alstromeriana, assembly GCA_963924505.1. Classification (NCBI taxonomy): domain Eukaryota; kingdom Metazoa; phylum Arthropoda; class Insecta; order Lepidoptera; family Depressariidae; genus Agonopterix; species Agonopterix alstromeriana. The sequence continues at coordinate 12,401,537 of OZ004684.1, forward strand.
TAGATAGTTAACTCATTTATATAGATACAAACATCTATGACTCGGGTACAAATACAGGGTCAAACTTAATATGCTGACAGTTTTTTAAGAGGATAATCAAACCATCAAACTGAAAAACTTTCTCTATGGGACCAATGTCGAAATCGAGAATAAAAAAGTGTCAGCATATTAAGAAGGACCCTATATTCATCACAAATATTTGTCCCTAACAGGATTCGAACCCGCGACCCTCGGCACAGCAGGCAGGTTCACTACCGACTGTGCTATCGGGTTGTCGAACGCACTATAGAACGTGTTAATGAATTAACGCAAAACTAGAAAGTAGTTTGTTTGGAATCGAGAGCAGAATCGAATTATCATGGTTTCAACACAGGTAATATAATTTGTTTGTAAAATTTAAAATTCACTAAACTCGATCTCAACCCACAGCACGGGCACACTCACCCTACTTACGATAACAAATCATTTTTGCCTCAAAACTTAAGATGCGAATAACTTTAAATTTTAACTATCAAAATAATGAAATTATTGTTTCCATCTAATTATTTTCATTATTTTTATTTGTAAATCAGTTGGGGTGTATGAGGTTTTGCGCTTATTCGTTAAGACGTTGTATACTTTAAACTATATGTATGTATATTAGGTCCTTCTTAATACGCTGACACTTTTTAAGGGGATGATCAGACCGTAAAACTGAACAACTTTCTCTACAGCACCATCATATAAATCGCGAAAAAAATTTGCTGTTCAACACAAAACACAAACCTACTCGAGCCAAATGCATGGGACAGCTGATTTTTTTTTCGCGGTTTCGATGTTGGACCCATAGAGAAAGTTGTTCAGTTTGACGGTCTGATCAACCCCTTAAAAAGTGCCAGCATATTATGTATAATAAACTATGAATTGCTGCACTAAATAACATAGACGCAACTCAGTATCTGCGGTGAGCGAACCATTTTGCAAGTAAAATGGTGCGTCAACTTTACCCCAGGTCTCAGCTTACAGGTACGGTAGGGGTGGCAATCAGCTTATTTATATCAACTGTTTTTATAGACTTTATCATTAAAATAATCAGTAAGTTAAAAATCTGTTGTCCCATAAAATTTGGCTGGAGTAGGTTTGCACTATTGTATGGAATATTTTTTTTCGCGATTTTGATGTCGGTGTCATAGAGAAAGTTGTTCAGTTTGACGGTCTGATCATTCCCTGGAAAAAGTGTCAGCAAATTAAAAAGGACTCTATATGTAACTAGGATTTGTAACACCACTGGCTTTTCAGTAAAGGAAAACATCGTGAGGAAACCTGAATGTTCCAATTTCGAGACATGTATTGTACCCTCTGCCTATTACAAGTGGCAGCGGGCTCTCTCCCCGTCACATTGAACAGTTTCGGTACTAATAGTGAAATGCGGATGTTTCAGAATATCTCTGACTACCCCTTCGGGAATATAGTCGTGAGCATATGCTTATGTTTTTGCATTCTAGGTGCCTATGTTCGGAGACGCTCGAGTTGAAATCCACTAAAACTTTCACCCATCCAAAGAATGAAGATCAAATAATTGAAAATGCATATTGTTCTATGTACTGTTGATGGCATGTCATAGAGTTAGACTTGCCATTATTGTGGAGAAGATTCATTTGACTGCAGAAAAACATTTTATGCGCTATTTTTGGGTTGTACTCTATCTATCAAAATTATGCGTGAAAATTATAGAATGGAAAGGGTGCTACGACTACGAGCTACGCCGTAGCATTTCGTTGACGGTTAAAAAGTGTATTTTAATGTTAATAAGTAAGGTTTTTTAACTGCTCACTTGGAGCTGTTAAAATCTTATATTTAATCATATGTTATTGGTATGAAAAATCAACAATTTTTGTTGCCTTACATTTATCGCGTTATGACAAAATAATTTGTTTCACAAAAATTTTAGTATTTACATTAAAATTGAAACTAATAAACTTTAAAGTTTTCTAGTGCAAGTACACTTTTTTAAGGGTATGTGCAGACCATCAAACTTAACAACTTTCTGTAAGGGACCAACGTCGTAATCGCGAAAAAAAATCAGCTGTCCCATTTGGCTCGAGTAGCTTTGCAGTTTTGTATGGAACAGGCGATTTTTTTGTTGGTGCCATAGAGAAAGTTGATCAGATTGACACTCTGATAATCCTCTTAACAAGTTTTAGCATATTAGGAAGGTCCCTGTTTGTGTGTGTATGTTTTGTAAAACAATTCACAATCATTTTTAAAATATAATACAACACACACATACACCTTACTGTCATCAACATCTTAAAATTTATAAAAACGAAATATTAAAATAAAAAAATAAAGTGCCAGCCCTACAGACAGTGGCTGTAACAATTTAAATGGTAATTTGGAGTCGGTAGACTCTTTGGTATAGCTCGCTCGGGTGTTATTTATAGGGGACAGCGCAAATATACGACAAGTAGGCTTTTATATCCAGGCTTCTTTTAAACCTGGGTTGTCCTTCTAGAAGACGAAAAGATCAAGTTTTCTACAGTGCGTCTTCTTATTATAAAACTTTTAGGGAATATAATTCGGAGCGTGCTCCATACAAACGAAGTCTGGTGATATTATCAATACCAACCAATTAAAGTCAAAGAAATTTTTCAGAAACAATCTAGAAACTAATCTCTATGCTTGTATGCAGTTAGATTTTCGTACAAATGTATAGTTTTAAAGTTAGAGTGCCGTACAAATCGTAAATTAATCCTAGCACTAAAACTCTATATTTTAACGAAAATCAGACTTTATACAAGCATATAGCTTCTAGAATGATTCTGAAAAATTTCATTGACTTTAATTGCTTATTATTGAAAATATCACCAGACTTCGTTTGTATGGAGTGCGTGCGAAGTTTACATCTGCAGTTGTTCAGTTTGATAGTCCGAAGCAACCCTTTTCATTTGTAACGCATTTAAGTTTATACATCTGTAAGTAGGTGGGTATACGTTTCTTTTGAATTTCTTTGTATAAGCATAAGCATATGCTCACGACTATATTCCCCCGAGGGGGTACTCAGAGATATTCTGAAACCTCAGAACATCACGTTTCACCAGTATTACCGAAACTCTGTCCAGTGTGACGGGGGGTGAGACCGTCGCCACTTATAATGGACAGTGGGTACAATACATGCCTCGAAATTAAAGCATGCATGTTTCCTCACGATGTTTTCCTTCACCGAAAAGCCAGTGGTGTTACACAAATCGCACATAAATTCCGAAAAACTCATTGGCACGAGTCGGCCTGGACGGGGATCGAACCATCGCCTCCTACATGGCAGGCAAGGTTACTCACCACGGCTACGGCGAACTTCTTTGTAGTGATGAAAATAAGGAAAATGTTAATGTAAAAGATCCTTTGTCCTGTCGTAATGTAGGCACTATAATTTTCACTTAGCGAGGGAGAAGGTAATAAGTTTGTGTTATTTATTACTCTCACATAATATAGGAACACGAAAATGTCTTACTATTACAAATAACTAGGCTATTTATATTTCATTCCAAATAAGGACGACGAGATTTTCCGATTCCTATTTAGCTTTCTGGCTAATTCTGATTACCAAATGTAATTAATTTATTAGATACATATAGTATGTACTATATTATGTTAGAAGTCAACCTAAAGCCTCAACTAGCAACGTTTTGACTACCCTAAAAGGAATGCGGTCGTGAGTTTATGAGTGTTACGCAAAGCTCGTAAGATCATATATATCAATCATAATATTTCAACTTTCTGCGCATTTAGTAGGTACGAGTACAATATGTTTAAAACATGAACATAGAAAAAATAACATAAATAAAACCGGTCAAGTGCGAATCGGGCTACTCGCGCACCGAGGGTTCCGTACCATATCTCCATACAAAAATTAACTTTAAAAATAAGTTTTGTTTCCTCCAGGACCTTTAGTGCGAGACCGACTCACACTTGGCCGGTTTTTATTAATTGTTGTTATACTTTTGTATTGTATATTCAACGTGTTAATGAATAAGCGCAAAACCTCATACACCCCAACCGATTTACATCAAAATAATTAGATTGAAACAATAATTTCATTATTTTGCTAGTTAAAATTTAAAGTTATTCGCATTTTAAGTTTTGGGGAAAAAATGATTTGTTATCATTTCAGCAATGAATGAAAGCGCTAACATGCTCATGGATACATTTTAAGAATCTTGTTTTGGTAGTAAGTAGGGTGAGCGGCTGTGCGGTGGGTTGAGATCGAGTTCAGTAAATTTAAAATTTTACAAACAAATTAATTAAGGTTTTGAAAAAAAAAACCTATGTTGAAACCATGATAATTCGATTCTGCTCTCGATTCTAAACAAACTACTTTCTAGCTTTGCGTTAATTCATTAAGGGTGTATTACTATTGGCGCGCTCCATACAAACGAAGTCTGGTGATATTTTCAATACTAACCTATAGAACTCAATGAAATTTTGCAGAAAAAATCTAGAAATAAATCTCTATGCTTGCATCGTGTCCGATTTTCGTTAAAATATACAGTTTCAATACTAGGATTAATTTAAGATTTGTATGGAAATCTTTGAGGCACTATTACTTTCAAACTGTCCATTTTAAGGGAAATCTGGCACGATACAAGAATAGAGATTTGTTTCTAGATTATTTCTGCAAAAATTCATTGAGTTTAATTGGTTAGTATTGAAAATATCACCAGACTTCGTTTGTATGGAGGGCGCCAACAGTAATATACCCTTAACACGTTGTATATTGTGGCTATAGAGTTTGCTCTATAATCACACCAAGTTTGACGCTTGTATGTATTACCCTTTTTACAATAGAGCGAGAAGAAAAAACGTTGATAAAAACTAGTTTATTGTATGAGGACCCCCCTTTATTTAATATTATTTGACATTTTAATTATTTGTTAAAAATTTCAACTGTCTAGCTATTACGGTTCAAAAGTTACAGCCCTAAATGGGTAGGACTATACTACGAACAACGTAGGCCTTTGACTATTTATATGTGGACTGGTTACACTTTTTGCGGGGGGCGAGGTAACATGAAATCCGCAACTTTGGATTTTATTCCCCATAACTTTAGATTCTAATTTTGAATGTTAAAAATCATGAAAAGTAGTCTCGTGTGAACCCCAAACGTTCTAAGTTCAAAGTTATTATTTCGCAATTATAGGCTGTCTCGTTTAGTGATAAGGTGTAAAATTGAATGTAAATGCACAAGATCAATTGTGCTTATACCGTAGCAGAGGGGAAATGCTACCGCAAGGCAAGTCCTTATAATAATTAGTCAAAGACGTAGGCTTATGAATAGGGTCCCGTTTTCACCCTTTTTGATACGAAACCCTAAAAATAGATTACTTTTATAAGGAAAAATTTTACCACGTCTCATCCATAATCCACAAAAAAAACTTTCCCGAGTAAGAAAGACTTAGTTGCGTAACACGTAATTCTAAAAACACGCAAAAAAATATCTTTGTACTACATTTCGCAAGGGCCAAGTAACTGTTTCGTACAAAACGATACGGAACAATCGTTATTCATTTACACACGAAAACCTTCTTTATAACCTACCCAGCAAAGTCTATTTTCCTACCCCACATTTCATATCAAAATATTAGCTTGGTTTTCTCTTTAATCATTCTAAAATAAACCCTATTCCTTACGTTTTAACGTTTAAATTACAAACTCGTGAAGATATTTTTGATTAAATCAAAAGTGTTGGTACTGGTTATCCAATTTGAGCTCTATGTTAAAGTATTAAGGTATATTTTAGGGTGTGAATGTCTTTATTAGGGTTGCACGGATGTACTTTTTCAGTCGTGACTGAGGGTGTTAAGAGTTTCCATTGCACCGGTTTATTTATAGAATATAGACGTTTATACCAATGAGTTTTTCGGAATTTATGTACGATTTGTAACACCACTGGCTTTTCGGTGAAGGAAAACATCGTGAGGAAATGCATGCATGCTTCAATTTCGAGGCATGTGTTGTACCCACTGTCCATTACAAGTGGCGAAGGGCTCACCCCCCGTCACACTGGACAGATTTTCGGTACTATTGGTGAAACGTGGATGTTCTGAGGTTTCAGAATATCTCTGGCAACCCGCTCGGGGAATATAGTCGTGAGCATATGCTTAGGCGTTTGTTTTATTCTATTGGCTATGTACGAAGTGGTGATGGGAACTGATAGATTGATCGCAGCGCCCGGGGTGGCAGAAATGTGTAATTTTGTCGGACAAGGACATGTGTAAATTTGAATCTATGCAAATCTACACACTAACTCAACACGAAATCTCCAAAACTGTAAAGACTACAAACTTAAAATTTGGCATGGAAGTTTCTATTGGCATCTAGGTGCTCACTAAAAAGGGTTTTAGGAAATATTAGCTACAAAGGTGTGAAAACCGGGATAAAAGTTTGTACGGAAATTGGCACTGCAAAAATCGTTCTAGCAAATAGGTATTTTAAAATGTTGCTAATTTCTTTAGTTTTTACATTATTTTATTATAAAATTACAAACTTTTAACTAACATTGTTACTTGAAATAATTCACGGCGGTCCGTGCACAGAGCCAATACAGGGTCATTTTTAATATACTGACACTTTTTAAGGGGATGATCAGACCATCAAACTGAACAACTTTTTCTATGGAACCAACATCGAAATCGCGAAAAAAATCCTATACATTTCGCTAGAGTAGGTTTGCAGTTTTGTATGGAACAGCCGTTTTTTTCTCGATTTCGTTGTTGGTGCCATAGAGAAAGTTTATCAGTTTTGCAGTTTGATCATCCCCTTGAAAAAGTGTCAGCATATTAAGAAGGACCCTATATACTGCATGTTGTGAGTAACAATGGCAACATTAACAAAGTATAAAATAAGTATTAATTTTAAGATGCCATGTGGCAACAGTTTTCCATCTTCCTTCCGGCGAGCCGAACTGAAATACAGCCTTTGAAGATTTCCTCTGGTTTTTATTTATATAAGTGCGTCGCGGACTCCAGCTCCTCTCAAGCAACTCCACATACAGTCCATCAAACATTGGTCCTTCGAGCCGGAAACCGTGACGTTCCCAAAAACAGTGACGTTCATAATTACAATACAAGAAATAAAAATAAATTAGTATTCCCACATTTTCGACTTAGTAAGGTCAACACATCTTTCATGGGGCACTGTATACGTTATTATAATAAGATACCAGAGAATATTCTTAACTTGACGGACAAAAAGTTTAAGTCCCATGTTAAACAAGTCCTCTGTAAAAAAGGTTACTATAAACTCGATGATTATTTGAATGACCAAAATGTCTGGTCATGACAATGTTACTCTATGTAATTTAATATTGAATTTATGTAATTGTACTTTGTATATTTTGTTTTGTTTAAAAGAAGTGTGTTGTAGAGTTTCTGGCCGCATCTTCTCTACAACGGAACACCTTCCGACGCGGTGGTAGATTCAAAAACATGACGTCAAAAAGTTATCTAAGTGATATTATTATGAATAAACAATTTTGACTTTTTTTTTTTAAACTGATATTTCATATATCTCCGTCTACAATGGAAACAAACTCCACCACAATCAGGGTAGGTCGCCACCCTCCCCCACTCCACCTGTCGCCGGATGGAGGTCAACGACATCAGCTGGGGCTGCCCGGCTTCCTAAAACATACCAACATATAAGAAGTTTATATATTTAGGTTTACTCTTGTTTTCTTTTAACATTTTTGTGGTAGGTAGGTTTTGAGAAGATTTTTGTGTGTACACAGATACCCAGACTTTTATTTCGGGGGGAGGGAGGATTTATTTTCTATTGGGACATTAATTGAAATAAAACCGGTCAAGTGCGAGTCGGGCTACTCACGCACCGAGGGTTCCGTACCACACCACCACACAGCATAACTATTGTTTTTTTATCCTGAACGTTTAACACGAGACCGACTCACACTTGGCCGGTTTATTATTTGTTGTTATACTGTAGAGTTTGCTCTATAATCAAACCAAATTTGACGATTGTATGTATTACCTTTTTACGATACAGCGAGAAGAAAAAAACGTTGATTAAAACTATTTTCTTGTATGAGGACCCCCCTTAAATTTTAACTTTTTGACCCTATATTCTTAATATGCTGACGATTCGTCCTATAGCCCCTTAACCAAATAAAGTCAATAATTTTTTAACACTATTTAAAAACTAATCTCCTGTGCCTGTGGTTTGTCAGATTTCCGTTAAAACAAAGGATAAAATATCATCATCATCATCATCATCATCAGCCCATCATCGTCCAATGCTGAACATAGGCCTCTCCCAAGGCGCGCCTCAAAACTCTGTCCTCGGCCTTCCTCATCCAATCGCTCCCCGCTACTTTTTTTAGGTAAAATATACAGTTTCAATACTAGGATTAATTTAAGATTTGTATGAAAATCTTAGAGCTTCTGTAACATTGAAACTATTTTAACGAAAATCTGACAAACCACAGGCAAATACATTAGTTTATGGATCGCGTATAACAATGTAATTGATATTAAATTGTTTAATATCCAAAATAATACTACTTAATCAAACTTCGTTTCTATGAAGCACGCTACAAGGAATATTCTCTTAAGAGAAGTTTATTCCAAATTTGTAAATGCGCGCTGCATACAAACGAAGTCTGGTGATGTTTTCAATACTAACCAATTAAACTCAATGAAATTTTGCTGAAACAATCTTGAAACAAATATCTATGCTTGTATGGAGTCAGATTTTCGTTAAAATATACAGTTTCAATGCTAGGATTAATTTAAGATTTGTATGGAAATCTTTGAGGCACTATAACTTTTAAACTGTACATTTTAACGAAAATCTGACTCTATACAAGCATAGAAATTTGTTTTTAGATTGATTCTGAAAAATTTCATTGAGTTTAATTGGTTAGTATTGAAAATATCACCATAGTACGTTTGTATGGAGCGAGCTTCGAATTATATCCTCTTAAAGCTAAAACCTGACAAAAAATTGGCCACTACAAGAAGTGGACCTCCCCTAAAATTGAACTACGTTCCAAACCCCACATTAAAATCTACAGGCCGTCCAAAACAAATGGTATCGCACGGGAATCGAACCTAAGCCCGGCATTAAGCAATCGGCACGCACCCCTTGCAATAACGGACACGTTTTTTTTAATGCTAGTTAGAATAATTCAACAGGGAACATGAAATATTTCGTGTACTTCATTTGCATAGACGTGGGAGAGACAGAGTAGTTTGATGGTTGTAGAGACAATGACTGAGAACATTATATAGGGTCCTTCTTAATATGCTGACGCTTTTTTAAGGGGATGATCAGACCGTCAAACTGAACAACTTTCTCTACGGCACCGAAAAAAAAATCAGCTGTTCTATACAAAACTGCAAACATTCTCGAGCCAAATGTATGGGACAGCTGTTTTTTTTCGCGATTTCGATGTTGGTGCCATAGAAAAAGTTGTTCAGTTTGATGGTCTGATCATCCCTTTAAAAAAGTGTCAGCATGTTAAAAAGGACCATGTATGTATTTAAGGGTATATTACTGTTGGCGCGCTCCATACAAACGAAGTCTGGTTATATTTTCAATACTAACCAATTAAAGTCAGTGAAATTGTTCAGATACAATCTAGTCAATAATCTCTATGCTTGTATCTTGTCAGATTTTCGTTAAAATGTATAGTTTTAAAGTATCAGTGCCTCAAAGATTTCCATACAAATCTTAAATTAATCCTAGCACTAAAACTGCATATTTTAACGAAAATCGGACAACATACAAGCATAGAGATTTTTTTGTGCAAAAATTCATTGACTTTAATCAGTTTTAATTAGTTAACATAGAGATTAGTTTCTAGATTGTTTCTGAAAAATTTCATTTGCAATGGCGCCTGCACATGCGCACTTTTCGATACTTTTTATTGTTCGTTCGTTATTAACAACAGTAATTAAGCTAAAGAATTACTGAAATTGTGAATTTAGCGTTATTTTTCAACGTTTTTGATGCACTGAAAAGGCACAATTTAAGTAGTCAAATCCAACGAGTGCGCGCGCCTGACTGCATTCCCCTGCTCGGCTCTGCTAAAGTGTCCCCAGAAAGTGGGGTGGGGTATCTAAAGTCAGAGGGGGCGGAGAGTGTCCGTTCTGTATTTAGAACTATACAGGGTCCATCTTAATATGCTGACTTTTTTTAACGTGATGATTAGACCATCAAACTGAATAACTTTCTCTAGGACCAACATCACATTCGCGAAAAAATCAACAGCTGTCCCATACATTTGGCTCAAGAAGGTTTGCAGTTTTGTATGGGACAGCAAATTTTTTTTTTCGCGATTTCGATGTTGGTCCCACAGAGAAAGTTGTTCAGTTTGATGTTCTAATCATCCCCTTAAAAAAGTGTCAGCATATGACCCTGTATACAATTACCTATTCTGTGCCTCTGTACATCATACGCTACTCTACTGTCAAGTTGCCGAGGGCCGCACGCGCCAAACGGCATGTGCGGATTTCATATCTCGGGCTCGCTTTATATGGAGTCGTATCTTTGATGACGAGACTTAGATATTTTAGTATGTAGGTATATAGAGTACATTAGAGTACAAAAATACCTACTCTATATTATGCACTTGAAAGGCATTTTGAAATATTAAAGTTATTTTGCTAGTAGCTGCAGCTTTCTCATGAAAGAGATGTGATTATATAAAAATTAATCAAAGGAAAGAGCACGAAAGTTGTCTCTACATCATTTTATTTACAGTTGATTTTTAAATAAAATTTAGTAAAATTGAACATTAATTTTTCAGAATTTAATGTTTACCTCATTGCCCACGCGTGCGCGTAGTCGGCCGATCAAACGTAATTCGTTCTTTTACGTTTTTGTTCTCTTTTTATTCGGACACTTTTGTGCGCGAACCCTCCGTCCAATAGTGGTAAGTCAATGGTTTACCTTCAATGAAACCTTATTATTTGTAGGTAGCTATTCAAAAACTAAGATCTACACCTACGACTACATCCGAAGCGAACGAGCCGAAAGAGGCGAAAGAATCAAATTTGTGGTTTATTATTTTACAGAAAAATATGTTGATATATTTCGAATACTATTAAGTTTTATTTAGGTACTAAATTTGCTTCACCCTTGTGTAGGTCTAATTCGTCTTTTTTCGAACTAAAATTAAAATAATCTTGCTGCCTATTTCCATGTTCGGTAACGTGGAAAAATTAATTCGACTAGACACAGCCCATGTGATAGGAAATATAAATAAAAAAATCGTTAATTTTGTAAATAACGTAACACAACATAACATAAATTCCCTTTATAAAATAAATAAAATAAAAGGTGCATAGCCTCAATAGAAAACCATTTATTTCATTAGATAAGTAAACACATCAATCACAAAAATATAGCGGTCAGCACAAGCGTCGCGTCGTCAATACATTGAAAAACACGCTCAGTCAAATAACCCGCTCCTTGTCGAACCTGGCGCAAAGGAGCCCAAAACGCTAGCAGCGTTGCCACGCTGAATTGCAATCGCTAGCCTCTGCACCAGAAACGACCCAGAACGGGGATCACAATATCGCTCCCTCAGCCGACGGCCAATCTCCGCAACGAAGGTCTTTGCCTCGGCACCCCAAACACCCGTGGAATAAAATAATTTTTTTTTTTTCAGAAAAAGTTAATAGTGTTTTTAGTAGATACATTATTTAATAAGCCTTTGTTGGCACGCTGAGAACATAATAACGTTTTTAAGGTAATGAAAACCTTTTTTTTTTTCTAAAAACCATAATTATCGGTACAAAGGTTGACTGTCATTTACTTTATAAAAAGCTGTCTCCATACAAAACAACCCTTTTAGTAACGCATGCGTGTGCGCAGTTATAATTAGTTTACGCTGTCTCTGCTGTCCCTGTCTGTCACGCAGGGGACGTGGTTAGCACCCCTTTTCACTATCATAATCTTTGTATAGGTACAAGGAGCAACGATTTGTAGATTTTTTTTTTTTTTTGCTGTGTAAATTATTATCAGATCTATTATTAAAGTCGTTTACATTATACACCACTAGTTTTTAATTACTAACATGTATTTAGACCATGAAACTAAACAACTTTCCCTGAGGAACATGGGTCGAAAAACGAGGAAAATTTGTGGACCTCCCATAGAAAATCGATTGGCTGATCCGCACATACAAATGGAAGGTCCAAAAAAATATCTGGTTTTTTGACCCATTTTCCTTAGGGAAAGTTGTTTAGTTTCATTGTCTGAATACACCCTTAAAGTTATGTTAGTAATTAAAATCTAGTGATGTATTAAAGTGGTGTATTAGGTTAGGGTGAATTCTGATTGATAGTTGTAGCAATGTTACTGATTACCCCGAAATGGGAGTAAGTACTTTATACAGGGTCCACAAACAGGAAAAAAACTTCAACTGTCCCATACATTTGAGCCGAGTAGGATTGCAGTTTTCTATGGAACAACTGTTCAAAATTTTGTTGCACATCGATTCGGGTTGTGGTCAGTCATCTTTTGCTTTATTTATGCAAAAATAGAAACTTATGGAACAAGCGAAGCGAGCTTGTCTTTTCTCCTCAATACGAATCGTTTAAAGCCAGAGATTTTTACGTAAAAAACATATGCAAAGTAGCCTGAATAAAAGCTAGGTATGGATCGAGCGAAGCAAGCTGGAAATTTTTAGCATCATGTCTTAGCTATGGTCAGAACTCTTTAGGATTATGTGTAGACTCAGTAATTAAAACAGAAACTTAGAGCGAGCGAATCGAGCTCGACTTTTCTTTGCTCTATGAATTAGTTATAGACAGCGCTCAATCAATCTATATCCCCCCCCAAATATTAAATTCTTAACTTAAAAAGTTAACAGATTTATTAAATGTTAATAACGGGCATAATTTCCAAAAAACCAGGGGACATTTTAACTTTGTGACGTAAATGACAATAGAACATTATCTTCAACACAATCAATACATTTACATACAATTGTATTGAGTTTGTATGGAATGACCTACATTTAACTCTTACGCTTCCCCGGTCAGTCAAGCATCACTGTCCTCGTGTTTTTATCAATTTTTCATATCAAGGGTTTCCATACAAAAATAATATTTACCATACAGAACTATTTAACATCACATTTTGAATCTTTTTGCTATAACAATAAGGTAATCAATAGGGTTGTTTGGATACAAATTAAATGTTGTTGCAAATACTAGCCCCCATTTAAAAATGCAAATGCGTAAGGGTTGAAACCCCTAAAAAGATAGTTCGGGAACCGGTTTTATGTTTTTAATGTTATTATGCTTTTTGTAGAGTTCTGTTTTGAGAATTCAGGTCATTTTTATTGACATGGGAAATGTTTCTTTTGTCATGACATGAAGTAATGACATTACGACATTATTTATATCCTTATGTGTTGGCAGAGGCATAAAATTATGTCTGTCATTGGACAAGTTTTTCATTTATAAGAAACTGAAATTTAATTTTTAAATTTACCGTGCAGTTTATAAAACACAGAATTACGTCACTACTCGGCCACTTGAAAAATGTCATTATTTTATTAAGGGCAGGATCTTCCAAATCAACCTGTTTTTGGTTGAGTTTTAAGGCATGAAATAGTCGTTGTTTTAATCCAGAAAAAATATATGTTGTTGTTCATGAATAAAATTGTTCTTCATTATTCTGTGGCTCAAAACACGATAGTTATTACTTCTCCCGATCATAAAAGCATGCAAAGATAGGTAAGTTTATTACTATTTTTCAAGTTTTACTTTAAAATTATTAACACTGAAACGCTGAAAAATAGGAAATGACACTGACTAAATTATTCTTAGGCTAATTTTTTCCCCCACCACCCAAGAGAAAAGATATTGATGAAAATACGCTTTTTTGCGGACCTGCCTTCAATTGAAGCGGGATGGCTAATTGCAAACTTATGCTTGTAAGAAAGAGACGCTTGCACTCAAATAACCGGGCCGTAACGCCGGCGACTTCGTACGCGCCGACCACTGATTGCGTGGATTGATTGCGATGAAAAAATGCCTAAATGTTAATCCAAAATAAACCCTATGCTTCCATAAAAACCCAATAAAAATTGGTTCAGTCGTTTTTAAGTGATGCGTGCACAAACAAACAGACAAACAAAAAAAAAATTCAGGAAATGATCAGACCTTCAAACTGAACAACTTTCTCTAAGGGACCAACGCAATATCGAAATCGCGGAAAAAAAATCAACCGTCCCATAAGCATTTCAGTCGAGTTATGTTTGCAGTTTTGTATGGCAAAGCTGTTTTTTTTCGCGGTTTCCTTGTTAGTCCTCTAGAGAAAGTTGTTCAGTTTAATGGTCTGATCATCCCCTTAAAAAGCGTTAGCATATTAAGAAGGAACCTATACAAGCGCAGTATCCAACGTGTTAATGAATTAACGTAAAACTAGAAAGAAGTGTGTTTATAATCGAGACCAGAATCGAATTATCATGGTTTCAATGGTAATTTTTTTCTGAACTCAATCTCAACCCACCGCTCGGGCACTCTCACCCTACTTACTACCAAAACAAGATTTTTAAAATGTATAGGTACATGAGCACGTTAGCGCTATCATTCATTGCTGAAACGATAACAAATCAATTATGCCTCAAATCTTAAAATGCGAATAACTTTAAATGTTAACTATCAAGATAATGAAATTATTGTTTCAATCTAATTATTTTGTTGTAAATCAGTTGGGGTCTTTGACTATTTATATGTGGACTGGTTACGCGTGTAATTCTACTAACAAACATTTCTGCCACTTTTTGCGGGGGGCGAGGTAACATGAAATCCGCAACTTTGGATTTAATTCCCTATAACTTTAGATTCTAATTTTGAATGTTAAAAATCATGAAAAGTAGTCTCGTGTGGACCCCAAACGTTCTAAGTTCGAAGTTATTATTTCGAAATTATAGGCTGTCTCGTTTAGTGATAAGGTGTTAAATTGAATGTAAATGCACAAGATCAATTGTGCTTATACCGTGGCAGAAGGAAAATGCTACCGCAAGGCTAGTCCTAATAATAATTAGTCAAAGCTTGGGGTGTATGAGGTTTTGCGCTTATTCCTTAACACGTTGTATAGTACAATGTCCTATATATTTATTTATACATTATGTGTCGCTCTAAGATATACGCACAATCGATCGTCCTATCTCTTTCTTATTGCCTAAACCGCTACTTCATATTGGACTTATATCAACACATTCGCAGTCTCGTAAAATGAATCACACGAACAAACACATTTATTAGAGAGCTAAATAAACCAATTATAAGCTTCAGACGTTGTTTACTATCGTTCGTCACGTTATATAACGTTAATGTATATCGTAGATTCAATCTATAATTGTTACAGAGGGTGGATTATAAGAGAAATGTAAATTTTTAACTACCGACGCAAAAAGAGGGGTGTTATAAGTTTGACGCTATGTCGGTCTGTCTGTCTGTGGCCGATTTCGATGCGTTTTTAAGAGAAAGCAAATTTTTGCGAAAGTGTTTTTTTAAAAATTCAAATTAGTTTATTTAATATTATAAATAACATAACAACAGTGTTCATAGCTTTGTTTCATGAAAATCTGTTCTGCAGTTTTCAAGTTACATTTAAAATTATGAAATAACATCAAATTAGAAATTTAAAAAACCCCCAACGCTAAAAACGAACATTTAGCATATGCTCACGACTATATTTCCCGAGGGGGTAGTCAGAGATATTCTGAAACCTCAGAATATCCACGTTTCACCAGTAGTACCGAAACTCTGTCCAGTGTGACGGGGGGTGAGCCCGTCGCCACTTATAATGGACAGTGGGTACAATACAGGCCTCGAAATTGAAGCATGCAGGTTTCCTCACGATGTTTTCCTTCACCGAAAAGCTAGTGGTGTTACAAATCGTACATAAATTCCGAGAAACTTATTGGTACGAGTCGGCTTGGACGGGGATCGAACCATCGCCTCCTGCACGGCAGGCAAGGTTACTCGCCACTGGACCACCACGGCTCCTTTTAAACGAACATTTAAAAAGTGAAAAATAATTCGATCAACTATTATTTTTGATGTTTTACTTTTTAACTCTCTTTAAGATATTTAAGGTACATTAATGTGTCGGGGATCGCAAGCGATCGTCCAATAAAAAAATCAATGGTCTTTTCATAGCGGTCCCCTACGCATTAATTGACCTTAGCCCCAACTTGCGCCAACCTGGGTTAGCAATTAACTCTGGGTTAAATAGCTAACTCGGATTTTCTGCTATACTAAACATCATAGATTACAAACTTAACCTGGAGTTATTTTCCAACCCAGGTTGACGCAAGTGGGGCTTAGCCCCAAGAGAGAGAGGGTTAAGAGAGTTAAAAAGTAAGACAAACATTTGTTTACATCAAAAATAATAGGTGACCGAATTTTTTTTCACTTTTAAGTGTCTGTTTTTGGCGTTGGGGGTTTTTACTTTTTGTGATGATCAAGAGTTTGACCACTGCTAATGAAATGTACAAGATTAGAAAAAAATACTAATAATCTGTTTATAATACAAAGGTCAGAAAATTAGCAAGCTGAAGTGGCAATGGGCTGGTCATATCTGCCGAAGAACTGACAACCGGTGGGGTGGCAGAGTTCTAGAGTGGAGACCGCGAACTGGTAGGTGTAGCGTGGGACGCCCTGCTGCCCGCTGGACAGACGACCTAAAAAAAGTATCGGGGAGCGATTGGATGAGGACAGAGTTTTGTGGCGCGCCTTGGGAGAGGCCTATGTTCAGCAGTGGAAGATGATGGGCTGATGATGATGATGATGATGATGAATACAAAGGTGTTACAAAACACCCTTGTAACAGGGATTAAAAGGGCGGTTTAGACCATAAAACTGAAAAATTTTCACTATAGAAATAGGTCTAAAAAATCTGTTGTCCCATACATTTGAGTCGTTTGCTGTAAGTGGCAAAAATTTAAATGATGAATTTGAATATTTGTATCCGAATCATAGATGTACATTATATCGTTGGCACTTCGCACGGAGGTCATGGGTTCGATTCCCACAGCAAGTGATATGTCACTTTGTGCGTTTTTCCCCAGTTGGTTAGGACATTGCAGGCTGAATGACCTGATTGTCTTAAAAGAAAGATAATTCCGTGCTTCGGATGGTACGTTAAGCCTTTGGACCCGGCTACTATCTCTGGTGGTAGTTATCGTTACATAAAAAACCACGTCAGAGGCCGTAAGGCGGTCTGAAAAAACTCTGACACCAGGGCTTACTGCCCACACGATAAAAAGATCGTTGCCTAGTGATCATAATACAAGTCCATAATAGATTCTTTAGAGTCCATGTACTTAAATGTGACTAGATAATTTGTGTGACAATGTCCAAGCTATTTATTGAAATTGCGTCGATAGTCAGCATGCAATTGCGTCTTATGAGTTCTGTGAAAATGACAAAAATAACCTTTAGCGTTATTTTAATGTTTAACATTTTTCAATACCTAATACAGATAAAAACACAGTCTTATTACTAACACCATCTACAGTAAATAAATACTTATATCGAAATGTGGTTTCCTATCAAATCGATTTTCTATTCTTAGTTCCGTATCCAAGCTACGATGCATTTGGCACGATGCACTTCCTCATACTAAACAACATGCAGAAAACAACCAATACAAAACACATTGCTGCTCTAAAATCTACTTTAACGATCAAGTTTACAGTTGAGATTCGCTCGGCAAAAACCAGTGACATTTTCCATAGTACTTCACGTGGACATTTCGAAGACAAGAATAAAGTGTAACTTTCAAATCGGTCAGACAGAAACCGAATTTAGATTAGATCGGTCGCGCTAACTAAACTTTCATTAAAAACTAATTTTTAAGTGTATTTTAGTAAAAAATAAGTGAACACGATGAATACTAAAAAGAAGAACAAAAAACCTAACAAACCAAATCCTAATCCAGTGCAAAAAGTCGAAAATGTATCAGCGGAAAAAATACAAGAAGTGACAATAGAAAATCCTGAAAATTTACAAAAAAGTGAAGAGCGAGTCCCTGAAATAATCAGTGAAGTTCCTCTAGTGGTCGAATCAATGGTTCCTGAACCGGATACTCCAAAGAAACCTAAAAGAAACAGAGGTAAGAAGAAGAAGTCTGAAAAAGATGACAATGTCGAAGATGAACTCATTGATCCTATCATTGAGGACGTTAAAGCTACTGACGAAATCAAAGATGATAAGAAGGTTGAAATACAGAAAGAGGCAACCGTGGAATCTGTAAACCTAGCTCCAACTGCTAGAAAGAAGAAGAATAAAAACAAGAAATCTGCAGAACAGCTAGCAGAAGAACAAAGAATAGCAGAGCAAGAATTAAATATCCTTCCCATGAATGAGGATGACGTCAAAATGTCTGACGTAAAGATTGTAACTCTTGTTCCTGTATTAACAGAAGCTGAACAAGAAAGCAAAGCTGGAAAAAAGAAGAATAAGAAAAAGAAACGCAACGATTCAGAAAGGTCTGATAAAGCAGATGAAGCTCTCACCTGTACTTCAGCTTTTCAAAAATTATTGGAACCAAGAGAAGACAAGAAAGAAATCAAAGATGTAGGCAAAGGAGAAGAATGTAGGCAGCCTACGGATAATATCAAGACGGAAAATAAAATTAAAGAAATTGAAATTAAACAGGAATGTCTTCTTGAAAAGAAAATGGAAAAGGAAGAATTTCCTTCTTTGAAACCGGAAGAAAAATTTCATGAAACTACAAAAGATGATGGTGGAAAAGGCAAGAAGAAAAACAAAAAAGACAAGAAGCATCCTCCAAAACAGGAACCAGAAACTGTAGATGAAATTCAAAAGCCAGAAGAGAAAACTGAACAAGTGATTGAAGAAAAACTTTCTTTTACTCAACCAGATAGTCAAGCTGTTTCTGGGGGTATTGTTATTGAGAAAACTGCAGAAATACAGAAAGAAAATCCAGCAATGGAATTACCTGAAGTTGAAAAAGAGAAGAGTCCGAAACCTAAAGCCAAAATAGCTAAACCAGTTGAAAAGAAACGAAAAGAAAAGTATGATGTGAAAAATATGGAATTCGCAGCGGAATCAGCAGATAATGTGATTCCTACAATTCCTACTGATGAGAAAATAAAACCTTCTGAAATTCCAGAACCAAAAGATGACGAAAAAGCAATGCTTTCTGAAGGGCCTGTTCTAAAAGAAACTGATCTAAAAGAAACAAAACCTACAGAAAAAATTGAAACAACAAAACTAGAGGATCTTGCTGAAAAAATTCCACAGCCAATCACATCTCTTGCTACAATTCGAACTGATACTATATGTGTACCTGATAATATCACGGGAAAGAAAAGAAATAAGTCACCTAAACCACCAAAGCGCGCATCAAAAACACCTGAACCCGCCACTATAAAACCTACAGAAGATACTCAGGAATGTGTTCAAGCTAACAAAAGTGTAGCAATACCATTACCGTTTGAACCTTTCGTTCATAAAGAAGCAGAACTTCCAACTGCTGAAGTCAAAAGTGAAACTATCGATACAAAAACCTCACAAGATACTGTTAAGGCAGAAAAAGATACAATTCATAAAACAGAAGAAACACCAAAATCGATTCCTTTCGGAATTCCAGTGAAAGACGTACCGATAGAAATGGCAGTAACTGAAGAAAGATCGGATGTCATCAAAAAAAGTGAAGTAACTACCACAGAAGTTCCAAAAGTAGAGCATATACATCTGCCAGAAACTGGGAAAAAAAGGAAAAAGTCACCGAAAATGCCAAGAAAATTTGTATCTACACCTGAAGTTGATGAAGATATTGTCAAAAACATGTCACCCCTAAAGCCTGATGAAACGGCAGAAAAGAAACAAGAAAAGACTGAAACTCCTCCTGACTTACCCCCGCTTGAAGATATAGAAATCAGAAGTGTTAAAGCCGAGGAATCCGAAGGATCATCGTGTGACATAGTACCAGACGTTCATTACCCTCGAGCATCGAGTCAACTTCAAGACGACAATAACAACATGGTCATACGGGAAGTAACAGGACATGAGACAAAATTAAACATTCCTATCGCGATACCCGATACACCTTTCATTCAAGGTTCCGGAGAAACTCCAACACCAGAAATAATACCATCTGGTATTAGAGTTACAGAGAGTGAAGAAACTGATACTAAATCTGATGAAAGAATGGATTTGAAATCTAAAGTGATTGAAGTTAATCAAGATATGGAAGAGTTGAGATTGTCTATAGAAAGATCTTTGGCTGAATTAACTTCCATGGAGAAAGGTGAAAGAGAAACTGAACAACAGTTTGAGAAAGCTCACGCTAAAATTGAACAAATTACAGAGATTGCATCCAAATCAAATACTTTCAAAGAAATGGAAAAACGTCCGCTAACTCCAACTAAACAAAAAGTTGAAGAACCGAAAATAGAACCAGCACAAACTGATACACAGAGTATTAATCCTTCAATGGATGAACAAAAACTGGCTGAAACTACTACAGTAGTTGAGACGCCAATCCCTCCTGTATGTCCGGCAAGAAAAGATAATAAAGGTAAAGGTAAATCTAAGAAGAAAGGTAAACATGAAGCTGAACAAACCTCCACTCCTACTACTACAGCAGCTTCTGAAAGCACTACTACTGCAACTTCAGACGCTTCTCAAGAAACAAAGAAGGAAGATAAATCTGAACAAAAAACTGAAACACAAGAAAAAGGTAAACAACAGTCTAATACTACTGAAAGTGACACTGCCCCGGCGCAACCGTTGCCAACTGACCAAACGTCAACAGATTTTGTGCCAATAGAAAATTTTGAAGATGCCATGACTTCGAGCTTAGACGACGTCAACAAATCATTTGAAATAATCGCCAACGAAGACAACCAAAGCGTAGAATCACAAAATAATCCTGAAATAAGCGTCACGGCTCCGATCGAAGACGACGAAAAAGAAGATAATAAACAAGAGAAAGTAAACCCCATTTCGCCGCCAAAAAACTTGCGAGGCCACCCCGACATTCCTGTACGATTGAATAAAACCGATTACAAAAAAGAAAAGAATAAAACGCCGAACACAAGACAAGCGAAAGTGAAAATAAAAGATGATGTACCCATCGAAATCAATAAAGAGTCGAAAGAATCACAGACAGATAACAGAAGATTTCTAAAAGATCGCAAATCGATGAATATAACAGAAACAATAAGTTCAATGACCAATGAAAATGAGGATTATATTTACAAGTACAGTTTTAGAAAAGTATATCTTCCAAACGCTTGTCATGTTTGCAAGAAAGACTTGAAGCAGGCGAGAGTGCCCTGCAGCTTCTGCAGTTTGGTTTTCTATTGTAGCCAGAAGCATAAAGATGAAGATTACGGGCAACACCAAGCTTTGTGCTTTGCTGTGTCCACTATTGTTCACTTGAAAGGTATGTGCAATTTTTATTATGGTACAATCGACAACGACAGTTGATTATCATTGTGTCACCTTATTTTGTCTGACAAAGGTTTAAGATAGATATACAAAGTGTTACAAAAGTAATAATAAATATTTAAAACTTTTAAGGGGGCTTAGACCATCACACTAAACAACTTTCACTATGGAACCAAAATCGAAATCGCGAAAAAAAAATCTGCGGTCCCCATACATTTAGCTCGAGTAGATTTGGAGTTTAGTATGGAACATCAGAATTTTTTTTCGCGATTTCGATATTGGTCCCATAGTGAAAACTGTTCAGTTTGATGGTCTAAACCACCCCTTTAAATGTTTATTTGTATTTTTGTAACACCTTGTATAGGATGTAAGTGACAGCCTAGCAAATACTGAAACGGTGAATTCAGACCATCAAATTGAACAACTACTTTCACTATGGAGCCACCATCAGGAATCGCGAAAAAAAATCGCCTGTTTTATACATTTGATTCGAGTAGGTAGTATGTGGTACATCTGTTTTGTATGGAGCATCAAATTTTTTGTCGCGTTGTTGAGGGTGGCTCTGTAGTGAAAGTTGTTCAGTTTGATGGTCTGAATTTACGGTTTTAGTATTTGCTAGGCTGTCACTTACACCCTGTATAAGTTACACCCTTTTACAGTTTACATACAAATTCAGAGGCGCTTGTTGGCTTAGTGGAGCTACGGTATTGGAAACGATCACCGAAGTTAAGCAACGTTAGGTTCAGTCAGTTTGGATGGGTGAACAATTAGTGGTATTTCATCTCAGGCGAATTCGTGCTTCGGAAGGCACTTTAATAACTTGGTCCCAGATAGTTCCGTCAGATGGCGGTGTAAGGCTTGAAAGTTATCTGATGCCATTTGACCACTAACTTGTTCCCGCGTGGTGAATTATATCCAACTCCCTCTCACCTTTATTCGTGAGAGGAGGCGTTTGCCCTGCAGTGGACTGGACACAGTTTCGGTATTAGTGAAACGTGGATGTTCTGTGGTTTCAGAATATCTCTGACTAACCCCTCGGGGAATATAGTCGTGAGCATATGCTATTATAGGAATACATGTATACTAATATTTTGTATGCACTTAGAAAAATCACCCATGGGATACTTTGTCGCAGAAATAACAACCTTAATACAGGGTCCTACTAAATATGCTGACAATTTTTAAGGGGATGATCACACCATCAAACAGAACAACTTTCTCTATGGGACCAACATCGAAAATGAACTGCTCAATACAAATCTGTAAAGCTACTTTCGCCAAATTTATGGGACAGCTGATTTTTTTCTCGCGATTTCGATGTTGGTCCAATGGTGAAAGTTGTTCAGTTTGATGGTCTGATCATCCCCTTAAAAAGTGTCAGCATATTAAGAAGGACCGTTGTATAGCAAGGAGTGTCCAAATTTCACTATACTTTGAACCTAAAAGTACTCGGCTTGTTTGTAGTCTTACACTAGACTAATAAATCAAGCCTAGATGTCTGACAACCACCCATTATGTAAATTTAACAAGCTCGGGGAAGTCCGGGCTGATTTTGATCGATATTTACTACGGTGCCTTGTTAATTTTCATAAGGAGCCACTGATTGCATATTAAGAGTTCTATAACCGTTCAGTGGCGCCCATATAATAATATTAAAGATTACTCAATAATGAAAACCCCAAAATGAAAAAGAAATAAAAAACCCATTGACTGAAAAGAGAAAAACAAGCTCTATAATCACTAATCAGCTATAACCACTTTGAGCAAATATAATTTGATTCTTAAAAGATAGGTATCGCAAACGGGGACATAGAATATTTTTGGTTGGTCATTGATTGGCCTGCAATACCTACCTTATAAGAATCAAATAATATTTGCTCAAACAAAGTTGTTATAGCTGATTAGTGATTATAGAGCTTGTTTTTCTCTTTTCAGTTAATAGGTTTTTTATGCAGTCGGGTTTTTTGTGTATCTTAATAATTTAGTTTATTTTATACTTTTTAGTCTTGTGTCGAAACGAAAACATAAAAGTACTATAATATTTATATATTCGGAATCGTCTAGTTACTAGCTTTCATTTGATACCCATATTGTAATTTTTAACAAAAAAAATTGTTTCTTTCCCTCTCTTTTTTAATTCGTAGACGCCATCTTGAAATAATATACCTTATGTCACCCTCACAATTTTTATGAAAAGCCGTTTAGGCTGTAGGCCGTTCCAAAGAAATAGACATACAAACATACATACATACATACATACATACATGCATACATACATACATAAATACATACATACATACATACATACATACATACATACATACATACATACATACATACATACATACATACATACATACATACATACATACATACATACATACATACATACATACATACATACATACATACATACATACATACATACATACATACATACATACATACATACATACATACATACATACATACATACATACATACATACATACATACATACATACATACATACATACATACATACATACATACATACATACATACATACATACATACATACATACATACATACATACATACATACATACATACATACATACATACATACATACATACATACATACATACATACATACATACATACATACATACATACATACATACATACATACATACATACATACATACATACATACATACATACATACATACATACATACATACATACATACATACATACATACATACATACATACATACATACATACATACATACATACATACATACATACATACATACATACATACATACATACATACATACATACATACATACATACATACATACATACATACATACATACATACATACATACATACATACATACATACATACATACATACATACATACATACATACATACATACATACATACATACATACATACATACATACATACATACATACATACATACATACATACATACATACATACATACATACATACATACATACATACATACATACATACATACATACATACATACATACATACATACATACATACATACATACATACATACATACATACATACATACATACATACATACATACATACATACATACATACATACATACATACATACATACATACATACATACATACATACATACATACATACATACATACATACATACATACATACATACATACATACATACATACATACATACATACATACATACATACATACATACATACATACATACATACATACATACATACATACATACATACATACATACATACATACATACATACATACATACATACATACATACATACATACATACATACATACATACATACATACATACATACATACATACATACATACATACATACATACATACATACATACATACATACATACATACATACATACATACATACATACATACATACATACATACATACATACATACATACATACATACATACATACATACATACATACATACATACATACATACATACATACATACATACATACATACATACATACATACATACATACATACATACATACATACATACATACATACATACATACATACATACATACATACATACATACATACATACATACATACATACATACATACATACATACATACATACATACATACATACATACATACATACATACATACATACATACATACATACATACATACATACATACATACATACATACATACATACATACATACATACATACATACATACATACATACATACATACATACATACATACATACATACATACATACATACATACATACATACATACATACATACATACATACATACATACATACATACATACATACATACATACATACATACATACATACATACATACATACATACATACATACATACATACATACATACATACATACATACATACATACATACATACATACATACATACATACATACATACATACATACATACATACATACATACATACATACATACATACATACATACATACATACATACATACATACATACATACA
This sequence comes from Agonopterix alstromeriana, assembly GCA_963924505.1. Taxonomy (NCBI): domain Eukaryota; kingdom Metazoa; phylum Arthropoda; class Insecta; order Lepidoptera; family Depressariidae; genus Agonopterix; species Agonopterix alstromeriana. The sequence goes on from OZ004684.1 coordinate 12,427,069, forward strand.
TACATACATACATACATACATACATACATACATACATACATACATACATACATACATACATACATACATACATACATACATACATACATACATACATACATACATACATACATACATACATACATACATACATACATACATACGCTCGAAAAACATAACCCTCCCTGGCGCAGTCGGGTAAAAAACCGGCCAATTGGGAATCGGGCTACTCGCGCACCGAGGATACCGAACCACACCACCACACAACATAATAACTAAACATATTTTTTTGTCCTGGACCTTTCACGAGACCGACTCACACTTTTCCGGTTTTTATTAATTTGTTGTTATACTGTAGAGTTTGTTCTATAATCACATCAAGTTTGACGCTTGTATCTATTACCGTTTTTACGATAGAGCGAGAAGAAAAAACGTTGATAAAACTATTTTCTTGTATGAGTACCCCTCTTAAATTTTAACTTTTTGTTATTTTTATTATTTGTTAACAAATCCGCCGTGTTCTGTGAAAATGTCAATTGTCTAACTATTACGGCTCAAAAGTTACAACCCTAAATAGGTAGGACGGACGGACAACTTAGGCTTAGTAATAAGGTTCCGTTTTCACCCTTTGGGTACGGAACCCTAAAACAACCTACTCAAAGCCTAAAAGCTATTTTATAGAATACTTTTATAGGTTTTAAACATTCCACTTCTAAGAAAACCTGCATACGCTGAAGAAGATATTCTGATGCATATGTGAAGTCTACCAATTCGTATTGGGCACGCGTGGTATACTAACGCCCTCTTTGAGGGTATCTCTGTGTCCTGCAGAAGCACGTTTATAGCATGATGATGATATTATACTCGGCATAACAGAGAATATCCTTCACAGATCAGAAGCACATCTACGCAGATTCAAAAGACATCACCGGTCATAACTACCGCCTCCTCAGAATGCAGATGATAGTCTCATGCGAGAAGGTATTGAAGAGGAAACTGGTACCCTGGGAGCAAGAAGCTCTACTGTATCCGAGGATGTGTGGGGAACCTGGCTGTAGAGAGTGGAGGCAGGGGAAGCTGGTGGATTGTGAGGGCTGTGGTCAGGTAAGGACGTTCATTATTAGTTGAATGGGTTTCTTTGGTTGGTGACATGCGAATTAATGAATTATCATATCTGATGTCAACTTTAGCAATCGGTTTACTAGAAAAGCAGTTAGGTACGCCGGCGCCGGATATTTTAATGTGCGTGTAGTACAAGATAGATGTACTCTCTAATCCTTTCCCTTCTGTATCTGATGGAATGGGGAACAGATCGGGACTTGCCCGTGGTCCCCCAGCCTAGTCCCCCGTGGGGTACCACGACCAATTTTTTTTTCCCGTTGAACAACCTGTATAATAATATTCTTATTTAATATATTTTTATTGCCCGTGGTACCACGTGTGAAACCTTTTTTGACATAAAAAAACGATTAGCCAAACGGGCCAAATAATTTGCCCATGGTACACCATTGTCCCCCTTGTGGGTTCCTCAGGCAAAAAAATTTGGTTGTGGTACCCCACGGGGGACTAGGCTGGGGGACCACGGGCAAGTTACGGAACAGATACGATCAAAGATGGGGATGCAGTCCCTATAACCGGCAGCCACATGCTGAGAGCATCAGAGATGTTGACGATACCTGAAAAAAGCTAGATACCATACGACAAAAACACAATAATAAAGTTTTCGCATAGACTTTCTAGTTCCAATTGAAATCTAGACATTTAGCAATGCTACTTCAGCTTATCAAGAGCGGCTCATAATGGAAACCTTGACTCATATTTTTGGAGTGACGCCAAAGTCACAACAATACTTTACTACCAATAAGATGGATTATAGCGGTGTGATTGATATGTTGTGGTTGCCAATTCGCCAACTTTATTTGTTTTTGAATATAACGTTGGTAACAAATATCTGATATCTACAACGAAATGTATGCTACTATATATTTTAAATAAAAAACGATGTATAGGAACCTAACCCGCTTTTTGTATGCTTTCATCGTATATACAACGTTTTAATGAATAAACGCAAAACTAGATAGTTTTTTGTTTAGAATCGAGAGCAGATTCGGATAATCATGGTTTCAACGTATAATTTATTTTTCAAAATATTAAACAATTCTTTTGTAAAATTAAAAATTTTCTGAACTCGATGTCAACCCAACGCACTGGTACACTCCAAAACAAGATACTACTACTACTTACTACTACCTACTTACTACCCTACTACTTACTACCCTACTACTTACTACTACTTACTACTACCTACTTACTACCCTACTTACTACCAAAACAAGATTCTTAAAATGTAACCATGAACACGCTAGCGCTTTCATTCATTGCTGTAATAAGAAGAAATCATTTTCGCCTCAAAACTTAAAATGCGAATAATTTTAAACTGTAACTATAAAATAATGACATTTTTGTTTCAATCAATTATCTATATATATATATAAAAGAAAGTCGTGTTTGTTACAACACTTATAACTCGAGAACGGCTGGACCGATTGCCATGGTTTTTGATTTGTTGGATTTGTTTCCGTCCCGAATAGCAGAATACATCTTAAAAACAATGAAAACTGTTACTGTATGTGACTGTTAGGCGGTACGAAGTTCGCCGGGTCAGCTAGTTTTGTTATAAATCAGTTGGCGTTTCTGAGGTTTTGCGCTTATTCATTAACATGTTGCATATCTTTTGTATAATTTCATCAAAACAGTTTTCTATGAAATACAATTACACACATAGGTTATTTTTTTCCCGGAGACTGAATCTCCACTATGGGCGGTCCTAACACAAAATGCCTTTAAAATCTTATGGTAACACAAAAATCTATTGCAGATATCTTATTGCGCTGACAACCCCGACCACTTGCCGAAGTCGCACCAGCGTTGGTGCAAATCCTACTCCCTGTACCAAAGGCTGGTATGTTACCAACAGACCAAAGGAAGGCTTGAGCCCAAGCTACCCAGCAGGGTAATGTTGGAGTTGTACCAGATCCCGGAGAAGATGAACGAGATCTTGGCTTCTATGTATGAGGAGAAGATTGGTAAGGGTTCAGGTTGCTTCAGATAAGATTTGAAGCACACATTAGACTATCCTGGCTAAAGAGCTACCTCAGTGGCTAAATCGGTTTCCAGGGCTGGCTTTATGATCATCATAGTGATCTGGTGAAACGTGGATGTTCTGAGGTTTTAGAATATCTCTGACTGCCCTCTCGGGGAATATAGTCGTGAGCATATGATTATGATTATGATCATCAGCCCGTATCCACCTACTGCAGGGCAGATCTTATAGATACTTTTCCAGATGTCGTCAACCCACCTGGCTGCCAGACGACCCACTCTTCCACACTCCACTCTTTTGCCTAATCGGGGCCGCCACTCTGTTGCTCTGGAAGCTTTTTATTCACAATAGTTTAATGTGTGCTTGATTTAGCAGATGTTTCAGGTACTAGTTTTCCAGTACAGGAGGTTGGTCGTCAGCTCAGAAAACAATACTCTATCCATGGTACAGGCATGGCCTGTCGAAAGTCCGAGATGGCTATCCATGTCAGTCTTCAGTCATTATTTGTTCTAAATCAGCGTTTCCCTTCGAATTTAGAAACTAATTAGGCCACCAGCTGGCGACGCCCATGTTTGATAATAATTATTAGGTATATTGCTTGTTGTAATTGGCTCGTGTAAATAATATATAGGGTCCTTCTTAATATGCTGACACTTTTTTAATGGGGTGATTAGACCATCAAACTGAACAACTTTCTCTATGGGACCAACATCGAAATTGAGAAAAAAAAATACCTGTCCCATACACTTGGCTAGAGTAGGTTTGCAGTTTTGTATGGAACGGGTGATTTTTTTCGCGACGGTCCGATCATCCCCTTAAAAAGTGTCAGCATATTAAGAAGGACCCTGTATGTTAATGCATTGGAGAACTGCTTCATTCTTTTATCTTTAGCACCATACTTTGTCGAAAGATTACAGATATCGAAAAATTCGTGACTGTTACTGAAATCAGAAAAAAGTTCTTTAGTGATGACCACGTACCGGAAAGCGCAGCATGGATAGGCCCCCAGAAGGTAGATCGACAGCCTGGTAAAGGCGGTGGGAGACCGTTGGACGAAGGCACTGCAGGATCAGTCATTATGGCGATCTTTGGGGGAGGTCTATGTCCAGCAGTGGACGCCCATCGGCTGAGAGGAAGGTAGGCTTTATAAACTCCAAATGTATTTCCCTCAACAGACATGAACGACATACAATACGCAGCATTGACTCAGATAGCGACAGCACCTCTCACTGCCGCGTACTGCCAACAAATATACAGCAACAAAATGAACTCCACTTACGCCAACGGAGTTCACAAGGTATGCTTGTTTTAGGAAATGCCAATTACATCAATTTACCAATAGTATAATTATTATGTCTATTCATGAAATAGTGAGAAGGTGGAGGAACTAAGTGGATGGTTCCTCCATTGACTTGATCTGTAGCAAGCTCCCATAAGAGAGAACGAGCTATCTATCAGATGAGATTAGTAGAGGGCTGTAAGTTGTAAGCTGCTCTTCCCACTGCCCTAGCATAGAACTGGTTTTGACGTAAAGGGTTCATGAGTGGTGACTGAATCTCAGAAGTAGCTTTTATGACAAGGCGAATGAACGAGGAGGGTAATATTAATAAATAAACTATAATTTTACAAATAAACGGACATCTACCCACCGATGATACTAGGGTTCTATAATCCATGATCAAGGGATCAAAGAGTTAACCAGGGACTTGTCTAATAGTACTCAATATAGCTAATGATAATCTATCAATCCAGAAATCCTCCTTCACAATCCACGTGGTCGGAGCAGAATTGCAGTTCGAAGCTGATGCCCTCAACAAGTGGGAAGTCTTCTTCCTCCATCTCCGACCTGATATCAAGGATCTGAGGGTCGTGCTCGTCGGCTCTGATCTGAATCCGTCCAATCTGCCCTTGGATTTACTTGGGAAGATCAAGTGAGTTGGTATTTTAAGGAATTCGTGTCTAAACTCAGCAGTTGAGCTTGGCCTTTATTAAAAATATCTCTATTCACAATTTGTTCACAAATTGTTCAAATAAAACAAATTTCTCACAAAAGACATTGGAAGGATGGCGTGGCGTTACAATCTTAAAAACCTTGAATCACCAAAATTGCTAGGTTTTTTTTTGAATGCTAATTTAGGCTGATTTTTTCAGATTATGTGGAAACTGTCGTCAGAATAAACGTCGAGTTGTGTTCGACTTTCAAGACAAGAAGACATACTCGGAGTATTGGTCCACTGACTTTGCTATACCAGATTTAGGTAAGCCAAATACATACCTACATAATTACGTACACTTATGTCCTGACGATGTTTTGGGGTGGTTACAAGTACCGACAATCTTTTAAGCGTAGAGTCAGGCTCAACCGGCAAGGCAAGGAGATGATTGTGTCAATTGATGATAGGTGGCTAACATTTCTCCCCAGGGTCCAAAATTATCAGATAATTATCCAAGCTGATTCTTATTTTTGAAAGAAATTTCTAACAACATACATGCATAAACTCACGCCTTTTTCCCAGAGGTGTAGGCAGAAACTATAGATCTCCACTTTGGGCGGTTCTGACACACCTTTCTTGCTTCCCCTAAGTCCATACATCTTGTCATACATTCCCTTCGATTTCCGCTACTTTTAACCTGGCATTTTTTAATGACGTCCCTGACCTGGTCTACGTATCCTCTCCTAGGTCTGCCTCTACCAATGTTTCCTTCCACACACGCCGTATATATCTATTTCGTAAGTCGACTTTCATTCATCCTTTCTATAAACCATCGACGCATTCCCTTCTCTACTTTAACCACTACATTTTCATTCAAACCACAAAAATTTCTGGCAATAAGTTCTAAAATTGCTGTTTTTGCTTTAATACTCTCTTATCCAGAGCAAACAGCACCGAGTATTTGACATTATAGTTTATCATCACAATGAATTACAAATAATTGAGAAAGACAACAGAAGACAGTGAGAAAAATTATTTCATGTTTATGAGCTTCTTTTTTCGCGAACCATGATCGGAAATACATGGCGACATTGCTAGCGCAAGCTTTTTCTGTTTCCAATTAATTTTATAATTATCAACGTATAATTATAATTGTCATGATAATTATTGTGATAATTATCACTTCGAATCCTGTTTCTCCCACAAAAATACTACACAAGAAACGGTCGGCACAATACTTATGTCGTCTTCTATTCATCTCTATCAGCCGTCATTTCAGTTCTCACTCCTTTCTTATCATTCTTCACAATCCATTCATCTTTTCTTCGGTCTTCCTCTTCTACTACAGCTATCAACATTCATACTTTAACATTCGTCTCGTAGGCAATATGAAACTCGTCGTAATATTTTGTTTCTGTGATCATCAAATCCAATGTCTTAAATTAATTAACTAAATATTAAGAATTGGAATCGCTAAGAACTGTCAAAACACCATGTCGATTTAATAGCGATTAAAACGGATAGTTCCACAATAAGACCCGTGTGGCTGTAGTATGGTAGCGTGATATAGCGCTATCGCGTCTTCGCCCTCTTGCGCGTGTAAATGAGATAAAATGCGTGATATAGCCTTGTCACGCTGCCATACTACGGCCGCTGGTTAGCCTATTTAAAGCATATATTCTCCGAGGGGTAGTCAGAGATATTTTGAACCTCAGAACATCCACTTTGCACTAGTAGTACCGAAACTCTGTCCAGTGTGACGGGGAGTGAGCCCGTCGCCTCTTGTAATGGATAGTGGGTACAATACATGCCTCGAAAATTAAGCATACTGGTTTCCTCACGATCTTTTCCTTCACCGAAAAGCCAGTGGTGTTACAAATCGTACATAAATTCCGAAAAACTCATTGGTAGGAGTCGGACTGGACGGGGATCGAATCATCGCCTCCTGCACGGCAGGAAAGGTTACTCTCCACTGGACCACCACGGCTTTATTTTAACACGTTGTTTTATTGCAGTATGTACCTTCAACCCCAGTATACAAAGATCCTCAATCTACAACGGCAACGACAGCTGGCCTTCCACCATCAAGTGCATTCTGAAGCTCAAGGTCCCCTTCGTCGTCACTTCCTACACCCTGAACGAGCTGCAAAGAGACTTGGCCAGGATCAAGGAGTGTTCCGAAGACTTGTCTATCATATCAGAGCCAAAGCTGAACACATTCGCTAGCGTACGCCCTGATAGGAACTTTATATCTGATGACGAGATGCCGTTGTTGTTCAAGAATTATTGTTTTATGGTTGTGTGTGGAGGTTTTTAAGTGTTCTTTTTGTTTGATTTCGTTGTTTGAATAAATGTTGGAAAATGCTGTTGTTGTTTTATTTTGTAGTACCTGGGCAGGCTGAGCTTTGCTCTGCGTCTTCCACGTTGATCTAAATAGGTTTTATCCCAGAGAAAATCCATTTTCACAAAACAAAATATTCTTTTCTACATTTTTCAATACTAACCAATTAAAGTCAATGAATTTTTTCAGATACAATCTAGAAACTAATCTCTATTCTTGTATCTTGTCCGATTTTCGTTAAAATATACAGTTTCAGTGCTAGGATTAATTTAAGATTTGTCTGGAAATCTTTGAGGCTTTAAAACTATAAATTTTTCTGTAAAGTTTCACTGACTTTAATTGGTTAGTATTGAAAATATAACCAGACTTCGTTTGTATGGGGCGTGCCAATAGTAATATACCCTTAAGGTAGGATAGTCGTGCCGAGTAATCATGGCTGCTTTGATGTTCTTCGGTATGTTTTGAGTTCCAAAAATGGAAAACGCTAATATTCTACAATCTACAGGGTCCTTCTTAATATGCTGACACTGTTTAAGGGGATGATCAGACCGTCAAACTGAACAACTTTCTCTATGACACTGTGGGGACTTGCCACAGATGTCATCCCCCACAAGTTATAGCAACGAAGCTAACAGATGGCACTACGGTCGCACCCGCAAATGTGTACGTAAGACAACTTGCGACGTCACATTGGTACCTAACCCGTTAGCTACACGTAAGGTTCACAATCGTATACAAGACATGAATCGCGCAAGAGAAATAATCACAGAGATTGGATAAATATACAAGGTCCAACTAAGATCTGTAGGACCACGGCCGGTCCCCAGGCTTCACACCTAGCCTGGCGTTCACAGTAGTTCCTCCATAACACCAACATCGAAATCCCGAAAAAGAAAATCACCTGTTCCATACAAAACTGCAAACCTACTTGAGCCAAATGTATGAGACAGCTGTTTTTTTTTCGCGATTTCTATGTTGGTTCCATAGAGAAAGTGGTTCAGTTTGACGGTCTAATCATCCCCTTAAAAAAGTGTCAGCATATTAAGAAGGACCTGTATACATACCTACCTACCGAGCAAGTCTGTATTCAAGATTTAGCTACTCTTATAACGTTTAGAATTCGCTTATCAATATTTTTATTGTGTCAATTTTTTAAGTCAAGGGTCAACTAGTCTAATCAATAACATGCGTAATATTTTAGATCAAAATAGTGGCTCATTAAATATAATTAATACTATGGGAGTTGACAGCATAAAATATATATTTTTTATCTTCTAATTTTTCCCACAAAATAACAGATTTGTCTTTTAATTTGCGTAAACAGGCACGGAATATCAATATACGGACACTTTTTAAAGGGGATGATCAGACCATCAAACTGGATAAATTTCTCTATGGGACCAACATCGAAATCCCGAAAAAAGTATCATCTGTCCCATACATTGAATTCGAGTAGGTTTGCGGTTTTGTATCATCATCAGCCCATCATCGTCTACTGCTGAACATAGGCCTCTCCCAAGGCGCGCCACAAAACTCTGTCCTCGGCCTTCCTCATCCAGTCGCTCCCCGCTACTTTTTTAGCTCGTCTGTCCAGCGGGCAGCAGGGCGTCCCACACTACGCCGACCTGTTTGCGGTTTCTACTCTAGAACTCTGACACCCCACCGGTTGTCAGGTTTACCGATTTTGTATGGAGCAGCTTATTTTTATTTCGCGATTTGGATGTTGGTGCCATATATAAAGTTGTTCAATTTGACGGTCTGGTCGTCCCCTTAAAAAAGTGTCAGTATTATTAAGAAGGACCCTGTATATCCGAATGCATTTAGTCGGATCGATTTTTTTTCCGATCCAACATGGTGCACAGACGGACATCCGTCCGAAAAATAATCCGTCAAACCCTTAGACAAAATTGTCTAAGGTCAAACCATGTAGTATTTTTAACATATAGATGGCATCTATAAGAATTTTCGCCAAGTTTCATTATTGCAGCTTTTTTATTTACGTAAAAAAGACGCAAAACATTTTTAAAATTAGTTCAAATCTCTCTCTTGCTCTCCTGCAAAATCTGCGTTTTGAAGTTGATAAACTAGTAAAAATATGGCTATCGATAAACATTTAATCTAATTTATGTTTATAAAGGTTATCAAAAATTGATTTATAATAAAGAAGTTACGTCATATTCCGGCGGCAACTGGAAAATTATGCGATGTAATAAACAATAATTGTAATGTTACCGGCCTTAGTCGATTTTAGGATAAATATAGTTTTGTCTAGGCCAAACCAATTTCTTCCTGTACGTGATTGGATGGACTACATGGATGCATAGGCTACAGAGTAGCCCAAGCTGGTCCATCCTAATCCAGACTAGCCTGATAGGAGAATATAGTTTAGCCTAAGAACCTATACTCCATTCAAAATAGCAACGAAAATTTAAGGCTATTTTTAATTACAGAAACAGAGATTTGAAACACTTACTCTCACTTACTCTTAGAACAGCTTTAGTAACGTCCAAGATATGTCGGATAGTGCATATTTCTGATAAATAAATTATATGTGCTTATCAGAATTGGCCAGAAAGCTAAATAGGAATCGGAAAATCTCGTGGTCTTTATTTCCGGTCCTTTGTGAAACTTTGTGAATGGTTCGATATGAACACCACCTCACTGTTCAGGGCGGCAGTCTTAAGCAAAGACGCCCTTCTTCTACCAGGCATTCGTCTTCCCAAAATTTTCCCCTGCAGAATCAAAGTCAAAGTCAAAGTCAATATAATTTATTCAATATAGGAGCTTACAGCACACTTATCAAACGTCAAATCTTTTTTAAAGCTACCACCGCGTCGGAACGTGTTGTCGCTGTAGAGAAGATGCGGCCAGAAACTCTACAACATAACACGACTTAATAACTATTACAATATAAATTCTTAAGCTAAAGTTATGTATACAATAATACATAGTCTATTTAATAAAATAATTGATACTATACAGTAAAGTAAATAAACTATAAGCTAGTGACCTCAGACCCAAGCATTTTGATCATTTAAATAATCATCCAGTTTATAATATGCTTTTTTACAGAGGACTTTAATAATCTGAATAATCTGGAAAAGTTGGTATGATGATAACAAATGGTTCACAAAGTTTGTGAATAGTTCGATATCAACAACACCTCACTGTTCAGGCGGCAGTCTCCAGGGTTCGAATAGCCCTAATGATAGTAAACCTCCGATAGGAGATGGCACCACAAGAAGAAGATGCTTTCTGCGGACAGCTCTAACATGTACCCTGAAGAGATACCTGATGAAATCCTTCGACAGGGTCCTAAAACAAATGGTTGAGAGCATCATTCACGTTTCCTTCAGTGAGAGTTAATATAACAAATACGATACGGGGGTCTAGGCGTGCGCCGGCACGGAGTTTCTAACTTTGGCTTTATTTAACTAAGAAATACATAGATTCTACAGAAATGTGAAAAAAGTGACCGTCGCGGAACGCCCGGATGATGTGAAATATCAAAATAACGCACTCTCTCGATTTCTCGCGCTTATTTCGAATTTCGAACTTTGAGGGACGCCCAACTGAATATGTGAAACAGAAGAAGAGCGTATCATGCCATAAGAGCGTCATGCCATTTCCATCACGGCACATGAGTCGGTTTTACTGCCATGGCGCGCCAAGGTTTCACATCAATTACAAATTTAAAAACCTCCAACGCCAAAAACATACATTTAAAAGTAAAAAATAATTCCATGACCGAATTATTTAATGTTTGTTTTTGGCGTTATTGGTGTTTCATATTTGTAATTTAATGTTATTTCATAATTTTTAAAGTTACATGAAAACTACCTGATGCGATTTTCATGAAACAAAGCTAAGAACATTTTCGCAAAAATTTAAAAAAACCACATCGAAATCGGTCCACCCGTTTGGGAGCTACGATGCCACAGACGGACAGACCGACAGACAGACAGACCGAAATAGGCGTCAAACTTATAACACCCCTCTTTTTGCGTCTGGGGTTAAAAATCGAACGTATAGTCCGTGACTCAATTTGGCTAAACAGAGAGTTACGATGATATTCCTTAGAGGGTGTCGAAATTATCTAATAAGTATTTGTCAAGTTCAAGTTAACCGTTCAATGTTACTTTGTCATATTTTATGCAGTAGACATCGGGCTTTGTTGAACGCGTGTCGGAATAGGTCGGAAAAAAGCGAAGTATGATGATAAGTAGTAACTATATCACCGACAGTTTTTTCGAAAAAGTGTTTTTGTACCTACCAAGTATTTCTTTTTTTTTATGAAATGAAATTTATTTTGCTTTTATTTTTTGTTGGTAACTCTGTGAGATGTGATGATGATAGGTGAGTGAATTTTTAAACCTCATTAACATTCATACATCTCTTCATGCACTTCCGTCGATCGAGGGTTTGCTAATGGTAAGTTTTCCTCGGACGGTTTCTCCCAACACTTACGCTCACATTCGCAAGATATATTTCATTCATTCTCACAACGTGACCGAACCGTCTTAGCAAATACCCCTCTCAATCCTAGTAACCACTTCAGGTTCACAATCGTACGCAAGACATAAATCGCGCAAGAGATATTATCATAAATCGCGAAAAAAAAATCAGTTGTCTCATACATTTGGCTGAAGTAGGTTTGCAGTTTTGTATAGAACAGCTGATTTTTTTTCGCGATTTTGATGTTGGTGCCATATATAAAGTTGTTCAGTTTGATGGTCTGATCATCCCTTTAAAAAGTGTCAGCATATTAAGAAGGACCTTGTATACAAGGTCTAACTCCCAACCGTTGGACCACGGCCGGTCCCCAGGCTTCACACCTAGCTGTCAGAAGATCTTCCCTTTTCAATGGAGGAACCTTCCCAAGTAGTTCCCCCATATACTCACACTGAAGTGTAAAGATTTGCCAGTCGTCTCGAAATTGACTTTCTACCGTCTTCTTTTAAAAAAAACGTTTTGTTGCAGCCGCTACCTCGTCAAACAAATACCAGACGAAGACCTAACTAGACAAATAAGAAAGCCATTCAAAGTCTACTGGAATGTCCCTACATTTCAATGCAGGTCCAAGAAAATACCGTTTGAAAACTTATTCGACAAATTCGGAATAATACAGAATAAGAATGACGATTTCCGGGGTGACAAAATCGCTATTCTAGACGAGCCGGGGCTTTTCCCCGCTCTTTTGAAGAATAAAACGAGTGGAGAATTCGTTTTTCAAAATGGTGGAGTGCCTCAGGAAGGGAATTTTGTTGAACATCTGTATTCGTTCAGAAACTTTTTGAATCAGAAGATCCGGAATCCCAATTTTGATGGTAACTATGTTGTTTAGAAGCTGACCTTTAAAATCCTTTATCACCGTCGTCCACTGGTTTTCTTTTAAACATCTATTGGCGCGCCTCGGAAGTAAAACCTACTCAACTTTTACTTCAATCACATTTCGTTCACCAAACAAATAGGTGAATTTTACAGTTGGATCTTGGGCTATAAAACTATTCATAATTGACAAAATAAATGCAAGCAGTACATGGAAACGGCGAAATGCTAACATTAGTTTGCAAAAGCCGCTTACCAAAACACGCCATCTTTTTTTCTCGAGCTACTGAAAATCACTACAACACACTAAATAGTCGCATTATTCAAAAGTTATTGAAAATTTCCAGGTGTCGGTATAATAGACTTCGAGGCCTGGAAACCGGCGTTCCGTCAGAACTGGGGTGATCTCGCTCCCTACAAGAGCATGTCCTACGAGCGAGAGAGGGAAATACATAGCAACTGGTCAGAGTCTCGGATAAAGGCAGAGGTTTGTTATAGTTTATTATAATCATCTTTCTATCTATACAGGGTCCTTCTTAATATGCTGACACTTTTTTAAGGGGATGATCAGACCGTCAAACTGAACAACTTTCTCTATGGGACCAACATCGAAATCGCGAAAACAATAATCTGCTGTCCCATACATTTGGCTCAAGTAGGTTTGCAGTTTTGTATGGAACAGCAGATTTTTTATAAAGTTGTTCAGTTTGATGGTCTGATCATCCCCTTAAAAGTGTCAGCATATTAAGAAGGACCCTATTATACAGGGTGTGAGGAAAAGTATCATTAACCCTTAAACCACATACTATACCCGTCAAACTGAACAACTTTTACTATGGGAGCAAACCTGTCAGAACAAAAAAAAAATCTGCCGTCCCATACTAAACTGCAATACCTACTCGATTCAAACGTATGGGACAGCTGATTTCTTTTGCGATTTTGATGTTGGTCTCATAGAGAAAGTTTGATGGTCTGTTCATTCTCTTAAAAAAACTGTCAGCATAATAAGTTGGACCCTGTATAAATAAAACATAAAAAACTTAAATTTCCAGGCAAAAGAACGCTTCGAGGAAGCAGCTCGTCTCTTCATGAACAAGACTCTATCAGAAGCGAAGCAAATGAGACCAAACGCACAATGGGGCTACTACGGCTTTCCATACTGTTATAACGGTATAGACAACAATATGGAAAATTGCTCTGAAGAAGTAACTTCTGAAAACAAAAAGTAAGTTTCGCGAAGCAAATGTGACCAGATGTTGTAGCGAAGCAAATGCGGAGACATAATTATCCTACTTCCTACTAATATTATAAACGCGAAAGTTTGTAAGTATGGATGGATGTTTGTTACTCTTTCACGTAAAAACTACTGAATGGATTTTAATGAAATTTAGCACACAAATAGAATATGATCTGGATTGACACATAGGATACTCTTTAAGGTCTACGCAGACGGAGTCGCGGGCAATAGCTAGTGTCAAATAAAGTGATTAAAACAAATGACAGTGGTACGTGCTGATTACTGCTGAGAATGATATTAGTAAGTTTGGCGAAGCAAATGTTTCGACGGCCCGATAGCACAGTCGGTAGTGAACCTGCCTGCTGTGCCAAGGGTCGCGTGTTCGAATCCCGTAAGGGACAAATATTTGTATGATGAATATGAATATTTGTACCCGAGTCATGGTTGTTTGTATCTATATATTATATATCGTTGTCTAGTCATCATAATACAAGTCCAGGCTCCATTCTGGTACTTTAAATGTGACTAGATAATTTGTGTGACAATGTCCAAGATATTTATTTATTATTATTTATTAAATGTAACTAAATTATTTGGTAAAAAATAAAACCTTTCATCATCACAGGATGAAATTGATACCATTAGCATCCTTCTAAACTAAGAGTCTACCTATCAAACTCTTACTATGGTAACAAAACGTTCGGAGCAACAAAAAAACAGCTTTTGCATACATTTGAGTCGAGGTAGGCATTATCACTTTAGTATGGATCCACTGATTTTGTTGTTGCACCGATCGGTTTGCTCCCATACTGAAAATTGTTTAATTTGATAGGTAGACTCTTAGTTTAAAAGGAAGCTAATGATACCAATTTCACCCTGTATACGTCCCACTACTGGACATAGGCCTGCCCTTAGGGAGGCCTTAGGGACCTTTAGGGAGGTTAGACCACCACGCGTGCCTAATGCGGATTTCTTTGCATACACATCGGAATTTCTTTTACAGCGTATGCAGGTTTCCTCACAATGTTTTCCTTCACCGTTTGAGAGTAGTCGGTTGGTGCATAAGTTAAAAAACTCATTAGTACATGGCATGCCATCCGTGCGGCTGATAATTTGCCTGCTGTGAATGACAAGTATAGTGAAGCAAATCTGGTGAGATGCTGTAAAGAAGTGAATGTGATTTTAGCGAAGTCCAACCACCCACCTTGTGCTGACACTCTTCCAGTCACGATTATTCCCTCCCCTGATTAATATCAGAACTAATGTTCTAACTCGCAATCTGCTGGGCCGCTTACGAAAGCCCTGTAAAGCTGATGATAATCATGAACATCTCTATTTCTTCTTCCAGGATATCCTGGCTGTGGTCTGAAAGCACAGCGCTCTATCCATCAGTATATAGTTCAGAAAAGTTGACGTCATCTCAACTGGAGCTATTTTTGAGGGGCAGAGTGAAAGAGGCAGCACGAGTCAGTCAGAACGGGGCGCCTATACTGCCTTACTTCTCGTTTAGTTATAGAGAGGGAACGTTTTTGAGAGAGGTTTGTATGAATATTCCAATTCCTAAACTGTATTTTAGCTTTCTGTCTAATTCTGATTAGCAAAAATTTATTTATCACAACATAGAAATGAAAACAACAAAAGAGTATAAAATAATATTTATTTAAAAACGAATAATGAAAATAATGAGAATAACATTTAAAATTTACAGGTCGACCTCCAAACAGCTCTAGAAACTTTCTACAAGTCAGAAGCATCAGGTTTCATCATTTGGGGCGCTTCTAAAGAAGTAAACACAGACGACAAATGTATCAAACTACTTAACTATATAGATAAAGTCATGGGTCCGGCAATCGCTAAATATACGAAAAACAATACTAAAGATGACGTACTCAGTACTACAGAAAAAATTACCACAACCGAATCAATATTATCAAACGATTTAAAAACAAGTGCAGATTTAGATTATACAACTAAAGCAAATTATAAAACAACGGTATTGAAAAATACAAATGCAAGTGATGTGGTTAATGAAGACAATGAAGTTTCAACTGAAAGTCCAGAAGACCAGGTGGTTGCTTTTATTGTTTAAATTAATGATCATGTCTTCTTGCCTGCATAGTTTATAATAATATATTTTTATTCACGGTAGGTACATTGAGAAAAAAATTCTACGTATACGTAGCCCGTCGTAGCTTACGACGCGATACTGATTACGAGTGTTGCATCAGTATTTAAGTTAACTCGTACTTCACTATGAAGCTTCGTGGTACGTAAGCTGTGACGGGCTACGTATAAGCGGCGATGGGTTACGTAAACGTAGCATTTTTTTCTCAGTGTACGCACGTTTTGTGTGTAGAGTCTACAATATAGACACCTTTATATTTTAGTTTGGTGGACCTACAATAAAGGTAAACCTATTTACCAAACGTGTCAGTGGATCAGTCTGGGCGTATATCGTTGCAAGTCGGAAAACTATGTCGACACGGCAACATTTCGGTGGCACGGGATATGAAACTTTAAATTCGGTAGTTAATGAATGCCGCCGGGCAGCGTTTGCCGAACTGTATACATACAGGAGTTACTCTGCAATCGATCACAGTTTGCTTTTGTAAATGAAGAACATACTGCATACCAATACAGAGTGTCTGAGTTGATATACATTTTACTTTAGAACATCAGAGCAAAAACATACGAATACAGACTGTCTGTTATCTAACTGCGGTCTGCGGTGAAGGAAAACATCGTGAGGAAACCTGTTTGCTTCAATTTCGAGGCATGTATTGTACCTACTGTCTATTACAAGTGGCGACGGGCTCACTCCCCGTCACACTGGACAGAGATTCGGCACTACTAGTGAAACGTGGATGTTCTGAAGTTTCAGAATATATCTGGCTATCCCCTTGGGGAATATAGTCGTGAGCGACCACCTAGCCAAGCGCCACCAGTCTTTGCCACTGATTCAAGACAGAATTACAACCCACAAACCCAAATAAAAGGAGCAGCAGTTACATCCGAAAGCTCATTTGACATATCCTTCATAAAAAATATTTCAAATGAGCCGTCAGATAAGCTAACAAGAACTTATCCAGAAGTGGTGAAACAGGCCTTTAGTCGTTTTATTATAATTATTATCTTTATAATTTACTTTATCTCCAGCTTACTATTGGCTACTGGTTAGCAGGTTTTGCTCTGTAAAATGATGATAATAGTGTAATTTTACTTTTTTTAATTGTGTCTTGTAAAATGAATTACAATACGTTTTTAAGATAATTATTGTAATTAACATAATACACACTTGATTTGAAATAAAATACATCGTACTTTTATAAATAAATTATCAATTTTAGCCCTAACCTAACCAAGATTTTGTTATACTATGCGACTAGATTACTAGCTCAACCCGAAATCAAGTTGATTTATGTATGCATTAAAAACTGGAGCAATCGAAGCGAGCTCTATATTTTCAAGGATAATGTCTCGGCTGTACCGAGAGCTCAATGTCAGAACCAAAATTCAAAAATGAAGCGAGCGAAGTGGGCTCGAAATTTCGCAATGCATTTGGATTCTATTTCTGAGTTTCTCTGACCACCTTGAGCTTCCTTCCCTAACTTTTTAAGAAACTATACTCCATTCAAAATAGCAGCGAAATTTTAAGGCTATTTTGCATTACAGAAACAGAGATTTGAAACCCTTCATCTCACTTATTCTTAAAACAGCTTTAGTAACGTCCAAGATATGCCGGTTAGTATATGTGTCCAATAAATTAATTACATTTGGTAATCATAATTGGCCAGAAAGCTACATAGGAATCGGAAAATCTCGTCGTCCTTATTTGGAATGAAGTATAGATACCTTGAAAGAGCTTTTGTATAAGAAAAGAATGTTATGGATAAGATTGTAAAAGTTTCGTCTTTACTTTAATTCTGTGATGGGCCCGAAGAATTGGAGTGTAAGAGTGGATTTGGAATCATAAATCGGAAAATGAGTGAGAATTTTATTTAAAAAAAAAAAACAAATGCATCAAAATAACTTTATATTAAATCTAAACACTAACATTAAAACAACGTTATATTTACAATAAACACTAAATAATATATCACAGATAAAAAATTAGTCACATGAAAAAAAGAAGAACACATTTAGCACTGTCCATAGATATCACAAAGGCATTTAGTTACCGAATAGAAGAAAATAATACAGAAGTAGTATTTTGACTGGTTCGATGATGCAGATCCGTTCACCTATTAGACAAAAACAATAAATATCACACTTACAATATTGTTAGTTTCACAAGAAGAATGGAATGAAGAAAATGATTTTGAAATGAGTGATTAAAATTAAATTCGTATACTTGTAACAAATACTATTTTAGCAGCAGGGTGAAAGGGTGATTGTACACACAAGGAAGCCTAAAGGGGTGAAGAACTAAGAAAATTTGTGTATCCTACACAAGAAAATAATTTTTATATTGAAAGGGGAGAAATGGAGACTGTCTAGGCAAGTATCTTGTAATACTATATAACTTAAGGCTCATTAGGATTAGATCATAGCATGTAATCAAATATTAAATATGCATAATGCTGTGATTTTTTATAGGTACTTTAAGAATCATCATCATCAGTCTATGTATGTCCTACAGCAGGGCACAGGCCTACACTCAAGGAGGGTGTATTGGCATAAGTAGTTAGTAACTACACGTGCACAATGCGGATTGCTAGACTCCACATACGCATTGACTTATGGTGCGAAAACGTGGACCCTGACGATAGGACTAGTTCGTTAGCAGCGAGCTATGGATCTAGCCATTCTCCATGTTTCTCTATCAGAAATGAAGTGATACGTCAGAAAACTAAAGTGGTTGGCATAGCTCAGAAAATTAGCAAGCTGAAGTGGCAATGGGCTCATCATATCTGCCGAAGAACTGACAACCGATGGGGTGTCAGAGTTCTAGAGTGAGAGACCACGAACTAGCAGGCGTAGTGTGGGACGCGCTTTTTCAAGCTGGATAGACGACCTAAAAATGTAGCGGGGAGCGACTGGATGAGGAAGGCCGAGGTCAGAGTTTTGTGGTGCGCCTTAGGAAAGGCCTAAGTTCAGCAGTGGACGATGATAGGCTGATGATGATGATGACATACGCATTGGAATTTCTTGAACTTCAACATTAAGAATATTTTGCACCGTTATTTTTAACTGAAAATTTTATAGGAACTTGAATACTTGGTAAGCATGAAGAAATAAATAAATAAAGTGAAATCAGAACGATAAAGCTAGATTTTGATATTAGGCTAAGCAACAAGGGTGAATCAGGGTTCCGTTTTCCGTTTTGAGGTTTAGAACCATAAAACCATTAAATAATATAGGTGCTAAAAATTATTAAAAATAAAGCGCAAACAAGAACAATAACAAGAATATAAGTAAAAATAATAATGATTATGGAATAAAGCAGCTTAGAGAAGGGATGGTTGGACCTGCCAAAAACCTGCTAACCCACTAATAAAAAATATTCTTGTTTCTAAATTTCCCTATTAGTAAAACCAAAAAACCTAAACAAGGAGCAATAATTGTGCCACATAGCTATAAAATTATTGTACCACAAGAAAGCCTAATATATTCATAATTTTTCTTTTATTCCCCCTATCTCGGAAAGAGTATTATTGTTCTTCGATATCTAAGTGCGAAAGCCGTTTTTATCCGCAAGAGGGTAAAGTAAATTGAATTTAAAACATCATGTACACTAAGCTTGTGAATTCAAAACATCAATAAACCTATTAACTTCTCCCTCCATGGTGCCGAATTTATCATACTTTTTTTTTTAGTCATTTCTTCACTAAGTTTAGATGAAAAGTTACGTGTTGCACTCGAAAGCAAAGATTTTTCACCTTGTGCTCTGTTGATTCCCTCGCTAACGCTCAGGATTTGAATTTTTGAATCAAGAGCGCAGCGAGTATTTTAGAGTCCTTCGCTTGCTCGGTCATCAAAATTGAGCACGCGGTTAACTTTGCACTCTTGTATAACAAATAACTATTACTAAACATTTGAATTTACTTTTGCCAATTGACTAACTGGTTAGCAGGTTTAGCTCGGTATAATGGTGATATTATTATGTTTGTAAGAACTTTGTATGCTACCAGACAAGACAAACAAAATTAGTAATTTATACACCAAAAACAACCACCTGTTCTGCTGGAATTTCAGTTGCATCTTCATTGTTTTCATTAACCACTGCACTTCCATTTGTACTCTTTGGTATCCTAGTTTTATAATATGCTTTTGTCGTAACATCTAAATCTGTAATTGTTTCTAAATCTTTTAAATTTGTCTCAGTTCCAGTCATCGTTGATTTCTCTGTAGTTATTTTCCTTTGATGCTTAAATGCTTCTGTTGTGATATCTCCGTAATTATCTTCTACTGTATTTAACTCGAGATCAATTTCTGAAATAACGTAATCTTCGATATCGAATAATGTGTTTTTAAAATGGAATTGATCGATATCGAATAATGTGTTTTTAAAATGGAGTTGTTTGTTCATAATTTTCTGTTGTACTTATATGAGTTGTAGTTTCTGGTTTAACAGTCATTGTCGGATCTTCACTAATATTGAAATTTATTGAAGATTCATTGTTATTTTTCTTAAGTAAAGGAACATCAGTATCTAAGTAAGTACTTGTTTCTAAGTCATAGCCTTCAGTGACTTCTTTAGTTGGTTTGTAAACTAAAATTGTTGTTAATACATCGTGATCGTATTCATTCTCAGCCTCGTTTTCTTCTTCAGAATCATTATTTTTATTAAATATTGCATCTAAAATCATATCTATAAGTAAACTATCATTGAGATTGTGTAATACTGTCTTTGTTTTACTTTCTTCTTTACTAATATTATGCCCTGGTTTATTCAATTCGTCTTCTACATATTTTTGTATATCCTGTGTATAATTTTCTGGTGGTGTCCAATCGAATTCAGCATCGGGTTCCTTTTGAACTGCAGTTGTAACAACAGTGTCTTTATTTTTAACTATTAAAGGATTTTCTGTAGTAATATTTTCTTTTGTAATATTTATAACTGGTTTGATTGTAGTACTATCAATTATTTGACTTTCGTCAGTTATGTACTCATCATCACTAAGCACTTCGTCTCTAGTATTGTTTTTAGTATAGTTAGCTATCGCCGGTCCCATGATTTTCTCTATATAGTTAAGTAGTTTGACGCATTTGTCAACTGTATTAACGTCGTTGGAACTGCCCCAAATGATGAAACCTGATGCTTCTGATTTGTAGAACGTTTGTAAGGCTGTTTGGAGGTCGACCTGGAAATATAAAATTTATTGCAAATCAGTCAGGAGCACAGGATGCAATCATTGTCACAATATCGGATGAATGGGCTTGAATAAAATACTAACCTCACTCATAAACCCTCCATCTCTATAACGAAACCAGAAGTAAGGCAATATAGGCGTCCCGTTCCGACTGACTCGTGCTGCCTCGCTCACTCTGCCCCTCACTAGTTGCGCCAGTTGAGATGACGTCAGCTCTTGAGAACTATACACTGATGGGTAGAGCGCTGTGCTTTCTGACCACAGCCAGTATGTCCTGGAAGAAGAAATAGAAAACGTTTATGAACACAATTTGGAGATCTGCAAGAAAAACCAATCACCGATATAGTTTGATGGATCAGTTTGTTGTGTGGAGCTGATAGTTGATGTGGCACATAGCGAGTTAAAACTGATAAAATTATGAGGAATAATCGTGAGTTGTAGATTCTCTATTTAAAAAGGTCGTCAGGTCAGTTATGGGGTACAAGGTGAACTGACAACCACCAACTGGGGGAAGCAAGAAGCCAATAAATGCAAAGAGCTCATAATAATTGCATGTCAAGTCAGACGTATTTCGATTAGATAAAGATTAAATAAAAATTCTGTTGCAACATCAAACTTTTCAAGGTTAGTCGTTCACGTTGTCTTCTCTGGATCTAAGATCAAATTTCTTTGCAGCACTCATCACATTTACTTCCTACACATTAAAAACCTTTTTTTCCCAGCAGCCAAGCAAAGGATTCATTTGTTTCATGAAAGTATTTGCTTCGCCAGCACCACAGCGTCCGACCGAATTTACTTCGCCAAACTTACTTTATCATTCATAGCGCGTACACTGTCATCACGGCTTTAATAGCTTTATATGCCAGATGTGTCGTTATATTTGCTTCGCTACAACATCTGGTCACATTTGCTTCGCTAAACTTACTTGTCATTCTCAGCAGGTACATTTTTAGCGCAGGTTTCCGCCATATTGTTGGAAGCAACGTTGAAACAGTAGGGGAATCCGTAGTAGCCCCATTTTGCGTTTGGTCTCATTTGCTTCGCTAATGACAGAGTGTTCTCCATGAAGAGACGGGCTGCTTCCTCGAAGCGTTCTTTTGCCTGGAAATGTACGATTTTGTTTGTGTTATTCATAAAATCTTTTAAAGGTCATTAGATTCAGAGGTTTGGTTCTAAGTTCTCAATATGTAGTTTTAAAGAAGAAAGAGATGTCAAGCATGCCGGTCCCCGTGGCGGACAAGGTTGATTTTTGTATGGAAAAACATTCCACCTCGATCCTTGATAATCCCTAAGTCATAAATAAAGCCTGAACTTGACAATGTTACGCTTTGAAATTCAAATTTGGATTTATTTTGTAGTGAGAGAATTTTCTCAGTCACAATAATTACGTCAATAAGATACCTTTGTCATTTATTTAATCAGGAGTTACGCGTGTAGTTCTACTAACAAACATTTCTGCCACTTTTAGCGGGGGGCGAGGTAACATGAAATCCGCAACTTTTGATGTTATTCTCCATAACTTTAGATTCTAATTTTGATTGTTTAAAATCATAAAAAGTGCTCTCGTGTGAATATAAAACGTGATAAGTTCGAAGTTATTGTTCCGAAATTATAGGCTGTCCCGTTTAGTGATAAGGTATAAAATTGTATGTAACTCCTTCTTCCTGCCCTTATCCCATTATTTGGGGTCGGCGCAATATGTCGTCTTCCTCCATTCATCTCTTTTAGCCGTCATTTCAGCGCACACACCTTTTTTACACATGTCATCTTTCACACAATCCATCCATCTTTTCTTTGGTCGTCCTCTCTTCATGCAGCCATCCACATTCATCTTTAACATTCGTCTTGTAATATCTTCTCATCACATGTCCATACCACGATAACCGATTACCGCGCAGCTTTTCATTCACAGGAGCCACTTTCAAACTTCCTCTAATATACTCATTCCTAATCTTGTCCATTCTAGTAACCCCACACATCCAATTAAAATTGTATGTAACTGCACATGATTAATTGATCTTGTAACGTGGCTGAGGGGAAATGCTACCTTAATGAGGGGAAATGCTACCTAGGTCCGACTTATTATGAGCAACTTCCTGAACATCAGAGGAATGTAACCAATGACGAGTCATTTTACCGCCAACTAAAAAGTCTTTTGCTGGATGGTGAATTTTATTCTGTAAACGAATTTCTTTTGTTTGACTTTAAGTAGACTACAATAAGTAATTGTAGCGACATTTTATTTAAATTATTATCTAGAATTGTATATCCCTATATTTTACATATTTATTTGACATTGTTACCCTCTAGATTAGTTATGTTGACATTTTTATTGTTCTATTTTATACTCTTGACGATCATATTATCCTTTGACATTTTTATTTTTTATGTAATGTACTTACTTGTAATTATGAATTTGATAATATGAAATAAATAATTATATTCTATTCTATTCTATTCTACCGCGTTGCTGGTCCCTATATAAGTAGGTAGTCTATGCTTACTACAGCCGTCTACAGCGACGATAGGAACTTTCCGATTTTAGCCTATGAAGCACAATACAACGTGTTAATGAATTAACGCACAACTAGAAAGTAGTTTGTTTAGAATCGAGGGCATAAACGAGTTGTCATGGTTTCAACATAGGTAATTTTTATTCAAAATGTTAAATAATTTGTTTTTAAACTTTAAAATTTACTGAACTCGATCTCAACCCACCGCTCGGGCATTCTCACACTACTTACTACCAAAACAAGATTCTTAAAATGTATCCATGAGCACGTTAGAACTTTCATTCGCATTTAAAAAGCGAATAACTTAAAATTTTAACTATTAAAATAATGAAATTATTGTTTCAATCTAATTATTTTGTTATACTTAAATCAGTTGGGGTGTATGAGGTTTTGCGCTTATTCATTAACACGTTGTATAAGTCCCAACAGAAGTTTAACCTCAACCTACAACTAAATAAGAACCCACAGTGACACAACACAGAAATCATTGTCCATCCTGCGTTAATTACACAATCACATTTAAATGAAGTAGGTCACAGCGGTTCGTTGTGAGTTGATTAAAGGGCTTAATTATAACGTTTGAAGCTCGTTGAGAAGTTCTTTGTGTTCGATGAGTTTATTAAATGTTTGATCAACACACATTCTTACATGATAGAGAATTAAACTTTTGACGGCAGCTTAAGAGTATATTACTGTTGACGCGCTCCATAAAAACGAAGTCTGGTGATATTTTCAATACTGACCTATTAAAGTCAATGAAATTTTGAAGAAACAATCTAGAAACTGATCTCTATGCTTGTATCTTGTCAGATTTTCGTAAAAATGTATAGTTTTAAAGTTACAGTGCCTCAAAGGTTTCCATACAAATCTTAAATTAATTCTAGCATTGAAGCTGTATATTGTAACGAAAATCGGACAAGATACAAGCATAGAGATTTGTTCCTAGATTGTTTCTGCAAAATTTCATTGAGTTTAATTGGTTAGTATTGAAAATATCACCAGACTTCGTTTGTATGCAGCACGCATTTACGCATTCGGAATAAACTTCTCTTAATATTTTACAGTAGCGGCGCGGCGCCCACAATTTCGTACGTGCAGACCACTGAACTTAAATGCTTATAACTTTTGATTGTATAAACCGATTGCAATGAAATTAAGCCTTTATGTTAGTCCAAACTAAGCCCTATGCTTTTGTGAAAACTCCATCAAAATCAGTTCAATAGCATTTAAGTGGTGCGTGCACAAACAAACAGACAAACATTTATCTGTTTATAGTTTATACAGACAACAATTCTAAAAATGTATTCCATTACGTACGAGTATTGTGAACCCCTAAGGTTAAAATTTTATTACATCGTTTTTTTTCTAATATTTTCAATGTTCGCTAAGTTTCAAGTTGTCCCATACATTTGACTCGAGTAGGTTTCTATTTTTGTATAGAACAGCAGATTTTTTTTTCGCGATTTCGATGTTAGTCCCGCAGAGAAAGTTGTTCTGTTTGATGGTCTGATCATCCCCATAAAAAATTGTCTACATATTAAGAAGGACCCTGTATATGTATAGTACAGGGTGTAAGGGACAGCCCTCCGCAAACGGAAACTATGGAGCCTACCTCAGGAAACGCGAAAAAATCAGCATCGTACAACACTTCTGTACCTACCCGACTCAAATGTAGGGACAGCTGGTTTTTTTCGCGATTCCTGAGGTTCCTTAGTGAAAGTTGTTCAGTTTGTTGGTCTGTGTTCACCGTTTCAGTATGCGGAGTGCTGTCGCTTCCACCCTGTATGTATTGACGATAGTTCACCTCACGTGTCTAATTTGCTACAGCCAATATCCTGCAGTTACTGTTGGCAACACCAACATAAATTTTGTAATTAAAAGGGTGGCTTGGCGCCATTGCTCTTGCTGTGTTTCGTGTTATTTGAAATTCGTAAAAAAATTGGTTTTTGTGACATAATTTCGTGCGGATTGTGTACCAAACAGTTGCGTAAAGCGACCGACGTAATAGGAATCTCAAATAAATACGATAACAGAACATAAGTTTTGGTTCAAGTTAACTCGTACATGGTCATTTTAGCGGCAACGCGCGAGCTTACGAAATCGACCATAGATTCATCGTCTTCTATCATCCCATAATCAAAATAAAGAATATAAAGAAAAAAAATAACGAACGGCTCAAAAGGACTAGTATCCAGAGCCGTTAAAGCCACTAAAAAAAAATTGGTAATTAAAAAAGTTTTATTTCCTTTTCCGCCTTCCATATTGGTACGGTGCTTGTGCATGTAACTAACTCTGGTGTAAAAATCACTAAAATAAACCTCCAGTGCTGCAAACAAGACTTTCCTTTACATCGAACCACTCCTGCCACCAGTAAAACTCATCATCAGCCCATCATCGTCCACTGCTGAACATAGGCCTCTCCCAAGGCGCGCCACAAAACTCTGTCCTCGGCCTTCCTCATCCAATCGCTCCCCGCTACTTTTTTTAGGTCGTCCAGTAAAACTACAGTCCACTAAAACCTTTCCAGCGGAACCGAATAAAACACTAGTAGGCCAAAGTCAAAGTCAAAGTCAATATAATTTATTCAATATAGGAGCTTGCAGCACACTTATCAAACGTCAAATCTTTTTTAAAGCTACCACCGCGTCGGAACGTGTTGTCGCTGTAGAGAAGATGCGGCCAGCAACTCTACAACATAACACGACTTAATAACTATTACAATATAAATTCTTAAGCTAAAGTTATGTATAAAATAATACATAGTCTATTTAATAAAATAAAATAACCCCAATAAAATAAGCCACGTTCCCTACAGTACTATACGTTAGTATAAACCACAGCATACCTCAGCTTGTATCCAAGAGTCAGGCCACCACCAGTGTCTGTTCTTCTCGATCTCGTAGGACACGTCCTTGTACGGGACGAGAACGCCGAAGTTCTGACGAAACACCGGCCGCCAGGACTCGAAGTCTATTATACCGATACCTGGAAATTTTGAGAAATTTTCGTGTTCAGTAACATTAATATAAAACTAGAATAGGTACGTATAGGACCAGATCACTTGTATGCGTCGTTCGTCATAACTTGAGGTCACTCGGTTATAGAAGTCTTGGATGCGCATAGACTACTATGTGATCGAGGACCTTATATCTCAGAATAAATACTAGTACTAAGCCGTGGCCATAAGCCGTGGTGGTCCAGTGGAGAGTAACCTTGCCTGCCGTGCAGGAGGCGATGGTTCGATCTCCGTCCAGGCCGACTCGTACCAATGAGATTTTCGGAATTAGTGTACGATTTGTAACACCACTGGCTTTTCGGTGAAGGAAAACATCGTGAGGAAACCTGCATGCTTCAATTTCGAGGCATGTATTGTCCATTATAAGTGGCGACGGGCTCACCCCCCATCACACTTGACAGAGTTTCGATACTACTGGTGAAATGTGGATGTTCTGAGGTTTCAGAATATCTCTGACTACCCCCTCGGGGAATATAGTCGTGAGCATATGCTACTAGTACTACCCGTACAGAAGAATTACTTCGAAAACAGATTTAAATAAATAGCAACTCTCTTTGCACGGCAATAAGGTGCAAAGTTATTCGCACCCGGCCTATCGTACAATTCGCGAATAACCTACCAATGGCGCGCGTGCAAACAAAAATGAACCGAGTCATTAGACATGAAAGCTTCCTTTACATAGTCTCACTCTTTCATTCTTTCACGTGCTGGCAGAGTAACATTGCTGGGGTTTTGAAGTGTCGCATTGACTACTCACAATATGGCGGCAAGTCTAATGAGATTTGACCAAGAAGTTTACACGATATACCTAACCTATTGCAGTGAAAAATTAAATGGGTGTTACTGACCATCAAAACTAACATTGAAATCGCGAAAAAAACTTCACCCTGTTTCATACATTTCGGTCGAGTTTCCTATGTTCTCTATATCGTAATGATTTTTTTCGTGATTCAAATATTGGTCTGATTAAAGTTTGATGGTTTGAAGCAGCTCCCATACAGGGTGAAATTAATATCATTAGCATCCTTTTAAACTAAGAGTCTACCCATCAAACTGAACAACTTTTACTATGGTAGCAAACATACCGGAGCAAAAAACTGCTGTTGCATACATTTGAGTCGAAAAGGCATTGCAGTTTAGTATGGAACAGCAGATGTTTTTTTGCTCCGATCAGTTTGCTCCCGTAGTAAAAGTTGTTCAGTTTGATGGGTAGACTCTTAGTTTGAAAGGATGCTAATGATATCATTTTCACCCTGTATTACGTATGTAACGCATTTCATTTTACATCCTGTTGAGGAGAAAAAGAATTTTAGTTTGTAATTCAAGATTACATAACTTCAGCTTAAGAATTTATACTGTAATAGTTATTAAGTCGTGTTATGTTGTAGAGTTTCTGGCCGCATCTTCTCTACAGCGACAACACGTTCCGACGCGGTGGTAGCTTTCAAAAAAGATTTGACGTTTGATAAGTGTGCTGCAAGCTCCTATATTGAATAAATTTGCTCTTAGTTTAAATTGATATTCACGAATTCACGATTTCAATTTCACTCTGTATTTACGTCCTATTCTTCCCTCAGGTCCGATAGGACACCCTATGGATATAGGAATGAAATGGCACAAGAAAATCGACTATCAGTGATAAACCGACGAGATAACGATTTCAACACACCGTTAAATTCTTTGTCAACCACAATCTACGTTGTCAGAAGAGATCTTGCTCAACGACTTTTGAAAGTTGATGAATCATTCATTGTTAACATTGTGAAATGATGAAGACAATAACATCGAAATATTATAAACAATTGGTTTAGGTGCTGAACGTTTAGGAAATATACAACGTGTTAATGAATAAGCGCAAAACTTCATACACCCCAACTGATTTATAAAAAATAATTAGATTGAAGCAATAATTTAATTATCTTGATAGTTAACATTTAAAGTTATTCGCATTTTAAGT
Organism: Agonopterix alstromeriana; assembly: GCA_963924505.1. Lineage (NCBI taxonomy): Eukaryota > Metazoa > Arthropoda > Insecta > Lepidoptera > Depressariidae > Agonopterix > Agonopterix alstromeriana. Next base: position 12,455,790 of record OZ004684.1, read on the forward strand.
TTTGAGGCAAAAATGATTTGTTATCATTTCAGCAATGAATGAAAACGCTAACGGGCTCATGGATACATTTTAAGAATCTTGTTTTGGTAGTGAGTAGGGTAAGAGAGCTGTGGGTTGAGGTCGAGTTCAGTAAATTTTTAATTTTAGAAACAAATTATTTCATATTTTGAAAAAAATTACCTATGTTGAAACCATGATAATTTGATGCTGCTGTAGCATATGCTCACGACTATATTCCCCGAGGGGTTAGTCAGAGATATTTTGAAACCTCAGAACATCCACGTTTCACTAGTAGTGCCGAATCTTTCGACTTTCCATACAATCAGCTAATCGAACGTTTGTATGAAAAATCCGAAATTTTTTTATGTGAATTTGCTATAGGTTTCTTGGGGAAAATTGGTCAGTATCATGGGTGCATCACCCCTTAAAGTAGTGCCACTGTTTACCCTAACACCCTGTATAAGTCCCCCACCGCGTTTTTCTCCTGTTCTGTCTTTGCAAAAGCTAAATTAAATAAATTTGAGTAAAACGAGTTCGGGTTTGATACTCCTAAATCTACCGGAATTATTACGCACAAACTCTATACTATTAAAGTGTCCATTTTGTCTGAAATGGTCTGGCGTTTGTTAACCCTTCGTCTGTGGATGTCACGGATCCGTGAATAAGACAATAACAAATCTTTTGTGTCTGGAATCTCCACAGACGAGAGGTTAAGCATATATCGACGGCAAAACCTAGTCTATTATAGTCCCAAGTAATCCCAACTGTGACTGAAATAGTACAGGGTTTGTAAAGAAGTGACCTGCTAATCTCAGAAACTAGTGTAGGGATTTTAATATTCTAATTTACGAGGAAGGATTGTGTATTATCATTATATCATTGTTGTGTTCAAATAAAGAAGTTTATAACGTTGTTAGTACAGGAACATCTAAACAGTTTAATTGTGTAACATCCAGAATCGAACCTAAACAAAAGTTTCCGCTGCTCTGACCTTGAACAAATAAACGTGTATGTCAGTGTGTTAGTATGTGCTCTAATTGTTGTACTGTGATTTATAGCGTAGTGTAGTCACGGTTAGGTGGCCGCTTAAGATGCCAATTTTATTAAGAGGATATAATTCGTACGGCGCGGCGCTAGTTTCAACATTTAGTAACTAATTAAATAAAAAAAAAAAAGATCTAACATAATATAGAAACCAATATCTGTGCTTTACATTTGTCAGATTTAAAGTTAGTTTATTTTCAAAAGTTGTCGTGGCTCAAAGTTTTCGATCAATTTTCTATGGGAGGTCTAAAAGAGCCTCTAAGTGAGCCTTTCTACAACAGCACGCTTTACATTTTTGTATTTGCAACAAATTTTGTGACCATCCCGAAAGGTATTATAGTCCTGATGTTATTTATATATAATAATACAGGGTCCTCCTCAATATGCAAACAGGTTTGAGGGGGATGATCAAACGGAACTACTTTCTCTATGGGAATCCCGAAAAAAATCTGCTGTTCCATTCAAAACTGCAATCGTACTCGAGCCAAATTTATGGGGCCGTAGAGTTTTTTTGTTCTATCGATGTTGATCCCATAGAGAAAGTTATTAACTTGTTTATTTAAATCTGTTTTTTATAGGAATAAAATTACATAATATAAACCATTACAAAACAATTAATTATAAAATTGTCAACATGCCTCGTCCAAAAGGATTTACAGTCAAATATTCACGACAAGCTTCGTCACAAGAAGGTATACCTACACATAAATCCACAACACGTTTCGTCAGCAATATAAAAATATATAAATACAAACATTAATTGGCCCTTTCCCCAATAATCGTATCCGGCACACAGTCCGGCCCGAAAGTTATTCAGTTTGATCTAGTATGATCATCCTCTTAAAAAAGTAAGTATGTTAAGAAGGACCTTGTAGTATCTACTGCAATAACCTAAACGTGTGTACTCCGCGTGGGTAGGCATAGTGCAGGAACCTATACTATGGTAATGGTGACGTCAGCCTGACATTAAATAGGTCAGTGTCTCTTGTTTGTTTTTTATATCCAGTCTCTTTGTTCTATTTCCTTGTTAAAGTAATTAATTCTAAAGGCATATAGGCGTAAGTCTATCAGAATAGGGTATTTGACAGGTTTTTAAAAACTGTTCTACTTTGACTATTTATATGTGGACTGGTTACGCGTGTAATTCTACTAACAAACATTTCTGCCACTTTTTGCGGGGGGCGAGGTAACATGAAATCCGCATCTTCGGATTTTATTCCCCATAACTTTAGATTCTAATTTTGAATGTTAAAAATCATGAAAACTAGTCTCGTGTGAACCCCAAACGTTGTAAGTTCGAAGTTATTATTTCGCAATTATAGGCTGTCTCGTTTAGTGATAAGGTGTAAAATTAAATGTAAATGCACAAGATCAATTGTGCTTATACCGTGGCAGAGGGAAATGCTACCGCAAGGCTAGTCCTTATAATAATTAGTCAAAGCTGTTCTACGATAATCACTGTTTTTTTTAATAATGTCTATAACGGCTCTGGATACTAGTCCTTTTGAGCCATTCGTTATTTTATTTCTTTATATTCTTTATTTGGATGATGGGATGATAGATGACGATGAATCTGTGGTCGATTTCGTAAGCTCGCGCGTTGCCGCCAAAATGACCGTCCGGTCCCTTTACGTAACTGTTTGGTACACAATCCGCACGAAATTATGTCACAAATATAACTAAAACCAATTTTTATGAATTTCAAATACGACGAAACACAGCAAAAACAATGGCGCCAAGCAAACTCCCGTTAATCACTGATGTCTAAGTACTCTATAGAAAATGTTTATTCAACGTTCCATTACATATAATGCAAGAAAAATCGAAAAGAATTTTTTTATTTAAATATCAGGCGAAAACGCTTTTCGTAGGAAGGTAGTTTTATAGCCAGCTGTGGGAGATGTCTATGTTCAGCAGTGGACAAATAACAATGAAGGCCTTTTTATTTACCCGACTGCTCTACACAAGGAGGAAATATATGTTTATCAGTCTTTGTGCTACTCTAGAGTGGGCCGATTTTGATGATTCTTGCGTCAATCGATTTGTCTTAATCTTGCGAGTATCACTAAAGACACGATACAAAGAGATTATACCTAATATAGTGAGCCATACCAATTGTAAAGTGTCCACTTTTTTTGACGTTTAGGTTTGAGTGTGTGGTGTCAAGTAGTATGGACAAAAGGCACCAAGTGACATATGGCCTTATGTTTGCGGTCACTTTTCACACACACTAGCTCAAAAAAAAGTGGACAGCCGCATAAACAAATATCTATAGTTCCATCTCCTTCTACTATTAGAGGTACGTCATAAGACAAAAGAGACTAACTACAATCGTAAATTTATGCGGACTCTATGGAGATCCTTCCTCTGAGACACGATAGTAATCAAAATGAAATATGGCGACAACCAGATGCCATACTGTGAAAAAGAAAAAAAAGTTAAGTTGACGAACTATGTTAAGTGGGGTATCATTGAATAGGTATTTGAAAATCATTTGTAGGTTTATCTTAACGATTTTCATTTCTAATTACCAATTAGGATCTATAACTGATCCGCCATAATAACGCACATTCTGTGAAAATTTCAACTGTCTAGCTCAAAATTTACAGCCCTAAATAGGTAGGACAGACGGATGGACGGAAAGCGTAGGCTTATGAATAGAGTCCCGTTTTTCCCTTTGGGTACGGAACCCTAAAAACTTACCACTAAAATTAGGATCCGGGACACTCTGATTCAAAACGCTTCTGAACGAAGACAAATGCTTATCCAAATTCCCCTCCTGCGGCACTCCACCATTTCGAAAAACGAACTTTCCGCTCGTCTCATTCTTCAAAAGAGCGGGAAAAAGCCCCGGGTCGTACATTATAGCGATTTTTCCGCCGCGAAAATCGTCATTTTCATTCTGTATAATACCGAATTTTTCGAATAAGTTTTCGAAGGGTATCTTCTTGGATCTGCATTGCATTGAAGGGACATTCCAGTAAACTTTGAAGGGTTTTCTCAATTGTCTCGTTAGGTCATCGTCTGGCATTTGTATGACGTAGTAGTTACTGCAACAAAAAGAATTTCTTTTTTAAGTATCAGAGTTTGGGCACTTTTGAAGTAGGAATATATAGTTTAACGGCCTTTTGAGCCATTCGTTATTTTTTTTTCTTTATTTTGATGATGGGATGATAGATGACGATGAATCAGTGGTCGATTTCGTAAGCTCGCGCGTTGCCGCCAAAATGACCATGTACGAGTTAACTTGAACCAAAACTTATGCTCTGTTATTATATTCTGTTATCGTATTTATTTGAGATTCCTGTTACGTCGGTCGCTTTACGAAACTGTTTGGTACACAATCCGCACGAAATTATGTCACAAATATCACTAAAACCAATTTGTTACGAATTTCAAATACGATGAAACACAGCAAGAGCAATGGCGCCAAGCAAACTCTGAAGTAGGAATATCCTAACCAGTGTTGCCAGAAGGTTACCTTTTGTAACCTTTTAGGTGATTTTTAGCTCCGTCAGGTTACTTTTGGGTTACATGATTCAAAAGGTTACTTTTAGTAGATTTTTCGGATTTTGTGTAATCAATTTTAAAATTTTTATTTTGCCATGAAATGGAAAGCTTTTTCATATTTTTTGCAATGTTTTATACCGCAAAACGTTCGTAACATAGTGAGTGCAACTCCTAGAAATACGTTTTTCTCTCTCGCACTTGTGTACCAAATCGGAGACCAAATGACAAAAGACAAAATGAGAAAACGCTACTAAATTGTTAAATTTTTTGTAAGTTAATACAACCAACATCTGTCTATCAACTTTTAATAAATTATTACTGGAAAAAAATATGAAAGGTTACTTTTCACACAAAAAGGTAACTATTTCCGGTTACTTTTGAAGATCCGGCTGGCAACACTGATTCAGACGTCAAGGAAAATCGATGCAATGTTCCACGTACAAATGTATTGGCAATTGTGTGAAACGGTTTATACCATTGATATTCTGCATATTCCGAGATATTTCGAATATCTGTGACCCGGGGAATATAGGATCCTTCTGAATATGCTGACACTTTTTAAGGGGATGATCAGACCATCAAACTGAACAACTTTCTCAATAGGATTAATATCGAAATCGCGAAATAAAATCTGCTGTTCCATAGTAAACTGAAATCTTGCTCGACCCAATTGTATGGGACAGCTGATTTTATTTTCGCGATTTCGACATTGGTCTCATAGAGAAAGTTGTTCAGTTTGATGGTCTGATCATCCTCTTAAAAAACTGTCAGCATATTAAGTTGGACCCTGTATAGTACGGTGCACGTCTAGGTTTTCAATGCCAGATAACCTTTGAAATAATAACTTCGAACTTAGGACGTTTGGGGTTCACACGAGACTACTTTTCATGATTTTTAACATTCAAAATTAGAATCTTAAGTTATGGGGAATAAAATCCAAAGTTGCGGATTTCATGTAACCTCGCCCCTCGCAAAAAGTGGCAGAAATGTTTGTTAGTAGAATTACACGCGTAACCGGTCCATATATAAATAGTCAAAGTTATAAAATCATATTGTAAAATCAATCGTATCGTCTTTGGCGAATTCCTCAAAACTGCTGCCTACACAAAAGTAAAACAATAACAAAACTGACCTTGCACTTTACTCACGTACATACTATGTATACAATACATTCAGATATTCACGTAGGAAGTATGACATAATTGATACTTAATTATTTTGTAATACGAGTTGTGCAATAGTAAATAATGTATTGCTTAAGGGCCTATGTCGAAAATTAATTGAAGCGAAATGGGCGTGTGATAGCTTATATTATTGCCTGATGCGAAAGAAAGAGACAGGGCGGCGCGCGCGCCTGAAACGACGCAAGCATAAAACAGACTTTAATTAATTGTAATTGTACTATTTATGTAAGTTCAATTCTGCTCTAATCAAAATTTATAAAACATCAATCTCTTTTTTTTAAATCAAGCCTCTTGTTTCTAATATTCACCGTTTAGCACTTCCAAGCGTTTATCGACAAAGACGAAGGCTACTTTGGCTTGTTTTTCTATCGAGAAAATATGTCTTAATCGTGTTTTGGCTCTAATCAAAACTTCAATTATAATATGTTCAATTTACACATATCCGCAAATCATACTCCTACTGTTAGTACTTCATGAGATATGATGCTTTGAAGAATCCTATTTTTTTCACATAGCCTCTTAATAACCAGCTTTTTGGCTTAATGGCGTAGAAGCGCTCGTTGGCGTAGTGGAGCTTCGGTTTTGGAAACGATCACCGAAGTTAAACATCGTCAGGGCTGCAATCGCGGTAAATATTCGGTGATTGACCCGTGACTGGACTATGTACAAATCATAACTTTTGATACATTTGATATTGCGCTAATCGCGGTACAGCTCATGACAGCCGTTAGAGCCGTTTTGACAGATCGCTCAGACCTTAAAGGCTGAGAGTTACATAGAGTTTAGCGCGATGCGGAATTCAGCACAGTTGAATAGTAATTGGATTGCAATGTGATTAGAACTGAATTTGGATTAGAATAGAACTTCGATGTTTTAAATTAGCGCGATCGGTCTCCAGTGCATATTGCAGACTAAGACGCGGGTAAAAGCTGGTAGGTAGTAAGCTGTAGTATCCCACTGCAGGGCAAAGGCCTCCTATCACGAATAAGGGTGAGAGGGAATGGGCCATACTCCACCACGCGGGCCCAGTGCGTGCGTGCTTTAATAAATATTAAGTGTCTAGATGATAATTCATCTTAGACAATATAACTAAGGGACCAGCCTTGCGGTAGCGTTTCCCCTCCGCCATGTTACATGATCATGTGCATTTGCATAAAATTTTATACCTTATCACAAAACGAAACAACCTATAATTGCGGAACAAAAACTTCAAGCTAGTCGTGTTCAGGGTTCTCACAAGACTATTTTTATCAATCAAAATTAGAATCTAAAGTAATGAAATAAAAGTCAGCGGATCTTGCGGAAAAAGTGGTAGAAAAGTTTGTTAGCAGAATTACACGCATAAAGTTCATTCGTTTTTTTTTTTATTTATTTAACTTTTACAGAATGATTATAATCTAGGAAACACAATTTCTCTCCAAAACTCCGTATGGAGTTTAGCGGGAGATCCACGAGTACAATTACAGGACTTACTTTCATTTTTAAATACAGAATAACCTTATTTGAGAAGTTAATTTAAGTGTTTATCAATAACAACAATAATGAGTGCATGCACAAAATAATTAAATTCCTCCTGCCTAGCCCTTCGACGGAGTCTTGGGATCGGATTCCACAGGGGTTAGTTATAGCGTCTAAGTAATTCATGTAACAGATGGCAATTTTAACATTATTAATAATCTGTTTAGCACACCATTGTGGTCTCACCATATTTTATAAGAATTATTTAAGTCTTTGCAATTAATCGTTATGTTTGACCTTTGAAAAAAACATCCAAGCCATTGGATTATAAGTTTTTGTAAACTAATGCAGTGTTTTTGTTACACTCTTAAGAGAAGTTTATTCCGAATGCGTAAATGAGCGCTGGATACAAACGAAATCTGGTGATATTTTCAATACTAACCAATTAAACTCAATGAAATTTTGCAGAAACAATCTAGGAACAAATCTCTATGCCTGTATCGTGTCCGATTTTCATTAAAATATACAGTTTTAATGTCACCAGAGTAATGCAACTGTTTACCCTAACACCTTGTATATTATGCACATATGACAAGCTGCTCCGTGGTCTAATGGTTAAGAGCATTGTGTTCTTGACACGTAGGTCGTGGGTTCGATTCCCACGGGGGACACCTAGTGATATGTCACTTAGTGCGTTTTCCCCAGTTGGTTAGGACATTACAGGCCGAATCACCTGATTGTCTGAAAAGAAAGATGATTCCGTGTTTCGGAAAGCACGTTAAGCTGTTGATCCCGGGTACTATCTCTCGTGGTAGTAGTCGCTACATAACAAAACCACGTCAGAGGCCGTAAGGCGGTCTGAAAAAATACTGACACCAGGGCAGCAAGCCCTACTCACACGATAAGAAGAAGAAAAAGCAGGCTACGTGTAACAATTCTGTTCTACATATTCTTCATCTAAGCGAGTAGTAGATTCGGTCTGGCACTTGACTCTAACAAAAATGTTCACTTTAAAGCTTAAGATTTCGCTAACGGATCCCTATATCGAAAAATGGTTTTCTCACAACCACAATGTTTTTAAAAGACCTATCCAAGATACCCCACACCATGAAACATCGAAAAAAACAAAATTGCATCTAAACTTTTCATGTGGGGGAGGTACCCTAAAATAATCTATTTTTCAAGTTTTTATTTTACCCCTTTGTCGGCGTGATAAATATGTATACCCATATCAAATTACAGCTTTCTAGTACTTAGGCCGAGATTCAGAGACGTTTTTAAGTCATAGTTCGAACTCCCGTATGTCAAAATCCATACAGTTTCGCCACGCTTAGCTCGAGTTAAGACTAAAAAAATCGTCTCTGAATCTCGGCCTAAGCGTCTCTGAGCTAAGCCGCGGACAGACGGACAGACGGACGGACATGGCGAAACTATAAGGGTTCCTTGTTGACTACGGAACTCTAAAAACCGTCAGCATATTAAGAAGGACTCTATTTTATGCACGTTATGAACAAGCTATGTGTAGCAATTGTTCTACATATTCTTCATCTAAGCGAGTAGTAGATTCGGTCTTCACCTTGACATTGGCTCTGATTCCATTCAATCTATTGTTGCTTGCGTTCCGTTCCAAACAGTCAAGTTTGTTGACCTGTTACATCACTAGACGTTATAGGAACGTTAGTAAAAAAAGTTTAGCTTTTTTCTTTGGTGAAAAAAATCTGGCACACGTGAATGTGGTAGAAAAAAATTGGGACTGTGAATGTTATATTTATTTAGGTTTTTGGTAGGAGTTCGTTGATTCCCGTGAGGCGGGCTACAATAGAGTAGTATCATATGTTTTTTTTTAAATAGCAAGAATCTATAGGTAGCGTAGCATATGCTCACGACTATATTCCCCGAGGATATTCAGAGATATTTCACTAGTAGTACCGAAACTCTGTCCAGTGAGACGGATAGTGATTCCGTCGCCACAGTAACTACAGGGTGAAATTGATATCATTAGCATCCTTATGAACTAAGAGTCTACCCATCAAACTGAACAACTTTTGTTATGATAGCAAAACGGATCGGAGCAAAAAGAAATCTGCTGTTCCATACTAAACTGCAATGCCTACTCAACTCAAATGTATACAGGGTCCAACTTAATATGCTGACACTTTTTTTAAGGGGATGATCAGACCGTCAAACTGAACAACTTTCCCTATGACACCAACGTCAAAATCGCGAAAAAAAAATCATCTGACCCATACATTTGGCTCAAGTAGGTTTGCAGTTTTGTATAGAACAGCAGTTTTTTTTTCGCTATTTCGATGTTGGTGCCATTGAGAAAGTTGTTCAGTTTGACGGTCTGATCATCCCCTTAAAAAAGTGTCAGCATATTAGAGGTATACAACGTGTTAATGAATAAGCGCAAAACCTCATACACCCCAACCGATTTACATCAAAATAATTAGATTAAAACAATAATTTCACTATTTTGGTAGTTAAAATTTAAAGTTATTCGCATTTTAAGTTTTCAGGCAAAAATTATTTGTTATCATTTTAACAATGAATGAAAGCGCTAGCGTGCTCGTGGATACATTTAAGAATCTTGTTTTTGTAGTAAGTGTAGTAGTAGTAAGCACTCAACCGAAAAATGTTTGGAATTGACAGCTACCGATGTGGAAATGTTAAAAAAAAATGTCGGCACCATCTATTTTTCAAAAACTTCCAAAATTTTCGGTTCAGGTTATTAAACTAAACAACTTTTAGTATATGAGCAGACACGAAATCGCCAAAAAAATCTGCTGTTCCATACTAACCCCAAATATAAAAAATTAAAAAATAAACCAAAAAAGCTAAACATTCCAGCTAGCTAAATATTCCTGTTCTAAATGGCAAGTTTAATCGCCTGCATCTCATCATCTCTTGAAAACTTAGCTAGTGATTAAAAAAAAGACGGATCAAAGTTACGGTTTGGCATGTGTTGATAATAAGGTCCACTTATTTACCTAAACAGTATAATGTATAATTTACTAGCAGCCCATCCCGGCTTCGCACGGGGTAAACAAATAAATTTTAAGACTCATTTTTCTACACCTTCGGTTACATTGTTAAAATTTTACCAAGGATCCCTAATTTTTTTCAAAATGAAATGTAGCCTATGTCAAATTGGAAGAATGTAGCATTCTATTGGTGAAAGAATTTTTTAAATCGGCCCAGTACTTTTTGAGCCTATTCATTACAAACATACAAACATACAAAAATAGGTACAAATCTTTCCTCTTTATAATATTAGTGTAGATGTAGATAAGTAATTTCATAGAATCAAAGCGTGGGACACTCAAGAATTTAAAACGTATTTCTCTAAAAGATTACCTACGCTATCGGCATAACAAATAGACGTAATACTACAATATTGTGGACGTGACTATTTTGCTGATCGTACTAAATCTTATCCGCGTGACTGGAGCTTTTTGCTGATGTTACTTTATTATTTACACAATCTTTACACAGTGTGGTTTGTTATCTGCTTTGACTAATTATTATAAGGACTAGCCTTGCGGTAGTATTTCCCCTCTGCCACGGTATAAGCACAATTGATCTTGTGCAATTACATGCAATTTTACACCTTATCACTAAACGAGACAGCCTATAATTGCGAAATAAAAAATGGCAGAGGGGAAATGCTACTGCAAGGCTGGTCCTTATAATAATTAGTCAAAGTTTTATAAGTAAGTTCCCTGTTGTTATTAGAAATCGTTCTGTTATTCGTATTTTAATTAAATGCATAAACCTCAGCTGAAGTGGGAATGGGCCGAATATTCGCATGTCGTTCACAGTGGCATGTATTCGGAAAGATGGGCCAAAATCACCACAGACCAGGGCTGCCAGTAAATTGTTTAGATTATTATGTCATGTCCTTTAATTTTGTATAACAAAATTGACTCGCAGGATACATAAGTACAGGGGTAAAAAAAAACTCGTAAATAAATAAAACTATGTTTTCTCAGTCTATTCGTCACGTAATTTGAACTTAGGTCGATTTTTTAAATTCACTACCAGTATTTTTGACCAACTTTACAGCATCTGTTGGTTCACTTCATTTGTAGAGTTTCTGGCCGCATCTTCTCTACAGCGACAACACGTTCCGACGCGGTGGTAGCTTTAAAAAAGATTTGACGTTTGATAAGTGTGCTGCAAGCTCCTATATTGAATAAATTATATTGACTTTGACTTTTGACTTTGTATAGAGCGCACCAAAGTTAATATCTCCTTAACTATCGATAATCAAACTGTCGTTAGTTCAGCAACACTATCCTCGTTCGAACGTTGAGCTCTTGTAACTCTAGGCTAAATTTAGGTCGAAATTCAATCAAAATGGAATACTATTTACGAAATAGCACGCGGTAGCGGCACTGCCAATATCAATATTTGATATTAAATTATAACTAAATATTTATGTTTGATGGTTATCTTTAGATTTTATTAATCTGGGTCAGTTTATGTTACTCAGCGGTGTTGTGTTAGGTACTATACTTGTCTTTTAAAGATAAAAATATTATCTTTGGATAGTTATCTGATAAATTATAGTCAAGTGGCAGTCGAATTTTATTTTTAGTGTTCCGTATTGGGTTTTTTCCTCGGTGATTAAACACTCAGTCAGAAATTTACTTTCCGTTTTTATTTGTCTAATCTTATTTTATCATCATCATCCCACAGCATGAGCATTAATTTTAATTATTTTAGCACAAAAAATGAGTTTAAAAAAGAAAACATGAACAGAACGTCAAATGATTTTACAAAAGTTTTAGCTATTTTGATACGGAATCCTTAAAATTGTACCTATCTGTTAAGTCTAGACACCCAGACATGTAGATTAGGAATTAATAGAATTTATTGATATTTATAATCTTGCATCTCGAAACTAGTATTTCCAGTCTTCTGATCTTTATTGTTTAAAAAATGATTTAAGAAGGTTTGGTAACAGATTATATTTAAAAAAACCTGCCAAGAGCGTGTCTGACTCGCCCATGATAGGGTTCCGTAGCCATTGTATAATTAGAAAAAGAAGACTAGTTTTTAACCTGTTTATCTCACCTAAGAGAAATTCTTGAAACACGCCATTATTTCAAAAATTTCTTTGAGTGCAGATATTTCGAGACAGAAGCATTATATCGATTTAGTTTCTATGGGAGATTTGTTCTATTAGACAAGACCTATCCAACGACACCTCTCGATTAAAAAAAACTTTTTCCAACCCCTCTTTCGTTGTACTTGTATGGGAGGGGTCAATAAAAATTGTTTTCTTCATAACTATCTACATTTCTGTTTTTGGGTTACTGTTATCTATTTTCATGACAAATTTCGATTAAATAGGAGCAAAAATGAGCGAGTTATTGAGGCGGGGCATACAGACAGACAGACAGATAGAATTGACGAAAGTATAAGGGCTCCTGGTTTGACTACGGCTACGGAACCTTAAAAATGTACGCGAAACCGACGAGCGTATATGAAATGACTTAGGACTGTGGAAGATGCAAATGCGGTGAGTCAGGATTATAGCAGATGGCGATCAATTGTCGCTGCCTACCCCAATGGGATAAAGGCGTGAGTATATGTATGTATGTAAAAATAAAAATTAACAAGGCTGAAAATTTTGAAAAAATCCACATAATTTCTAAAATGTTTGTTTGGAACAGGGTGAAATTATTAGCATCCTTTTAAAATAAGAGTTTCCCCATCAAACAGAACAATTTTCACTATGGGAGCAAACCAAACCAAGCAAAAAAAATCTGCTTGTTCATACATTTGAGTCTATTAGGCATTGCAGTTTAGTATGGAACAGCTGATTTTTGTTTTCTGCTCCGATCGGTTTGCTCGCAAAGTAAAAGTTGTTCAGTTTGGTGGGCAGAGTGGCAAAGTCACTCTGGCCATCAAACTGAAAAGATGATGGCTACAGCATAGTTAAAGAGCTGATTAGTTACTTATACTGTGGCCAACAAAGTCATATTTTTTTTGACAAACTTTTCTGTTTTGGCCTAAGAGGAAGGATCTCTCTTTAAGACTATAGTGAGCCATACCAATTGTAAAGTGTCCACTTTTTTTGACGTTTAGGTTTGAGTGTGTGGTGTCAAGTAGTATGGACAAAAGGCACCAAGTGACATATGGCCTCATGTTTACGGTCACTTTTCACACACACTAGCTAAAAAAAAAGTGGACAGCCGCATAAACAAATATCTATAGTTTCATCTCCTTCTACTATGAAAGGTACGTCATAAGACTAAAGAGACCAACTACAATCGTAAATTTATGCGGACTCTATGGAGATCCTTCCTCTTCCTTTATTTTTAAATGGTAAAAAGAATAGTGAGTCAAAAATCAGAGAGTGGGTTGTGTTTTTTTATCATTGATCTAACTTGTTTATAACTGATTGTTTAAGATATCCTCTTAAATGCTAATTTGAAGAATAGGTCGCTTTTCCGACTGTATACATATAGGGACCTTCTTTATATGCGGGCACTTTTTTAAGGGGATGATCAGACCATCAAACTGAACAACTTTCTCTATGGCACCAACATAGAAATCGCGAAAAAAAAACAGCTTTTCCATACAAAAGTGCAAACCTACCCGAGTCAAATGCATGGGACAGCAGATTTTTGGTCCCATAGAGAAAGTTGTTCAGTTTGATGGTCTGATCATCCTCTTGAAAAAGTGTCAGCATATTATGTTGGACCCTGTATTTATCCGATCTGCCCCACCCATACACCCCACCGACTAGAGTGCGATAGAGACAGCTGCAGCTCGGACCAATTTTATCTACTTAAAATCGACGAAAACAGCATTTCGTATTCCCCTGTTTCCTCCTCCAAAACTAAACCGATTTTAATAATTCTTTCAAGAATAATATGAGAAAGACTTTGGCTATATCTGAATGTTTTCCTTTTTTTGATTATATTCGTCAAATTTGTTTGCTGGATGTCTGAAGACGAGCGGTAAAATTGGTCATTTTCGAGGGTCCCTAGTTCAAACAGTAATTAATTAATGCATATAAGCAAAACATAGGGACATAGCAGAGGTAACATAGATTGTATGGTAAAAAATGTTATGCTCTAGTGTCATTATTCAGGGAGGAAACAGAGTAAAACGTTTGTATGGAAAAAACGGTACCCGCCTATCCTCTTAATTAGAAAACCTATTTGATAATTAAATATACATTGCTTAAATACTTAATTAATATTCTTTATCAGTTAGTGACCCACAAGAGATATGATCTCGTAGACTTATACATTAACCTAAAAATCTAGTTTAAATTATTTACCCAGACATTAGACAGTTAGTAATAAAATGTTTATTTTTAGTTGTCGATGCTAATTGCTAAGTAAACACGCGAAATTGTGTGACATTTGATACCTAAGTTTTTAGGTATTGTTTACTTTTTTTTAAATTTATTAATTGTACAATGTTAAGTTAGTTATAACTTGTAAGTCCTTAAGGGGATATAATTCGGAGCGCGCTCCATACAAACGTACTATGGTGATATTTTCAATACTAATTAATTAAACTCAATGAAATTTTGCTGAAACAATCTTGGAACAGATATCTATGCTCGTATAGAGTCAGATTTTCGTTAAAATATATAGTTTCAACGCTAGGATTAATTTAAGATTTGTATGGAAATCTTTGAGGCACTGTAACTTTAAAACTATACATTTTAACGAAAATCGGACTCTACATATACAAGCATAGAAATTTGTTTTTAGATTGATTCTGAAAATTTTCATTGAGTTTAATTGGTTAGTATTGAAAATATCACCATAGTACGTTTGTATGGAGCGCGCTCCGAATTATATCCTCTTAATTATTACATTAATTTTTTATGTCATCATCATCATCAGCCCATCATCGTCCACTGCTGAACATAGGCCTCTCCCAAAGCACACCACAAAACTCTGTCCTCGGCCTTCCTCATCCATTCGCTCCCCGCTACTTTTTTAAGTCGTCTGTCCAGCAGGCAGCAGGGCGTCCCACACTACGCCTACCAGTTCGCGGTCTCCACTCTAGATCTCTGACACCCCACCGGTTGTCAGTTCTTCGGCAGATATGACCAGCCCATTGCCACTTCAGCTTGCTAATTTTCTGAGCTATGTCAACCACTTTAGTTCTCTGACGTATCACTTCATTTCTGATGTGATCTCTCAGAGAAACACCGAGCATAGCTCTATCCATAGCTCGCTGAGCGACCTTGAACTGATGAACTAGTCCTATCGTCAGGGTCCAGGTTTCCGCACCATAGGTCATTACTGGCAGGACGCACTGATTGAACACCTTTGTTTTGAACTAGGGATCATTTCTTCCCATGGATCTCATTTAAGGTGACTACGCAGAAAAAATGATTTAGTTAAATACAGGGTACTCTTAATATGCTGACACTTTTCAAGGGGATGATCAGACCGACAAACTTAACAACTTTCTCTATGGGACCAACATCGAAACCGCGAAAAAAATCTCCTGTCCTATACATTTGGCTCCAGCAGGTTTGCAGTTTTCTATGTATTTACTCGCGATTTCGGTTTTATTGCCATAGAGAAATTTTTTCTGTTTGGCGGTCTGATCATTCTCTTCAAAAAACTTAAGAATTTTAGGTTAAAATAAAAAGAAAGTAAATTATTTTTGTTAAGTAGCTTTTTTTTCTTATGTTAATATGAATTTTATTAAAACAAATAAAATTAGGTGAACGTTAAAAAAAAATGTATTTATAAAATAAACAGACAAATTATTTTGTCTGTTTACTACAGGTTTACTATTAATCGAACGCCGCAAATGTGCAAACTAACTCAAAACCTTATCGTAAAGTGCTAGAGTAGACTATCGGACAGAGGAAGTGCCTTGATCTATTTTAGTGGTGATTCATAAGCTCATATTACTGCGTTGCCCAGCAACGCGCGGCGCAACGTAAACAACGCGTTTTATCGATATTGTCTTGTTTTGATGGAATTTTTTGTACTGTTGTGTTTTTGGATAAACAGAGTTTTAGATAAACAATTGCCTTACTTTAAGGGGTGATTGTATCCATGATACTGAACAACTTTCCCTAAGAAACCTATAGGAAATTCGCAAATTTTTGGACTTTTCATACTAAATGCAATCAGATGATCAAACGTTTGTATGAAAAGCCAAACAAAATTTTTGCGTATTTCGTATAGGTTACTTAGGGAAAGTTGTTGTATGATTCTAATTTAGATACCTAGGTAAATTTTTATTAACAAATACTTTAAGAATTTTAACGTAAAAGATATTTATGTAAAAATTCTGTGTCAAATTTTTTAATTTTTTTCTTATGCTAATGAAAGAAAACACAATAGTAATATAATTTTTAAAAAACTGATTATAGTTTTAGCTCACTGAATATACAGGGTCCATCTTAATATGTTGACAGTTTTTTATGGCGATGACCAGACCATCAAATTGAACAACTTTCATTATTGGACCATCATCGAAATCGCGAAAAAAAAATCTGCTGTCCCATATATTTGGCTCCAGTAGGTTTGCAGTTTTGTTTAGAACAATAGATTTTTTATTAGCGATTTCGATGTTGGTGCCATAGAGAAAGTTGTTCAGTTTGACGGTCTGATCATCCCCTTAAAAAAGTGTCAGCATATTAAGAAGGACCCTGTATTTTATGTAGGTATGTAGCATTTTATAAAATTCCTAAAAATCTCAATTACTTTAAAAAAACTTTTGAAAAGTTAAAATTAGATTAATACTATACCTTTTCCAGCTTCCTGATTAATAGTGGTTTAAATAGAGGAGTTGACTACATAAAATATATTTTAGTTTTAACTGCTCAGTAAATAAACCGTTTAAAAATAACGCTAAACTCACATTTTCAGTAATGCTGTTGCTTGAATACTATTTTTAATAACTGGATAAACTATAAAAAGTATCAAAACGACGCGACGACGAAAAACAATGACGTCACTATTCAATTTTTAGTACCTACAATATTTCATACAAAGCACGCGTTTTGACGTTTGATAAAGAGTTGTTAATTTGACTAGTTGCAATCTCGCGGATTTAGAATACATCAAAAATAGCTTCTTTATAACAAAGGGCTTTACAAAACTTTTGTGCCAAGATCAGACAAAGAACAGCTTCTGAACACTCTCAGAACTTCATTAGCATAAAAATGTAAAGCACAAATTAAAAAAAATTACTTACCCATCATCACATCTCACAGCGCAACCAACAAAAAAAACAAACAAAAGAAATTTCATTTCTTACACAAAAAAAATTACTGTGCACTAAAAAATACTTTTTAAAAAACGACTAGACATAGTTCGGTTTCGCGCCAATTTGTGTCGTTTCGACGTGCGTTCACCGAAGCGCGATGTCCACTCCATATGTGACTTTGTACGACTGCGTTAAATAGTCGACTGAGACGACCGAGTCGAGTTATCAGTGGCAGTCACATGTAGTATAAGAGCCCGATACAAATTTTCTAAATCCATGTGTTTAGACGATACTTACATTCCAGCTAATATAAGACAAATATATGTATGGTATCGTAGGAGTAGCTTAATTGGCATAACCTCAGATTGGTAGGTTGCGGATTCAACTCCCGTCCAGTACTATATTTTTCAATCTTTAATTTGAATTGAAACATGGCTAATAATAAGTTAACCATCATCATCATGGGCCTTATTTCATCCAAATAGAGGTTTCAAATAGCGTCTGTTTGGTTTAGACACCGACAAGTTAGTAACAAATAAAATATAGAGCCAAATACTTTGTTAACAGATAAATTTAAAATAAATTTTCTTGTTACACTAGTATATAAGATATTAAAACCTTCCCAGAAGAGAACAGATTGCATATGTGTCAGAATATTCAAAAGAATTCCATCAGCTTTCGAGCAATTCATCTCCATTCGCACCAAACCCAACATCACAGCACGGCGGCGCACTACAATCTCCGCTCGTGCTCGCCCTCAGACGTCTTACCACGCTTCTGCAACACTCACCCCAGTTTGACGTTTTTGCTGACCGCTGGTCTGACTGTTTACGAGAATGCCTGACCTTTGCTGAGAACGTTTAAATTTTATGATTAAGTTAAGCTGTAGAACATGTAATATCTTGTTTGATTTGTATCTATAACTTGCATGGCGTATTGGAGTTTCTCTGTAAAGCTGTGTAATTGTTTAATAATAATAAATAAATAAATCACAACCCTACATTGTAACCGTTTTTAAACAGACACGCAGGCAACCATATATTTTGTTTTGCTTCATTCTGATATTTAATATTATAAGTAATTAACTGCCTAAACAATTGAACGAATAAGAGAGACAATATTTTTTTAGATTCCTCAAACTAAGTCATTTCCACCGAAGCGGTCTAAACATTACGGGTGTAGACTACTTGTACTGGGATCTTAGCCTATAACGCACTCACACGTGTTGTAGTGCTTTTAGAATATACTTTAGAAATTGATAAAGAGTTGTTGTTTTTAAACAACAGGTGACGATTAAACACCCATGGATTTAAAAATGTTGAAGCTTTTAATCTGAATGATAAGCTTTTTAGGGTTCCGTATTCTAAATGAAACACAATTTTTAACCTCCGTCGCTAAAAGAGGGGTGTTATAAGTTTGACGCCAATGTCTGTGTGTCTGTCTGTCTGTGGCATCGTAGCTCTCGAGCGGATGGACCGATTTTGATGCGTTTTTTTTACGTGAAAGCAAGTTTCCTTGCGGTTTTACTTAGCTATATTTGGAAAAATAAATTGAGCTGAAGTCATGTAACTTTAAAATTATGAATTAATATTAAATTCCAAAAAAAAAACCCAACGCCAAAAACAAACATTTAAAAGTAAAAAATAATTCGGTCGGCGATGTAATCCAATGTATGTTTTACTTCTTAACTCTCTTTAAGATATTTCAGGTCAAGTAAAGTGTCGGAGACTACAAGTGATTGTAAAAAAATCAATGGTCATTTTACAGCGGTCCCCTACGCATTAATTGACCTAAAATATCTTAAAGAGAGTTAAGAAGTAAAACAAAAATTTGCTTACATCCCCAAATAGGTGACCGAATTATTTTTTACTTTTTAAATGTTTGTTTTTGGCGTTGCGGGATTTTTTCAATTTGTAATTGTAGCCATGCCTTAGCAAAAATACAGCCTAAAACATTTTGACATCGTGTTTTACCTTTTTTTTGCTGTGTTCAGCGAGATAAACATCTGATTCTTTAATATGTATCAGGATGTTTATTTCGCATTATCTATTTGACATGAACCTACGCGGAACCCATTTAGAACGGGTGCAATTTGCACTTAGCCAGTTTCATCCTAATCATTCAAATGTTTTTACAACAATATAGGATCCTTCTTAATATGCTGACACTTTTTTAAGAGGATGATCAGACCATCATACTGAGCAACTTTCTCTATGGCACCAACATCGAAATCGCGAAACAAAATACTGCTATTCCATACAAAACTGCAAACCTACTCGAGCCAAATGTATGGGACAACAGATTTTATTCGCGATTTCGATTGTGGTTCTATAGAGAAAATTGTTCAGTTTGACGGTCTGATCATCCCCAGAAAAAGTGTCAGCATTTAAGAAGGACCCTGTATTTTAGGAAGATGTCGGGGTGCAATAAGGAAAATCAACTCTCTAATGGGTGCAACAGTTGAGGAAATGTTCTGAAATCCACGCGGACTAGTTGATTGCCATTGTCATGTGTCCTGGAGCCGCTGGGTTTAAGCCGCACTGATTGTAGGCGTCCCGATGGTCTCACCTAGATTCCTTGGCAAAAGGGCAGTTGCTTGATATGGGACGCGAACTTTGCGAGCACCTTTGCTCCATCCCATCGAGGACACACGATGCACCTTTCTGGTTATGTGGCAGAGCAGGCAGTGAGTTATAAGTATGTCAGCCTGGAGCTGGCTTATGACCTTGTTCCGAAAGCCTTTGAGACAGGTGGCTTTTGGGGTATCGAGGCTTTGCCAAGGGCTTCGTTCGGGAATGAGAGTGGCGTATGAGGGCTATGTGAGGTGAACCTTGTGCATTGTGCCTGGTGACAAAGAATTTCATTGGCATAATGGCAATACGGCATGGCATAATGGCATCAGAGAGGCAATACGGCTAGCATTTTGTGTTTGGGGGCTTTGGAACCAGAGTTGCGATCTTGTGTTAAGTTGGTTGTGTTCGGATGAACTTTAATGCGGATTATATTTTGTGCAGTGTATTTGACAAAGTTTTAGATGGATATAAAACATAATGCGATTCTGGTATAACAAAGCCTGCGTTGCGGGTTCTTTTCTGTGGAGTTGATTTATATTCCCAGTTTGAGAAACAGGGTAACTTTTAAGAACGTGGTAACAACCTGCGTGTTCGGAATTGATGATGTTTGTACGTTATCCCATTCTGATGGAAACGATCAGTTGTCAGATGTAGCCGCATGTGCTTTCTTTGTATTACAAACACATTAACATAAAGACAATTGTGTTAGATAGAACTTTTGTATTAAGATTGAATAGTTCGTTTTAATATAAAGGAACAATTTATTGGCGATTAACATTTATATGCATTATAGGGAAGGCTTCTTAAAATGCTGACGGTTTTTAAGGGAAGGATAAAACCATCAAACTAAACAATTTTTTTTATGGGACCAACATTGATATGGCGCAAAAAATCTGCTTTTCCGTACGTAACTGCAAACCTAGTGAACACAAATGTATTGGACAGTTGAATTTATTTCGCGTTAACTATATTGGTCCCATGGATAAAGTTGTTCAGTTTGATGGTCTGATCATCGTCTTAAAAACCAACGGCTTATTGGGCTGGACCCTGTATAAAAGTGGGCGCTGTAGTCAAAATGTAAGTACAAAATCATTCTGTCTGTCCGTTAGTTTGTTAATTTGATTGGAAGTTCGGGGAAATACAACGTGTTAATGAATTAACGCAAAACTAAAAAGTAGTTTGTTTAGAATCGAGAACAGAATCGAATTATCATGGTTTCAACATAAGTAATTTTTTTCATAATATTAAATAATTTGTTTGTAAAATTTAAAATTTATTGAACTCGATCTCAACCCACCGCTCGGGCACTCTCACCCTACTTACTATCAAAACAAGATTCTTAAAATGTATCCATGAGCACATTAGCGCTTTCATTCATGGTCGCAATGATAACAAATAATTTTTGCCTGAAAATTTAAAATGCGAATAACTTTAAATTTAAACTATAAAAATAATGAAATTATTGTTTCAATCTAATTATTTTGTTATAAATCAGTTGGGGTGTATGAGGTTTTGCGCTTATTCATTAACACGTTGTATATTTACTAGGAAATATACGTACCTACACACGGCGACACATCAAGCTACGCAAAACCAAAATAAGCTGACCGCGCGTAATTATAGTAATGTATAACGTTGCGCGGCCTGCTTATATTAGTTTTTCATAGCTTGATGTGTCGCCGTGTGTACAAGGAATTCGGACGATAGAGGTTCTGGCCAGATTCAGGCGTATGGGCACCAGTCCACCAAACGTGCCCAATGCGGATTGATAAACTACACATACGCATCAGAATGTCTTCTTCGAAATATCATGTACAATGTCCAAGATTCCTCACGTTGTTTTCCTTCACCTTTTGAGAGCAGTTATAAAAAATAATCATAGTAATCTAGAATAAACCATTTTAACGGGGTCTTACCGTGTTTTGGTATATTTGAGTTCTAGATTAAATAATATCCGCTTAACTCTCAAAAACTGTATAATCATAGTAATTTTATTATTTTCCAAATAGTTCACGATTCGTGAAAGCCTATATACAGGGTCCTTCTTAATATGTTAACACTTTTTAAGGGGATGATCAGACCAACAAACTGAACAACTTTCTCTATAGGACCAACATCGAAATCGCGAAAAAAACATCAACTGCTCCATACAAAACTGCAAACCTACTTTAGCCAAATGTATGGTACGGCAGATTTTTTTCGCGATGTCGATGTTGGTGCCATAGACAAAGTTGTTCAGTTTGACGGTCTGATCATCTCCTTAAAAAAGTGTCAGCATATTAAGAAGGATTTTATATATAGGTAATATATCTATCATTATTGCAATATCTAAGCATTGTACGTCAATTAACATATAAATACTATTATTTCAAGGTACAATATGTAGGTATTATAAAGCACCTGCATAGAAAATAATCATTAATGCTGAACTATTTAGATCAGTCAAATGCCTAGTATAATACTATACATTAGTTATATCTTAATTGCGTATTTAATTTGTTGTTAAATACAGGTTGGTTTTAATAACCTAGATAATACATTGTGGAAGTACCTATACACCCCCTATATTTAATTACTAGAAACAATGTAAAGGTTTATTGGAGATAATGAAAGTAAACAACTTTCCCTAAGGAACACGGGTCAAAAAACGAAAATTGTTTGAACCTCGTTAGAAAATCTTTTTTTTATGGAATGCTTATCAATTTTTCTCGTTTTCCTAGTCCTAGAAATTGAAAAATAGAGGTGTATAATAATATTAATAAAACTAATTTTTTTTGTGTATAATTAAAATGCATAGGTGTCTGGTTGTCTGAAATGAAACGACAAAAAATTTCGTTTTCCAGCATGTCCTTTCTACTGGAATGTCATTTGTGTCATATGTTGTCCAAATACATGAATGTAAAAAACTTGTTGCGGGATCTTGGACTACAAACTAAAAAAAAAACTAAATAAAACTTATTTTTTTGCAATTTTAGCCCAATCTATACAGTCATTATAAACATATCAATCTCTTGGCTGTTAAAATTGCATCGTACTTCGAAACGAGATCTCGGAAATAAAGATCAAGGTAGCAAATTACATAGCATTCAGACCGGAAGCACTCATGGCTGATAAATGATCGAGTAAATGGATTGAATCATCGAATGAGTAATAAATTCATTGATGATTCGCCAAATAATTGCTGTGAGGTGACTTTTGCAAGGTTGTGAAGGGCAGGCATATTCATCTATCTACCTCTTTTACTAATTATGATTATGCCACGGTATAAGCACAATTAATCTTGTGCATTTACATTCAATTTTACACCTTATCTCTAAACGAGACAGCCTAAAATTGCGAAATAATAACTTCGAACTTAGAACGTTTGGAATTCACACGAGACTACTTTTCATGATTTTTAACATTCAAAATTAGAATCTAAAGTTATGGGGAATTAAATCCAAAGTTGCGGATTTCATGTTACCTCGCCCCCCGCAAAAAGTGGCAGAAATTTTTGTTAGTAGAATTACACGCATAACCAGTTCACATATAAATAGTCAAAGATCTACCTACATACAGGGTGTTGCAGTTGCATTACTTTAAGGGGTGATTGTACCCATGATACTGAACTACTTTCCATATGAAACCGATAGGAAATTCGAAAAAAAATATTTCAACAAGTCATACAAACGTTGAATTAGCTGATGATTGCATTTAGTATGGAAATTCCAAAATTTTTTTTGCTTATTTCCTATAGGTTTCTTAAGGAAAGTTGTTCAGTATCATGGGTACAATTACCCCTTAAAGTAATGCAACTGTTTACCCTCACACCCTGTATACTGTATAGGGTCCTTCTTAATATGCTGACACTTTTTAAGGGGCTGATTAGACCATCAAACTGAACAACTTTCTCTATGGGACCAATGTCGAAATCGCGAAAAAAAATCAGCTGTTCCATAGTAAACTGAAATCGTACTCGACCCAATTGTATGGGACAGCTGTTTTTTTTCTCGTTTTCGACATTGGTCCTATAGAGAAAGTTGTTCAGTTTGATGGTCTGATCATCCCCTTAAAAAACAGTCAGCATATTAAGTTGGACCCTATATACTTATAATACAGTGTGTAAACTAACTAAAGGCAAACCTTTTAACCACATACTCTACCCATCAACCTGAACAACTTTTACTATAGGAGCAAACCTGTCAGAACAAAAAAAATATCAGCTGTTTTATGTAGGCATTGCAGTTTAGTATGTAATAGCAGATTTCCTTTTGCGCTGACAGGTTTGCTCCCATAGAAAAAGTTGTTCAGGTTGATGGGTAGAGTATGTGGTTAAAAAGTTTGCCTTTAGTTAGTTTACATACTGTATTAAAAAGAGGTTTGTTTGTATGCAAACTTTTTTTTTCACGGGTATATTTAAGAAACTACTACCGCCCTAGCTTCGCTCGGGTGACGCCACCTATCGGCTCCAAAACTAAACTATCTTTCAAGCTGGAACCAATCATACACATTCACAAAATTTAACTTAAATCGGTTGAATGGTTTCGGAGATTAGTGTTTACACACGGCGAAACATCAAGCTTCGCAAAACCAAAATAAGCTGACTGCGCGAAGTTATACGCTATCCAACGTCCGCGCGGCCAGCGTATGTTGGTTTTGTGTAGCTTGATGTGTCGCCGTGGTGTGTACGAATACGAAAATAGTGAGAAAAGATTTTTATGAAGGTTGAACCGACTTTGAAAGTTCTTTCAATGTACGAAGTATCTTTTATTAATATTAATATAGGGTCCTTTTAATATGCTGACACTTTTTAAGAGGATATAATTCGGAGCGCGCTCCATACAAACGTACTATGGTGATATTTTCAATACTAACCGATTAAAGTATATGAAATTTTGCTGAAACAATCTTGAAACAAATATCTATGCTTGTATGGAGTCCGATTTTCGTTAAAATATATAGTTTCAATGCTAGGATTAATTTAAGATTTGTATGGAAATCTTTGAGGCACTGTAACTATAAAACTATACATTTTAACGAAAATCGGACTCTATACAAGCATAGAAATTTGTTTTTAGATTGATTCTGAAAAATTTCATTGAGATTAATTGGTTAGTATTGAAAATATCACCATAGTACGTTTGTATGGAGCGCGCTCCGAATTATATCCTCTAAGAGTACATCCCGCGCCTCGAGGTGACGTCACCTGGAGTCGCAGGCGTAATTCTCAAAACGACGCTATGCTACGTACTATAAGGTTTATAATTGTGTTACTTTGACTATCCGCCACCGCCACACGTCTCTTCTGTATAAATCGCGCCTTAGATTTTTAGACTCACCTCTCGATCTTTGCCGTTCTCTCTAAAGCTGTTTAGGTCTACATCTCCGACATTATAACCAAAAGGAAGTGTTTAAAATTTCCTCAATAACGGCTCAGTTATAATAAGGAAAGTGTAACATCCTGTGTAACGTGCTCTAAGTAATTTAACTAACTTTCCTTTTTATCTTAAGTATAGTTTTACTTTACAAATTACTTGTCGATTAGGCTTAACGGGTTTTATATGTTAAGTAATTGTTTTAATTTGTAATTCTTTGTTTCCTTATCCGTTATTTAGAAAATGACAAGAATTGCTAAACTAAAGTGGTAATGGGCGAGACAAATTGCTCGCAGAACTATAACTAATAAATACTAGTACCTACCGGTACAGAAGAATCTCTTCGAAAACAGATTTAAGAGGATATGTGAAAAAAATTTGATTCTTTAAAGCATCATATATCATGAAGTACTAACAGTAGGAGTATGATTTGCGGATATGTGTAAATTTAACTTATAATTGAAGTTTTGATTAGAGCCAAAACACGATTAAGAGACATTTTCTCGATAGAAAAATAAGACAAAGTAGCCTCCGTCTTTATCGAAAAACGCTTGGAACTGCTAAACGGTGAATAATAGACACACGAGACTTGATTTAAAAAAAGAGATTGATAATTTATAAATTTTGATTAGAGCAGAAATTAACTTACATAAATACTCGTAATACAATCACAATTAAATAAAGTCTGTTTTACGCTTGCGTCGTTTCAGGCGCGCGCGCCGCCCCATCTTTTTCTCTCGCATCAGGCAGTAATATAAGCTATCACACGCCCATTTAGCTTCAATTATTTATCGACATAGGCCCTTAAATAAATAAAGACTCTCTCTACACGGCAATAAGGTGCAAAGTTATTCGCACCCGGCCTATCGTACAATTCGCGAATACCACAACCACAAAGGCGCGCATGCAAACAAAAAAATGAACCGAGAAAAAATGAGACACGAAAGATTCCTTTAAATAGTCTCCCTCTTTCATTCATTCACGTGACATCGCTAGAGTTTTCAAGAGTCGCATTGACTACTCACAAAATGGCGGTAAGTCTAATGAGATTTGACCAAGAAGTTTAGACAGTATACCTAACCAATTGCCATTCACCACACGGTGGGGATTGCCGTCAAGCGTACCTGAGCTGTGGAATGAGACAGGCTTGGCATAACCGATGGCCGATGGGGCCTTTGACTAATTATTATAAGGACTAGCCTTGCGGTAGCATTTCCCCTCTGCCACGGTATAAGCACAATTGATCTTGTGCATTTACATTCAATTTTACATCTTATCACTAAACGAGACAGCCTATAATTGCGAAATAATAACTTCGAACTTAGAACGTTTGGGGTTCACACGAGACTACTTTTCATGATTTTTAACATTCAAAATTAGAATCTAAAGTTATGGGGAATAAAATCCAAAGTTGCGGATTTCATGTTACCTCGCCCCCCGCAAAAAGTGGCAGAAATGTTTGTTAGTAGAATTACACGCGTAACCAGTCCACATATACATAGTCAAACGGCGTAACGGAAAGCGCAGCGTGACCTTCCACTGGTGAAGGCGGCGGGAACCCGTTGGACGAGGGAAGCGCAGGAGCTGTCGTTGTGGCGATCCTTGGGGAGGTCTAAGTCCATCAGTGGACGTCTATCGGCTGATATTATGACATTTATGTAATAGGTATTATATGTACCTACATAATAGTACACCTAACATGGTTTATTGTCACGTAATTGAGTTTATAATGTGTAATTGAAGTAATTTTCCTCATCTTCAAACGTCATGCACAAAATGAATATTCAAAATATTATAGAATTTTGCATAGAATATGCTCACGATTATATTCCCCGAGGGGGTAGTCAAAGATATTCTGAAACCACAGAAGATCCACGTTTCCCTATTTTGCAATTTATGTAAATACTAATCGATTTAGGGCTATTACCCTCTGAGCGACAGTGCGTAGCGACAAAAACATTCCTCATACCTATTGCCTAAAGTCATCATCATCAACTTTTTAGCTGCTGTTCTGGGTAGCGGGGTCTGCTTTAATAATCTGTTTCATCCACTTTGCTCTTCTTGAACATCATCGATGGAGAGCTCGCAGCTGTCTGTTTCCTTCTCAAATGAAACCAAAATAAAATAAAAACCTAAACTAAAATTCATAATTATATTGTTGGATCCATTCATATACAGTTTTTTCATCAGTAACCTTTACTGCCGTGCAGGAGGCGATGGTTCGATCCCCGTCCAGGCCGACTCGTACCAATGAGTTTTTCGGAATTTATGTACGATTTGTCACTGGCTTTTCGGTGAAGGAAAACATCGTGAGGAAACCTGCATGCTTCAATTTCGAGGCATGTATTGTACCCACTGTCCATTTCAAGTGGCGACGCGACGGGCTCACTCCCCGCCACTGGACAGAGTTTCGGTACTAGGTACTAGTAAAACGTGTATGTTCTGAGGTTTCAGTATATCTTGACTACCCCCTCGGGGAATATAGTCGTGAGCATATGCATATGCATGCATGCATTCATCAGTTACGTTTACATCAAAGTTATAAACATTTTGTATTTTGATAACTTTAAATAACAAAAAGGAGAAATTCTGATACCGATGTGAAGTCTACCGATCCGCATTGGGCACGCGTGGTGGACTAACGGAAATACCGCCTCTAAACTGAACGTAGGCCTCTCCCAAGGCGCGCTACAAAACTCTGTCCTCGGCCTTCCTCATCCAATCGCTCCCCGCATCCTTTTTTAAGGTCGTCTGTCCAGCGGGTATGTTCCATACTAAATTACAAATGTACCTACTCCCGTGGTGGTCCAGTGGCGAGTAACCTTGCCTGCCGTGCAGGAGGCGATGGTTCTATCCCCGTCCAGGACGACTCGTACCAATGAGTTTTTCGGAATTTATGTACGATTTGTAACACCACTGGCTTTTCGGTGAAGGAAAACATCGTGAGGAAACCTGCATGCTTCAATTTCGAGGCATGTATTGTACCCACTGTCCATTTAAAGTGGCGACGGGCTCACTCCCCGTCACACTGGGCAGAGTTTCGGTACTACTGGTAAATATAGTCGTGAGCATATACATACATACATACCTTGAGTTAGGGACAGCAGATTTTTTTCGCGATTTCGATGTTGGCCCGATAGTGAAAGTTGTTCAGTTTGATGGTCTAAACAACCCCCTTAAAAGTTTAAATGTTTATTTTTACTTTTGTAACACCTTGTGGTGTTGTAAATAAAATAGAAAAATATAACTATTTCCACTTATGCCGTGAACATACAATTTAAACGTCATATTTATCCCAAATTCACGCACCGCTCTTTGTGAACTACGCCTTACACTTAATTTACACAAAAAACCGTAATGTTTTGTGTCGGTTATTAAAATATTTACAAAAAACACGTGTTAATGCTTACAAGGCTATTGACCCGCTGCAAGTAGTCTTACTTCCAAGCGAGCTAAGTTTTTTAGTCTGTAAATCTTCTTATCGTATGTGGAAGCCCTGGTGTCAGAGTTTTTTCAGACCGCCTTACGGCCTCTGACGTGGTTTGTCTGTAGATGACATATGATTTTGATCTTTGACTATTTACATGTGGACTGGTTACGCGTGTAATTCTACTAACAAACATTTCTGCCACTTTTTGCGGGGGACGAGGTAACATGAAATCCGCAACTTTGGATTTTATTCCCCATAACTTTAGATTCTAATTTTGAATGTTAAAAATCATGAAAGGTAGTCTCGCGTGAACCCCAAACGTTCTATCTTATCTTGTTGTGGGGGCTGGCAAGCCAGCAACACTTCGACCCAGTGGGATCTTTTGTGTTAGCCCCAACTTTCTTCACCCTTCAAATACATGGTCAATGAAGGAGGCAACACCATTGAGGGGAAGAAACCTAAGGTCTCCCGGTTTTGGGTATCCATCTCCGAGGAGGCACATGCGTTTTGCCGCCAAGACATCACAGTCACAAAGGATATGTTCCATAGTCTCTTCATCCTCTCCGCATGCTCGGCAGCTTGGATCTAGGGTTAGTTTCATTTTGTGCATCATCGTGCCTGTAGCGTAGTGCCCAGTGAGGGCTCCGGTGATGGCACGAGCCTTGCTCCTGCTGTTGTTCAGTATGAACTTTGAGACACAAGTTGTCACATTGCTGATAAATTTCTTAGAGTGTTGTAGCCCTGCAAGGCCGGACCACTCCAGCCTGTGTGTTTTATCAGCCCAATCCCTAATGGCCATTCTTATGCTGCATGCCGGGATTCCCACACTTGGCTCTGGGCCAACCATCTTCCGTTCTGACCCAGCCCTCGCCAGCTCGTCAGCATTCTCATTACCCTGCACACCGGTATGTCCCGGGACCCAAACTAATCTCACGGTATTGTGAAGACCAAGCCTGTTAAGGGTCTTCACTCCGTTTAGGATTAGCTTGGAATTTACATAATAGGAGTTCAAGGCTTTGAGAGCTGCTTGGCTGTCACTTAGGATATATATAGTCTTGTTGGCTACCTTCCTATATATATTCTCCTGCGCACAGGCTATGATAGCATACGTCTCTGTTTGGAAGACAGTTGCAAATTCTCCTAGACTGACACTTTCGTTGTAGTCTTTGGAGTGTATGCCTGCACCCGTACCTGACTCGGTTTTTGAACCATCGGTGTACCAAACAAGAGTGTTTGCGTCCGGGGTACGCAATCGTTCTAAGTTCGAAGTTATTATTTCGCAATTATAGGCTGTCTCGTTTAGTGATAAGGTGTAAAATTGAATGTAAATGCACAAGATCAATTTTGCTTTTACCGTGGCAGAGGGGAAATGCTACCGCAAGGCTAGTCCTTATAATAATTAGTCAAAGATTTTGATGGATCAAGTCGAAGAGATTCAGAGAATATATAAATAGTTTGTAATAGAGAATAGATAACATAGTGATATAAAAAATAATCAATCAGTTATCATGGCAGAGCGAGATAGCCAGGTCGCGACTTATCTCTTTGTCTTTTGGCTCGTAACAGAGCGAGAAAAACGATGCGCGATAAACTTGTTTCCGGCGTGATGCTAAAGTTCCTGTATCAGACCATGAAATTAAATTTAAGAACTTGTAAAACGACATGAATGCAATAAAGATATTATGATTATGAATTAGAAATTAAACAATTTTCGAATTCGAATTTTTAAGAAATCGTGGAGAAAAAAATGTTTCATTCACAACTGTAAATACCTACATACTCTAACCATATTGTAGAGGATTGCAGATTTTTAATAGTAGTGTAGTTGTTTAGATATCGATTTTAGTCCCTTAGAGAAAGTTGTTTAGTCTGTTTAATCAACCTCTTAAAAACCATCCAAATATAAAGTATCCCTTCCTTTAATCGGGTCGAATTATTTCGTCTAAGCAAAGTCAAAAATGAAAAAATGCGAAGTGCACTAGTCGGGTATCATTTATTTTCACACCGAAATTTTGTTATTTTCATAATAATAACAAAAGCTTTGTTTATTTTTGGAAATCTGCTAACCGTTTCGCCATATGGGGTATTTTTTTTGACAGGAGCTTAAATAAAATTTCCAATGTTGGTTTGGATCTAAATTTTATTAGGATTGAAGTGTTATTGCTTCTAGAGAACCTAAGATTTGTTTGTTTGTTTATTTTGATCAAACTTAGCCTAAAGTTTACGAACAACAAAATCAAAATCACAAGAATATGCGGACGAAATTGCAAGCAACAGACAACTAAATAAACTCTTACTGCTTTCCTACTAACAACGTCTTAAATCCTATATTGAAATCTTACATAAATTTAAAATATTTTACAAAACTGTGGTTACTTCCACTCTTAAACGAAAACAATAAATAAATTCGAACTCTACAGTAAAAACTCTACACACAATAAAAACTGACAGCAAAATGAAAATATTTTCCATCCAAGTGATGAAGATTTTTAACGTCATCGGCTTATATATTCACACTGCAGGGCACAGGCCTACCTTCAGGGAGGGTGTATGGGCATCAGAAAGTCATGATCTTGAGGAAACCTGCATACGCTGAAGATGACATTCCTGATGCGTATGTAAAGTCTACCAATCCGCATTGGGCACGCGAGGTGGATGAAGATATCACGTGATACCCATCCTTCTGGTGACAAACCGCATAAGACATCCACTGCAGCACTGCCATACCTAACATAGATACCAAACATAATGGATTACATGCATTTTTGATAGATCATAATCTGAACAAGGTATATGGCGCGAAATCACGATACTTAGGTTATTCGAGGAATACGTCGGAGAGTACTTATTTCAAATTATGTCAGTGTTGTAGTGGAGATGCTTACTAACTGTTGATCATCGTCTCAGCCGAAAGTCGTCCGCTTCTGGAAATAGGCCTCCCCCAAGGATATAACTATTAGCATGAACCTATTTACTCAAAGGAGGCTTCATTGCAATCTTTGGGTTAGGAAAGATGAGCGTAAACATCATCACCATCATCATTCTCTTGCCCATTTCCCATTATTTAGGGTCGGCGCAATATGTCATCCTCTTCCATTCTCTTCTTTCTCTTAGCCGTCACTTCAGCACTTACTCCTTTCTTACGCATATCATAGTCGATGAGCGTAAACAATTGAATAAAATATATCAGTAACCTAAGAGTATTTTAGAAAATAATCTGCTCAGATGGTGTAAAAAAGTGTGTTGAAATCTGAGTTCGTGTTGCGCACCCTAGGCAGTCAGCCTCGAGACGAGCGTAATATCGCATGCTGACACGAAAGAATAGAACTGCCCAGATTTCGATGCGTGCTACCTATCCTACTTCAGTAAATACCTACCTATGCAAACATAGTCTATATCATCATCTCAGCCACTGCTGGACATAGGCCTCCCCCGCAGATCGCCACAACGACCTGTCCTGCGCTGCCCTCATCCAACGGGTTCCCGCCGCCTTCACCAGGTCTTCGGTCCACCTTGTGGGGGCCTACCCACGCTGCGCTTTCCGGTACGCGGTCACCACTCGAGAACTCTTCGGCCCCATCGACCATCGGTTCTGGGAGCAATGTGCCCCGCCCACTGCCACTTTAGTTTAGAAATTCTTAGGGCTATGCCAGTTACTCTAGTGCTTCTGCGGATCTCTTAATTTCTGTTAGATCTCGCAGGGAAACTCCGAGCATTAGTCTATAAATCACACTAACCTATTTTACTAACTACGTATTTACATAACATATTTTTATCCTCAAGTAAAAGGATTGACGTACCTAAGTATTAGATAGACGCTTTGTTTGTCAATATCACTATAGAATACTCATTGAATGACTGTACTGTACGATATTTTCCTGTAAATAATCAAGAATTAAGTACCTGCCATATAATAACCACAGGTTTTTATTTTAATATTTAAAGTTGAATTATTTTTTCCCATTTATTTACAATAGCCGCCACAATTTCACTTTGTCTCTGCCTACGCTACCGTACATTATACAGGGTGTTAGGGTAAACAGTTGCATTACTTTAAGGGGTGATTGTATCCATAACACTGAACAACTTTACCTAAGAAACCTATAGGAAATTCGCAAAAAAATGTTGTACTTCCCATACTGAATGTAATCAAATGATCGAACGTTTGTATGAAAAACCGAAAATTTTGTTTGCGAAATTCCTATAGGTTTCTTATGGAAAGTTGTTCAGTCTCATGGTTACAATCACTCCTTAAAGTAATGCAACTGTTTATCCTAACACCCTGTATAGGGTCAATTAGGGTCCTTATTATGACACTTTTTACGGAGATGATCAGACCATCAAACGGAACAACGTTCTCTAGGGGACCAACATCGAAATTGCGAAAAATAAATCTGCCGTCCCATACAGCAGACTCCAACAGCAGATTTTATTTTTGCGATTTCTATGTTTGTGTCCTAGAGAAATTTGTTCAGTTTGACGATCGAATGATCCCCTTAAAAAGTGTCAGCATATTAAGAAGGACCCTATATGTGAACAGCATCACTGACTCTGCACTTCTCCAACATATTTCTCCGGATAAAACCTTCTAAAATCCCACCCGTAGCTTCTCTGTGTCCCCATAGTGCCCATTCTGCTCAAAGTCGACGATCCCGACGTCATCTCACCAAGTTTGTCAAGATTCTCCTTGCTTAAAGTCAGGTTGGTCATGGAGGCGTCGGGAGTGTTCAAGATGTTGCGGGAGGACTTGATATCTTCTTCGAATTCCTTGAGGCGGCTTGCACTGCAGAGAGGAGTTTCTACTTGTTCCACTGTGTGGAGGTTTTCAATGTCGATGTAGTAGGCCTCGTTGCGTTTTGAGTACCTGAGGAGTACATTTTTGTATGAATACAGAACGAATTAATTCGATTCTCATAGCTGATTTCGACTGCAGCTATATGAACCGATTACAATTTTCAGCACCGGTATTTTTCAGAACGAAACGATTTTTACCTATTACTTTGAGGTTTTTTTCAGATAGAGACAATGATAATAAACTAAAATAAGCCCAAAATAAGTATAAATCGTAAATTGTACTAAATCATTTCAAAAAGGCACAGTTACAAATAGAGAAAAACAAGTAGGTAGGTACAAATAACAAATCATAATTTTGATGAACTAGTAAAACAAATCCGTAGAGAAAAATGGTCCAAAGCGTCCCCTTGCAGCATGCTCCTTCTAGATGACATAACATATCCTGATTTCAAGATTAATATAATGTAAATTCAAAGCAATATACCAAAAATAATCTAATCCGCAACGCAGGCTTCGTCAAATCTTAATCACATGCTTCGTCAATGGCAGCACACAAGATAAAATCCGCATGCAAGCTTCGTCAGACTATCACTAACTAATCTAAAGGCACTGCCCTTCGCAATCCCGGCTCAAAGGTCCCAAAGATACTGGCCGCATTGCCCCTCTGGATGGCCAAAGAAATTCTCTGTACCAGAAAGGCTATAATGTAATATTCAACTGACATAAGGCCCCGCCAAAAAGAGGCTTTTGGCTGTCTATTTTAATAAAAGTGTATATTTTCAAATATTCATAAATGTAATCGGTTTTTAAACAAAAACCGGTGTTTATAGGTTTTTGACAAGGTGGTCTTGAAACTGGTTCACATCACTAACTGCAGCGACCGCCTTATAAGAAAAGCAGTCAGGTGCGCAAGATATTTTAAGTGCATTTTCAATTCAATTCAATTCAATTCAATATAATTTTATTCAATATAGGAGCTTACAGCACACTTATCAAACGTCAAATCTTTTTTAAAGCTACCACCGCGTCGGAACGTGTTGTCGCTGTAGAGAAGATGCGGCCAGAAACTCTACAACATAACACGACTTAATAACTATTACAATATAAATTCTTAAGCTAAAGTTATGTATAAAATAATACATAGTCTATTTAATAAAATAATTGATACTATACAGTAAAGTAAATAAACTATAAGCTAGTGACCTCAGACCCAAGCATTTTGATCATTTAAATTTGTGATCACTAAACACAATCTCTCGCACCTGGCGGAAAATCGTGAAGAATAAGATGCAATACCTACATTACATGCATAAACTCACAAACATAGTCCCTTTCGGAGTATAAACTGCTAAAAGTACCAGTTATCGTGCGTGCAGTTAGGTATAGCAATGCACTGTTTTAGTATATTTAATTAATTCAATTCAATTTTTGTTTAGTGGCATCCGATGTGTTATCACAATTCAGCCAATGTCTCGTTATGTGGATAGTATATGAAGGAAAATGATCAGTAGTATTTATTAAGTCTAGAGTGGCAGTTTTGCCAATGTAAGTAGTAATCTCAAGTGATTGTTTTAAGGTTAAAACACAAAAGAGTTCACAAAATGGTGGAGCCACGTGCAATCCCAACGCGCCGATACGCACGCGTCCGTACTCCGCCAGAATTGCAGCGCGACTCCTTAGTATATTTAAGGTATCAGGTTAGCATAGACGTGTCAAACCGATGACTGGTATTCCTAGCTTTTCACCTGTAATAACACTGCATAAGAGTTCTAAGTGTTAAAACTGAATTCTGTCTGAACTATGCAAAGGGTGACCGTGTCAAATTAAAGATTGAAAAATTAAGTCTCGGGAGGGACTTGAACCCGCACTCTTCCAAACCGGGGAATTGCGTTTTCCAATTTCGCCACCGAGCCCACAACCCAGAGAACGACATTTTCAATCTATTGCGTCTTAAAGGACTTCAGCGCCATCTACTGGAAGTTATTACAAACTAACCAACTCGTAAGTCCAATGTTACAACTGGAACCGTTGGGGGACCAAGTGCTTTCAAGGATACAGGTCATTTGGGGAGGGGGGGGGGGGGCAAGTCCCCTGTGACCTTCGGACCGCACCTGACTTGCCCTATATGAGACCCATATGAGGGATATCTAATTCTTGAGTAAGATGTTTCGCACTGCTTAGTCATTGATCCAGTAATTTTTGCATCTGTTTCTAAAGTCCTCATCTCCGGTGTGCAAGTCAAGTGTCAAGTGATCCCGATGACTCACGTTCTGATTCAGTATCGTTTCTGTTTACGATTAAATGGTACATTAACTCTAAAGATTGAACCGAGTCAGAGCTATTATACTGTTAAGATACTGGATTTCACAGGAACGGGAATCTGATCGTGGAGACCAGTTGCACCTATTAATACGGATTTTCCGTACATGTCATACGTATTTATTCTGTGATACTACCCAGTAAATTAAAGACAATTTGAGAGTCACGTTGCAGGTTCTGACCCGAGCACTTGTCTCGCGTGTTGTTCGCACGTCGCGTTTTTGCCTGCCACGAGGCTCTGCTATCCTCAATCTCTTCTTGTTGTTGATTAAAAACAATCCCTGAGATTGAGATAGATACTCCCACAAACTATGCTCGTGAGTATATTAGTCTTAATTCCTCCTTAATTCAAATACAAGAATCTTCATTCTTATCTTGTGGGCAAAGCCCTGGTGTCAGAGTTTTTTCAGACCGCCTTACGGCCTCTGACGTGGTTTTTATGTAACAACTACTGCCACGAAAGATAGTAACCGGTACAAACAGCTTAACGTGCCATCCGAAGCACGGAATCATCTTTCTTTTCAGATAATCAGGTGATTCGGCCTGCAATGTCGATCGGCAACCATTTGGGGAAAAACGCACAAAGTGACATATCACTCACAATACAAGAATGAAACATTTTAGTATCAGACGGGAATTTAACCTGCAACCTGCCAATCCGGTTATCATCACCATCATATCATCCGAAGTCCATTGCTGGACATAGGCCTCCCCCAAGGATCTCCACAATGACCGGGGCGATGCCCTCATCCAACGGATTATTTAATATAATTTTTACGGGCATAGGCCCACCACACATTTCCACCGCTGTAACTCCTGTAAACCAGGATCAACAGCGGCGATCATTCACAACACTAGACACTGAAGTCCAGGGAGCCCGGGGGATGACTCTAATCTGTCTTGGAACCCACAATAAATTATCATCCAACGGGTTCCCGCCGCCTTCACCAGGTCGTCGGTCCACCGGCTGTGCTTTTATCCAAGTTAATCAATTGTCTACGGTGCCTTTATGATAATAACCAAAATGATATAGGTCTCTTCTTTCTCTTGCCACCTATGCCAAACGTTGTGACTCACCGCAGTACGTTCTGGAACCTGTATCCCCAGATGATCTCCTTGGACAAGTACGAGGTTTTGCTCTGCGTCACTGTCCCCATGCTCTTTGAGGCACCGTTTAAGACCACCACTATTTCGAATCTGTGGTACAATAAAACATTTTAAAAAAGAAAAAAGAAAAGTGAATATAGTTCCTGCTTAGAAAAACAGTAGTTAAGGTAAGCGGTACATAATCAATATAACAAGGGCTTAATATAGTAGGTAACATTATCTCATCTTTATTACCCTTTTGAATCAGATACAGTTATATCAGGCGGTATATGCGGTAGGATTCGGGAATTATCAGGCCAAAAGAGACGTTGGCAAAACCTAAACGGATTATTGGGCTCACAGAAACCTAAATCGCTCTATTGAAGTTTTCACATCAGTTGACATAAATAAAAATTCGGACTAAACCTGGCGGACTACGGCTGGTCTTAAGGTACCATAATTATCTCATCTGGTCCAAGAACGAGGAGCTTTCCATCTTGCTTCTTCATAAATTGAGAAGAAACTCATTCGCTTGTTGTAACTATACCTATGCGTTGAAGCGAAAATCATATGACTGGACAGGTGATGGCCATAAAAGAGGGAAAAGGAGGTAAAGGACGCCCACAAACTACTTGGATGCGAACTGCCTCGAAAGATATGTTGATGATCGGCTTAGCGCCAGAAATGACGCAAAACCGCCAAGAGTGTCGAAGCAGTATCATCAAGGCTGACACCACATAGGGAACAAACCAGGGAATTGATTGATTGAGTCTCATTGTAACGATCTGAAGCATCAGTACCTGTAATCCATCATATCCTGAGCAGAAAGGTCAAAGAGTGGACTATCTGCGTCTATGACGTGGACGACTGTGATCGGCCAGATCAGAAGAGCGTTGCTTTGTTTCAGCTTCAGTTGGTGGATGTAGTTCTGTACCATCTCGCCTTCCAGGGTTCTGGGGACAGGAAGACAAAGTATGGACTAAATTTATTGTTTGTTGACGTGGTTTAAAATGCTCCCTCCTCAACTCTATCCTATTTAATCCGTTGGCTCCCCCCTACCTCAAGGAACGCTTCATCTTTAGCTCCCTTACTACTGGCCGTCCCTTACGTACCTCTAATAATCTCTCTCTCAATATCCCATCCCACTCTTCCGACTTCTACACCCATTCCTTTACAGTCCAAGCTGCTCGACTTTGGAACTCGTTGCCAGAGTCGATCAGACATGCTCCTTCCGTGGATGTTTTTAAATCGAAAGTCAAAGCACATTTCCTGGACCTCTGTTCCTCATTTTTGTTCTTGATTTTTTTCCTTTCTCCCCTTTTATTTTTCTATCTGAATCATTCCGGCACGTGTAGGTATGTCTATATTCTGTTGCAGCATGAATGATTATATATTGTATATAATTAAATGTGTATATATGAAGAAAAAAAAAATGAAAATTATTTATTTCTCTCTATCTTAATTAAAATAAAATCTTCTTCAGCAACAAGCGTCGTCAAATTTCCTACAAAATACCCTTCAGCAACATGCGTCGTCAAATTTATACAGTACCATTCAGCAACATGCCACGTCAAACACTTAATTAAAAAGACCGCCCCTTGCCATACCCGGCCCAAACGTGCCCATAACGCTGGCCGCGCCTACTAGTCGGGGAAATCTTCGGATTTTTGTATGGAGTAGGTTGCATTAATTGCACTTTTGGTGAAAATTTGGAATATAGTAGATACATACCTGAAAAACATAAATTCTCAATAATCCCCGATTTTTTATGTTGTATTATTGAATAATTAAGACATTTACAAAACATTAAATTTAGGTATGAACAAAAAATGGAAAACTGGTGATTTTGTACAGGATGGCTTCGTTCAATACGTTTTACTTATAACAATAATAATCCACGGTTAATATCGTTAATTTGGGTAGATATTTAATATTTTGTAAGGCTTCAAAAATTATAACCTCAAAACTAAATTATTTACTGTTTGTTTTTACAAATTTGCCTTTTGATAATTAACTGTCTCTATTGCTGGTATACTGGTTGAAATATTTTTAGAAATAAGCTTGCCATTTGTACATTAATATCGATTTTAAGGTATTTCTCCGGTTCCTGAGCCTATATAACCACGAAATCTCGACAAAAGTGTTATAAACTAACAGTAAAATTATTTCAAACACAATTTACTAAAGTGTCTTTAATGCAATCTCAAACCTTATTTTTTCTAGACTATACCTTATTGGCTTCAGCATGTAAACAGTGATGGAGCTACCAATCAGATGCACGTTTAGGAGGTCCCACACCCTGAATTGTAGAACCATCTCACCATCTCGGAGACAAACCTGATAGGTAAGTATATTAGATTATTACACTTATTATTGATTATAAACATGTTACAGCCATGTTGTGCTGTTTCAAATAAAATTTAGGATTGAAAAATTAAGTCTTGGGCGTGGACTTGAACCCGCACTCTTCCAAACCGGGGAATTGCGTTTTCGACGTCCCCTTAAGACTTTGACTAATTATTATAAGGACTAGCCTTGCGGTAGCATTTCCCCTCTGCCACGGTATAAGCACAATTGATCTTGTGCATTTACATTCAATTTTACACCTTATCACTAAACGAGACAGCCTATAATTGCGAAATAATAACTTCGAACTTAGAACGTTTGGGGTTCACACGCGACCACTTTTCATGATTTTTAACATTCAAAATTAGAATCTAAAGTTATGGGGAATAAAATCCAAAGTTGCGGATTTCATGTTACCTCGCCTCCCCGCAAAAAGTGGCAGAAATGGTTGTTAGTAGAATTACACGCGTAACCAGTCCACATATAAAAAGTCAAAGCCTGAAGAGGATAGGCGGGCTGAAATGCGAATTAGGCGAATAGGTCACTTTTCCGACTGTATACATATTTTTCCGATCCGCCCCACCGACTAGAGTGCGAAAGAGACAACTGCAGCTCGGACCAATTTTATCTACATAAAATCGACGAAAACAGCATTTCGTATTCCCCTGTTTCCTCCTCCAAAACTAAACCGATTTTAATAATTCTTTCAAGAATATTATGAGAAAGACTTCGGCTATGTCTGTGTGTTTAACTTTTTTTGTTTTATCAAATTTGTTTGCTGGATGTATGAAAACGGGCGGTAAAATTGGTAATTTTCGAAGGTCCCTAGTTCTTACAGTAATTAAATTAGAGCAAAAAAGGAAAACATAGGGACATAGCAGAGGTAACAGATTGTATGGTAAAAATGTTTTGCTCTAGTGTCATTATCCAGGGAGGAAACAGGGGAATACGTTATACGATTTTTATAATAATACATATTTTGAAATATGCTTTATTCGCACCAAATCACAAAATGGTGGATTGAACACCGAATGTATGTGGATAGACCTTTATTGGTTAATGTGTCTCTGGGCTTAAAGAAGATAATTCTTCTTAGAGTAGAGTTTCTGGCCGCATCTTCTCTACAGCGACAATACATTCTCAGGCTTCAAGCTCCTGTATTGAATAAATTACGCTGATTTTGACTTTTTGGTGCTATCTCCAACCTGAGGGTGGTTATATAAAGGCTATCCCGACCCCTGGACACTGCAGCCTTGAACAGGGAGTTGGTATTCATACCGAACCATTCACACAGGTACTTAAGTCAGGAAGTCCTGAATTTAGGTACAATAGAAAGTAGGTGTCATCAAACTGATCACCTAGAAGTTAACTTACAGTTGCTTTCTTGCTGAATCCAACAGAAGTGACATGTCTATTTGGCCTGACGAGCTTCGTGAACAGTAAACTGGACAATCCGCCGGACAGTGCTGTACCGGCTACTATCTGAAATAAATGAGAATATGTATGGAATTTAGACGAACCAAATATAACACACATACATACAATGTCAGTCATTACAGGTGTATCCAGCTTGTACAAGCTTATTATCAACACATTTTATTGCTACGCCGCGTTTAATAACATAAACTAAGCAATGTAATTTTTGTGCAGTCAGAGACTTTACAGCAAAATATTATTACATAAAATCATTTTATTAGGTTTTAGGATGGTAAGATAAGTCATAAGATATATAAATGTAACCTAATCTTTAGTCCACTTAAACAGTGTATCAATCATAGGCATTTTCATAAAGTTGGTTATAATAAAAAGGGTTTTTATTGTGTACCTCAATGACCATTACGACGATTGCTTCCGGACATTCCTCATTTGGAAACCTGATACCGTATCCAATTGTCATCTGAAAGAATGGTTTTCATTAATTGAAGTAGTAATCGTTTTAACAACAATAAGAAAAAGTTAAAGAATGTATTTCTTGATGAAGCAACCTATTGTTTTTATTAGCACAAGTCTTGTAAACACAGAACGTTTAAAGAATTGCAAAGAAAGAATTGACAAAATGCTTTGCCGAGGATATAGTAGCTCTAAGAGCGCCTCTTGGTGGAAGGTGTAAGCGTAGATCACAGGTCTCCATCAGCTCTGTCCTGCTAAGAAGCATGAGTGCATAGAGAATTCCTACTAATTAATGCTGTGTTTCTTAGCTTAGAACTACGATTATGCCAACTATTTGGTTCTTGAACCTACATCAGCTTCGAGCAAGCTTACGGCTATCGGATATTTATTTCGTGAATAAACTCATTCTTTTTTCCGAGAGGTAGATACTTATTGATCTTTATTTCAGATGGCCTCTGTCATAAAACTGACCTGCGTCTCCACAGACATCATCAGCATCCCAGCGAAGGAAGAAGTCCCGTTCACACAATGCTGCCTCCCATCGCCTATGTCCTCTGCATAGGCCTGAGCCACCCAGTACCAGATGCTAGCGAAGAAGAGCCAGAAGATGCAGTGACTTAGCACCATCATCATTATTATGAAACGCCATTTGCTGTTTATCTGGAATTAGTAACAACTACTCAACAGGACAGAAATGAAGAGATTAGCAAAAGAACCAAGGTAGCTGGCAGCCTATGAATTGCTAAACTTAAGTGGCAATATGCGCGGAACATTGCTCGTAGAATAGATGGCTGATGGGGCTGATGAGTTCTTGAGTGGGGACTTCGTACTTCGTAGTTAGGCCCTAAAAGGTAGACCGACTACCTGGTGAAAGTGGCGGGAACACGTTGGATGAGGCATTGTGGCTATCCTCGGGGGAGGCCTATGCCCAGCAGTGGACGTCTTTTGGCTGAGATTATCA
This sequence comes from Agonopterix alstromeriana, assembly GCA_963924505.1. NCBI lineage: Eukaryota > Metazoa > Arthropoda > Insecta > Lepidoptera > Depressariidae > Agonopterix > Agonopterix alstromeriana. The sequence goes on from OZ004684.1 coordinate 12,497,951, forward strand.
CTGAATATAATACTTTCTGTTCTTGAATTATGGTTTTGGGCCTAGACTAAGTCATCTACTTGTGGTTACGTCTTGAACCATTACTGACGTAAAATCCATGGCGATGGTTATTGGATAAAGAAGGGTTCACGAACCTATTATGTCATACATTTCTCCAGTAATGGAGTACCTAAATAATGAAAATACCAAACGATAGCTTTATCGATACACATAATTATGAAACCTATGTTTTATCGTTTATTCGAAAACACTTTGCAACCCTGGCTTCAAATCGTTAAACTTTCCCCTTAGCGTGATAAACCACCATTCTATCTACAAAGTTGTCCCATAATCTAATTATGTTGGTGGAATAAAACCTGTGACATGGCCTTTTCTTTGTGGTAAACTACTTAACTAATTGAAGGTTACATCTTGACCTTTAAAAACATCAACAAACCACTCCCTGGTAATTTCATCTATGGCATGTCAAAGATAAGCCTGTAGAAAAATAAAGAGGCTTTGGAAATGCTCTCATTTGTAATTGGAACAGTATTCTTTGTAACGTAGAATATAAGTTGTTAATTTGAAGAGTGGTTAAACTTTGATTAATAATACCATCCATTATGCTGTGGTGGTCCAGTGGCGAGTAACCTTACCTTGATCCCCGTCCAGGTCGAATCGTACTCATTTTTTCGGAATTTATGTACGATTTGTAACACTACTGGCTTTTCGTTGAACATCGTGAGGAAACCTGCATGCTTCAACTTCGAGGCATGTATTGTATCCATTGTCCATTACATCACTCACACTGGACAGAGTTTCGGTACTACTAGTGAAACGTGGATCTTCTGAGGTTTCAGAATATCTCTGACTGGCCTCGGGGAATATAGTTATGACCATATGCCATGCCTGCATGTATGCTATACCATCAATCTGAATCCATAGAAAACTGCAGATAATCGCAGATCTTTTTTCATAGCCCCCTTATACGTAGTTCCCTATCAATCCAAACTTCTTCCAGGACTCTCAGTAGTTTTTCGACGGCACGTAGATTCATGACACGGATGATGACTTACGACGGTAGTGACAACATCTCGCATGTACTTGATGGACTTGGCTGGGATGTTGCTCCTGATGGGAACATTTTCTTCTCCGTTCTTGTAGACCACGCGCCGGGAGCGGATCGGACGACCGTGCTGACGTCTGGAACATTTGTGGTCATCATTCTTATAAGGTTACTTGGAAAATACTCTGGTTCAAGTTTATACATTAAGAGGCCTCTCAGTGGCACTCTCATCACAAAATTTAAGATTAACTCAGTCAAGAAAACCTAATAAAATAAAAATTGCAACACCAACTTACTACAAATGCTTCAAAACTATACTGGGTGTAAGGGTCAGCCCTCCGCAAACTGAAACGGTGAACTCAGACTCAACTCAATCTGAACAACTTTCACTATGGAACCTACCTCCGGAAACGCGAAATATAATCAGCTATTTTGTATGAGACAGCTGATTTTTTTTCCGCGTTTCCGGAGGTAGGCTTCATAGTGAAAGTTGTTCAGTTTAATGGTCTGAGTTCACAGTTTCAGTTTGCGGACGGCTGTCCCTTACAACCTGTATTATACAATACTTTTTTAGGGCCTAAATATTTCACTTTTCGGCCAGTAATAGTCGGCCTTCACGGACACTCCCCGGTTCACTCCCCGTCACACTGGACAGAGTTTCGGTACTAGTGAAATGTGGATGTTCTGAGGTTTCAGAATATCTTTGACTACACCCTTCGGGGAATATAGTCGTGAGCATAATATGCTAGTCGGCTGTGGTGCAAAAAAGGAATTATTTTGAGCTGTTGTGCTGGCCTTTGAGACCACGGAATGCTGGGGGTCGGACGCTTTGAGCTTCGTTAAAGAGTTCGAAGGCTATAGAGCGGTAAAATGCTTCTTAACTTGCCTCCAACAATATTTCCCTCCTCCTAAAACAGGCCTAAATAACAAATAGTTAAACAATCTTATCGAAAAATAAATCGATAAAGTTATCTTGTCGAAAAAAAATGAATCACTTATTGTTTTCAAGAATTTAGTGTGCCAATATCATGTTTGAGACACTGAAGGATTAATGAGGCGTGAGACGAAATTCACTTTGAACATAACTAATTACAATAGCGTATTTTTGGCTATAAAGTAACGTATAAGATAGTCCTTACCCTCCTGAATCTAATGGAACGGGAAACCACTTTAATCAGTGAGGTGGAGTCGGATAACCTAAACCGGTAGTAGTCTAGGAAAAATAAGGTTTGAGATTGCATTAAAGACACTTTAGTAAATCGTGTTTGAAATAATATTACTGTTAGTTTATAACACTTTTGTCGATAGTTTCGTGGTTATATTGGCTCAGGAACCTGAGAAATACCTTAAAATCGATATTAATGTACAAATGCGAGCTTATTTCTAAAATTATTTCGACCAGCATACCAGCAATAGAGACAGTTAATTATCAAAAGGCAAATTTAATGTGTGAAAACAAACAGTAAATAATTTTGTTTTGAGGTTATAATTTTTGAAGACTTACAATATATTAAATATCTACCCAAATTAACGATATTAACCGGAGATTTTATTGTTATAAGTAAAACGTATTGAACGAAGCCATCCTGTACAAAATCACCAGTTTTCCATTTTTTGTTCATACCTAAATTTAATGTTTTGTAAATGTCTTAATTATTCAATAATACAACATAAAAAATCGGGGATTATTGAGAATTTATGTTTTTCAGGTATGTATCTACTATATTCCAAATATTCACCAAAAGTGCAATTAATGCAACCTACTCCATACAAAAATCCGTAGATTTCCCCGACTATAGCCACGGTATGGGCACATATGCAAATAACCCACAGAGAGAAAGCTGAAAATCAAGCTACGATAGGGCGCGGCGGTGTGTGCGTGACCTTTCACCTATGAGTTCACCTACACGCCGCCAGTGGAAAATCTATGGGCGAGCTCGTCTCCTGATCATTTTGTGCGTTCCTTAGAAGCTTTGACTCTATGGGGTATTTACTCATGTGGTATGGAATGGGAATCAGAGATGTAGACTATACCTGCAACTCGATAGGTCTGTTGGCAGTGAACCTGCCTGCTGTTTCTGCCAAGGTTCGCGGGTTCTAATCCCGTAATGGGCAAATATATGATGAATATAAATGTTTGTTCCCTAGACACGGATATTTAAAATAGAAATAGACATCATTTAATTTGCTGGCTTTTCTATGTGTTCTATTTATATGTATCTTTGTCTAATCATCATTACACAAGTCCGGGCTAGATTCCTGTACTTTCAATGGGATTCGATAATATGAGTGACAAAGTCCAAGATATTTATTATATTTATACCTTTTTTTAACACGACCAATCATTAACAACGATACGTCGTTAATTTAGATAGCATAACATATATGCTCACGACTATATTCCCCGAGGGGGTAGTCGGAGATATTCTGAAACCTCAGAACATCCACGTTTCACTAGTAGTACCGAAACTCTGTCCAGTGTGACGGGGAGTGAGCCCGTCGCCACTTATAATAGACAGTGGATACAATATATGCCTCGAAATTGAAGCGGGCAGGATTCCTCACGATGTTTTCCTTCACCAAAAAGCCTGTGGTGTTACAAATCGTACATAAATTACAAAAAATTCGTTGGTACGAGTCGGCCTGGACGGGGATCGAACCATCGCCTCCTGCACGGCTTTTAGATATATGCATGTGTACAACGTGTTAATGAATTAACGCAAAACTAGAAAGTAGTTTGTTTAGAATCGAGAGCAGAATCGAATTATCATGTTTTCAACATACATAATTTTTTTCAAAATATTAAATAATTTGTTTGTAAAATTTGAAATTTTCTGAATTCGATCTCAACCCACCGCACGGGCACACTCACCCTACTTACTACCAAAACAAGATTCTTAAAATGTATCCACGAGCCCGCTAGCGCTATCATTCATTGCTGAAATGATAACAAATCATTTTTTCCTGAAAACTTAAAATGCGAATAACTTCACATTTTAACTATCAAAATAATGAAATTATTGTTTCAATCTAATTATTTTGTTATAAATCAGTTGAGGTGTATGAGGTTTTGCGCTTATTCATTAACATGTTGTATGTGTGACTATTTTTATTACACCCATAACTCACCTATGTGTAGTTCTGTTCTTTTTCCTTCTCGAATAAGGAGTAGAATATCCATAAGTCGGAGAAGTATCATGCTCATCGAACGTACTGTCAGCAACTTCTATCCTATCATACATATCAATAGGCACACTGGAGCTTTCAACCGGCTGCGTGGACGTATCAGAGAAATGTCTCACACCACTGTTGGGACTATCACTTTCATCTATCGTCATGATAAGCCCATGATCCTTTTCGTCTACGCTTTGAGAACTAATGATGCTTGGTGGTGTTGTGTCAATGTTCGTTGTAGCAACACCAGATGGGAATGAAATTTCCTTCCCTTCGACGTAGGTTTGTGATATTCTGTAGTGTTTCTTCAGCTCTTCGTTGGTGTAGACGTCGCTTTGGTTGATGGTTGGTATCTGGATGGATGAGCGGCGGGAATCGTTGCCTATCGCTTCGGAATAGCTGAGGGAGCGCTCGAGAGCTCTGGAGCGGCTGCCACGACGTTCTTGGTTGGTGCTCATATTTAACTGGATTGATGACTTGATAATTTAGATCTGTATGTAAAACCAATTTGGAAAGAATTGATGTAGAGTTCCAATCACTTACTGTGTTTATAGACAACAGTGACTAACTAATTACAGAAATAGAGAGGTATGCAGGATAATAAGTGTAAAAGTGTGTACGCTAAACACAAACACATCATATACAGGGTGAAATTGATATCATTAGCATCTCTTTGAGTCTACCCATCAAACTGAACAACTTTTACTATGGGAGCAAACAGATCACAACAACAAAAATCTGCTGTTGCATACAATGGAGTCGAGTAGGCATTGCAGTTCAGTATGGAACAGCTGATTTTTTGGTCCTATCGGTTTGCTCCCATAGTAAAAGTTGTTCAGTCTTAGTTTAAAAGTATGCTAATGATATCAATTTCACTGTATATTTTAACTAAATCGGACAAGATACAAGCATAGAATTTTTTTTTCTAGATTGTTTCTGCAAAATTTCATAGGTTTTAATTGACTTCGTTTGTATGGAGCGCGCCACCAGTAATATACCCTTAATATTGAAAATAGTACGGAACTTTGTTTGTGTGCAGCGCGCTCGGGAGATTTCGGACACCCTGTATTTACACTGAAAAGATTGTCTCTAATAACAACACTACCAAAGACCTTTGACTAATTATTATAAGGACTAGCCTTGCGGTAGCATTTCCCCGGTATAAGCACAATTGATCTTGTGCATTTACATTCAATTTTACACCTTATCACTAAACGAGAAAGCCTATAATTGCGAAATAATAACTTCGAACTTAGAACGTTTGGGGTTCACACGAGACTACTTTTCACGATTTTTAACATTCAAAATTAGAATCTAAAGTTATGAGGAATAAAATCCAAAGTTGCGGATTTCATGTTACCTCGCCCCCCGCAAAAAGTGGCAGAAATGTTTGTTAGTAAAATTACACGCGTAACCAGTCCACATATAAATAGTCAAAGCCAATAACTAAGTACTCACATACATGGGTAGATCCGATGAATAGACAAAAGTAGCACTTAAAAACTAAATTAATTACAACTCAACGCTATCATCATTTTGAAACACTTTTACACATTTTTTTAAAACAAAAACCGCGCATTATATTTCTATGAAGACTTAAGTCTTACTACAAAACTTTATCAGCTCCCAATAGATAAGAAACACGCCTTTATCCGATAGGAGATAAGGAATATATTTGTACTTGCATTGTTTTGATCGGTATGTACTTCTCGTAACCTAGAATGCGTTGATATTTTAAAAGTAAATAATGATAGAGTTTACTCAGATGATTTTATCTTTTTCTTTAAGTACTACATTTCAAATAAAAAAAAAGTAAGTTATAGCCTGTAGAATCCCTCTGCAGGGCAAAGGCCTCCTCCCACGAATAAGGGTGAGAGGGAGTGGGCCATACTCCACCACGCGGGCCCAGTGCGAGTTGGTGGAGGCAAGTTAGTGGTCAACTTGCTGTCAGAGAATTATCAAGCCGCCAAACTGACAAACCCACCTTTCATTTCAAATAAGGATGAAAAGATTTTCCGATTCCTATATGAGTTTAAAGGGGATGATTAGACCGTCAAACTGAACAACTTTCTCTATGGCACCAATATTGAAATCGCGAAAAAAAACAGCTGTCCCATACATTTGGCTCGAGTATGATTGCAGTTTTGTATGGAACAGATGTTTTTTTTTCGCCATTTCAATGTTGGTGCTGTGAACTGTCAGCATATTAAGCTGGACCCTGTATACAAGGTGTAAAATTGCATGTTTTAGACCGTGCTTCAAACCATTAAACTGTACAATTTTATGGAGCATCAACATGCAAAACTAAGCTGCTATTCCCTATAAACCTGCAGTATATGAGGACCTTGGGACTGGAATACCGGAAAACCAACCCAATCCAGAAACCAGTCTCCACACAACCTACATTTATGTCAATGTAATTAATTATAAGTTCTTTGTTTTTAGTATCTAAGAAAATGTACATGTGGAGAAAATAAATGTTTATTATTATTATTATTATTTATTTACCTATTCCTACTCGATTAAAATGTATTACACCCTGTATACCTTACGTGTTAGTGGCGCCTCCTGGTGGTCGATAGTACTAACTCCTTACTGTACAAAGCAGTAGATTCTATAGAGATCAATGATGCTACAGCACTGGTAATACGTAAGTCTATTCTAGAAAACATTAAATTTCAGCACTGTTTTCATAATTCACAACAAATAACAGATGGTCTGTACTGTGTCAAAGACAAAATGTGACTCACTCCATTCTCATTCATAAGAATTACGTAAGAAAACATTTTGTTAATAAAGGTCTGCCTCTGCCTCCGTGGCATTTGGGCTCCTGACACGGAGGTCGTGTCGTGGACACCTAGTGATATGTCACTGTGTGCGTTTTCCCCCAGTTGGTTAGGACATTACAGGCTGAATCACCTGATTTTCTGAAACGAACGATGATTCCATACTTCGGATGGCACGTTAAGCTGTTGGTCCCGGCTACTATCTCGGGTAGTCGTTACATAAAAACCACGTCAGAGGCCGTAAGGTGGTTTTAAAAAAACTCTGACACCAGGGCTTGGTGCCTACACGATAAGACAAATAAAGGTGAATTTTAAAGAAAACTGTTGTTAATGTGTATGTACTTTATTGTACATGTTGTAAATAAACTTTGTTCTAATAATCGTATGTAATTTATTTGTTATGTATTTAAACACTTTGTTGTTTATTAAAATTATGGCTACGAGTTGACTATAACATAATTTATTTGAGTTGCTTATTGATTCTTGCTTCACACCATCACTTTTCTCAGGCTTCAGGCTGGCGATAGCTCGTCCTCGGCCTGTGACGTCGGCTTTAAGTTTCATGATTTGACGTTCTTCTTGCGAAAAGACGAAGACCTCGCGAGCACGAAGGCCGAGATCGTTTCGCTGAAGCTGCTCGGAGTCCCAGGACATTTTGGCAGCTCTTCATTTTCGTCTGAAGATCTGTAAACAATGTTGGTCAAATAAAATGTCTGCGCATACGATACAGCACGTCACAAGTATCAGCATTCAATTACAGTATCGAAGAAAGCAAGAGAGTTTGCATAAAAATACAAGAATTCTTCTTGTCCTTCTATTGAGTTGATGGCATGTCATTAAAACTTTTTCCAGCCCAGAATTTTGCCAGGACAGCCCTTCCGGCAGCAGCAGCGTCCATAACCTCCGTTCGCGTGCAGGTGTCCGGACAGGAAAGGCAGGATACAAGATGGGCCATAGTCTGAGGAGTAACACCGTATTCACACCTTCACACCCATCAACACGACTGTTACCATAACGGACAACTTTTCTTGATATCCGTACGACATATCTAATGGAAAAAAGAAGTTACCTGTAAAGTTTCCTTGCGCTACAAAGAGGGGTATCAACTGGCTCGATGGCATCCAGCTTCTTGTGATCTATCACGTACTTCTGTTTGCGGCCGTCGTACCTGAAAACAGATAAGTTTAGTTTAGGGGAAGATGACTTACCCAAACCTCAAAAGGATTTAATGTGTCTTTATAACCTTGCCTCAAATAAATACACTGGATTTCTGTCAACGCAAAAGAAGCATGAAAAGAGGATGCATTATGAGAAGACCTAGGAAAGGATGGATGGATTGTGTGAGAGACGGCATATGTGAAAAAGGAGTGAGTGCTGAAATAACGGAAAAGAGATCAATGGAGGAAGACGATATTGTGCGCCGACCCCAAGTAATAGGATTCTGGTGAGAAGATGACGATTAAGTGAACAAAAGATAATATATCCTGTCGCAGAATCCTACTGGACAGAAGGTGGACAATCCCGGGTTTCATTAAATACTTAATTATGTAACAGTTTTGGCCTTCGAACGAGTTTAACTTGATATAGTGGTGGAGTGAATCCCAGATCAAAGGATTTGGTATTCTGTGTCAAAGACTACACGAATTTTATTACTTACTTAACGACAGGTGGAAATCTGTATCCCCAGACGATCTCTTTCGGCATGTACGAGGACTGACTCTGTGTGAATGTGCCCATAGATGCCGAGGCTCCTTTCAGGCTCACCGTGATCTCGTAGCTGGAATATTAGAGATGAATATAAATGATAAGCAGCAGCAAGAACCACTAGGTACAGTAGTACAGTCACAATATTACTATACCAGAGTCCTTCTTATTTATGCTGACACTTGTTTAAGAGGATGATCAGACCATCATACGGTAACTTTCTCTACGGCACCAAGAACGAATTCGTGAAAAAAAATACTGCTGTTCTATAAAAAGCTGATTAGCTGATTTTTTTCGCGATTTCGACATTGTTCTAATAGAGAAAGTTGTTCAGTTTGATGGTCTGATCATCCTCTTAAAAAACTGTTAGCATTTTAAGTTGGACCCTGTAGTTCTCTCCCGTCAATATTTTTAACAGGAAAGCGAGCGTTGGCGATGCGAAAAGAGGCGTGGTTGGATGTAGTGACTCTAACTGGAAGCTACACGGTGAGGGTATCCGAGATGTTGATGATGCTTGAGTAAAGGGATCAGTCGCCTCCTTAACGACACGCGTCTTCAAAATCGGATAACCTACGGGAAACTTAAATATGAGGAACCACGTACCTGTTCCCAGCAATAGAAGCAGGGGTGTATGTATACAGCGGGCTGGTGGCATCGATGACGTGAACCAACGTCACTGGCCACAGGAGGAACTGGCGTTGTTGGAGTGTGAGCGAGCGAGCGTAGTACCTGATCACTTCGCCTTCTTTTGTTCTGGAGATATATTATTAGCTTTGACTAATTATTATATGGACTGGTTACGCGTGTAATTCTACTAACAAACATTTCTGCCACTTTTTGCGGGGGGCGAGGTAACATGAAATCCACAACTTTGGATTTTTTTCCCCATAACTTTAGATTCGAGTTTTGAATGTTAAAAATAATGAAAAGTAGTCTCGTGTGAACCCCAAACGTTCTAAGTTCGAAGTTATTATTTCGCAATTATATACTGTCTCGTTTAGTGATAAGGTGTAAAATTGAATGTATATGCACAAGATCAATTGTGCTTATACCGTGGCAGAGGGGAAATGCTACCGCAAGGCTAGTCCTTATAATAATTAGTCAAAGATTATTAGTTATCATCAATTGGCGTGATCTTCTTATCGTGTGGGCAGCAAGCCCTGGTGTCAGAGTTTGTTCAGACCACCTTACGGCCTCTGACGTGGTTTATATGTAACGACGACTACCACCAGAGATAGTAGCCGGGACCAACGGCTTAAAATGCCAATGCAAAATCAGTAGGGGTCCCCCGTGGGAATCGAACCCACGAATTCCGTGTCAAGAGCCCAATGCCCTGAACCATTAGACCACGGAGGCAGTTAAAACTGGCGTGATAAAGCTTCGGTATTAGAAACGATCCGAAGCTAAGCAACGTCAGGTCCAGTCAGTTTATAAATGGGTAACCGTTTAAGTCAATATTATACAGAAACAAGATAAAATCTGCTGTTTCATACATACTACCTACTCCACTCAAACGTATGGACAGTAGTTTTTGTCGACTTTTTCTCAATTTTACAACTTGTTCAGTCGCCTTAATAGGATTTTGACCTGGCTTAACCAATAGTTATTTACACCGCCATCTAACGGAACGATCTAGTTAAATAACTTAACCTGCCTTCCGAATCACGGATTCGAACGAGAGGAACCACCAAAACGATCACTCATACAAAAACTGACCTATAATTTTTAATTTTGGTGATCGTTTTCAATACCTACTGAATCTACATTACGCCAATGAGCGCCTCGATTAATCCATGAGTTTCATACAAAAAATTTGAACTAATTTTAATGTTAAGTCGCTTACCTGTAAGTGTTAATGAAATGTGCATTGAACTCTGAGCTTATGATGTGATCATAGTTGAGGTCCCATGCTCGCATCATGAGGCATAGTCGACCATCTCGCATACTTATCTGAAAGTAAATTTATAACGCCTATTATAAAATCAATAGCAAAGTCACTCAGACAGATAATTATGTTATAACTGTTTTGCTATTGAGTTTTTCCAGGGACATAATAACACATCGTTTTTGTCTGTGTTAGGGGGTTAGTTTAATAGTATAAATCATTTAGCCATAGTAGTCTAATTGTGACACAAATCTACCTCGACTATAGTGTAATAATTTTAGGCAAGACTTACCACAGCTTTCTTACTAAATCCAACGCCATCTCTTGATAGTTTCTCCGGCCGAGTTAGTTTGGCGTACACCACACAAGTTAGAACTCCTGAAAGTCCTGTTCCTAAGATGAGCTGGAAATATGAAAAATAAAACGTTGGTGTTACAAATAATAGTATCTTGGAGCCATGAACATGTTAGAACTCAAACTCAAACTCAAAATGTTTTATTCAAAATAATACCACATGGATAGCTTTCTGACGTCATTTTTGACTCTACCACCGCGTCGGAAGGTGTTCCGTTGTAGAGATGATGCGGCCAGAAACTCTAGAAAGACCCGCTTCGGCCGCTTTCGTGTTTCGTTACCAGGAGGTTTCCCTGACCGAAAGACCATGACCCTTTCAGAGCCGCCTCAATAGATCGACATCGCGAAAAAAAATCTGCTGTCCCATACATCCGGATCGAGTTAGGTTTACAGGTTTTACAACGTGTTAATGAATAAGCGCAAAACCTCATACACCCCAACTGATTTATAACAAAATAATTAGATTGAAACAATAATTTCATTATTTTGATACTTAAAATTTTAAGTTTTCAGGCAAAAATTATTTGTTATCTTTTCAGCAATGAATGAAAGCACTAGCGTGCTCGTGGATTCATTTTAAGAATCTTGTTTTATTAGTAACTAGGATGAGAGTGCCCGTGCGGTGGGTTGAGATCGGGTTCAGTAAATTTTAAATTTTACAAACAAATTATTTAATGTTTTGAAAAAAATTATCTATGTTGAAAACATGATAATTCGATTCTGCTCTCGATTCTAAACAAACTACTTTCTACTTTTGCGTTAATTCATTAACACGTTGTATATGGAACAGCTGTTTTTTTTCGCGATTTCGACTTTGGTCCCGTAAAATAGTTTCAGCTAATGAAATTCAGGGTGAAATTTATAACATTAGCATCCATTTAAAATAAGAGGCGACCCATCAAACTGAACATCTATTACTATGGGAGCAAACCGATCGATGCAAAAAAAAATCTGCTGTTTCATACTAAACTGCACGACTCAAAAGTATGCAACAGCAGATTTTTTTTTGCATCGATCGGTTTGCTCCCATAGTAAAAGTTGTTCAGTTTGATGGGTCGACTCTTATTTTAAATGGATGCTAATGTTATAAATTTCACCCTGTATAATCTGTAGAGATGAAAAAAACATTGAAAGACGCATTGCGGGAATTATAACACGGGACTTTTCTCTTATAAAACAAAGAAAGCAAACAAAACAGCAACTATAACACTGGGGTTATCAGAAACGAAGGTTTGCATTCATGTTCCTATGTACCTAAGTAACTCGCAACTTACGTAACTAACTGATAATGTTGTGTTCACTACTAGTCGGGGAAATCTACGGATTTTTGTATGGAGAAGGTTGCATTAATTGCACTTTTGGTGATAATTTGGAATATAGTAGATAAATACCTGAAAATCATAAATTCTCAATAATCCCCGATTTTTTATTGTGTATTATTGAATAATTAAGACATTTACAAAACATTAAATTTAGGTATGAACAAAAAATGGAAAACTACTGATTTTGTGCAGGATGGCTTCATTCAATACGTTTTATTTATAACAATAATAATCCCCGGTTAATACCGTAAATTTGAGTAGATATTTAATATTTTGTAAGTCTTCGAAAATTATAACCTCAAAACTAAATTATTTACTGTTTGTTTGTACACATTAAATTTGCCTTGTGATGATTAACTATCTCTTTTGCTAGTATGCTGAAAGAAATATCTTTCGAAATAAGCTTACCCTTTGTAAATTTTTATCGATTTTAAGGTATTTCTCAGGTTCCTGAGCCAATACAACGAAAAAATCTCGACAAAAGTGTTTTAAACTAACAGTAATATTATTTCAAACACAATTTACTAAAGTGTCTTTAATGCAATCTCAAACCTTATTTTTCCTAGACTATACACGTACTCTACAAATATACTTATAATATTCTTTTAAGATTTGCATAGAATAAATGAGTTTGGAAGACGCTTCCCAAAGGTAAACGCAACGCAGGGTCGGGCCATATTTTGCTGGTGTTTAGAAGCTATCTTCTCGTTATTTGAATGAAATACAAATTAATAAAAAATATAGCAATGATCTTCAACATCTCGGCTTTATTTGCTATGAACTTTGACTAATTATTATAGGGACTAGCCTTGCGGTAGCATTTCCCCTCTGCCACGGTATAAGCACAATTGATCTTGTGCATTTACATTCAATTTTACACCTTATCACTAAACGAGACAGCCTATAATTGCGAAATAATAACTTCGAACTTAGAACGTTTGGGGTTCACACGAGACTACTTTTCATGATTTTTAACATCCAAAATTAGAATCTAAAGTTATGGGGAATTAAATCCAAAGTTGCGGATTTCATGTTACCTCGCCCCCCGCAAAAAGTGGCAGAAATGTTTGTTAGTAGAATTACACGCGTAACCGGTCCACATATAATTAATCAAAGGCTATGAAGCATATTTCTTATTTTTTATAAAATTCATATGTAACATGTGTTCAAAGGAAAGCCTAAATACTGGAAAAAATTTAGGGAAAGCTCTTTATATATTTTTTTTTAGAATACCATCAATTAAGGTAATTTCAAACAAGGGTTGTATAATCGAGTAAGTTATAGCCTGTGAGATCCCATTGCAGGGGAAGTAAGTTAGCGGTCAATTGGCCATCTTAAAGTAGGTATTTTCAAGTTAACTTCATATGCATCTGACTACTAACACAACGATTAGAAAATAATTATATTTACCTGCATGATGAATAAAAATATAGATTCAGGGCATTCTTCGTCAATTGCTCTATCACCGAAGCCAATTGTGGTCTGAAAGAAAAAAATAATATATAACGTCAAGTATAATTACATAGTTTAGGCAGTGAAAGGGGTATGTGTAAAGTTGGTGTCGTTTTATACTTTCGCGGCCACTGATGGAAGTACTGAAATTTAGATGAGGATACCAAAGGAAACAAACTTACTATGGAGCAAATATAGCTAAGTTATATCGGGGCTAAGATATACAGGGTAGAATATTTTAGACAGGACAGTACGGTAGGTACCTTAATCGTTGTAGATAGAGGAAAACGTTCTTTGAAGAGTATCCTTAACTTTTTAAGACATTAAGACCTGCATTCACAGATTTTGAAAAAGTGTACCAAGAAAATGGACAATTTGTACATACACTTTTTTTTATGCCAATCGATCCTGTTTCTTATATGGATCCAAAACTCGAATGAATCCTTTGACTATTTATATATGGACTGGTTACGCGTGTAATTCTACTAACAAACATTTCTGATACTTTTTGCGGGGGGCGAGGTAACATGAAATCCGCAACTTCGGATTTTATTCCCCATAACTTTAGATTCTAATTTTGAATGTTAAAAATCATGAAAAGCAGTCTCGTGTGAACCCCAAACGTTCTAAGTTCGAAGTTATTATTCGCAATTATAGGCTGTCTCGTTTAGTGATAAGGTGTAAAATTGAACGTAAATGCACAAGATCAATTGTGCTTATACCGTGGCAGAGGGGAAATGCCACCGCAAGGCTAGTCCTTATAATAATTAGTCAAAGAATGAATCAACTGAGGTTAGAGTACTTGAAATGTCAGAAATCGTATAAAATCTTTTTTCACACATTTCGTAGAAAATTAGACTTTAACATACCTAATTTTATGCTAAGCAAGAGTAGCACCACCTCACATACATAAAATCTCAGAGGAAGGATCTCCATAGAGTCCACATAAATTTACGATTGTAGTTAGTCTCTTTTGTCTTATTACGTACCTTTAATAGTAGAAGGAGATGGAACTATGGATATTTGTTTATGCGGCTGTCCACATTTTTTTGAGTTAGTGTGTGTGAAAAGTGACCGTAAACATAAGCCATATGTCACTTGGTGCCTTTTGTCCATACTACTTGACACCACACACTCAAACTTAAACGTCAAAAAAGTGGACACTTTAAAATTGGTATGGCTCGCTCTATTAGGTATAATCTCTTTGATCCGAATTCGAGCCTTAAAGAAGGATGTAAGGAATCCATCATATTCCTTACTGTAGCCTCGTTGGGTCTAATAGAGTTTTTTGATCCTTATAAGGAACAGGATCGATTGGGTTCAAAAAACGTTTCTGTGTTTTACCATTTTCTTGATGGACGCTTGCAACTGCATGCTTCTAAAATATAAGGTCTAACAAAATTAGGTGAAACTAAGAGGATGATCAGACCATCAAATTGAATAACTTTCTCTATAGGACCAATATCGGAATCACGAAAAAAAAATCTGTGGTCCCACACATTTAGGTCGAGTAGGTTTGTATGGAACAGCAGATTTTTTTTCTCGAATTCGATATTGGTCCCATGGAGAAAGCTGTTCAGTTTGATGGACTGGTCATCCCCTTAAAATGGTTTTAGCTAATTTTGTTAGACCTTATACAACGTGTTAATGAATAAGCGCCTCATACACCCCAACTGATTTACAACAAAATAATTAGATTGAAACAATAATTTCATTATATTCATACTTAAAATTTAAAGTTATTCATATTTTAAGTTTTGAGGCATAAATGATTTGTTATCATTTCAGCAATGAATGAAAGCGCTAACGTGCTCGTGTATATATTTTAAGAATCTTGTTTTAGTAGTAAGTAGGGTGAGAGTGCCCGTGCGGTGGGTTGAGATCGAGTTCAGTAAATTAAAAATTTTACAAACAAATTATAAAATTTTTTGAAAAAATTACTAATGTTGAAAACATGATAATTCAATTCTGCACTCGATTCTAAACAAACTACTTTCTAGTTTTGCGTTAATTCATTAACACGTTGTTTAGTGCAAAGCTTTGGTGTACCTACACCGAATGGTATTATGGTCTGTCAGATGTCCATTATAATCGACTCGACAACCAAAACCAAAAATTAACCCAATTACGCTTCCTTTACCGAAGACCGAAGATTGTCCACTTTGGCACAATCAAGGCCGATTGGTTCAAACTTCCTCTTTTGAGGAATTAACCGCTTCTTTGTCGAGAATTGCTTAATGGAGAGATTGCAAGAAATTGTCCTTTGTGCGAGTCGAATGATTGTAAAAGATCTGAGGATGTTACCGACGAGACTAGGGTTACAAATACAAAGTGACTGGAATTGTGGCATTGTCGAACGTCAGCGGATCGTTACAGCAGATTTTCTGATTTTATTGAAAAATTTTGTTAAAGTTCGGCCGTTCAGAGAATGCGTTTGACAGTTACCATAAAATTGTAAAAAACGGAATGAAAACTATAAATACCGATCATTACTTAGTAGCTTTTTGAACTTAAAAGGGCAGCTAGTGCCCTGTGTACTAGAGTGAGCACAGGTAAACAATATTTTCATTCAGTTTTTTACAATTTCATGGTAACTGTCAAACGCAGTCTTTCAGCGGCCGGACTTTAATTATGTTTAAAAACCGATAAATTTTTGACTAGTATTTTTAAAAATGTTATTTATTATAGGAATCAAAATTACATAATGTAAACCATTACAAAACAATTAATTATAAAATTGGCAACATGCCTCGTCCAAAAGGATTTACAGCCAAATATCAACGACAAGCTTCGTCACAAGGTATACATATAAGTCCACAACACGTGTCGTCAGAAAAATAAAAAAATAAATTAGACACATTAATCGGTCCTTTCCCCAACAATCTTACCCGACAAAGGATCCCATCACACCAAGCATAAGCATTGTATTTTTAAAAGCTTTCATTTGATACCTCACACCACACGATATTAAAGAAAAAAATATAGTTTTTATCTCTTTCTGCCCCCCAAAACTGCCCCTCAATAGAAACATATGTTTTTTTGACTTTATTTTTGTCATTGGATCATTAATTACTATTATTTATAAGTTGTTGATTCCTGTTTATTACGGTCTCCGAAAAAAATTTTTGACACCGAAGTGATTCCATTAGTGTCTCGTTTTGCCAATTTTGGTAGGACACACTAAAAAGATATTACAGTGCATACTAATAAAACTAAGGCATCCTGCATTGACACACACAAACAGCGTGACTCAAACAACCACGAGATCTCTTGTATACATTATTTGCATAATGTATTAGTAAATAACACATAATTCTATTTATATTAGTACCTACTTAGAGAGGAGACAACCGTTTGACTGCCCACGTCATTTTGGGGTTGTGTGGCAAGTCAAAAGAGGTTTGTAGGCATAAGGGCAACTTCTGTTTGTTATAGTCCTTAGGTTATAGCACAGAGTAAAAGCCACTCCCCCCTCTGACTTCAGACCTCACCTTACACTTTCTGGGAAACTTGAGGGAAGCCGAGCAAAATCTTGCCGCAAGTTCCTTTACCATTATGATTTATGGTACCATTTTTTCCACCTATCTGTTTGTAATTGAGGTGCCATCTGAAGGAGACCGAACTGAAAAACGACGGTTGCCACCTCTCAGTCTGCCACAACTTCGCAACTCTAGGGTTAAGAATGACTTCTTTGAACCTGGCAACCCTAGAGTTGCGGCAGACTGAGAGGTAGCAACCCTAGTTTTTCAGTTCTGTACATCGGTCTCCGTCAGATGGCACCTCAATTACAAACAGATAGATGGAAAAATTTGTACCATAAATCATCATGGCGTTGTATGAACCCCTGTATAAACTTTCACTTAAATCACATTTCGTTCACCAAACAAATGGGTACATAATAGTCGATTTTTTTCGCGTTTCCTGAGGTAGGCTCCATACTAAAAGTTATTCAGTTTCAGTATTTGCTAGGCTGTCACTTAAACCCTGTATAATATGACCAGTGCTATCTATATCTGCATTATGACCAGTGATATCTGTATCTACTAAATTATGATCAGTGCTATCTGCACACATACATATCATTGTTCATAATGTAGATACAGAAATCAGTGGTCATACTGCATTAGATATCACTGGTCATAATGCAGTAGATAGCACTGGTCATAATGCAGTAGATAGCACTGGTCATAATGCAGTAGATAGCACTGTTCACAATGTAGATACAGATATCACTGGTAATAATGTAGATGATCCTTACCTGAGCCTCGACAGAAGCCAAGAAAATAGTAACAAAGTCATTCCCTCCAGTCACACAGGTCTTGTTAGGCCGGTCAGGTTCGAAGTCGTAGTGCGCAAGCGCGGTGATGTACCAGAACACGGCGAACACCAGCCAGATGGTGAAATGAACGACCACCGTGCCTGACACTATCCAACGCCAGCGGAGGTTGATCTGGGGGAGAGAGAGGCCTTTGAAGATGATAGGGAACCATATTGGATTAAAGAACCTGCAGGAGCGGCGCGATATCGTTTCATCGCGTCTCGCGTAACGTATTTGACTGTACTAGAAAATTTTTATGTAGGTAATATTTTATTTCTGTGATCATCATATCCATGTGAACAATACCATTCCTATTTGATACCGATTGAATCGGGTAGTTAAACTCAATAAGACCCCTGGTTTCAGACATTAGAAGTTTTACAAGGTAGCTAGGTTCGCATGATCTACGACCATCCCTAAATAAAATTAGCCTTGCGTTTTCTATAGCTGGAGCCCGATTGCGCTAATTTAAAACATCGAAGTTATATTTTTATCCAATTTCAGTTCTAATCACATTGCAATCCAATTACTATTCAATTGTGCTAAATTCCGCATCGCGCTATTTCTATATAACTGACAGCCTTTAACGTCTGCGCGATCTGTCAAAACGGCTGTAACGGCTGTCAAGAGCAGTACCACGATTAGCGCAATAGCAAAAGTATCAAAAGTTATGGTTCGTACGTAGTCCAATCACGGTTCAATCACCGAATATTTACTGCGATTGCAGCCCTGGCTCCAGTTTGCAACGGAGGGAAGTCGGAAGGAAGGATCTTCTTTGATTAATGTGTTGCTTGTTTTGGGTGGATAAGATTGGATATAAAATCATCCCCCGCTAGTTGGAATTAATTGTCTAGTGTTCTGTGTGATCACTACTGTTTATCCTGTAGTGATCACTAGTGGTTTAGGTGGCCACGTGCCTTCGCCATTTTATTTATGCTCGGTTAAAGTTTGTTTTTTTGTTCAAAAACAATCCTTGAGATCACCTAAAATATCTATTACCGAACAACATCAAACCCATATGCCATTTTAACTAGATATTGGCAAAATCATCGATACCACTCTGAAAATAAAATTGCAAGGTTAGAATAGATTAAAAGCATATAACCTACCACTAAAACATGATATGTTGCCCTTACCAATGTATGGAAGGTATCGTTGAGGAGTCGTATCTTCTCGAAGGGCACGTTTGATATCAGGGCGACATTCTCCATACCACTCTTGGAGACTAGACGTTTTGGAAAGTCGCCGTACGCTGTCCTGGTTCGGAGAGCTGGTGCTTTTCTTATTGTTATGCTGAAATTATTTGAGAGAGATTTTGACATCTTTGAAATGCAAACGGACCTAAAATATGGAAGTAAGGGAATCAGTAGTAATAGCCTTTGACGAGTTCATCCTAATAACAATTTCAATACCTATTTCTAATACATACTTCTAATACACATTACCGACTGCATTATAAAGATAAGACCAACTGCTCTCAAAAACGGTGAAGGAAATCATCGTGAGGAAACCTGTATACGCTGAAGAGAAAATCTAATTCGTAGGTGAAGTCTACCAATCCTCTTTTGGCATGCGTGGTGGCCTCATGGACATACTACCTCCCAGGGTAAGCCTGTTCCCTGCAGACCAGATATAAATTTACTAGGAACCTACTCTAGACCAACTACTCCACTGTAGCAGTATCATGGTACATATATCTAAGTATAACATCATGACTCTTTTCCATTGAGGTAGGCAGACACTAGGGTCCGCCTTTACTACCAGCATTGTTCTTGCTAAATTGAGGATTCAGTATCAAATGAATTTCAGAAAAAAACACGTTGCCATCGATCCTAAACGAAAAATAACTTTACCTTCTGCGGTCGTAGTATGGCAGTGTGATATAGCGCTATCGCGCCTTATCCCTCTTCCTATTTGCGCGCGAACGAACGAACGAACGAACCATCTTACGGTCGCTGGTCATCAAAACCATTTGAAAATTGAGGTCTATACCCAGCAGTAGGTGGATTTTGTCTGTGTACGATACATAGTTTTTGCAAGAAAATATAATTTAGAAATGCTCAACTTACTTCTTTGTCGGAACGGAATTTTTCCTTTCGTCAACGTGGTTTGAAGGTTTATAAATAACATCTTTCTTATTCAGGCTTGAGTTGCTCTGAGTTATGATTATTTTAGGTAGTTGATGAGATAGTCTTCTTAGTCTTTCTGACTTTGTTTCTGTTTTAGTATTTAAACTTTCGTTTGATTTCAATTCGTTTACAACTTTGAACCCTATTTTCGGAGGACTTTCAGTTGTATTTTCATTGTCTAGAGGTTTGATTGTTTCGTAATCTGGATCTTCTCTTTCCGAACTATCAGTTAGAACTTCTTCATTGTTAAATTTGACGTTATCTTCTTGTTTTTCGTTATATTCTTTGATGTTTTTCAAGTAAGTCAAACATTCGTCGTATAGTTGATTTATTTGATCGAACTCAGTGTCTTTAGCTATCAATGTTTCGTGTTCGTGTTCCATTGTGCGGAAGTCTAATCACTCATGGCTTAGTCAGTCTCTTTTGACATTTATGTCTTATGTTTGTTCACTAGACATAACTTCACTATCACTTATTTTGTTTGATCTAATAAAATTGTTTCATGTCACTTTGGTTTCATATCACAGCATCAACGAAATTTTGAATAAACAATATAATTTATGTGTTTGTTTATTTATGTCGATTGCTTTACTTCGTTCCATATAGAATTAGAAATTTTTATTTAGTTTACTGGACAATAGGCACCAATTAAATATAGTGCCTAGATTTTTCACAATAAGGGCCTGTTTCACCACTTTTGGATCAGTCCTTGTTATACGACATCTCATTTGATATATTATTCATACAAAATATATCAAATGAGCTGTCGGATAAGCTAACAAGAACTTATTGGGAAGTGGTGAAACAGGCCCTAAATATTGTTTTAAGAAAGAAATGCTATGACATATCTTGGAAATAAGAAATGTATTCCTTGAATAGAAAAGAGAAATTGTTTGAAATCTATATTTATTCGATTCAAAATAGCATTGGATGATCTGAGTTTTCAGAATATCTCTGAATAATCCCCTTGGGGAATATAGTCGTAATGCATGCAAAATAGGGTCACATTTTAATGCTATCTGGAACGAGGTATCTAGTATTTTTAGCGCTTTCACAAAATATCCACAGTTATTCTTACATAATAATTATGATCTTAAAACACTTTCACAAAAACTTTTTTATCACCAAAAAATTAGTTCCACAAAATTCACCGCACGACAATCGCAATGCAAATTTTCTGCTAAAGAGTCTGTTGAAGTCAAACAACGGTTATCTCTTTATCTATCGTTATCAGTGCTAATTGTATGAGAGCGCTTGTAGCACTAAGCCGGGATCTTGAGTGTAACCTTGTTGAGATGATGTGGGCCATTCTACAGTTAAGGGGATATAATTCGGAGCGCACACCATACAAAAGAAGTACGGTTATATTTTCTAAACTAAGCAAATAAAGTCGATGAAATTTTACAGAAACAATCTAGAAACTAATCTCTATGCTTGTATTGTGTCAGATTTTCGTTAAAATGTAGGGTTTCAATGCTAGGATTAATTTTTGATTTGTATGGAAATCTTTGAGGCACTGTAACTTTAAAACTGTAAATTTTAAGGAAAATCTGGCACGATACAAGCATAGTTATTTGTTTCTAGATTGTTTCTGCAAAATTTCATTGAGTTTAATTGGTTAGTATTGAAAATATCACCAGACTTCGTTTGTATGGAGAGTGCCAACAGTAATATACCCTTAATGCAATATTATTGGAGGCCTATGTCCAGCAGTGGACGTCTATCTGGTAATGATGATGGTAGAAAATTATCCTCGTCGTGGAATTTGTAACATTCCTTAGTAAAAATTGTAATTATTGACATCTAAACCAAGTTTTATAAACTGTGCATGCGATTGCAGAATATCCCAATACGTTAACAACCTCAGCACTTTGATTCATACGAAATTCATGTTTGTAACTTTATATACTTAGGTATTAGATAATCGCTAAATGATTTATGATCTACTTCACACTTCAGCCTGTTTACTATACCTAATGCTTAGCATTGTTTTTACGTGTTGTGCAGTAAGTATAACAATTCAATTAAATTCAATTACACATGTAAGTTTTAATCATTTGATAATGACATTACTAAGATGTTTTAATGTAGGCTTTGTTACTTTATGTTACATTACACTTTAGTAAATTGTGTTTTAAATAATATTACTGTTAGTTTAAAACATTTTTGTCGAGATTTCGTGGTTATATTGGCTCAGGAACCTGAGAAATACCTTAAAATCGATATAAATGTACAAAGAGCAAGCTTATTTCGAAAGATATTTCTTCCAGCATACTAGCAAAAGAGACAGTTAATTATAACAAGGCAAATTTAATGTGTACAAACCAACAGTAAATAATTTAGTTTTGAGGTTTTAATTTTTGAAGACTTACAGAATATTAAATATCTACTCAAATTTACGATATAAACCGGGGATTATTATAGTTATAGGTAAAACGTTTTGAATGAAGCCATCCTGTACCAAATCACCAGATTTCTGTTTTTTGTTCATACCTAAATTTAATGTTTTGTACATACATACATACATATGCTCACGACTTTATGCCACAAGGGGGTAGTCAGAGATATTCTGAAACCACAGAATATCCACGTTTACCCCCTCTTCACGTTTACTCTGTCCAGTGTGACGGGGGGTGAGCCCGTCGCCACTTATAATGGACAGTGGGTACAATACATGCCTCGAAATTGAAGCATGCAGGTTTCCTCACGATGTTTTCCTTCACCGACATAACCGGCATAATGTTTTGTAAATGTCTTAATTATTCAATAATACACAATAAAAAATCGGGGATTATTGAGAATTTATGTTTTTCAGGTATGTATCTACTATATTCCAAATTATCACCAAAAGTGCAATTAATGCAACCTACTCCATACAAAAATCCGTAGATTTCCCCGACTATAGGTACTTATACAAGGTGTAACAAAACACCCTAGTAATACTTAAGGGGGTGATTGATACCTTAAAACTGAACAACTTTAATTATGGAGCCTACTTCGAATTCGAAATTGCGAAAAAATCTGCTGTTTCATACAAAACTGCACTACCAACTCGACTCAAGTATGTGGGACAGCAGATTTTTTTTTTGCGATTTCGAAGTTAGCTCTTTAGTGAAAGTTGTTCAATTTGATGGTCTTAAGAACCCCCTTAAAAGTTGGTAGCACCACTGGCTTTTCGGTGAAGGAAAACATCATGAGGAAACCTGCTTCAATTTCGAGGCATGTATTGTACCCACTGTCCATTATAAGTGGCGACGGGCTCACCCCCCGTCACACTGGACAGAGTTTCGGTACTACTGGTGAAACGTGGATGTTCTGAGGTTTCAGAATATCTCTGACTACCCCCTCGGGGAATATACTCGTGAGCATATGCTTAAAAGTTATAAGTATTATTTTTACTGTTGTAACAACTTGTATAAGATGAAATTAATTATACCGGATGATTTTTTCACCAGTCCGAAACGTTCAGGGGTGGTTCAGACCATCAAACTGAGGGACTTTTATGATGGGAGCAAAACTGTATTCGTGAAAAAAAAATTGATGTCTCGTACATTATCTAATTGAGTGCGATTTCAGGTATGCTTCCACAGTAAAAGTTGTTCATTTTGATGGTCTGGACCATCCTCGAAACTTTCGGCACGGTAGAAAAATCATCCGGCATAGGGTCCTTTTTGATATGCTTGCAGTTTTTTAAGGGGATGATCGGACCCTCAAACTGAACAACTTTCACTATAAGACCAACAATGACATCGCAAAAAAGAAAACCAGCTGTTTCATAGAAAACGTCAGGCTACATAGTGAAAGTTGTTAAAGATAGTCGGAACCACCCTCTTATATTATGTAACGTATTTAATTTTACACCTTGTATTGATGATGATAATGATCATAGCAAATGGTGATCTACAGGGTCCTTCTTAATATGCTGACACTTTTTTAAGGGGATGATCAGACCGCTAAACTAAACAACTTTCTCTATGGCACCAACATCGAAATCGCGAAAAAAAACACCTTCCATACAAAACTGCAAACCTACTTGAGACAAATGCATGGGAAGGATGATTTTTTTTCGTGATTTCGTAGTGGGTCTGATCATCCCCTTAAAAAGTCAGCATATTAAGTTGGACCCTATATATTTTGTAGTCTCTACTTACTCCAATAGAAAGAAGGTGTATTGTGTAGATATGTATGAAATGGATATCTCTTAAGGCACAGAATAGGTAATAGTATACAACGTGTTAATTGAATAAGCGCAAAACCTCATACACCCCAACTGATTTATAACAAAATTAGTAGATTGAAAAAAATAATTAGATTGAAATAATAATTTGATTATTTTGATAGTTAAATTTTAAAGTTATTCGCATTTTAAGTTTTCAGGAAAAAATGATTTGTTATCATTTCAGCAATGAATGAAACCGCTAACGTGCTCGAGGATACATTTTAAGAATCTTGTGTTGGTAGTAAGTAGGATGAGAGTGCCCGAGCGGTGGATTGAGGTCGAGTTCAGAAAATTTTAAATATTCCAAACAAATTATTTAATATTTTGAAAAAAAATTACCTATAGTGAAAACATGATAATTCGATTCTGCTCTCGATTCTAAACAAACTACTTTCTATTTTTGCGTTAATTCATTAACACGTTGTATAGTTCTAAATACTTAAGGTATAACTTCATACAAACATGTCATCACGGGCTGAATGCAAAGCCTTGATGAGTTGAAAATAGATATGTGACGTCATCTTCCGCCATCTTTAATTATCTTTCACGTAATATGCACGTAAATATTTGCAATGTAATTATACGGCCACTACGATTTAGTTGAATACGTACCTAACATTAAATTATTGTTAAAAAACAGCATAAGCATATGCTCACGACTATATTCCCCGAGGGGGTAGTCAGAGATATTCTGAAACCTCAGAACATCCACGTTTCACCAATAGTACCGAAACCCTGTCCAGTGTGACGGGGAGTGAGCCCGTCGCCACTTATAATGGACAGTGGATACATGCCTTGAAATTGAAGCATGCAGGTTTCCTCACGATGTTTTCCTTCACCGAAAAGCCAGTGGTTTTACAAATCGTACATGAATTCCGAAAAACTCATTGATACGAGTCGGCCTGGAAGGGGAAGGCAAGGTTATTCGCCACTGGACCACCACGACTTCAAACACAGACTCAACTTCGACTTAGGTAAGCATAAGCATAAGCATATGCTCACGACTATATTCCCCGAGAGGGTTGTCAGAGATATTCTGAAACCTCAGAACATCCACGTTTCATCAGAAGTACCGAAACTCGGTCAAGTGTGACGGGGGGTGAGCCCGTCGCCACTTATAACGGACAGTGGGTACAATACAGTAACAGTAGGTATAATTATTAAGTTACGTACCTATACAGGGTGGAACGTAACGAGGGACTTTCCTTTTAAGGGTGTATTCAGACAATGAAACTAAAACTAACTACTAAAACTTTCCCTAAGGAACATGTCGAAAAACGAAAAAAGAATTTTGACCTCCCATAGAAAATAGATCGGCTGATCCGCACTTTTGTATTAGAGGTCCAAAAATTTTTAATAAACATATGCTCACGACTATATTCCCCCAGGGGGTAGTCAGAGATATTCTGAAACCTCAAAACATCCACGTTTCACCAGTAGTACCGAAACTCTGTTCAGTGTGACGGGAAGTGAGCCCGTCGCCACATAATGGACAGTTGGTACAATACATGCCTCGAAATTGAAGCATGCAGGTTTCCTCACGATGTTAAAGTCAAGCAAATTTTTTAATATTAATCGAAATTAACACAACAAGTAGAAACTTTAAAAACAAAAATTGGTGTTTGTCGTACCATTTTGAAATTAACAAAATTTTTTTACTAATTGTATAAATTTTTTTGTTGAAATTTTACTAAAAATACACGGACTGAAAATACAAGATATTATTTTCGGGTATCCTTTGTGTCCTTTTGTGAGTATCTGTAGGCATTAAAGTGAAATAAAACACAAAATAATATTTATCCGGCATTTATTTATGCACAAATTAATTTACATCTTAAATTACATAGGTAGTGGTGTTCTCTTCATTCTATATAATGTAGCTAATATACATATTATGTTCAATGGAAACTATATTTTTACAACCATTTTTTTATTTTATTAATCTATTTTTTTAACAATAAATATTTTAAAGAGGGTGAAACCTTGAATTTTATCCATATTTACGCGTTGCCATCACAAGTGGGATTTAAAAAAGGGCACTCTAAACCAACGATTAATGTCCACACGGCGATACATCAAGCTACGCAAAACCAAAATAAGTTGGCCGCGCGTAGGTAGAGTAATGTATAACGTCGCGCGGCCATCTTATGTTTTTTTTTTCGAAGCTTGATGTGTCGCCGTGTGTACCAGGTTTTTGGAAGATGAAATCCAGCATTAAATTATTCAAATACGCAGATGGCCAGTGTCCACTTTGATAATAAAAAATTAAAATCTCATTCAAAGCATTATAATTTTATTCTATAACCTTATTAGCTCCTAAGGTTCAGGCATCTAGATTAGGAGCTACAGTTATCATCTTGTTAAGATTTAATAAAGCTAATTTTTAAATTAGTCTTTTATCGAGTCCAAGTCATATCTTAGAGCGTGTCAACGTGATGAAGAGATTTGTCAATCAGCGTTTGAAGATTGCTGATTGTCAAGCGTACGCTTAGACCATTTATCTAGGGACCAGCCTCGCGTTAGCATTCACCGATGCACTTTATCAGAAACTAATCAAGTGCATTTAGGTACATACAAATTGTATACCTTATCACTAAACGAGACAGTCTATAATTGCGGAACAATAGCTTTAAACTAATCTCGTGTGGGAGTCGTTCTACTTTCCTACGAGACTATGTTTCATTATTGTTAACAATCAAAATAAGAATCTAAAGTAATGAAACACAATCCAAACTTGCCTCATCATCATTACCATCATCAGCCCATCATCGTCCCCTGCTGAACATAGGCCTCTCCCAAGGCGCGCCACAAAACTCTGTCCTCGGCCTTCCTCATCCAAACGCTCCCCGCTGCTTTTTTTAGGTCGTCTGTCCAGCAAGCAGCAGGGCGTCCCACACTACGCCTACCAGTTCGCGGTCTCCACTCTAGAACTCTGGCACCCCACCGGTTGTCAGTTCCTAAACTTGCCTAATCACTGAAAATTAGTCTCGTAGTCTCTAGTGCAGATTTCATGCTACCTCCTCCATCGCAAAAAGTGAGAGAAAATGTTGTTGTATAATTACACGCTTAACTCGTCCATAGTTAAATTGTCTAAGAGCGTAGGTACGCCATATCAGGGTTTCAATGTACATTTACAATAAATTATTTCTTAAATTACTGTTTTTTGTGAATAATTTATTTCAATAGTTGTGCTTGAATCGTGGTCAAATTTTAGATACTAGACGTAGTCACCGAAAATCAAGGTATAAATCAGCAGAATACGCATTGAAGTTATTTTTTTGGCATTTCAGCCTTTTCAACTTTATTTTGCGGTTTGTTGTTCAGTTTGATGGTCTAATACAAGGCTGCTTAACCCCAGGCCCGCGGGCCACAATTGAATTTGCCCACTGTGGAGGAACTACTGTGGAAGGTTCCTCCAGTGAAAAGGGAAGATCTTCCGCCAGGCTAGGTGTGAAGCCTGGGAATCGGCCGTGGTACTACAGATTTTTTTTTTATTTTTTTTTTAGAAATGACTTATACAGCGTTGCTCAGGGAGCATTTACTGCTTTTTACTGCGGACTATTGGAGGGACCAGAAGGGTCACCGAGCCAATTGAATGAACTTAAGCAACCGACCTAGGGGCACCCCAGTGGGGTACGGACCTCGGCATATGACGTTGCTGGGGCTACGCGGCGGATTGGGTAGCTGAGATCGGTGAGATCTACAGATCTTAGTTGAACCTTGTATATATATCGAATCTCTGTGATTATTTCTCTTGCGCGATTCAAGTCTTGTATACGATTGTGAACCTTATGTGTAGCGGCTAACGGGTTACTAATGTGACGTCGCAAGTTGTCTTACGTACACATTTGCGAGTGCGACCGTAGCGCCATCAGCTTCGTTGCTATAACTTGTGGGTGTTGACATCTGTGGCAAGTTCCCACACCCACCAACAGCAGCTCACTGACGTTTAGGCAAGTGGTCCGCCGGGTAATATACAGGGTCCTTCTTAATAAGCTGACACTTTTTTATGAGGATGATCAGACCGTCAAACTGGACAACATTCTCTATAGGACCAACATCAAAATCAGCTGTCCCATACATTTGGTTTGAGTGGATTTGCAATTTTGTATGGAAGAGCTGATTTTTTTCGCGATTTCGATGTTGGTGCCCGTAAGTTAAAACATAGAGAAAGATGTTCAGTTTGACGGTCTGATCATCCCAATAAGAATCAGCATATTAAGTTGGACCCTATATAATCGAAATTGTGGCCCTCCTCCAAAATAGGTTTGAAATTGTGGCCCATCTACAAAAATGGTTCAGCAGCCTTGGTCTAATACATCATCTAAAGTTTAAACACGCTTCAAATCAACAGCATTTTTTTATTTATATATTATTGGACTTTTACTTCTGCATTAGCACTGCATTTCTGCCAATGTCAAGTAGTTTGTGAGTAGGCTCCCAACTGTGTATTTGCTCAAAAAACACAGTTGAGAAGAGATGGTAGAGACTCGTGACGATCTCGAAAGCGAACCGCGCGAACACCATACGAATAACACAACTGCTCGCAGCAAAACTTGCAACGTGACCAGCTTTATAGTAGTCTTGTATTAGTAATAAATGTTACTCAAAAGAAGCAATCTTTGGCATTTAAATTGACTCTGAATCTCGTTGTAATTTTGGCAAAATTATGTTACTCTTGGCATTTTTAAATCATGTCGGAATTCACAGAGCATTTTGGAAATTATTCAAAGTTCACATAACAATGTGACAATGTGTGTGTGTGTGTGTGTGTGTGTGTGTGTAATGTGACGTGTGTGTTGATGTGTGTATGTGTGATGTGTGTGTGTGATGTGTGTGTGTGATGTGTGTAGGCTTATGAAGTTTTAATAACCATTTTTATTAGACTAGTAATGATTTCTAGAAAATTAATGATAGATTTTTAAATCTACGTAGATAGAAATTATTTCACTACTTCATAATTATTATAATAAATGTAAATATAAGGAAAGACAAAATATGATTCTAATAGTTCTAAATTGACGATAATAGTTTAAAATTGATAGTTTTGTCCTGTACATCGAAGTTATTTTTCTTTTAGCTTTTTGCACTGCGGGGTGTAAGGAAAAGTATCATTAACCTTTTAACCACATACTCTACCCATCAAACTGAACAACTTTTACTATGGGAGCAAACATGTCAGAGCAAAAAAAATCAGGTGTTCCATACTAAACTGCAATACCTAATCGATTCAAACGTATGGGACAGCTGATATTTTTTTTGTGCTGACAAGTTTGCTCCCATACTAAAAGTTGTTCAGTTTGATGGGTAGAGTATGTGATTTAAAGGTTAATGATATTTTTCCTTATACCCTGTAGTATATCACAACACCACAACAAAAAATCAACTAGAAGGAATATTTGATTGCATTATGGTACCTGCACTAACGCGCCATCTTGCTAACAGTGAAAATGTATATTCGAACAAAAATCTTACAAGAGATTTTTCATAATTTTCATTATTTTATAAGGTTATTTCAAATTAGTTGGCGAAACTGACCCAGGACACTTGTTAATGATAACAGATTGCATTTTCAATAATTATAATTGGTATTGATGATTAACAAAATTATTGTGATCGTACGTAAGGCTGCAGTGAGCGGGGCGCGGGCGGACATTGACCTGTAATCATATGACCGGGCGGCGGGTCATTATCACGCAACTGTACTTAGTAACAGATACCAAATGCATTTCTCAAGTTTCGCCAACTAATTAGATTTAACCTTATAATAGTCATAGAAGAACTTCGGACAATGCGGGTACCTACTATGCGGGTTCAATGAGGCAATACTAGACAAAACGGTCAACTTCAACGCCCAGGTTTGAACTCTATCTAAGTAAGACTATTTAGGATTTATCATTTATTTTAATTCTAATCCTAAGCAAGGTTATCACGGTTTCAGTATGACCGGATGATATTTTTTTATGAACTTCTCATGACTAGAACAATTCTCTATCATAAGATTTTATAATTATAATACGGCTCTTCCAAATACATTTGAGCCGAGCGCACTCGTACCGTGAAAACCTCTCTTTTAACATAACAGCATATTTCTTAAGCAGCTGCACATTCGTCAGACCTAATTTCGGCATACATTTCCTGCTTAAATCTCTCTATTTTAAAAGAGTATTGATCAAAGCAAGCAATGTACGCCGAATCGGGCCTGATTAATTGGGTAATGTAATCGCAACAATAGAGAAATCCTTTTCTAAAAATCCATGATGCCTACCTAATCATTTTGTAGAGCAGTAGACTTCAAAAGTTATGAGGAGGTGTATTGTGGTTGTTAGATGAACCAAGGTTGTCTGAATTCAGAGCCTTTTGCACCATTACCTAACAATCAGACCAACAAACTGAACTACATTTTCTATGGAACCAACCGCTACCTCTCTGCGTATCGTATTCCCAAAACACCACATTCTCTGAACATCATGTTCAAAAAATATCATATTCTCAAAATAAATCGACTGTATTAAACAAAAAAATATTGATGGATTCAATATAATTTTTGAAATATACTTATATCATAATTCATGTATAGGGTCCAACTTAATATGCTGACACTTTTTTAAGGGGATGATCAGACCGTCAAACTGAACAATTTTCTCTATGGGTCCAATATCGAAATCGCGAAAAAAAATCAGCTGTCCCATACATTCGGCTCAAGTACTCGTAGATTTGCTGTTTTGTATGAATAGCTGTTTTTTTCGCTATTTTGATGTTAGTGCTATAGAGAAACTTGTTCAGTTTGACGTTCAGATCATTCCCTTAAAAAGTGTCAGCATATTAAGAAGGACTCTATAATGTATCAGTTTAAGATTTCGAAGATTTTAACTGTTTGAGATACGTATCAATAGATTTACTCACTATATTATTATAACGCTGGGTCAACAACGACACAAGTCAAAAAAGTTGATTTTGAGAAAAATGACGTTAAAGTTGGCGGGAGAGAGTGCGCGCGAACTAATTCGTCTGTAGTTACTACGCAAGTAAGGGTTAGATTCAGTGAAATATCGAGTTAGGTCTTTATTTCACAAGATAAAGTATGCGATGTAGAACCAGAATATGGTGCTAACTCAAATTTGCCAATTTTTGAGTTGTGCCGTTGTTGTATTCACCCAGCGATAATATGTTTTGGATGTAGAAAATAAATATTATAACAATTATTATTACCTTATATTACTTTCTTATCTATGGATTTTTAGAATAGTTTTCATAAAGAAACTTACTGTTTAACTAACTGTACAGGGTGTAAGTGACGGCCTCGCAAATATTGAAACGTTTAATTCAGATCATCAAACTGAACAACTTTCACTAAGGAGCCATAATCAGGAAACGCGACAAAAAATCTGCTGTTCCATACAAAACAGCTGTAACCTACTCGACTCAAATACAATTGACGTCAGAAAGCTATCCATGTGTGTGATATTATTTTGAAAAAAAAAAGAAAATTTTTTGAGTTTGAGTTTATGAAACAGTTGATTTTTTTTTCCCGTTTCCTGAGGGTGGCTCCATAGTGAAAGTTTGATGGTCTGAATTCAGTATTTGCAATTCTTTCACTTACACTTCAAGAATCTATATTTTTACGTTTCACTTTCGTGTCTGGATTTTTCTACGTGAATTCAAGGCTTGTCTTTGGTCTTGATTTACGGATCGGAACAATGCATATTATAATTATACAGGAATATGTTATCACCCCAGAATTTCAAACCATCAAATTGGACAGTTTACTATGGGATCAATAGATATGAAAAATATACAGGTAAGGTCTCCCGGGGCAATTGTAACTATGGTGCAATCGTAAGTTTGGGGCAATTGTAACTATGGGGCAATTGCACTTATAAGAATCACGATTCAAAGCTTATCTTCATACCAACACCGCCTAGATGGCTAAACATCCTATAAGGAGGCATCTATTAAGAGTAGGAACTGATTCGTGATTCTAATAAGTGCAATTGATCCATATTTGTTTCTGCACCAATAGCCCCATAGTTGTAATTACCCCGGGAGAATTTAATTAAAATTCAATAAATTAACTTATCATTCTTCATTTCAGCTAATTTTTTTAGGTAAATATAAAATTATTAATTTTTTTGTATACTTACTACAATTTTATTTATGTTCTTGAGTACTTACCTAGACTTTTCGTCTTGGTATTTAAGTATTGCTGCCACAGTAAAATGTTCTTGATTTTGATCGTCTAAATAAACGATAATAATTGTGTAGTGATAAAAATCTTCCCGTATAATTACACAAAAATATACAGGGTCCTTCTTAATATGCTGACCCTTTTTTAAGGGGATGATCAGACCGTCAAACTGAACAAGTTTTTCTATGGGACCAACATCGAAATCGCGAAAACCATATCAGCTGTCCCATACATTTGGCTCAAAAAGGTTAGCAGTTTTATATGGAAGAGCTAATTTTTTCTTCGTGATTTCGATGTTGGTGCCATAGAGAAAGTTGTTCAGTTTGACGGTCTGATCGTCCCCTTAAAAAGTGTCAGCATATTAAGAAGGACCCTGAATAAATATAATTATAACACTATTTAATTATTTACTACTAAATATTTTACTATATTGTTGTAACAGTATACAACGGTAATATTTATATTTAAGTAATTACATTATTATTTTTACTATATTATACTTATAAAGTATAAGCTTTTAAAAGCTACTATATGCAACTAATTTATACATATCAGGTAACATAGTGACATTATGTTTTATGATGGATTTGCCATCTAATAGGATATTACATTAAGTATACCTAAATAAATGAAAAAAATGTAATATTATATAAAATAATTTATACAACTTGTTAATGAATTAACGCAAAACTAGAAAGTAGTTTGTTTAGAATCGAGAGCAGAATCGAATAATCATGGTTTCAACATTTGTAATTTTTTTCAAAATATTAAATAATTTGTTTGTGAAACTTAAAATTGACTGAATTCGATCTAAACCCACCGCTGAGGCACTCTCACCCTAGTTACTACCAAAACAAGATTCCTTAAATGTATCCATGAGCACGTTAGCGCTTTCATTGAATGCTGAAATGATAACAAATCATTTTTGCCTCAAAACTTAAAATGCGAATAACTTAATATTTTTACTATCAAAATAATGAAATTATGGTTTCAATGGAATTACTTTGTTATAAATCAGTTGGGGTGTATGAGGTTTTGCGCTTATTCATTAACACGTTGTGTATTCAATATAATTACGCTTTAATGAAAGATTAAATTTAATTATTGGTTGAAAAAATACTACCTTATGAGGTTAAGGCAAAACTATTATTATCATGGAATGGGCAAATTTAAAATAATACATAAATATAAATACTGACTTATATCACAACTGTCACATGAACTAAATTAAAACATAATTACCAGCCGATTATGACTTTGTATATTTTGGAAACGATTAACAACTGATTTAATCTTTAATATAGCCCTACATTTGCTTAAAATACAATAGTATTGCTGTTAAAAACGAAATGTAAGTAGGTTATGGATTTTTCCGGCAAAATTATTATATTTTTAATTTAAAAGAAATTTATGGGCGTGATAAATCAGTCAAGTATACAAACAAGACAATTTATGTAAATAGGATATTACACAATATACAGAAATATGTATAAAAATAACTATTGAGGAATATCATGGTTTAAAATGTTTAATAAATAAAATGTATAATGTTTAAAATGTGTAAGAATAGGACGTTATAATTATACCAATAATCAGGAAAGGGTTATAACCGTCACAACCTTTACTAAACTCTGGGACACAACCTGTTAACAGAACCCGTGTGTTTATTGAATATTTTAAGAAAATCCACTAACTCACTGAAATATCGCGAAATTTCCTGAATTAGAACAATACAAACTTG
The DNA here is from genome assembly GCA_963924505.1 of Agonopterix alstromeriana. Taxonomy (NCBI): domain Eukaryota; kingdom Metazoa; phylum Arthropoda; class Insecta; order Lepidoptera; family Depressariidae; genus Agonopterix; species Agonopterix alstromeriana. The sequence continues at coordinate 12,532,268 of OZ004684.1, forward strand.
AAAATTTTTAAAGTTAAGATTATCAACCTGAGGCATTCATATTATGTTTGTGCCCGAAATGTCATTGATTTTTCCTATTTTCACTAGTAAATTTAAAATATTCAACGAAAGTGAAAATATGATTTTTGTGAAAAACATGCTAAAATATCAACAATATCATTAGTATACTACGATACGAAACAAACATGAATCAAAGTAACCATTATCCTACAATTTTAAATATTTGGAATACTGTTATTTTTAGTATACTTAATGACTTTAATTTATTCATCAACAACAAATTTATTCTTCAATATTTATAGTTTTTTTGACAAGAAAACAGAAAGGAATCAATTATAATTTAATGGGAATGTAAGTGCTCTGCCATTTACCATATTTTTAACTGGGTTGTATAATTGTATGTACTAAAATGTATCAAATAGTGTTCTTAAAAGGTATACTTGATCAAGGAAGACCTCTAAAAAAGTGTATGGATGGATAACGTGTGTAAAGATTTAGAATTTTATAGTTATTATTATTACAATGATACTAATAATATGAAATAAATTAAAACCAAAAATTATAAAATTAACAATTTTATTATAATAATGGAAACAAAGTTTTGTAACAATTAAATAAAATAATAAACTGTAATTATAATAGTTTACAAGATTGGTTAAAATTTTACAACAAATCACAACATTGGATAAATTTTACACTATCAATTATTAAGTTCAAATTTATTATTATTTTATTTTGTATTATTAAGTAACAACTAATTTAAGATTTTAATCCGTATCAAGTTTTCTTTATAGATTTGGTAAAATAATCATAAATAATATATAATTTTGATCTTGAATTATCAACGGATACTAAAATAATATGTTTTTCTAACTGTTGTGACTTTAACGGTTAATCTAAAAATCCTAACATTTAAATTGTACTGTCCTATAAAAATTTGACTGAAAATTTATGTGACGTGTCTTATTAATCTGAATAATATAAAAATGACTTAAGTATATAAGGTCCTTCTTAATATGCTGACACTTTTTAAGGTGATGATCAGACTGTCAAACTGAACAACTTTCTCTATGGCACCAACATCGAGATCGCGAAAAAAATATCAGCTCTTCCATACAAAATTGCAAACCTACTCGAGCCAAATGTATGGGACAGCTGATTTTTTTTTCGCGATTTAGATGTTGGTCCCATAGAGAAAGTTGCTCATTTCGATGGTCTGATCATCCCCTTAAAAAAGTGTCAGCATATTAAGAAGGACCCTTTATATCTCAAATGGATTCATTTCCATACAATTTTCAGTCAAAAAAGTTTCTAGAACGATAGCACACGATATAATTGTTCGTATAGGCGTACAAAAAAACGGAACTCCTAGGGATGGTTCAAATCATCAAAATAAGATTAAATTTAGTTACTGTGAGAATAAAATAAACATTGTGAAAAACACCTGCATTATACAGGGTGTAAGTGACAGCCTAGAAAATACTGAAACAGTGAACTCAGACTTAAACTGAACAACTTTTACTATGGAGCCTTCCTCAGGAAACGCGAAAAACAAATTAGCCGTCCCATACAAAACTGCTGTACCTATTCGACCCAAATGTATGGGCAGCAGATTTTTTTTTCGTTTCCGGAGGTAGGCTCCATAGTAAAAGTTGTTCAGTTTGATGGTGTGAGTTCATCGTTTCAGTATTTGCTAGGCTGTCACTTACGCCCTGTATATTTCCCCCATTCACGTCAACCTATAATATGTTAGCAATAAAATCCAGGTTAAGTTGGTAGCCCAAGATTTTGTACAGAACAACCAGTACTGAGAGAGCTATTTTACCAGAAGTTAATTGCTAGCCCAGGTTGACGCTAGTGGGGTTTAGGTATTTGCATTTTTTCTACCGATAAAAGCCAAAGCATCTGATCTCACCTCTGTGAGTAGTGGTTCCCGCTTCCATCAGGTTCAGGAGGGGAAGAATGAGAGAATACCTCTGTATTTCTGAAGGCTAGGTTAGGCTATAAGAAATCATAATGATCATCAGTAACGTGTTTACGTGCGCTATAAGTCGTGATGGTATGTTGCAATTTTGCTCCCAAGATAAAAAGTTCATCAATTTGATGATATAAATCACCTTTTATACCAATCCCGTTTTTTTGTATACCATATACAAAAAAATGTTGATGTACTTAGTTTAATTTTATGTACAAATCACCAATGCGCCTCATACTTTGTACATATCTCTTGGACTGATGCCGACCGCAGAATTTCTGTAATCACATAATTATATTTTAAATCTAAAACATAAATAACAGAATCTCAAATAGGTTTTGAAAATCATCTACGTAGAAACTGAAGATCGAAGATCGATGAAAGAAAGTATAAATACACGATAAAGTAATTAGTACACCGGATTACAAAGTTGAAGTGGAGATGGGCGGGACATTTGGCTAGAAGGGAAGACGGCCGGTGGACCAAGGCAATATCGGAATGGTGGCCAAGAGAAGGAAGGAGGTCCGTGGGTAGACCACCGATGCGATGGTCAGACGACATTGTAAGGGTTGTGAGTCGTACATGGATCAGGTTGGCACAGGACCGTGAGGAGTGGCGCAATAAAAAGGAGGCCTATGCCCAGCAGTGGGTTGATGTGGGCTGATTTGATTGATTGAAAGTAATTAGTACTTCTACAATATCAAGGCAAAAAGACTGGGATCTCCACCAGGATCACACTGTACCTAAGTTAAGCATGCACGGCATTCATGTATCTTGGGAACTCAAAAATATTAACTACAAATTAGAAAATACCGGTCACAATGTTTGATATCTGTTTGGTAATTTTATGTTTGTAACAAAGGACAATTGTGTCAACAATCGTCAGTGGGATTGAGCTGGACATATATGCCGCATACCAGATGACCTATGGGCCAAAACCACTAGCAACTGGTTCCCAGCAAAACGACATCGGCGCGTCGAGGCAGACCTATCCACGGTTTATACAGAAGAGACGTCTGGTGGTGGCGGATAATCTAAGTTACACAATATAAACCTTATAGTACATATAGCATAGCGTTTAAAGTAGAATCGCGGCCGCGTCTCCAGGTGACGTCGCCTGGAGGCGCGGCCGCGATTCTCCTTTACGACGCTATGCTAAATACTATAAGGTTTATAATTGTGTTACTTTGACTATCCGCCACCGCCACACGTCGCTTCTGTATAAACTGAGGTGCACCTAAAGAAGGTGGCGGCTTACGGTGGCGGGACGAAATCAACTGGCCTAATGAAGCGCAAAACCGGAACGCATGGAAAGAACGTGGGTATAATAAACACAGGACAATAAAGTACTAAGGCTGTAGAGGGGATTATTGGAACGTGCCTTTTCTATTCCAATATTGCTTCCTTAAGGAGAAATTACTCCATAATATCCCAATCCTTTGGGAAGGCCAAAATAATTCCTTTCAACATCAAATTAGTCCCTTTCTTTTTCCGTTTCCGTTAAAATTATGTAAAACAATATTAGTAAATAAACAATCCGTACCATATTATATACAAGCGTTAGTGATGTATATAGCGTCTATATACATAAAACGGCTACACGTCTGTGGTGTACCTGTAATACAAAGTTATTGTAAAGCGTTAGTCTGGATCCTTGTCATATAAAGGCCAGAAAGCAAGTGCAAACAAATAACAATCACTGCAAAACTTGTACAGGGAGAAATTGATATCATTAGCATCCTTTTAAACTATGAGTCTACCCATCAAGATGTACAACTTTTACTATGGGAGCAAACCGATCGGTTCAAACAAAATCTGCTGTTGCATACATTAGAATCGAGTATGCATTGCAGTGTAGAATGGAACAGCTGATAATTTTTTTTGCTCTGATCAGTTTGCTCCCATAGTAAAAGTTGTACATTTTGATGGGTAGACTCTTAGTTTAAAATAGATATCAATTTCACCCTGTATAACCAGTCAAAATGGTTTTTTTCAAGAAACGTAGGCTGATTACTCAGATTTGCACGTTTCATTCCAAGATTATGACATATGTATGTGTTATATAATGCACATTGACTTACTAATAGACGTCGCGTCTAATACAAATTTCTCACAAAAAGTGTCCCAAACTAACTTACATAAATGTAAGTACATGTTAGTATTATAAACTAACTAAAAACATTGAAAAAGCTGTTCATTTTGCTTGCATAGTTTTTAAAAATTCACACGGCATAATAGACGTCCGCATAGTCGGCCGATCAAACAAAGACTGACGCGTAGTTGTTACACTTTATACATTTTGTTACTCTTTTGGTTCGGACACTTTTGAGCGCGTACCCTACGTCCAGTTGGTAAGTCAATGATCATGCAATTTGATACGGGGTGTGAACCTCATGCATCAGAAAATGCCATAGGGTAAACCTACGAACCTGTCCCGTGGAGAGATGACGTCTTCATCAGACTCAAAGCCGTAGAGCTCATCTCGCACATAGTTGCTGTTATTGTACCCGGTCATGTCAACTGCAAATAAATAAAATATTGTAGTAGATAGCTTCAATCCTAATGGGATAATGGTAAGAGAATGGTGCAAATTTTTTTGTAGACAAGCAACAAAAAAGCAAGAAATGCAAATGGAGACCTAAACAGATTAACTTTCGTCCTTTGTTAACTAGCTCCTTTAATAAATATAAGAGAACAAGAAAATCCTTCAAATCAACAATTCTTCTTCATTGTATGCAGGTTTCCTCATGACGTTTTTCTTAACTATTTGACAGCAGTCGGTATTATGTGCATAAGTTATAAAACTGATTGGTACATGGCATTCCGTTTGTGCGAATTCAAACCCAGATCTTCATAATAGTATCCCTACCATGGTATCAAGGTCAAAGTTTGTGCCGATGCTTGGATATTTGTGACTCCATCACGTTTTAAACGTCTGTACTGATTTGGAAGAAATTTGGCACACAGATTGAATAATCTTCCTAAAGATTGGAAGTTCCACGCCTCTCCACAACATACCAACGACACTCTCTTCGCGTTGAGTATCCTTGAAGGTGGGCGTTTGCTCCAGAAGTGGAAACACTAGTGGCAGCTTAGACTGCTAAGAATTGACCAAAGGAATCTTGTTACCTCTAGCAGAGTTGTCGAACTTGTCGTCCCATTTGAGTTCCTGGTCTGCGAAGAGAGGCGGCAGTGTCTGATGGGGGGTAGGGTACAGGTCCAATCCGCGCTTTCCACCTACTATACTATCTGTGTCGCTGTACGGTGACATCCTGTAATGGAAATTGAAGCTTAAATGAAGGTGAAGAAGACATATTTCGGCTGTTATATGCTGACTTGTATCCCTTAACGTTGCAAGTATAATATAATCTGGGTTACTGGGTCTATCCTCGACCGTTTTCCCTTGGGAAGTGGTCGGAAATTTTTCTAGAACTATGTTTTAAGGCTTACAACCTGGCAAACCTCAAACGCAACATTACGTTGCATGTAAGGTTCATTTTTAGCATAATTAATAAGGAGTCAGTGATGTTGTGATGAACGGGTGTCGGCAGGTGGCCCAAAATATTACGTAAGAAACCATATCCCTGAATAATCTCTTGAGACAAACAGGGAATTAAATGGCCATTATAAGCCGAACCACGCAACTTCAAAATCATAAGTTTACGAGAATGGTGGCCAAGGAAAGGCCGAGGTCAGTGTACCGACCACCAGCACTTTGGCCCGACAATATTCTGAGAGTGACGGATACGCATTTCTTTAGATTAGAACAGGATCGTAATAAGCGCAATAATTGGATGTACCTGGTATAGTTCTGGAAGCAGCTGTACCGCCAGAGGGCGAAAGCGAGCATTCCGGTTGAGATCAGGACAGCAGCGGCTATCACCAGCCATACCAACATGGTTTTCTGGTCGTTAGGCGCTGCAAACTCCTGGAATCACGTTATGAATATTCTACATTAGTCATATAATTTTTTTCTTACAAAAGTGGCAGCTGGCTTGTTAACACTGGAACAGAGTTTGGGCACTGTTCGTGAAATGTGGAGATATTCTAAAATATGACATTTTATATGCTCATCCGCTATACCGGAGAGCCTAACATAACATAAGCATTGGATGACGGCAGGGACCGATCGTTGAGGCGATCCATGGGGTGGCCTATGTCCAGCAGTGGACGTAGAGCTGATGATGATGATGATAGGTATATTTCTGTGTCCTCACCGTAATGCCAAGCCTCCTCAACCTCAGCGCGAAGGGATCCTGGTAAATGTAAGTGTTCCACATGGTGGCCAGGTCGTCCTCGTTCAGACGACTGGTCTCCTCGTCCTCGTAGACGACGGGCACCCCAAAGGTCACCTCGACGCAGTTCTCGAAGTTGGGCCAATTGATGTTGCAGACTGCTACACTGGTGATTTGGGTTACGTCTGACCTGGAAATTATTGGGCGATGGATTAGTCAAGTTTACATGCACTATTGGAAGTTACAGCCTCTTCGTGTGGCATCGTGTGGGCAGCAAGCCCTGGTGTCAGAGTTTTTTCAGACCGCCTTACGGCCTCTGACGTAATTTTTATGTAACGAGTACTACGACGAGAGATAGTAGCCGGGACCAACGGCTTAACGTGCCATCCAAAGCACGGAATTATCTTTCTTTTCAGAAAATCGGGTGATTCGGCCTGCAATGTCCTAACCAACAGGGGCAAAACGCACGAAGTGACGTATCACTAGGTGTCCCCAGTGGGAATCGAAGCCACGACCTCCGTGTCAAGAGCCCAATGCTCGTAACCATTAGACCACGGAGGTAGAGCTGTATTTAATATGTATACATGCTTAAATATTTTAGACCTCGAAAATCTATCGGCTGATCTGCACTTTTGTATGGGCCAAAACATTTTCTCTATTTTCGACGATGTTCTTTAGGGAAAGTTGTTCAGGTTCATTATCTGAATAGAAGCTTAATTATTGTTTAGAAATTAGCATAAGCATAAGCATATGCTCACGACTATATTCCCCCAGGGGTAGTCAGAGATATTCTGAAATCTCAGAACATCCACGTTTCACCAGTAGTACCGAAACTCTGTCCAGTGTGACGGGGGGTGAGCCCGTCGCCACTTATAATGGACTGTGGGTAAAATACATGCCTCAAAATTGAAGCATGCTGGTTTCCTCACGATGTTTTCCTTCACCGAAAAGCCAGTGATGTTACAAATCGTACATAAATTCCGAAAAACTCATTGGTACGAGTCGGCCTGGACGGGGATCGAACCATCGCCTCCTGCATGGCAGGCAAGGTTACTCGCCACTGGAACCCACGGTTTTTTTTTTAATTTACAAATTAAGTAATGATTATAAATTATGTTTTAATTTCATATACTCAAATGCATTTTATATTCTTTAATTCTTTATCGTAAAAGAACAAGCATATGAATTTTATAGCCGCATAGAAATTCATGTCCATTTCTGACTTGAACCATATCACAGTATAAGAAAGAGTATCTGGTACTACATAACCATACTACATAAACATAACAGAAAATTCTTATTTTGTTTTCAAAACTTTTCGAACATTTCTTCTGTTTCCACACAATTACCGTCTCATTACCGTGGCAACGATTAGTTTATGTTGCTGCAACGATAGCCATCGAGCTTGGCAAGCTTCCAGCTTTTGCTGTACTTCACTTTAACTAGAATTCAAGGAATCACCTTAAAGATAACGTTGGAATTTCGCATTCCAGTATTTATTTCTTTCAATATTTGTGTCAACAGAAATATTCCAAGTACCTATTCGTTGAAGAATCGTAACGTGACATAGCTTTGTATTTCTGACATCAGTCTATATTTAACTTTGTTTAATATAACGGCATCATAATCTGACAACATAAAAGCAGAGATATTAGTTTCTAGATGGTTTCTGAAAAAATCATTGACTTTAATTGGTTAGTATTAAAAATTTAACCAGACTTATATCACCTTAAACGGTATACCCACCGTTTACCTAAGCACTACCATGCTTCATTTTACTTTGATCTAAGAGTAGTGCAAGAAAAGAGTGACAAAAACTGAGTATGTCTGGCGAACCGTGGGCAGCCAGCCTATATACGACTAAAATTTTACCAGACTTCGTTTGTATGGAGCGCGCCAACGGTAATAATGGCTATGTGCGAAGTGGTGAAGAAAACTGTCAAATCTGTACTTTTGTTGGACAAGCTGTGTAAAATATGCTTGAATTTAAGCAAATCCAGACACTAACTCAACACGAAATCTCCAAAACTGTAATGACAATAAAAAAATAAATGCAGGTTCCTTTTTTAAAAGGGGCCAATGAAAAATCGCGGCTGATACGCGTAATGCCCTACCGAATTTTGAAATCAGAGACTTTTGGAACAAAAAATCTGTTGATCCTTTATAATCACGACCTGCACTTTCTTTGAAGTAAGAGATTCTAAACTATACTCCATTCAAAATAGCAACGAAATTTTAAGACTATTTTGCATAACAGAAACAGAGATTTGAAACACTTCCTCTCACTTATTCTTAAAACAGTTTTAGTAACATCCAAGATATGTCGGATAGTATATGTATCCAATAAATTAATTACATTTGGCAATCAGACTAGGCCAGAACGCTAAATAGGAATCGGAAAATCTCGTCGTCCTTATTGGGAATGCAGTATAGGTGCTCACTAAAAAAGGGTTTTTTTGAAATTTTATCTCCAAAGGCGTGAAAACCGGGATAAAAGTTTGTACGGAAATTGGCACTGCAAATATCGTGGATTCTAGCAAATAGGTATTATAACATTTTTAACATAAACTTAGAGGTAAGTCAATGATTTTTAATAATATGTTACTTGAAATAATTCACGGTGGTTCGACACCGCTAGGGGCGCTCTAGTGTCGTGCACATAGCCAATACATTTAAATAAAGCGTTTAAGTATCGCGCAAATACTTTGACTAATTATTGTAAGGACTAGCCTTGCGGTAGCATTTCCCCTCTGCCACGGTATAAGCACAATTGATCTTGTGCATTTACATTCAATTTTACACCTTATCACTAAACGAGACAGCCTATAATTGCGAAATAATAACTTCGAACTTAGAACGTTTGGGGTTCACACGAGACTCTTTTCATGATTTTTAACATTCAAAATTAGAATCTAAAGTTATGGGGAATAAAATTCAAAGTTGTGGATTTCATGTTACCTCGCCTCCCGCAAAAAGTGGCAGAAATGTTTGTTAGTAGAATTACGTAACCAGTCCACATATAAATAGTCAAAGCGCAAATAGCCCTTACGCCTTAAGAGGAGCGCGCTCCATACAAACGTACTATGGTGATATTTTCAATACTAACCAATTAAATGCAATGAAATTTTTCCGAATCTATCTAAAAACTAATTTCTATGCTTGTATAGAGTCAGATTTTCGTTAAAATGTATAGTTTTAAAGTTACAGTGTCTCAAAGTTTTCCATACAAATCTTAAATTAATCCTAGCATTGACATTGTATATTTTAACGAAAATCTGACTCCATACAAGCATAGATATTTGTTTCAAGATTGTTTTAGCAAAATTTCATTGATTTTAATTGGTTAGTATTGAAAATATCACCATAGTACGTTTGTATGGAGCGCGCTCCGAATTATATCCCCTTAAAGCAGAGTCACAGTATAATAAACATGATATAAATTTAGATGCGGTGTTCAACCGCGGTTTATATTTAAACCCAAGGTTGAATCCAATCTATTCTCACTATAATACATCTAGATTATCACTTGATTTCACATAAAAAGTCCCCAGAAGGAACTCTTATAAGTCTTATAACTCCAAGTTCAGTAAAAAATTAGTTTGACATACGGGACTTCATAATGCGGAACGGACAAGTTAATGAAGGCAAGTTTACTTCAATTGACGTCATTGCGACGTAGGTATTAATTACGAAGCTTTAAGTGAGTATTGTTATTATTGCTACAGATAATTAACGTGTGTTTATAAAACAATCATAATAATACATGATCAGTCAAGTTAAATACACTGTCATCGTTATACAAGATGTTACAAAAGTAAAAATAAACATTTAAAACTTTTAAAGTCCGGCCGCTGAAAGATTGCGTTTGACAGTTACCATAAAATTGTAAAAACTGAATGAAAATATTGTTTACCTGTGCTCACTCTAGTACACAGGGCACTAGCTGCCCTTATAAGTTCAAAAAGCTACTAAATAATGATCGGCATTTATAGTTTTCATTCAGGTTTTTACAATTTTATGGTAACTGTCAAACGCAATCTTTCAGCGGCCGGACTTTAAGAAAGGTGGGAAGGGTTGTGAAATTTATCAAAAAAAATCTTTAAACTAATTTTAACGTTGTCAGATTTTCATTACAATATACCTACAGTTTCAACGATAGGATTAATTTAAGATTTGTATGGAAATCTTTAACGCATTGTAACTTCAAAATTTAAACAAAATCTGACAAAATTCAAGCATAGAGATTACTTTTTAGATTGTTTCTGAAAAATGTCATTGACTTTTATTTGTTATTATTGAAAGTATAACCAGACTTTTATATCACCTTAAACGGTATACCTACCGTTTACCTAAGCACTACCACGCTTCATTTTACTTTGATCTAAGAGTAGTGCAAGAAAAGAGTGACAAAAACTGAGTATGTCTGGCGAGCCGTGGGCAGCCAGCCTATATACGACTATTGATAATCTTTACACTACATTATGAGTGATTGTCATGCTGTCATCATGCTGATACGAAAGAAGAACGGTAGTTAGAGATTTTGGAGCATTTTTCTCTATAAGGCTGCCTGTCCACTGATGCGGAGCGAGGCTGCGGAGCGGAGAAACGAGGGAATTTTGGCCAATGGGATTGCATAATATCTCCGCTCCGCGATTTTATGAAATCCTATTGGTTCATCTCCGCTGCGCAGCCTCGCTCCGCTTCAGTGGACAGACACCCTTAGTCTGGTTATCCAAATTATGGGCCTATGTCGAAAAATAATTGAAGCGAAATGGGCGTGTGATAGCTTATATTACTGCCTGATGCGAGAGAAAGAGACAGGGCGGCGCGCGCGCCTGAAACGACTCAAGCATAAAACAAACTTTATTTAATTGTAATTGTACTATTTATGTAAGTTCAATTCTGCTTTAATCAAAATTTATAAAAATCCTTTTTAAATCAAGCCTTTTGTTTCTAATATTCACCGTTTAGCACTTCCAAGCGTTTATCGATAAAGACGGAGGCTACTTTGGCTTGTTTTTCTATCGAGAAAATGTGTCTTAATCGTGTTTTGGCTCTAATCAAAACTTCAATTATATGTTCAATTTACACATATACGCAAATCATACTCCTAATGCTAGTACTTCATGAGATATGATGCTTTGAAGAATCCTATTTTTTTTACATAGCCCCTTAAATGGTCTATAAAACGGGCGTTGCTTCATACATTATAGTTTTCGCGAATATGCTAATGTCCAGAGGCTGTAAATAAACCTTACAGTTGAACAACAATATATAGGGTTCTTCTTAATATGCTGAAATTTTTTTAAGAGGATGATCAGACCATCAAACTGAACGACTTTCTCTATGGGACCAATGTCGAAATCACGAAAATAAAATCAACTGTGCCATACAAAACTGCAAACCTACTTGAGCCAAATTTATGGGGAATATATTGGTCCCATAGAGAAAGTTCGTCTGTTTGACGGTCTGATCACCCTCTTAAAAAGTGTCAGCATATTAAGAAGGACCCTGTATAACTAATGCATTAATTTTTACGTAGGACATAACCACTATAGAAAGATTTATGTGACTAGGATACGAGTATAATCAACAACTAGGTTCTAAACTTAGTAACTCTTAAGGTAAGGTCTATAGTATACATATTTCACGCCTGTCTCAGGCGCGGTTTCTACAGAAGAGACGTGTGGCGGTGGCGGATAGTCAAAGTAACACAATTATAAACCTTATAGTACGTAGCATAGCGTCGTTTATAGAATTACGCCCGCGCCTAGAGGCAACGTCACCTGGAGGCGCGGGCGCGATTCTCCTTTACGACAAAAACGACGCTATGCTACGTACTATAAGGTTTATATTATGTTACTTAGATTATCTACCACCGCCACACGCCCTCTTCTGTATAAACCTTAGCTAATGGTCGCTTTGATTCGAATGGTAAAAAATGTATGAAACTCACCAGTAAATGCTGCTTCTACTACCCTATTCAACTCTAAGTTTAATATTATATTCAATAACACTATAATATACTATTAAAGACGGATTTCGGGACTATTATTTTCACTATCATTTGGATAAAACTTATTTTAAAACATTTATTTATCTAATTTACAATAGCAAAGATCGATTTCTTATCATAAGATGAGAGCTCGTTTTAATATACTTTTCTGTTTGTCACGTATTCTTTATCATCTTTATAATCTTTTTATATATCGTTTCCAGTCTTTTAAATCATATTTACATCATTTCATAGTTCGATATGTTTGGTTTAACTCTTGCAGGCCTTCGGATTTGATGCCAAAGTCTACACAATAGAAAGTGCATGGAAAAAAATTGTATCTCCAAACCTCATACGAGTTTTTCTTCAGTAAATTTTACCGGATTCTTTAGGATTTCTATTGTATTGTCAGATTTTACGGTGCCATTTAATTTTGGTGCCGAATCGTTATTGTTATCTGTATCTTTATGTTTATCTTCACTTATCGTTATTTTAGTTTCTTTATTTTCTGATTTTAAATCGTTATTATTGTCTGACCTCATTCTTACCGGTAGGTTAAGATCAGACATTTTAGTTGCCTGTTGTGGCGAAAAGTCTGTTTGATTTGTTATTTGAGGATAGTGGTGTAAGATAGCGGTTGTATTGAAAGTTATTTTACCATATTTAATAAATTCTGTAGGTCTCTTAGGCTTATCTGTGCTAGTGCTAGGACCCGCGTCTAAATCTACATCAATAGGACTATCTTTCATCTTGACTTGATCAAGTTTTTCTTCACAAATTCCTTCGTAATCCTTAGTATCCTCCAGCAAGTCCAAAGCTAGTTTCTTGCTCTTTCTCACATTATCCATGTAACTATTATAAAGGTTCATATCTACAGTGTTACTTTGTTTAAGTGGCAATGAATTTGGCAATTTTTTCTGAGGTTTTTCCTCGGCCGTGTATCACAATTGTTTTTGTGTTACACCCTTATGATTGGCTGTTTCGGCTTTAGCCGCGACGTGGTCACGCGCGGCGTGTGTTAGCTATGTTTGTGACTGCACCATAGATATACTGGTGGTCTCAGTGACGATAGTAGGAGCTGGGAAATCTTCTCCAGTTGAATCGTACATAGAAAACTCACAGCACAACATGCATTTGAGAAATTTCGGCACTTCAACGTATATTGCGTTCGGAATAGGTATCAGAGGCGACGTGGAACTTTTATAATACAAATAATCTGGGTTATCTCTATATTTTTCGTCCGCCTTTCGTTCGAGCAATGGAATTCCAGATAGGAACAATATGATAGCGGTTGTGAATAGAGGAGATAGTATCGCTATCCATTCGACACCTTCGATAACGTTCAGCGATAATATGAATATTCCCCACCACAGCACTACCTCGCCGAAATAGTTTGGGTGTCTAGAAAGACCCCATAGCCCATCATTGCACCATTTCCCTTGATTCTCAGGTTCCTGTCTAAATGCAAACTTCTGAAGGTCAGCGTAAGTTTCTATCAGTAAACCGATCACAAACACTCCTGCACCAGCCGAGTCTAAAGTCGTCATCGTTTTAGGTGATTTAGGATACGAATGATGTGGTGAATTGATTATGATAACTGGCAAACTGACGACGTATACCCAGATAGCTTGAAAAGTGTAAAACACTGCGAGTCTTAAAGTATTGCTTTTGCGGTCTTCAAATTGCTTGTCTCTACCAATGTGGTAGATTCTGTATATTAGGTAACCAGATAGTCTGGCGCCCCATAAGCAGACAAAAGCTGTGACCATGAGTTGTCTGCTGTCATAGCTCTTTAAATGACTCGAACCCTGGCCTAAGAAGAAGGTTAGCAAGGCAATGATGATAAAGTTGGCACCGCCAGTAAAATCTGTCAGCTTCTCACTTTGGAAAAGAGAGGCTATAGTAAAGAACAGGATCTGCATAGCCACAGTCATCATGGCACTAATTGCGAAGTTGTTTCTATCTATGAGAGGTTCCATTTTTGTGTAAATTTGACACTATTTGTTATTGAATTTGGCAAAAGTTAATACTATCATTGATTCTCTGCAGTACAGCATTGCTGTTTCTAATCCGTATGTTTATCTTGTTAAATAATTTAATTGCACTGCGGTATTGGCTACATATTTCTTTGTAAACTACATTTCTTTGAAATTAACACTTAAGTTTTTAATCACGATTGTTAATTCAGTTGTTTTAGCGGTTTTTGGGTGTATTTTTTGTGATTTTTGAAGCGCTTTCGGTTTGTAAGCTTCTCCCGCACGTAAGCTTGCTCTACTGAAATAGATTTGACGTTTCATCTGCGCATGTCCGGAGCGTTGGCGCACGCATGCGTCTTGAACTCTTAAATATTTGTTAGGGAATTTATTTTAAAATTAACTTGATTCTCTTTCTCTGGTTTTCTTTAAACACGTTTTTTTTAAAAACATCTTGTTATTTGCTCTTTATTGAATACTATTTTATTAGTATTATATAGGTTGTTAAATATCAGTAGTATAGTATGTACCTGTATGTTTATACCTTAGTAGGTCAATGTGACGTAAACAGAATGTATAAATAGGGGCACTTGGTGTGTTGCAGCTCTTCACAAGAGAGACTGACAACATATGAACTTGAACTTTATTTGTAAGACACTTACATACAATATCCCTTGTTCAGAATGGATAGAAACTGTTGTAGCAATGCGGATTGGTGGATTGGTCGACATTTATTCTTCATTTATTTAGTTTTACACAACAAAATGTTTCCAAAAGTATAAAATGTTACTGTAAAACTTTCTAAGGTTCACATATGCATCACAATTTATTTCTCATTATAATTCCCTTCACCGTTTGAGAGCAGTTAAATATTACAGGTAGGTACATACAGGGTCCTCCTTAATATGCTGACACTTTTTTAAGTGGATGATCAGACCGTCAAAGTGAACAACTTTCTCTAAGGCACCAACATCAAAATCGCGAAAACAAAATCTTAAAAAGTGTCAGCATATTAAGGGGATATAATTCCATACAAACGTACTATGGTGATATTTTCAATACTAACCAATTAAACTCAATGAAATTTTGCAGAAACAATCCAGAAACAAATCTCTATGCTTGTATCGTGTCCGATTTTCGTTAAAATTTACAGTTTCAATGCTAGGATTAATTTAAAATTTGTATGGAAATCTTTGAGGCACCGTAACACGAAAACTATACATATTAACGAAAATCTGACTCCATACAAGCATAGAGATTTGTTTCTAGATTGTTTCTGCAAAATTTTATTGACTTTAATTGGTTAGTGTTGAAAATATCACCATAGTACGTTTGTATAGAGCGCTCCGAATTATATCCTCTTAAGAAGGACCCTGTATGTTTTGAAAACTCGGTATATTGGATGTTGAGTGTGCGGCTTAGAACCCAGAACCTCGTGATTGTAAGCCCATGCTTGGACGTGGTACCTATAAAATAGATCTAATTACTTTCAGACCTTATGTGGTTTAAAGGTAGTAATTTTCCTTACGCATTCTTATTAAAACACTTACTGGTTGTTGATAAAAGTTTATCCTCGTCTTTTACTCTGTTTATTCATTTAAAATTTATCCTTCTCAATTGTTTCCTTGTATTGAAGACATTTTGTATTTATATTATTTTACTAGTTAATACCTGCGACTTTCCTTGTTATATGACAAGGCGAATTAGATTTCATTTGTGTTCCTCATTGAAGTAAGTATGTATGGTGGTATATCGAATCAAATCAAAATGAGCTTTGCAGAGATATAGAGACATTTTAATTAGATTTTTGATTTGATAGAAGTGAGAAATTGTTTAGTTAAAGTTTGTGACCAGGAGTGTGATTTTTGAAACTCATTCAGCAGTAGAAAGTTGCATATCTCCATAGTAATTTTGACATTTACTACTGCTGGGATCAACGAATGATTTTCAAAAATCACACTCCTGAATTTTGAAAAGTTTGCCTCGTTTTTTTGATTATGTGGAGAGGATAAACATCATTATTACATTGTGCTAATGGTTGGTAATGTCGGTAGAGGGCAAAGTCAAAAGTCAAAGTCAATATAATTTATTCAATATAGGAGCTTGCAGCACACTTATCAAACGTCAAATCTTTTTTAAAGCTACCACCGCGTCGGAACGTGTTGTCGCTGTAGAGAAGATGCGGCCAGAAACTCTACAACATAACACGACTTAATAACTATTACAATATAAATTCTTAAGCTAAAGTTATGTATACAATAATACATAGTCTATTTAATAAAATAATTGATACTATATCCCTCCCATACTAGGGCCCTCTCATACTCTGAACAACTCGGTTACGTACAGAATGGCGAGGTTCAGAATACTTGAACCGACGGACAAGTGAGATGTAGGTAAACAGGGTGAAATCTTTTTAAACTAAAAGTCTACCCATCAAACTGAACAACTTTTACTATTGGAGCAAAAAAAAATCTGCTGTTCCAAATTAAACTGCGATGCCTACTCGACTCAAATGTATGCAACAGCAGATTTTATTTTTGCTCTGATTGGTTTGCTTTCATAGTAAAAGTTGTTCAGTTTGATGGGTAGACTCTTAGTTTAAAAGGATGCTAATGATATCAATTTCACCCTGTAGATGCAAATGAAGCGAAAAAATATAGGATTTTAGTAAAAGGCGCACTCTAGTCTGCCTACGCCATTGGGAAAGAGGTGTGAGGTGGGGTGTCTCAAAAGAAATTTTATATTTATTTAGCTTACTGCGTTAGCGCAACGTATCCGAGGGGCGCGGGGGTTATGTCAATCGGTAGCCTGGCTCTTGGGAATTCAGTCGCTATGGAGCGTTTCTCGGGAGCAGACCGCGCGTTGTGCGTGCGAGAGTTTTACAAAAACGGTGATTCGGCGACTGTAGCGCGTAGAAAATTCTGCAGTATTCGAGGTTTTCGCCACTTAAATGATGCGCCAAGCATTCCTCTCATTCGACATTGGGTTAAAAAGTTTGAAGAGACCGGTACAACGCTAGATAAATCAAAATCCGGGCGACCTAGGTCATCAAGAACGGTAGAAAACGTGGAGAATGTTAATCAGTCTGTTCGTGACGACCCGAACCTTTCAATTCGGAAGCGCGCAAGTGCTTTAAATGTGCATAGATCATCATTACATCGCATCATGCACAAAGACCTAAAGCTGCACCCCTACAAAATTCAATTGGTGCAAGAATTAAAGCCCCAAGATGCCAGTCAGAGGCTTCATTTCGTAAATCAGGTGATTGAGCGATTTTCAACGTTTACCAACATTTTGTTTTCGGATGAAGCTCATTTTCATCTTAATGGCCACGTAAATAAGCAGAACTGCCGCTACTGGAGTGCAACGAATCCAAAACGCAAACATCAGAAACCCGATAAACCGACTTCACTGGCCCATTTGAAAGAAAATATCCGTCACGAAATGGCAGCCATCCCTGAATCCACCTGCCGAGCCGTCATAAGTAATTTTACTGTTCGATTAAATGAGTGCCGAGAACGCGAGGGTCTACATTTAGACGATATCATTTTTAAGAAATAAATCCCCAAAAAGTGTATTTCAATAATTAATAAACATTTTTTCTATATACGGCTTACTTTTTTTTTAATCGATTCACTAAATATAAAATTTCTTTTGAGACACTTTGGAGGTTAATTTCCGAAAAAATCCTTTATCCCTATATATTAGCATCCTTTTAAACTAAGAGTCTACCCATCAAACTGAACAACTTATACTATGGGAGCAAAACGATCGGAGCAACAAACAAATCTGCTGTTGGATACATTTGAGTCGAGTATGCATTGCAGTTTCGTATGGGAAACTGATATTTTTTTGCTCCAATCGGTTTGCTCCCATCGTAAAAGTTGTTCAGTTTGATGGTTAGACTTTTAGTTTAGAATGTGCGTTACATCATTTATATGTCAGTCAGTTAGTCACCGTCTTCTGGAACTGTTTTAATATGTATAGATAGATGTATTTCTTATTCGTATATACTTCATTCCAAATAAGGACGACGAGATTTTCCGATTCTTAATTAGCTTTCTGGCCAATGCTGATTACCAAATGTTATTAATTTATTGGATACAAATACTATCCAACATATCTTGGACATAACTAAAGCTGTTCTAAGAATGAGTGAGAGGAAGTGTTTCAAATCTCTGTTTCTGTAATGCAAAATGGCCTTAAAATTTCGTTGCTATTTTGAATGGAGTATTGGTATAGGTATAGATAGATTTATTATTTAAATAAACATCGAACTACGCATTTAAATTTATAATACCGCGCTGCGAGAGTAGCTACTGAATTAAGTGTCTTTGCAGTGTGATCCTTCTGTATGAGGTAGGTATTATTATTCGTAGTCTGTGGTATTTTTTTCATGCATACATTTAGTCAAAAAAGTATCGGGAATGATCTTAGACGATTAATATACGGACCCGCCTCGCCTTAGCATTTTCCCTCTGCCAACGTGAAAGATCAAAAAATCTAACGCATTTACATACAATTTATACCTTATCGCTTTACGCGACAGCCTATAATTGCGGAACAATAATTTCAAACTTATCACGTTTGGGTTTCACACGACACTGTTTTTCATGGTTTTTAACATTCAAAACTAGAATCTAAACTAATAGAATAAAATTCGAAGTTGCGTATCTCGTGCTACCTCGTCCCCCGCAAAAAGAGGCAGAATGTTTGTTAGTAGAATTGCACGCGTAACTTGTCCTCGTGAAAATAGTCTAAGGATTGACTGTTTTCTTTGACTATCGCGGTGTTGTGCACTCGGAATTCTTGCCGGAAGGTCAAACGGTAAATATAGAATATTATTTGAGCGTTATGCGGCGTTTAAGAGAGCAAATTCGACGGTAAAGGCCAGATTTGTAGAAAGAAAATTCTTGGATTTTGCACCACGATAATGCACCTTCGTAACGAATTTTTTAACAGAAACTCAACAAATGCCATCGAGCAACCACCTTATTCACCAGATATGGCTCCAGCCGACTTCTTTCTTCTTCCTAAACTCAAATTACCACTTCGAGGTGTGTCAAAACGGGTGTTACATTCGGTAGAAGACATAAAGGAGAATTCGCGGCGAGAACTGAACTCAATTCCGGAAAAAGCGTTTAAAAATGTTTTGATGATTGGATTATTCGTTGGCGTAAGTGTATCGTTTCTGAAGGTGATAAAATAAAAGACAACCCCCAAAACGGACCATTTTTGTACTACCGAATGTTATGTGCGGCGTCATAAAAAAATATATATATGGTAAAAATAGTTTGCATAAACATATTTCCCGATGCACCGATGTACTTTATATAAAAATTGTTATAAAACTTTTGGGACCTCCTGGTATTACACTAGCTTTAGATTATATTGTTTTTATTAAGACTCTTTGTGTACAAAATTGAAAAATAAAAATAATAAATAATAATATTTCAACGATATATTTTGTGGTACAAACGAGATTTCTTGAATTTAATGATAGATATTTATGTTCAAATTGTGCAAAAAAATCGGATCGGATTTAGTGGAAAGATCCATTTTGTATTATTACTTCGAGTTGTCATAATATTACTTTGAATATTTTGTAACACAAAACTACTTTATTTGGGGCTATTTCTGCAATTGACAACATTACATTTTTTTAACCACCTGTTTTTAATAAAAATATAAAAATAGGTTAAAAAATAAGAGATACCTACGTATTTTTCCGATTTTATTTTTGATCGATATTTCTATTTTTAATTTACTTTTGAATTTTCTGAATAACGTAGGATTTATAGCTAAGATACCTTGGCCGCAATAACATTAAAAATAAAAACTGTCAAATACAATAGAAAAGTCAAACAGGCAAAGGAATAAAATCTCATTCAACCTCTATCATATTTTTCAGTATTTTTCAAAAAATTCGAGAAATGGATAGAAAAATCTGATAATTTTGATATAAGCTTTGAATCACATAATCTCCAAATGGTTTTCTTATTTTGGTACCTTTCTTCAAATGAAATGTTGTCAATTGGATTGTATTTCGATCATATTCGACTACATTATAATGCGTATAGCAAAGCTATCGCATGCATATTACAATTTAACCGAACGTCCCATACATGGACGCATGTTGTCATTCGGATGAATAATTATCATTTTGTGTATTAATGATCTTTTCCCGGTACTTTCTTGACAGATTAGTACATAAACTCGCGACCGTAATACCTTTCCGGGTGGTCATAAGCATTGCTAAAACTACTAACTTTCTATACAGAGTGTAACAGCCTAGAAAAATACTGAAACGGTGAACTCAGACCATCAAAGAACATTATAAGAGGGGTTAGAAGTGCAAAGTAGGCGTGGAACGTGTCGCTACAGGTTATGCAATGATTTGCATAACACCATAAGGCGCGCGGCGTGGTGCGAGTGAGAGGGCATGAGTAATTGTAGCAGTGTGAGCTGGAAGAAAGGTGGCGATCGACGCCGTCTCCGAAGTAAAAGCGCTACTTTGCATTTCTAACCCCTCTTATAATGTTCTGTGATCGAGCCTACCTCAGGAAACGTGAAAAAAAATCCGCTGTTCCATACATTTGAGTCGGGTAGGTTCGGCAGTTTTGTACATGGGACAACTGTATTTTTTTCGCGTTTCCTGAGGTAGGCTCCAAATTAAAAGTTGTTCAGATTGATGATCTGAGTTCACCGTTTCAGTATTTGCTAGGCTTTCACTTACACGCTGTATAAGTTCTGTTTGTTTTCATCAAGTAGTGAAAGATGCATAAGCATATGCTCACGACTATATTCCCCAACGGGGTAGTCAAAGATATTCTGAAACCTCAGAACATCCACGTTTCACCAGTAATACCGAAACTCTGTCCAATGTGATGGGGGGTGAGCCAGTCGCCACTTATAATGGACAGTGGGTACAATACATGCCTCGAAATTGAAGCACGTAGGTTTCCTCTCGATGTTTTCCTTCACCGAAAAGCCAGTAGTGTTACAAAGTAGTGAAAAATGAAGAACGCATATTCGATTAAAATGATGAATTTATAAGTGGATTATTAATATCAACAACGTATAATACAATCGCATATAGACGTACGTAGATAATGTTATCGTAAGTAACCGTTAAGCAGCTGATAAACATAACATGTCGATTGAATTTCAACTATTATTGATCTATATATATAAAATGAATCCCTATTTCCCTTGGTCACGGCATCACGCCTGAACGGCTGGACCGATTGCGATGAAACTTTGGTGGGTTGTTGTGCATATGCCAGGGAAGGTTTATAAACAAAAAAAACGGCCAAGTGTGTGTCGGGTAGGTGTAGGGTAGGTGTAGGGTAGGTGTAGGGTAGTTGTAGGTGTAGAGTAGGTGTAGGGTAGGTGTAGGGTAGTTGTAGGGTAGGTGTAGGGTAGTTGTAGGTGTAGGGTAGGTGTAGGGTAGGTGTAGGGTAGGTGTAGGGTAGGTGTAGGGTAGGTGTAGGGTAGTTGTAGGGTAGGTGTAGGGTAGGGAAAATGGCAGAACAACGTCTGCCGGGTCAGCTAGTTGATTATAAACATGTTACAGCCATGTTGCGGGTTCAAGTTCCGCCCGAGACAAAAAAGATTGATTATTTTTTTTTTGAAATCTTTAATTTGTCGTTTGAAATTCTACGAAAACAATAGTTGCAATAAAATGTATTTTGTAAAGGAAATGCACAAAACATAATACTGTATTTTAAGAGGTATCCCCGACCGAACGATCTTGACCCATTCAGAGCCCCTCTACTAAACTACACCATTTTAGTAGGTATACCTATTTTTGACTAGTTTGTCCTTCATTATGTCTACAACGTGTTAATGAATTAACGCAAAACTAGAAAGTAGTTTGATTAGAATCGAGAGCAAAATCGAATTATCATGTTTTCGACATAGGTATTTTTTTTCAAAATATTAAATAATTTGTTAGAAAATTTTAAAATTTACTTAACTCGATCTCAACTCACCGCACAGGTACACTCACCCTACATACTAACAAAACAAGATTCTTAAAATGTATCCATGAGCACGTTAGCGCTTTCATTAATTGCTGAAATGATAACAAATAATTTTAGCCTGAAAACTAAAGGTGCGAATAACTTTAAATTTTAACTATCAAAGTAATGAAATTATTGTTTCATTCTAATTATTTTGTTATAAATCAGTTGGGGTGTATGAGGTTTTGCGCTTATTCATTAACATGTTGTATATGTATAGATAAAAATGCTTTCCTCGTTTCAAATGTTATTAGTTAAACTCCGAATTGAAGGTTGTCTTTGCTAAGTACCTAGTAAAATAATTGTCGTCTTAATCTTAATACGCATGCATCTTACAGCTGATGTTGATGTTGTAGGGATGTGACTTTGAGTATGAAAAATCGCTTTTGAAAATAATCGATTTCATGATACCTCATAATAATCGATTTATGGAAAATCGATTATTTTACTTCAAAAAATCGATTGCATGCAAAAAATCGATTTTTATTTATTTTTTACGAAAATATGACAGACAGAGCTACTTCGTCATTTATCTACATTATTAACCGGTAGTCGATAAAGAAAACAGACTTTTTCGAATAAATCTTTCATTAAAAACCAAAGAAACAAAAAACAAAACTTCTTGAAATTAAAATTATGAATAAAACTTACTTAAATTATCTACGGAAACAAATCTGTAGGTAAAGAATGCAAAAATAAAAGCTTGGGCAATCTTTTGCCAATCAATCTTCGATCGGTAAAAACTGTTTTGTTTTTTCTATCATCGAGCTTTTGAAATAATGTTCTTGTTATGTACAAGATGGCGGTACAGCTGCTGAACTCTCACTAGTTCAAGAGAGTGTGAGAGATCCTGGTAATTCATTAATAGGATCGTTCATTACAAAAATCTGAATAAAAATCATGAAAATATAAAAATAGATTTTTTATAATCGATTAAACATAATCTAAAAATCGATTAATAAAAATCGATTTTTAACGAATAATAATCGATTTATAAATTAATCGATTATTTTTTCACATCCCTATGATGTTGTGACCAGACAAGCAATGTTTTGCTATTGTAACCTCTGCACTCTGTCACATAAATGGGTTATCTATAGTTTGTCACGTTATTTATTTATTTGTTACTTATCTTTGCATATCTGGTGATGATGTTCTGTTACAAAGTAGAACCAGTTTAATAGTCAGAAAATTTTAAGAGGATGGTTTTTGCAAAGCGCTTCATACAAACTAAGTTTTATCCATTTTTACCCGACTGCGCCAGAAGGAGGGTTATGTTTTTCGAGCGTATGTATCTATGTTTGTATGCCTATTTCTTTAGCACGGCCTACAGCCCAAACGGCTTGATGGATTTTAACGTATGAGGTGTCATTGGATTTGTAAAATCGTGAGAGTGACATAGGGTATATTATTTCAAGATGGCATCTACGAAATAAAAAAAAGAGGGGGAATAAACCATTTTTTTTTGTATAAATTACAATATGGGTTTCAAATGAAAGCTAGTAATCAGACGATTCCAAATATATAAATATTATAGTACTTTTATGTTACCGTTTCGACACAAGACTAAAAAGTATGAAATAAACTAAACTATTAAGATAAACAAAAAACCCGACTGCATAAAAAACCTATTAACTGAAAAGAGATAAACAAGCTCTATACCTAATCACTAATCCGCTATAACAACTTTGTTTGAGCAAATATAATTTGATTGTTATTAGGTAGGTATTGCAGGCGGGGACAAACCAATCAATAACCAATCAAAATTTTCTTTGTCCCCGTTTGCGATACCTACCTAATAAGAATCAAATTATATATGCTCAAACAAAGTTGTTATAGCTGATTAGTGATGATAAAGCTTGTTTTTCTCTTTTCAGTTAATAGGTTTTTTTTGCAGTTGGGTTTTTTGTTTATCTTAATAATTTTTTAGATCTGGATACTAATCTCCTTATCTGTATTTTGTCATATTGCCGTTAAAATAAACCACTAGTTTTTAACATCTTTCCCTAAGGAACATGTGTCGGATAGGAACAGCAGATTTTTTTTGCTCTGATCTGTTTGTTCCCGTAGTAAAAGTTGTTCAGTTTGATGGGTAGACTTTCAGTTTAAAAGGATGCTTATGATATCAATTTCACCATGTTTAATTATATTTAAAAGGAAATCTGATAAATGCAAAGCACATTCAATGGTTTCTAGTTAGTCATTGACTTTAAGAGGATATAATTCGGAGCGCTCTATACAAACGTACTATGGTGATATTTTCAACACTAACCAATTAAAGTCATAAAAATTTTGAAGAAACAATCTAGAAACAAATCTCTATGCTTGTATGGAGTCAGATTTTCGTTAATATGTATAGTTGTCGTTTTACGGTGCCTCAAAGATTTCCATACAAATTTTAAATTAATCCTAGCATTGAAACTGTCAATTTTAACGAAAATCGGACACGATACAAGCATAGAGATTTGTTTCTAGATTGTTTCTGCAAAATTTCATTAACTTTAATTGGTTAGTATTGAATATATCACCATAGTACGTATGTATGGAGCGCGCTCCGAATTATATCCCCTTAATTGGTTAACTTAGAAAATAGGACGGAACTTCGTTTGAATGCAGCGCACTCGTCAGCTTTGAGAATTAAACTTCTTTAAAAGAAGACTCTCTAGAAGAATCTCTAGAATTAGAAATCAATCACAACTTACGTCTTGTTTAATCCTGAGTTGACCAAGTTAGCATTGATGTACATCGTTGCCATGTCAGCGATCAGCTGCCTGAACTCTTCGCGGATGGAGAGGAACTGCGAGGCTGTTAGGCCTCCAACATTGATGGTCAGGGTTGACGGCGGTGCAGGCAGGAGAGGCTGTGGAGTCGGCTCTGGTTCTGGCTCTTCTGGTAACGGTGCTGTGGGATCAAAATAATTAGTTTACTACCGATTTCACTCGTTTTTTTTTTTGGAAATGTCTAATACAGCGTTGCTCAGGGAGCAGTTACTGCTTTTTACTGCGGACTATTAGAGGGACCACGAAGGGTCTACCGAGCCAAATGAATGAACTTAAGCAACCGACCTAGGGGCACGCGGAGGGGTACGGTTCTCGGCATAGGACGTTGCTGGGGCTACGCGGCGGATTGGGTAGCTGGGATCGGTGAGAAGCCGATTTCACTCATCCATTGGAGTGTAATAGAAGATTTTTGAGGCTTTGAATAGATGTTCTAGATATCCGTGTACTGACGAGTAACGTTTTTTCTTAGCTTTTCGTAGGCGAAAGGCTAGCCAACATTTGATGATGAAAATATTCGGTGATTGAACTATGACTGGACAACGTACGATCCATAATTTTTGACACATTTGGTATTGCGCTAATCGCGGTACAGCTCATGACAGCCGTTAGAGCCGTTTTGACGGATCGCTCAGACGTTAAAGGCTGTCAGTTACATAGAGTTTAGCGCGATGCGGAATTCAGCACAGTTGAATAGTAATTGGATTGCAATGTGATTAGAACTGAAATTAGATAAGAATAGAACTTCGATGTTTTAAATTAGCGCAATCGGTCTCCAGTTTTTCAACTAAAAGTCAATACGAGTTTATTACAATTTTGATCCATCAAAATGCAGTTCCTAGTTCTTGCAAAGTTTCTAACAACATCTTCATCATCAACATCTTCATCATCATCATCTCAGCCCATAGACGTCCACTCCTGGACATAGACCTCTCTTAAGGATCGCCACAACGACCGGTCCTGCGCTACCCTCATCCAACGGGTTCGAGTGTCGACGGTCCACCAGCCATGGTGGTCCAGTGACGAGTAACCTTGCCTGCCGTGCGTGGGGAGGTGATGGTTCGATACCCGTCCAACCCAACTCGTACCAATGAGTATTTCGGTATTTATGTACGATTTGTAAAACCACTGGCTCTTCGGTGAAAGAAAACATCGTGATGAAACCTGCATGCTTCAATTTCGAGGCATGTATTGTACCCACTGTCCATTACAAGTGGCGACTGGGCTCACACTGGACAGAGTTTCAGTACTAGTGAAACATGGATGTTCTGTGGTTTCAGAATATCTCTGACTACGGCTCTAGACAGACAGACTGCATTCCGACTGCAAAATTGCTGTTCAGATGCAGTTTGAATGCAGTTGACACGACTGCAATAGAACTGCAAACCAAACGCGCAGTCCGATTGCAGTTTAATTGCAGTCGTGTCAACTGCATTCAAACTGCATCTGAACTGCAATTTTGCAGTCGGAATGCAGTCTGTCTGTCTAGAGCCTACCTTGAGGAATATAGTCCTAAGCATATGCTATGCTCATTATCTACAGTGAAACTTACCAATCATCTTAACACTGAACTTGAACCCTCTGTTGAACTCAAGACCGGGCTTGGACTCGAACCTAACAAACATTCGATCTACATCCATGAACCTGTAGTTACGCTTTTCCTTCAGCTGGTAGGAGAAGATGAGACCCTTGTTTCCAGTCTCGTCTGCACCACCTGTATGATAAAAAGATCTTTTTTTATTTATTTCTCTTCCTCTCTCTTTTTTTCTAGAACTACACTCGAGAGCAGTGAACCCGGGTCACCAATACAAGGTGTTACAAAAATACAAATAAACATTTAAGGGGGTGGTTTAGACCATCAAACTGAACAACGTTCACAATTAAAAAATGTCCCATACTAAACTACAAATCTACTCTAGCCAATTGTATGGGACAGCAGATTTTTTTTCGCGATATCGATGTTGGTCCAATAGTGACAGTTATTCAGTTTGATGGTCTAAACAACCTCCTTAAAAGTTTTAAATGTTTATTTTTACTTTTGTAGTATACCCTAATATCTCGGAAGCTAAGAATGATAGCTTATTCAAGTAATCAGTATTTTATAACCAATTTAATTCTCCTTAAATTAAATTATTAACATTTCTTAGTTTTGTTTTGTTTTACTTAAAAAAATATATAAATAAAAATGCGTCTTTCCCTGACTTAATGAAACATAGTAAAGTAATACCACTTTTCAAAACGGGCAATAAAAGCGACCCTAGTAACTTTCGACCTGTGTCAGTTCTACCCGTTCTCAGCAAAGTTTTTGAAAAGATTATACTCAGTCAAATGCTCTCCCACTTTAACTTCAAGAGGCTGCTGCATGAGCAACAGTTTGGATTCACCAAGGGTCGCTCAACAACAGACGCCGGAGTTAAGCTGGTTCAGCATATCTTCAGCGCTTGGGAGGAGCACCAAAATGCAATCGGAGTCTTTTGTGACTTATCCAAAGCATTTGACTGTGTTGATCATAAAACAATGTTGATCAAATTAAACCACTACGGTATTCAAGGCAGGGCATTGGATATGTTAGAATCTTACTTAGAAAAGAGAATTCAAAGGGTGTCTATCAATGGAACAAATTCTTCTGGCTCACAAGTAAAAATGGGCGTTCCACAGGGTTCTATATTGGGTCCATTTCTCTTTCTGGTTTATATAAACGATTTACCCTACATGGTACAGAACTTGTCGAACATAGTGTTATTTGCTGATGATACTTCTCTTATTTTCAAAACAAGTAGAAAGGCACAAGATGTTGATGATATAAATGACAATGTAAATGATACTCTTCGACAAGTTCTGAACTGGTTCAGTGTTAATAATCTTGCATTAAATGCAAAGAAAACTAAATGTATTAAATTCACTCTACCAAATGTTATTAATACTGAAAATCAAATAACTTTAGATAATGATATATTACAGTTCACAAATAATACTGTATTTTTAGGGATAAAGATTGACTCGAAGCTGCAATGGGGTCCACATATAGAAACCCTAGCGGGTAGGCTGAGCTCGGCAGCCTATGCAGTTCGAAAAATTAGACAGCTTACCGATATAGCTACTGCGAGACTGGTGTACTTCAGCTACTTCCATAGTATCATGTCTTATGGTATTTTGGGGTGGGTGGGGCCGTGCTACAGATGTTGAGTCTGTCTTTATCCTTCAAAAGCGGGCAATTCGAGCCATTTATAATCTGCGTTGTCGAGATTCACTACGAGATCTTTTCAAAGAGATCAATATTCTGACTTTCTACAGTCAATATATTTACGAAAATATTTTATACGTTCGCAAAAATTTGTCTCTCTTTCCCAAAAACAGTGACGTTCATAATTACAATACAAGAAATAAAAATAAATTAGTATTCCCACATTTTCGACTTAGTAAGGTCAACACATCTTTCATGGGGCACTGTATACGTTATTATAATAAGATACCAGAGAATATTCTTAACTTGACGGACAAAAAGTTTAAGTCCCATGTTAAACAAGTGCTCTGTAAAAAAGGTTACTATAAACTCGATGATTATTTGAATGACCAAAATGTCTGGTCTTGACAATGTTACACTATGTAATTTAATATTGAATTTATGTAATTGTACTTTGTATATTTTGTTTTGTTTAAAAGAAGTGTGTTGTAGAGTTTCTGGCCGCATCTTCTCTACAACGGAACACCTTCCGACGCGGTGGTAGATTCAAAAACATGACGTCAAAAAGTTATCTATGTGATATTATTTTGAATAAACAATTTTGAATTTTGAATTTTGAATTTTGCGTCAATTCTATCGCAGAACAAAAATTGAAAATAACAATTTTTTTGTTACAGATACTAACATTTCCTCTCATTTTACTGTGTGAGTGATATAATTACCACATTAATAATAAATGTTGAACACGAAAAATAAAATTTTCAAAAAATAATTTATAAAGTTTAAAGCCTTTTATTGGCATTACATTACAGCAACCATACATTTTTATTAATTTAAGTAGTAATGTTAAATAGTCTATAAAATACTGTTTATTTGAATAAGCTATCGTTCTTAGTTTTCGAGATATTAAGGTTTATGTTGTTGGTGACCCATATTCATTGCTCTCGAGTGTAGTTTAGTGTAGCTTTAGTACACAAAAGTATTGTGGGGACAAGATATAGCAACGAAGCTAACAGATGGCGCTACGGTCACACTCGCAGATGTGTACGTAAGACAACCTGCGACGTCTAATTGGTAACCCGTTAGCCGCTACACATAAGGTTCACAATCGTATACAAAACATGAATCGCGCAAGAGAAATAATCACAGAGATTCGATATATATACAAGGTCCAACTAAGATCTGTTGGACCACGGCCGGTCCCCAGGCTTCACTCCTAGTCTGGCGGAAGATCTTCCCTTTTCACAGGAGGAACCTTCCACAGTATCATCGAAGCTTAAGGCAAAGCCACGTAAATTTACGTACTACGAGTATTGTGATGGATGACCGTTTAAAGTGGTATTTAATCTCAAGCACAAAATCTTAGGCACACGTTATGAACGCGCATTAATCAGTTGGCGATGAATATTCGCCGAATTAGAGGGCTATTTCGGCGGATTGATACTCAGCGATGTAGATAAAGCACAAACCATCTAACTTTTCTAAAGATCTTTGCTGAGTGGGATCAGGCTAGAAGTCTAGAAGGTAAGTATCCGTTCGTTATCGTTAAATGCGAAGGGCAAAAGCTTTTAGTTCCGCATCAGATTGCACTATGCGCCATGCGGGTATTTAAATTAAATACTACCTAATACCTGCATATATTTTTATGCTTCTTTTGCATACAATAGGCTGCCTCTTGAAAATAATGTTTCAGTTTGTTGCCGTTTTTGTTTTATGTATACAACGTGTTAATGAATTAACGCAAAACTAGAAAGTAGTTTAAATTAAAGATTGAAAAAGTCGGGCGGCGAGCGGGATTTGAACCCACGACCTGCCTATCCGGGGCATGCTCCACTCCAACAGAGCTGTCGGCGCCCCGCAGTCTTTAAGGGACGTCATTAATTAATTAATTTGATCAAGGTAACATGGCATACATGTAGAATCGATAAATTCGATTAGAAAGTAGTTTGTTTAGAATCGAGAGCAGAATCGAATTATCATGGTTTCAACATAGGATTTTTTTTTTCAAAATATTAAATAATTTGTTTGTAAAATTTAAAACTTACTGAACTCGATCTCAACCCACCGCTAGGTCACCCTACTTACTACCAAAACAAGATTCTTAAAATGTATTCATTAGCACGTTAGCTCTTTCATTCATTGCTGAAACAATAACAAATAATGTTTGACTGAAAACTTAAAATGCGATTAACTTTGAATTTTAAGTATCAAAATAATGAAATTATTGTTTCAATCGAATTATTTTGTTATAAATTAGTTGGGGTGTATAACGTTTTGCGCTTATTCATTAACACGTTGTATAACTACGATCAAATGTTGAAAACAATGGTCTTGTAAACTTGTTTACCTAATTTTCGTTAATTTGACTGCGTCGTCAATTTAGGTTGCCTCGGCAACTACGGCAAAGAATAACGGGTCTGAACCTAAAATTAAGAATAATAAGCTTTATCAGTGTATTTGATATTCTGTAAATTCAACTCACCGGGTTTCACCAAGAGGTAATCTCCCAATACTCCGTTCACAGCGAAGTCTGTAATATTAAATTCAATGCCTATTCCTTCTCCATCAAATATCCAATCCACTATATTGTTAGTAGGATAATTGCCGGGATAATTTGGAGATGTGATCTCCTGAGGTTCATCTACACGAAGACTCATGTGAATAGGCGCTACGTGTGTACTGAAGTCTTCAGATTGTGTGTCGAATTCGTTTTTATGGACCTCTTGGAACTGAGCCATAAGGTCATTGTATTGGGCGGGCGATAGATCGCCAGCATCAATTGATTTGACTGGAATTAATTCTTTTGCTTCAATTTCATCATCTGCTTGTGGTTTGACAGTGGTTTCTTTAGATTCGGTATCTACTGAAGTTAAATTTGGTTTACTGATATTGTCTTCTATGTTTTCGCTGGCTTTAATTTGAATCATATTAGGATCCAATTCCATTAAAGTTGGCTCATTAACATACTTCTCATTATTGTCACTTTCATTTGTAATGGTCTGAGTTGTTTTTTCGTCTTTATTTACATTAGAGTTTTGTATTTTCTCAGATTCAATGGCAGATTGTATACCTTCTTCAATATTTATGATCTGCTCAGAATTGTTTTTTGTAGATTCAGGTTCATCCTCAGTATTTTCTTTGCTAAACATAGCGCGATCTAGCTCTTCAAATGTCATCTTACCGCCTTCCTCAGAGTTGTCTTCAGCAAATATAGAACCAAGATTACTGTCCTCTACATATTCGTAGTCTTCCCTCATTGCCAGAATATTATCTTCTCTAAAAGGTTTTCCATATTTCTCTTCATATCCTATCACATCTTCATTAGAAACTTCATTTTTTTCCTCGATTTTATCACTTTGGTCTTCGTCTGGTTCTATAACGTAATCCTGATCGGTGATATCGTCATCTCTAGCCAATTTGTTCATTGTTTCGAACAGGTCACTGAAATCTTCTTTTAAATCACTTACTACTTTAGCTACTGTGTCATCATCATCATCAGCAAGTTTTTCTTTATTTTCGGTAGGATTCTCTAATTTAGATTCGGCGACTAACACATCAGGTTCACCTAAAATTTCATCATCATTATCCTCAATATCATCACGGTTTTCGTTAGAGTCTTTTACGATTTCATCCGATTCATTTTCATTACTGTCTTGTTCAGCATCCTTTTCCTTTGACGTGACACGTTCCACTTCAGGCTTGGTCTCTTCAAGAGTATCCTTATCTTGTGTTTCTTTATTCGTGCCGATGCTACCTTTATCCGATTTATCAGCGTTGTCTTCATCACTATCATTATCATCTGTATCAACCTGTTGCTCTTTAATATTGTCCCCAAAATGATGTATATATCTCCATCCCTGAACGTTTAGGTCATCTTCCGGAATTGCCTCAATTTTTCCATCGTCTTCGTTATCATTATTTAGAATTTCTTTTGTTTCTTCAAATATTGCTTTATTTTCGTCATTTTCTGGTTCATCATTTTCATCCGATTCATTTTCATTAAAATCTTGAGCAGCGTCATCCTCATTTGATGTGTTCTTTTTAAGAGCGTCTGTATCTTGTGTTTCTTCATTAGATTCAATGTTATCATTATCTGTTTCATCAGAGTCATCACTATCATCATAATCATCTATATTAACCTGTTCCTCATCAAGTCTTTCTTTAAAGTCTTTTATTTCTCTCCATATCTGACCAACATCGTCTGATTCAGGCAATTGTTCTGCAGGATTTGATTCTATTTGGCGATCTTCCTGTATCACCTCAATTTTTCCATCTTCTTCGTTATCATTATTTAGTATTTCTTTTGTTTCTTCAAATATTGATTTATTTTCATCATTTTCGGGTTCAGGTATTTCTTCGATAACTCCGTAATTGTCATAGTCCTGTGATAATTTCTCGAATTCATCCCAATAGTCTGTTTCTTTACTTTCAGTCAAGACCTTCGATGATACTGTGAACAAAAATAATTATTAAAACTTGAAGTACAAATGAATTTTGGGGCCTACTGTTGCGATTGCTTTGAGAGAAAAGCTGACAAGTAGGCAGGATATTTTAAATGTATTCATTATTATGTGCGTTAAACACATTATGCTACTACCCCACTATTATACATATGGGAAACCGGTACGATTAGAGCAGGGATCGCGACGATGGACACAGTACGTTAAAGAATCCTCTACAAAGTTTTGTGGGTAGGCTATAAGCCATCAACTTCGTGCACGGCGCGCCCTAGGGGTACAGACGTAGGTGGGTGCGAGGTAGCACGCGAGGCGCGCAAGTTCCGCTGTTGCGCATAGTGTACGAGTACCTTTGTGTTACACTCGATAAATGTCCGATTTTTTCCAGCAGACTTCCGAACAAAGTACCGCTTTGATTCGACTTTTTATTATAATTTATTTCGTAAGTTTTCATAGATTAGTTATGAGGGATTTTGGTTAGGATATATGTATATATGTATGGGACAATGTATGTATGTATACAACGTGTTAATTAATAAGCGCAAAACTTCATACACCCCAACTGATTTATTACAAAATAATTAGTTTGAAACAATAATTTAATTATTTTGATAATTAAAATTTAAAGTTATTCACATTTTAAGTTGTCAGGCAAAAATGATTTGTTATCATTTCAGCAATTAATGAAAGCGCTAGCGTACTCGTTGATACATTTTAAGATTCTTTTTTTGGTAGTAAGTAGGGTGAGTGTGCCCATGTGGTGGGTTGAGATCGAGTTCAGTAAATTTTAAATTTTACAAACAAATTATTTAATATTTTGAAAAAAATTACCTATGTTGAAAACATGATGGTTAGATTCTGCTCTCAATTCTAAACAAACTACTTTCTAGTTTTGCGTTAATTCATTAACACGTTGTATAAGTATGGGACAATGTATGTATGTATGGGACAGCAGATTTTCTTTTCGCGATTTCGATGTTGGTCCCATAGAGAAAGTTGTTCAGTTTGGTGGTCTGATCATCTCCTTAAAAAAGTGTCAGCATATTAAGAAGGACCCAGTATTGGTTGTAGATAAGTAAGTCACCTGGGATTTTAGGATTATACTGTAGAGTTTGCTCTATAATCACACCAAGTTTGCCGCTTGTATGCATTACCGTTTTTAAGATAAAGCGATAACGTTTATAAAAACTAGTTTCTTGTATGAAGACCCCCCTTCATTTTTAACTTGTTGACATATTTAGGGTTCCGTACCCAAAGGGGTGAAAACGGGTACCCTATTCATATTCATTTATTCGCATTCATGTACAATTACAGCATAGGTGTTACTTAGTAGCTACAGTAGGTACGTGAACCCTTTAAGGGTATATTACTGATGGCGCGCTCCATACAAACGAAGTCTGGAGATATTTTCAATACTAACCAATGAAAGTCAGTAAAATTTTTCAGAAATAATCTATAAAGTAATCTCTATGCTTGTATCGGTTCAGATTTTCGTTAAAATGTACAGTTTAAAAGTTACAGTGCCTCAAAGATTTCCATACAAATCTTAAATTAATCCTAGTATTGAAACTGTATATTTTAACGAAAATCGGACACAATACAAGCATAGAGATTTGTTCTTAGATTGTTTGTGCAAAATATCATTGAGTTTAATTGGTTAGTATTGAAAATATCACCAGACTTCGTTTGTATGCAGCGCGCATTTACGCATTCGGAATAAACTTCTCTTAGGAGCACAGCAATATTAACAACAAGCAGGTAAGTAATTTAAAAAAGAAAAAAATCAATACAATGTCAAATAGTTAGTGGGTCCTTGCTATTAATTATAAGGATTTAATTATAGAAAATAGCTTTGACTAATTATTATATGGACTGGTTACGCGTGTAATTCTACTAACAAACATTTCTGCCACTTTTTGCGGTGGGCGAGGTAACATGAGATCCGCAACTTTGGATTTTATTCCCCATAACTTTAGTTTCCAATTTTGAATGTTAAAAATCATGAAAAGTAGTCTCGTGTGAACCACAAACGTTCTAAGTTCTAAGTTATTATTTCGCAATTATAGGCTGTCTCGTTTAGTGATAAGGTGTAAAATTGAATGTAAATGCACAAGATCAATTGTGCTTATACCGTGGCAGAGGGGAAATGCTAGTCCTTATAATAATTAGTCAAAGGAAAAAAGCGAATAAAAATTACAATGTCAATTGTTAGTGAGCCAATTAAATATTTTAGTTATACATGTAAAGACAGTGTTAGTAAAGGTTATTAATTACATTAATAGAATTTAATTATACAACAGCATTTTAGGCATGGAACCCTATTTACAAATCGGAAATGACACTTATTACTGATTAAATAGGTAGGTATTAAGGGGATATAATTCGGAGCGCACTCCATACAAACGTACTAAGGTGATATTTTCAATACTAACCAATTAAACTCAATAAAATTTTGCTGAAACAATCTTGAAATAAATTTCTATGCTTGTATGAAGTCAGATTTTCGTTAAAATATACAGTTTCAATGCTAGGATTAATTTAAGATTTGTATGGAAATCTTTGAGGCACTGTAACTTTAAAACTATACATTTTAACGAAAATCTTACTCTATACAAGCATAGAAATTTGTTTTTAGATTGATTCTGAAAAATTTCATTGAGTTTAATTGGATAGTTTTGAAAATATCACCATAGTACGTTTGTATGGAGTGCGCTCGGAATTATATCCTCTTAATGGAAATTAGCAGAGTTTTTCATTATGTCAAGTGTCAATTGTATGGAACTGGTGAAAGTGAACCGAGTCGGGCAGTTTGGATTTGAATATAGTTATACATAGTCTCACGTCACCGTCCTACTGGGGTAGGCAGAGACTATATACCATCGCATGATATAATTCCAAACGGTCAGTTTAGTGTGATAAAGCATCTAGTCTATTATTGTATGCATGTATATATATTACTAAGCCTACGTTGTCCGTCCGTCTGTCCGTCCTATGTAGGGATGTAACTTTTGAACCTTAACCCGTTTTCACCCTTTGGGTGCGGAACCCTAAAAAACAAACTGCGTCTTATTTAAGTGTTTATGTTAGTGATAATCGTTTTATATAGTTCACAAAGCTAGACGAATATCCTTGAGTTAGTAAAGAATGACTCATACAGTACTGAAGTCTGTATTTATTTAACCCGACTGCACCAGAAGGAGGGTTATGTTTTTCGAGCGTATATATGTATGTATGTTTGTATGTCTATTTCTTTGGCACGGCCTACAGCCTAAACAGCTTGATGGATTTTAAGGTATGAGGTGTCATTAGATTCTGAAAACTTGTGAGAGTGACATAGGCTATATTATTTTTAAATGGCGTCTACGAATTAAAAAAGAGAAGGGGAATAAATAGTTTTTTTTGTTAAAAATTTTAATATGGGTATCAAATGAAAGCTAAGTGAACAGACGATTCCAAATATATAAATATTATAGTACTTTTATGTTACCGTTTCGACACAAGACTACAAAGTATGAAATAAACTAAATTATTAAGAAAAACAAAAAAAATTGACTGCATAAACAACCTATTAACTGAAAAGAGAAAAACAAGCTCCTATAATAACTAATAACTTTGTTCGAGCAAAAATAATTTGAATGTTATTAGGTATGTATTGCAGGCGCCAACCAAAAATTTTCTTTGTCCCCGTTTGCGGTACCTACCTACATTCACATTTTTTTTGCTTTAACAAAGTTGTTAAGCAAAAACTTTGTTTAAGCAAAAAAAAAATGAATGTTATTAGGTAGGTATCGCAAACGGGGACAAAGAAAATTTTTGGTTGGATAGTGGCCTGCAATACCTACCTAATAACATTCAAATTATTTTTGCTCAAACAAAGTTTTTAGTGATTATAGAGAGTGTTTTTCTCTTTTCAGTTTGTTGGTTTTATAGCTGAATATTTATTTTCTTTAAGTAACTGGCAAAAAGCTTCATTTCATTTGGAATTAATTTCTTTTAAACATAGTCGGAGCTGGATAAATACCGTCTACACCTCGTCTATCTATTGAAACTTATGTTAATTCATTGAAGAACCACTCGTAAGATAAGATAATAGAGTGAATAGAAGCATTGATATTCCGAAGTACCTACGAAGTGTCATACCATTATTTGATACGAATTATTTATTCGGAACACAAAACTTCCACTGTACTTTTTTATCGGACATAAGGTCCATTTTCATTACACTAACTCGTGTTAAGAGGATATAATTCGGAGCGCGCTCCATACAAACGTACTATGGTGATATTTTCAATACTAACCAATTAAGTTCAATGAAATTTTTCAGAATCAATCTATCAACAAATTTCTATGCTTGTATAGAGTCAGATTTTCGTTAAAATGTATAGTTTTAAAGTTACAGTGCCTCAAAGATTTCCATACAAATCTTAAATTAATCCTAGCATTGAAACTGTATATTTTAACGAAAATCGGACTCCATACAAGCATAGATATTTGTTTCAAGATTGTTTCAGCAAAATTTCATTGACTTTCATTGGTTAGTATTGAAAATATCACCATAGTACGTTTGTATGGAGCGCGCTCCGAATTATATCCCCTTAACCAGGATCAACAGCGACCACTCACAACACTATACAATGAAGTCCAACGAGCCCGGGGAATGACTCTAATCTGCCTTGGGTTCCAATTAATTAATCAAAGAAGATAGGAGTAGTAGGAATAAAAAACCGGTCAAGTGCGAGTCGGGCTGCTCGCGTACCGAGGGTTCCGTACCTCACCACCACACAACAAAATGACTAAACATTGTTTTGTTCTGGACCTTTAACACGAGACCGACTCATACTTAGCCGGCTTTTAGGGTTCCGTAGTCAACGAGGAACCCTTATAGTTTCGCCATGTCCGTCCGTCTGTCCGTCTGTCCGCGGCTTAGCTCAGAGACGCTTAGTACTAGAAAGCTGTAATTTGACATGGGTATACATATTTATCACGCCGACAAAGTGGTAGAATAAAATCTTGGTTTTTTTTTAGGGTATCTCCCCTACACGAAAAGTGGGGATAACATTTTTTTTTCTCGTCTATCCCATGGTGTGGGGTATCGTTGGATAGGTCTTTTACAAATATTGTGGGTATGCGAAAACCATTTTTCGATTTAAGGATCCGTTTGCGAAATATTAAGCTTTAAAACGAAAATTTTTGTTAGAGTCAAGTGTCCACAATGTCCCCTGCCAGCTAAACGGTTGTTTCTGGATACGTGAAAAAATTCACGGCAGTAGTGTATATAACGAATTTAAAAGGAAAAGTATCACCGCTAAGTAGGCTTTATAAGTTAACGAGTAATAGTCGAATAACTTGTAAAATGTACTTTTTAGACTTTTTTAGCCGTTGAACCGTAGTATATAACGAAAAACCCTTCTAAGTCCGTATATTGTGACGGGCAACTACGGAAGCCTGCCCTGCGCGTGGTCCGACACGCACTTGGCCGGTTTTTATTATTTTGTTGTTATACTGTAGAGTTTGCTCTATACGGCATGAGGCGTCATACAAATTATGTCTGTGTGCGTGTATATGGATAGGGTTTAGAGGCCAGTACTGGTTGCAATTTTTTTCGACGCTTTCCTAGCTTCGACTGTCAATCTTGTCATACATCGTGTTAATGAATTAACGCAAATCTAGAAAGTAGTTTGTTTAGAATCGAGAGCAGAATCGAATAATCATGTTTTCAACATAAGTATTTTTTTTTTCAAAATATTAAATAATTTGTTTTTAAAATATACAATTTACTGAAATCGATCTCAACCCACTGCTCGGGCACTCTCACCCTACTTAATACCAAAACAAGATTCTTAAAATGTATCCACGAGCACGCTAGCGCTTTCATTCATTGCTGAAATGATAACAAATCATTTTTGTCGGAAAACTTAAAATGCGAATAACTTTAAATGTTTACTATCAAAATAATGAAATTATGGTTTCAATCTACTAATTTTGTTATAAATCAGTTGGGGTGTATGAGGTTTTGCGCTTATTCATTAACACGTTGTATAAGTTATCCAAGGCTAGTAGGTACTTTAATAAATGAAACCAATACGAGTAAATCACATTACATACCTATTGTAGTTACATAACATGCCTTGTATGCAATGAATGCAATGTACGACATTAATCTACCTATTGTACTCTTAGGCAATGCATTTTGTACTCTATTGACATTGATACATGAGTCACTATGGCCATGACATAGACACCGTGAAATAAATCGTTTCTGGAAGTGACAAATTGCAGCCTTAAGGGTATATTACTGTTGGCGCGCTCCATACAAACGAAGTCTGGTGATATTTTCAATACTAACCGATTAAACTCAATGAAATTTTGCAGAAACAATCTAGAAACAAATTCCTTTGCTTGTATCGTGTCAGATTTCCCTTAAAATGTACAGTTTTAAAATTACAGTGCCTCAAAGATGTCCATACAAATCTTAAAATAATCCTAACATTGAAACTGTATATTTAATCGAAAATCGGACACGATACAAGCATAGAGATTTTTTCCTAGATTATTTCTGCAAAATTTCATTAAGTTTAATTGGTCAGTATTTAAAAATATCACCAGACTTCGTTTGTATGCAGCGCGCATTTACACATTCGGAATAATCTTCTCTTAAAAATGGGATTAGGGCAGGATGATGATGGTTTAGCAAATTTCTACAGGGTGAAATTGATATCATTAGCATCCTTTTAAACTAATATTCTACCCATCAAACTGAACAACTTTTACTATGAGAGCAAACCCATCAAAAGCCCAATGCTTTTAAGAGGATATAATTCGGAGCGCGCTCCATGCAAACGTACTATGGTGATATTTTCAATACTAACCAATTAAAGTCAATGAAATTTTGATGAAACTATCTTGAAACAAATATCTATGCTTGTATGGAGTCAGATTTTCGTTAAAATATACAGTTTCAATGCTAGGATTTAGGTTTAGATTTGTATGGAAATCTTTGAGGCACTATAACTTTAAAACTAAACATTTTAACGAAAATCGGACTCTATACAAGCAAAGGAATTTGTTTTTAGATTGATTCTGAAAAATGTCATTGAGTTTAATTGGTTAGTATTGAAAATATCACCATAGTACGTTTTGTATGGAGCGCGCTTCGAATTATATCCTCTTAACCATTATACCACGGAGGCAGTTACCCACCACACAAATTGGTTATTGGTTTGTCGAGGCATGTATTGTACCCACTGTCCATTATGTGGCGACGGGTTCACCCCCCTTCATACTGGACAGAGTTTCGGTACTACTGATGAAACGTGGATGCTCTGAGGTTTCAGAACATCTCTGACTACCCCCTCGGGGAATATAGTCGTGAGCATATACATACATACATACATATTTATATATTTTGAATCGTCTGTTTACTAGCTTTCATTTGATACCCATATTATTATATTTAACAAAAAAAAAATGGTTTATTCCCCCTCTCTTTTTTAATTGGCAGACGCCATTTAAAAATAATATAGCCTATGTCACTCTCACTATTTTTCCGAATCTAATGACACCTCATACCTTAAAATCCAACAAGCCGTTTAGGCTGTAGGGCGTGCCAAGAATAGACATACAAACATACATACCTACATACATACATACGCTCGAAAAACATAACCCTCCTTCTGGCGTGGGTAAAAAGAATTACTGGCGATGGGAAAGGGACTCAGCTAAGCTGCCTACATCATTGAGAAATTACACGCTCTCTGGCCTACAGTGCAACTGACAGGATGCAGCCCTGATTTTCAGATCAATTTCGAGGCATGTACTGTCCATAAAGGGCCTATGTCGAAAAATAATTGAAGCGAAATGGGCGTGTGATAGTTTATATTACTGCCTGATGCGAGAGAAAGAGACAGGGCGGCGCGCGCGCCTGAAACGACGCAAGCATAAAACAAACTTTATTTAATTGTGATTGTACTATTTATGTAAGTTAAATTCTGCTCTGATCAAAATTTATAAAATCTCAATCTCTTTTTTTTAAATCAAGCCTCTTGTTTCTAATATTCAAC
This sequence comes from Agonopterix alstromeriana, assembly GCA_963924505.1. Lineage (NCBI taxonomy): Eukaryota > Metazoa > Arthropoda > Insecta > Lepidoptera > Depressariidae > Agonopterix > Agonopterix alstromeriana. The sequence goes on from OZ004684.1 coordinate 12,572,951, forward strand.
GTTTAGCACTTCCAAGCGTTTATCGATAAAGACGGAGGCTACTTTGGCTTGTTTTTCTATCGAGAAAATGTGTCTTAATCGTGTTTTGGCTCTAATCAAAACTTCAATTATTTGTTCAATTTACACATATCCGCAAATCATACTCCTACTGTTAGTACTTCATGAGATATGATGCTTTGAAGAATCCTATTTTTTTCACATAGCCTCTTAAGAGTGGCTACGTGCTCCCTCCCCGTCACACTGGATAGAGTTTTGGTACAAGTAGTGAAACGTGGATGTTCTGAAGTTTCAGAATATCTCCAACTAGCCCCTCGGGGAATATAGTCGTTAGCATATGCAATTTCGACTGCAGCGACTGCTTTATTAGAAAAACAGTCAGGCACTCTACGCATAATTGCAGGATATAAGGCTAAACACAGATGCACTCCCTCGTCTTTACCCTCCTGAATCTGATGAAATGGGAGACCGATACGATCAGAGGTGAGGTCCTATGCAGTAGTTATATCTGGGACCAAATGGCGAGGGAATCCGAGATTTTCGACTACGTCTGAAGGAATGGGGAACTTGCACAGTTTTATATTTTCAGTGTATCATAAAGATTTAAGGCTTTAATAAAAATACCAAAAACAAAAATGGTAAAATATGCACAAAACATTTATTGATTGCAAATCAAAAGTTTACTTTTCAAATTCCGCGCCAAAACGCTCACTGCTATGACGTGACGTCACTCCTTTTCATAGCGCGTGAAGCTCATCACAAATCATCCGCTGTAATAGTTGCCGTACTCTTCTATCGCACGTAAGTTACTAATCGCTTCGTCACTGATTGATGTTTGAAATAACGTTCCGATCCACGTAACTTACAATTGCAATATTTCGTAAAAAATAAAAACTTTAGAATAAATCTTAAAGTAATGTTCTATTTACAACTATTATTATTGAATTAAGATATTTTCTCATTATAATTGCAAGTTCCCCATTAGTCACCTCTTAAGACAATCTTGTTTTGGCAGTATTCTGGACACCAAATGGTATTGCTATAAAAATACTAAAAGTTATTTAAAATCAACTTCACTTTGCATCTATTAAGTATAATGTATATTATAGAACATTTCCCATGCGTCGGTTTTTGACCGAATGCCAATACCTATTCGACAGAATAGAATGTTGATGTGTACCGAACGACATACGCTGCCATTAAAATGTATTCAGTATTGTGTACTCGGTTCAAGGTTAGAGCGTTCATCATTTGTTTATCGTAGGTATATACCAATGTATATACTAGTTATTGCTACCCACACGTATACAGGAAAGTAGGAAAAACATCGGAGCGCGCTCCATACAAACAAAGTCTGGTAATATTGTCAATACTAACTAGTTAAAGTCAATGAAATTTTTCAGAAAAATCTAGACACTTATCTCTATGTTTGTATGAAGTCAGATTTTCGTTTAAACGTATAGTTTTAAAGTTATAGTGCCTCAAAGATTTCCATTCAAATCTTAAATTAATCCTAGCACTAAAACTGTATATTTTAACGAAAATTAGACTTCATACAAACATAGAGATTTGTTTCTAGACTGTTTCTGCAAAATTTCATTGACGTTAATTTGTTAGTATTGAAAATATCACCAGATTTAGTTTGTATGCAGCGCGCATTTACGCATTCGGAATAAACTTCTCTTAAAGTCTTGTAGTTTTCTTGGAACATCAGTGTTGGTTCAATGTTGTACAATTTAATGGTCTAATCCGCCCCTCTCGGTCGTTAAGTTTGGCAACGATTCTAATTACCAGCTAATAATTATTTAAATTTTAAAGTATTTCACGAAGAGCACCGAAGAAAAAAAAAGAGTTTAAATTTAGAGGGCCTGGGCCTATTATTGAGTAACTATCCGATTCAATCATAATCAAATCGACACGGTGTTTTTTGGTAGTCCCAAGCGATTGTGCTTCTTAATATTTAGCTAATTTATATCAGAAAATAACTTTGACGATCACAGAACCAAAATACTACTTAAAAATTGACTAGTACAGTCATAATCGTTACCGATCTTGTAAACGATATAACCTGAAACTGACACAATACCCCTACTGGTCTATTTCATGAAGAGCACCAGAGCTATTCTTCTTGGAATAGCATCGGTGGATGTTTCAAATTTGAAGTATTCCATGAAGACCACCCATTTTAACGAACACCTGAATTAGAGCTAGAGCAGTCAGACTACTTCACAAAGAGCACCAGAGCTGATCTTCATGGACTAGCCTAGGTAGGTGTTTTAATTTAAAGTATTTCACGAAGATCACAAGTTAAAACACCTGAGCTATTTAATACGCAAGATTGGAGCTCTTCGTAGAATAGTGTAACTGTTTCAATTTCGACGTCCATACGTAGGTATACAACGTGTTAATGAATTAACGCAAATCTAGAAAGTAGTTTGTTTAGAATCGAGAGCAGAATCTAATTATCATGTTTTCAACATAGGTTTTTTTTTTTTAATATTAAATAATTTGTTTTTAAAATATAAAATTTACTGAACTCGATCTCAACCCACTGCTCGGGCACTCTCACCCTACTTAATACCAAAACAAGATTCTTAAAATGTATCCACGAGCACGCTAGCGCTTTCATTCATTGCTGAAATGATAACAAATCACTTTTGTCGGAAAACTTAAAATGCGAATAACTTTAAATTTTAACTATCAAAATAATGAAATTATTGTTTCAATCTAATTATTTTGTTATAAATCAGTTGGGATATATGAGGTTTTGCGCTTATTCATTAACACGCTGTATAAACTATCAAAAGTGGTATATCGCGGGTACCTGACTTTCGATAGTTTCGGCAGTCAATTTGAGATATTTCACAAAAAGAATCCATTTTAAAAAGCGCATTAATGTAGAGCACCATAGCTATTATAAAAGAGTACCAGTATTAAAGCTAGTCGCGGAAAGCAAAGCTGTTTCAATTTGAGATGTTCCACGAAGAGCACCATTTTCAAAAAGCGCATATATTTAGAGCACCTATGCTATTCCAAGAAGAGCACTAAGATTTGTGCTCTACATGGAACTTTTTTATTTTTGACCAAAATACTGGTAAATGCGTAGTAAAGTGTCAGGATTTGTTAAAATCTTATAAGTTATAGATTAGTAACTAGTAATTATAGATTAGTATTAGTAAATCTTATAGATTAGTAACATAACAAAACAAAGGCCGTCCGTCTATCACTAATAATCAGTTAATCACATGACTATTACCAAATGTCCATAAATTATCTACATACGAATATAAAGTCTCTTTGTTTGAATAATCATTAAAACTGCTCGACTGATTACAATAATGATTTCACTGTTGGAAAGATTTTATTTTCGCGATTTCGTTGTTGGTGCAACAGAGAAAATTGTTCAATTTGATGGTCTGATCATCCCCTTAAAAAGTGTCAGCATATTAAGAAGGACCCAATACAACGTGTTAATGAATAAACACAAAACTAGAAAGTAGTTTGTTTTGAATCAAGAGCAGAATCGAATTATCATGTTTTCAACATAGTTTTTTTTTATAAAAGTTTAAATAATTTGTTTGTAAAATGTAAATTTACTGAACTCGATGTCAACCCACCGCACGCGCACACTCACCCTACTTACTACCAAAACAAGATTCTTAAAATGTATCCACGTGCACTCTAGCGCTTTCATTAATTTCTGAAATTATGACAAATAATTTTTGCCTGAAAACTTAAAATGCGAGTAACTTTAAATTTTAAGTATCAAAATAATGAAATTAGTGTTTTAATCTAATTATTTTGTTATAAATCAGTTGGGGTGTATGAGGTTTTGCGCTTATTCATTAACACGTTGTATATCGGACTTTAGGTAAACTAATCATTTCTAACCGTGTGGGTCTGTACCACCTTCTTCCGGTGAGGGTCGTACTTGTACGAGACGATTAAAGGATATATCTACAGGGTGAAATTAATATCATTAGCATCCTTTTAAACGAAGAGTCTGTGAGTCTACCCATCAAACTACCCAACTTTTACCATGGGAGCAACCCGATCGGAGTTAAAAAATATCAGCTGTTGCATACATTTGAGTCGAGTAGGCATTGCAGTTTAGTACGGAACAGCAGATTTTTTTTGGTGCTCCGATCGGTTTGCTCCCACAGTAAAATTTGTTCAGTTTGATGGCTAGACTCTTATTTTAAAAGTATGCTAATGATAAAAATTTCACCCTACCCTAATGCACAGGGTGCAAAATTAAATGCTTATTTAAGTGCTTATTGAATGGGGGGCTTCAGACCATCAAATTGAACATCTTTCATTATGGAGCCAAAATCGAAATCGCGAAGAAAAAGTCAGGTGTTCCATACATATGAATCGAGTAGCCATTGACGTAATTTTTCGGAAAAAAGTTTTTTTTCGCTATTTCGATCTTGGCTCCGTTGTGAAAGTTGTTCAGTTTGATGGTCCGAAGCACCCCCATTGATATTTAACTTTTTGAATCTTTACGAGTGAACTATAATTTCATTTCAATTTTGTGTGTAAATTTGATTGTAGGTATCCGGCCGACCCCCCCTGTGTGAGTAAGTGAGTACCGACGCTATGGTATCGGCTTCCGGTACATCAGATTCAGATTCAGGAGGGTGAGAATGAGAGCGTGTTTGCCGCACACACGTGCACATAATTTAATAAATAATTTAACATCCTGGACACCCGGCTGTTTTGTGTTTTAGTGAAAGTTGTTCAGTTTGATGGTCTAAACCACCCCCTTAAATGTTTATTTGTATTTTTGTTACACCTTGTATACAGGGTCTTTCTTAATATCCTGACACTTTTGTCAGGGAATGATCAGACCATCAAACTGTACAACTTTCTCTATGGGACCAGCATCGAAATCGAGAAAAAAAAACTGCTGTCCCCGACATAATTATGGTTTGCAGTTTTGTATGCAACAGTAGATTATATTTTCGCGATTTTGACGTTGGTGCCATAGTAAAAGTTGTTTAGTTTGACGCTCTGATCATCCCTTAAAAAAACTGTCAGCATATTAAGAAGGAACCCGTATTATTCACTTATTCATGCACCGAAAAGTTTTCATCAATACATTCAATTTAAAAAGTATAAAAAATACATTTTGTATGTATGTATGTATGTATATGCTCACGACTATATTCCCCGAGGGGGTAGTCAGAGATGTTCTGAAACCTCAGAGCATCCACGTTTCACCAGTAGTACCGAAACTCTGTCCAGTGTGACGGGAGGTGAGCCCGTCGCCACTTATAATGGACAGTGGATACAATACATGCCTCGAAATTGAAGCATGCAGGTTTCCTCACGATGTTTTCCTTCACCGAAAAGCCAGTGGTGTTACAAATACATTTTACATACCATTAGCGACTCCTAAAATAACGGCGGAGAACAAAAAAATCCATGTTTTGTTGATCATTTTGTGTCACTTTTAGTTCATTATATAAACAGATATAAACACGTGCGCGCGCAACGAAGGTTACAAAACAACTGACTTATATATTCGATGATAATGATTATATGAGTAAGTATTATTATCATGTTGTTTTAGGGTTCCGTGGTGCAACGAAGAATCGACGATCGTTTAGTGACTATTGTGACAGACTCGTGTCTCATAAAAAGCTGTGATGGTCCAGTGGCGAGTAACCTTGCCTGCCGTACAGGAGGCGATGGTTCGATCCCAGTCCAGACCGACTCGTACCAATGAGTATTTCGGAATTTATGTACGATTTGTAACACCATTGGCAGTAGTGCATGCATAGCATACCATATGCTCACGACTACATACCCCAAGGGGGTAGTCAGAGATATTCTGAAACCTCAGAACATCCACGTTTCACCAGTAGTACTGAAACTCTGTCCAGTGTGACGGGGGGTGAGCCCGTCGCCACTTATAATGGACAGTGGGTACAATACATGCCTCAAAATTGAAGGATGCAGGTTTCCTCACGATGTTTTCCTTCACTGAAAAGCCAGTGGTATGAGTCGGCCTGGACGGAGATCGAAACATCGCCACCTGCACGGTAGGCAAGGTCACTCGCCACTGGACCACCACGGCTTAATCAACTATACCTATTGATAAAGGCATGCTATCATCATCAGCCTATAAAAGTCCCCCTGCAAGGCCTACCTTCAAGGAGAGTAATGGGGAAATAATTATAGTCCACCACGCATGCTCGATGCGGATTGGAAGACTCACATACGCATCAGAATTTCTTCTTCAGCGTATACAGGTTTCCTTACGATGTTTTCGAAGGCATGCCATTCGCGTATCCTGTGATGAAAACTTTCATGCTGAAGTGAAAACAAAAATTCGGTCTAGTAAGGGCAGGAGAAAGGTTAAATGAGTACGGAACCCACCATGTGAGATCCGACTCGAACTTGGTCGGTTTCATATTAATAGGTATCTGACTCGAACCAATATCAGTTCTTAAAATGTTAAGTACTGTTTTTGTTTTCGAATTAGTGCTACGGGAAATACTATATGCGTCAAGCTGAACATATAGTCAAGTTAAGTAAAAACAGACCTTACTAACAAGGTTGATACCCTACATAATTAAAATAAAACAAATATACAGCATATGCTCACGACTATATTCCCCGAGGGGGTAGTCAGAGATATTCTGAAACCTCAGAACATCCACATTTCACCAGTAGTACCGAAACTCTGTCCAATGTGACGGGGGGTGAGCCCGTTGCCACTTATAATGGACAGTGGGTACAATACATGCCTAGAAATTGAAGCATGCACGTTTCCTCACGATGTTTTCCTAACACAAATATACAGGGTCCTTTTTAATATGCTGACACTTTTTTAAGGGTGTGATCAAACCATCAAACTGAACATCTTTCTCTATGGGACCAACGTCAAAATCGCGAAAAAAATCAGCTGTCCCATATATTTGGCTTAAGGGAATATAATTCGGAGCGTGCTCCATACAAACGAAGTCTGGTGATATTTTCAATACTAACTAATTTAAGTCAATGAAATTTTCCTGAAACAATCTGGAAACTAATCTCTATGCTTGTATGAAGTCAGATTTTTGTTAAAATGTATAGTTTTAAAGTTACAGTGCCTCAAAGATTTCCATACAAATCTTAAATTAATCCTAGCATTAAAACTGTATATTTTATCGAAAATCTGACTTCATACAAGCATAGAGATTAGTTTCTAGATTGTTTCTGAAAAATTTCATTGATTTAAATTGGTTAGTATTGAAAATATCACTACACTTCGATTGTATGCAGCGCGCATTTACGCATCGGAATAAACTTCTCTTAAGTAGGCTTGCAGTTTTGTATGGAACAGTTGAATTTTTTTTCGAGATTGACATTAGTCCCATAGAGAAAGTTGTTCAGTTCGATGGTCTGATTAACCCCTTGAAAAAGTGTCAGGATATAAAGAAGGACCCTATATATGAACATATGGAATACTTATGTTTTGGGTACCGAACTGTTAGGCGTAGTAGTAAGTTCCCCACAAAGAAAAAGACCCACCAGTGGAGCAAATTAGTGGGTCCACGAGAAAACAGCGCATCTTTGTACCATTAGCAGTGGAAACGTCGGGTGTATAGCTTCCAATCCCGCATACCGTTGCGGGATCTCGGTAAAAGCGAGATCAAAAAATTGGCATGGTGCGGGATCTCGGTACAACGGAATCCCTCATTTTTTGACAAAAGTTGTTAAAAGTAACTAGTAAATAAAATAATAGCATGATTAAGTTTAGAATAGTTATTAGAACAAAATACATAATTTGATAAGAAAAACAATTATTTGATTTGTTTTGCATTTTGGAAGTGTTTCCGCCAGAAACAACAATCCTAGCGTATAATTTCCCAAACCATTACTTATTTTGTTACTAAGATAGCACAACAAAGACTTTGCCAACAGATTGTGCTGAGTTACGAAAATACTTTCAGATTAAAGTCTATGGTAAACTTTAACTTATATTTAATGGAAATTATGAACTTTGCAAACAAACAAAACGAAGTCAAAATCTAAACAAACCGAGCCGACAATATCCGCGCATGCGTCATCGAGCATCTTAGTATCCACTAGAGACACGTAACAATTTTCAATTCCGCAAATCCAGCGCGATCCGCACCTGATCCTGCGCATTAAGCGGGATTGAAAAATCGTGCGAGATCTCGGTATTTCGGGATTTCGGTATACCGAGATTGGCAGCCCTAGTAGGGTGTTTGGGGTTGTGAGGCCAAGGCTTTTGTGCGAAAGCTGGGCAGAAGGCTTGTTGAGAGCGGGAACGATCCCCGCTCGGGTTCTTATCTGGTCCAAAGGATTTTTCTAGCCATTCAACGTGGTAATGCTGCTAGTGTGATGAGTTCCTTTTATCCGGGTGGATTCCGTGGTGTGGAGGGCATTTAAGTCTGTTTTTGTTGCATTACTGACAAAGCGTGTAGTAGATTTTGGTTTGGTAAGTTAACGAAGCATGTTGCGGATCTCTAACTGTTTATTTTATTTAAGGTTTTGACGAAGCATGTTGCAGATTACCGGCTGTTATATTATTATTGACGAAGCTTGTGACTGACTGCTTATTTTGTGTAGACATTAACGAATCATTTTTATCAATTAATATATCTTAACTCTCTTATCTTTGTTATCTATCTATCTATCAATCAATCAAATCAGCCCGCATCAACCCACTGCTGGGCATAGGCCTCCTTTTTATTGCGCCACTCCTCACGGTCCTGTGCCAATCTGATCCATGTACGACCCACAACCGTTACAATGTCGTCTGACCATCGCATCGGTGGTCTACCCACGGACCTCCTTCCTTCTCTTGGCCACCATTCCGATATTGCCTTGGTCCACCGGCCGTCTTCCCTTCTAGCCAAATGTCCTGCCCATCTCCACTTCAACTTTGTAATCCGGTCTCCAGCGTCGTCGACCTTAGTTCTTCGACGGATTTCTACGTTGGGTAGTATCTATCTATACTTTTCATTATTAATTTGTATTTCTTTCAAATAACGAGAAGGTAGCTTCTAAATACCAGTAAAATATAGCCCGGACCTGCGTTTACGTAGTTAATAATCACAGAACATTATAAGAGGGGTTAGAAGTGCAAAGTAGGCGTGGAACGTGTCGCCACAGGTTATGCAATGATTTGCATAACACCCTAAGGCGCGCGGCGTGGTGCGAGCGAGAGGGCATGTGTAATTGTAGCAGCGTGAGCGGGAAGACAAGGTGGCGACAGCCGTCTCCGAAGCAAAAGCGCTACTTTGCATTTCTAACCCCTCTTATAATGTTCTGTGTTAATAATAGTCTCGTATTTAGTTAGGTAGGTTTATAAGGAAAACGTAAGTGCCTACCCTATTTATTACCTTCTTCTTCTTGGTATACTGTTATGCTAACCTAATTTAATTCTTAATAACTGGTATCGTTATTAACATGTATTTTTTTCATCCGAAATTGATACATGAACATAAAAGTTTAAAGTTTATCATTTGGGGTTTTTTAAAAATGATAGTGAACAACTTTACCAAACATAACATAAAGTAAATTCACATTTAAAAAAAAATCTTCTTTTGATACAAACGTTCGCTTGGGTGTAAGTTCCTAGCCAATACTGAAACAGTGAACCAAAGACCATCAAACTGAACAACTTTCACTGTGGAGCCTATCTCAGGAAACACGAAATAAAAATCCGCTGTCCTATACAAAACTGTTGTACCTAGTCGGGTGACTCAAATGTATGGGACAGGTGATTTTTTTTCGTGTTTCCTGAGGTAGGCTCCGTAGTGAAAGTTGTTCAGTTTGATGGTCTGAGTTCACCGTTCCAGTATTTGCTTTCACTTTCACCATGTATAAAGTTCAAATTTGTGTATTACGTTCTTCAATAGATTTCAATAGATCAATGCGAGATTGAATCAGAAACGAAGAGATCCGTATAAGAACCAGAGTAACTGGCATAGCCCAAAAAATTGCTTAACTAAAGTAACATTGCTCGCAGAACCGATGGCCGATGGGGCCGAAGAGTTCTCGAGTGGCGACGTACCGGAAAGCGCCGCGTGGGTAGACCGACGACCTGGTGAAGGCGGCGGGAACCCGTTGGATGAGGGCAGCGCAGGACCGGTAGTTGTGGCGATCCTTGGGGGAGGTCTATGTCCAGCAGTGGACGTCTATCGGCTGAGTTGATGATGATGATGGGTGCAATCACCCCTTAAAGTAAAGCAACTGATTACCCTATAACAACCTGTGTATTAAATAATAAATAAATATCTTGGACATTGTCACACAAATTATCTAGTCACATTTAAAGTACCAGAATCTAGCCTGGACTTGTGTTATGATGACTAGACAATGATACAGAATACACATATAGATACAAATATCCATGACTCGGGTACAAATATCCATATTCATCATACAAATATTTGTCCTTTACAGGATTCGAACCCGAAACCCTCGGCACAGCAGGCAGGTTCACTACCGATTGTGCTATCGGGCTGAAAATTGAAATGCTTTACAAATGAGGTAAAGAGGGTGCTACAGATTATCAAACTGAACAACTTTCAATATGGAGCCATCTTAATTTTATACCCTGCACCAATTTTTTCCTGCATTATTCATAAAATTTTGTTATTAAAATGAAATGCAAGATTAGCTATCTTATCCAATTTACGACTGTGTTTTCGCGAACTCGATTATCAAAGGTTAGTTAAACAATCTTAGTACTTGGACAATACCTAAACTATCTCGGTAAGTAGGTACCTCCATCCAGATGATAGGAATATTCCGGCCATGTCTACAAATTTTGAAATGTTGATCTTCAACTGGACAAAAATTGAATTTTTACAGAACGTGTTAAATGTGGAACAATATCGCGTAAATTAATAATCTATTTATATCTATAAGATCTATCTATACACAATTTACACTATCTAATCTAATAAATAAATATTATGAGATCAATGCAATAGGTAGGCTCCTCTTTTTTAATTGTCTTTGTAATGGTAGGTATATTGTATACTAAGTGAAATTAATATCATTAGCATCCTTTTAAACTAAGAATCTACCCATCAAACTGAACAATTTTTACTATGGGAGCAAACCGATTGGAGCAAAAAAAATCTGCTGTTCCATACTAAACTGCAATGCCTGTTCGACTCAAAATGTATGCAACAGCTGATTTATTTTTCGCCCCGATCGCTTTGCTCCCATAGCAAAAGTTGTTCAGTTTGATGGGTTGACTCTTAGTTTAAAAGGATGCTAATGATATCAATTTCACCCTGTATAGTTGGTGCTTTTGCGGTAGGGTCTTCAACTTCTGCCATATAAATTTAATTCTTAAACTTGTTAATATTACTGGTCACGCCATCTATTGACCTAGTGCTGTACTACAGAGATTGAATACAAAGTTGTATCTGTTTTATGTGACAAGTAATTCCACTGCTGTTTGATAGATGGCGTTTACATTATATTTTAATTTTTACTATTTCTTCATGAAACACGTTTTTTTTTATCATGTTCACACAAAAAGGCGCAAAAAGTCTGCTTTGCCGTCAAACCTCTTTGTTCATGGACAGTCAATTTAGCAAAAAGTCTACTAAAATTTACATAGGAGATGTGCAATCGCTCCACTTTTCAAATAGTCTTCTTACCACCCTTTATACACTTTTGGCCTTTGAAGCTGGGAAAGCTATGTAAATTCATGCTGGGTCAACACTAAAGTTTATTAAGAGTATTTATTACTGTTGGCGCGCTCCATACAAACGAAGTCTGGTGATATTTTCAATACTAACCGATTAAACTCAATGACATTTTGCAGAAGCAATCTAGAAACAAATCTCTATGCTTGTATCGTGTCAGATTTTCCTTAAAATGTACAGTTTTAAAATTACAGTGCCCCAAAGATTTCCATACTAATCTTAAATTCATCCTAGCATTGAAACTGTATATTTTAACGAAAATCGGACTCTATACAAGCATAGAAATTTGTTTTTTTGATTGATTCTGAAAAATTTAATTGAGTTTAATCGGTTAGTATTGAAAATATCACCATAGTACGTTTGTATGGAGCGCGCTCCGAATTATATCCTCTTAAACAGAAATTTGGCATGAAGATAGATAAATATAGTAGGTACCTAACCCAAACCATTATACAGAGTGTTAGGGTAAATAGTTGCATTACTTTAAGGGGTGATTGTAACTATGATTCTGAACAACTTTCCCTAAGAAGCCAATAGGAAATTCGAAAAGAAAAATTTCGGATTTTCCATACTAAAGGCAATCGACTGATCAAACGTTGGTATGAAAAGTCGAAATTGGTTTTCTAGAATTTCCTATAGGTTTCTTAGGGAAAGTTGTTCAGTATCATGGGTACAATCACTCCTTTAAGTAATGCAACTGTTTACCCTAACACCCTGTATAGGATCCTTCTTAATATGCTGACACTTTTTAAGGAGATGATCAGACTGTCAAACTGAACAACTTTCTCTATGGCACCAACATCGAAATCACGAAAAAAAAACGTTGTTCCTTACAAAATTGCAAACCTACTCGATCCAAATTTATCGTGATTTCAATGATTATGATGATGGTCTCGTAGAAAATTTGGTCATCATGCTCTTAAAAACTGTCAGCATAATAAGAAGGACCCTGTACATGGTAATTAAGAAGAAACTAAATTCAATTCGACCCAAACCGAGAATCAAACCCAAGTCAAACGATCACAACCCGACTTCACCCACCAAACCACTGGGGTAATCTGGCCTTAGCAAAAATCACTGCCAAAACGCGTGACCTTAAAAACGTCCTTACAGAAGGTCGACCTCGCATCGAGGCCGACCTTCTTCATGACCTCGACCTTGGCAATCACCTTGGACGCAAGGTTGCTTACAATGTCTCCTGACGTAGCTCTTATGCTTACGTAGTTAGATTGAATATGACGTGATTTGCGTGACTTCATTAGAATAGGGACGTATAGGTCCATTCCACATAACAATCCTAGAATTAGCTCTTATGCCAACGTGGTAAGAGCGTAAATGTCTTGTTTTGTATAACAATAGGGATCTTTAGTGATCATGTGAGTCTCTTTTCATAGTTCTTATGCGTATTCAGCATAAGGTTGACAATTATGTGTTTTGCATGACTTAAATCGTACGAAGATTATGGACGCAGTTCCTCTATTGAGTGATTTGTCCCGTGTAACAAGCTAATCTCGTTCTTATGGTTAGGTGTTTTAGGTGATCGCGAATAGGACTTGTCAGGGGAACAAAAGTAGATTCTGCGCATTGCGATGCGATGACAGCAATGATGATAATGATTTGAGGTTGTGTGTGTGCAGGGTGTGTATGTGCTCGTTGAAGTTGCGTATAGTTTGTGATTAGATATTGGATTAGATTAGTTGAATATAAATCTACAAAGTATTTATTTTTCCTACGCGTAGACGGTATTAATAAAAGTAATTTTTTATACTAGGGGTGCCCGCGACTATAGGTACTTCATTCCAAATAAGGATGATGAGATTTTTCGATTCCTATTTCGCTTTCTGGCTAATTCTGATTACCAAATGTAATTAATATATTGGATACATTATACTATCCGACATATCTTGGATGTTAATAAAGCTGTTCTAAGAATAAGTGAGAGGAAGTGTCAAATCTCTGTTTTTGTAATTCAAAATAGCCTTAAAATTTCGTTGCTATTTTGAATGGAGAATAGCTTTAAATACTAATAACTTTTGATTGAGAAAACCGATTGCGATAAAACCAAATTAATTAATTTGTTAATCCAAACTAAGCCCTATGCTTCTGTGAAAACCCTATCCAAATCGGTTCAGTAGCACAGATAAATAATAAGTTACTACGTTCAGTAGTTTTAATTGTTTTTTTTTTTTTGTGCTTGATGCGTGATGCGTGCACAGACAGACAAACAGACAAAAATTCTAAAAATGGTCTTAATGTATACTACCGCTACGTATTCTAAACAATTTTATTATACAGGGTGTAAGGGACAGCCCTCCGCAGACTGAAACGGTAAACTCAGACCATCAAGCTGAACAACTTTCACTATGGAGCCTACCTCAGGAAACGCGAAAATAAACCAGCTTCTTCATACAAAACTGCTGTAGATTTCCGGTTTTTCGCGTTTCCTGAGATAGGCTCCATAGTGAAAGTTGTTCAGTTTGATGGTCTGAGTTCACCGTTTCAGTCTGCAGAGGGCTGTCCCTTACAATCTGTATCTATACCTAAAAATAGTTTATAAAATCTTCACAAATAACATTTGCAATTTATAATATAGGTAATAAATTTCTATGAATAATTTTATTTCAAAGTTTCATATCTTCTTAATTCTCGTTTTATGAACAACAAAAAAGGTACAGTTTTAAAGTTTTTATATTTTTATATTGTACTTTTTTGGAGGTAATTTTATTTTTATTTTTGGAAAATGACGAAAATTTGTGGAGTTTTGTATTTTTTAAATTGGCCTTTTCATGTGCGTTACTTTATTTTGCAATGTAATTAATATTTATGGTTTCATTTAGTTCAAAGAAATTTACTTATTATTATTTTAAGATAGGTATTTAATATCTTTGAAATATTTTGTTTATTTTTTTTAAATTTTCTAGAATTCATTTTCAATGTAAGTATCCAAAGGTCATGTAGGGAAACACAATTTTATTTTTATTTTTAAAATAGTTTATTACATAGAAAAACATGAAAATATAAAAATGTACAAAAATAAAATAATTTTTAAACATTATAAAATATGAACACTTTTTTATTTTCTAACTGGTAACTCAATTTATAACTTGATTAAAATTTATTTGTACACTTAACTTATTTATTACTTAACTATTTTATTATACATTGTCAAAATTAATCATAAAAATGTTCTACAATAATTCAATTGATTTCACATTGATAAATAAATAAAATAAAATTGTCATGGCACCTTATTAAAATAATTAATGAAAAAGAAAATAAAAACATAAGAACATAGAAATAAGTATTTAGTAAGTTTAAAGTAAATTGTCATCATAGCATTATGTAGCAGCCAAATTATACAACGTGTTAATGAATTAAAGCAAAACTAGAAAGTAGTTTGTTTAGAATCGAGAGCAGAATCGAATTATCGTGTTTTCAACATAGGAAATTTTTGTCTAAATATTAAATAATTTGTTTGTAAAATTTAAAATTTACTGAACTCGACCTCAACCCACCGCTTGGGCACTCTCACCCTACTTACTACCAAAACTAGATTCTTAAAATGTATCCATGAGCACGTTAGCGCTTTCATTCATTGCTGAAATGATAACAAATCATTTTTGCGTCAAAACTTAAAATGTGAATAACTTTAAATTTTGACTATAAAAATAATGAAATTATTGTTACAATATAATTATTTTGTTATATTTCAGTTCATGAGTTTTTTGCGCTAATTCATTAACACGTTGTAGAATTCCTCTAATTACATAACTTTTAAATCTTATGGCAGGAGCTATTTATCCGTGTAGCAAAATACTGGGCTAGAAAAAAATAAAATGTCATCGTCTCGATAGTTATTAGTGGACGCCGTTTTGCATTACGGCGGAACAACGCTTAGCCGGAATGTATTACGGCTGATGGAAAGTCCCGCATTGTATTCACGTTCTTCAATATGACTAAAACATACTAGCCGTATTGTAATTTAGTTTTTCGTGAATTTATTAGGTAAGTGAGAGGGTAGGTAATATCATAAACAGCCCACTAAATTCACGACGAATTAAATTCCATTACGGCTTGTTTAATAAACTGAAACATCGCCGATATGTCAATTTATATTTCTGAGACTAGTGGCGGTGTTTGCCATAATAACACAATGTCGTGGGATATAGAAATGAAGTCCGTCAAAGTAAAAATTAATGGTTCTAATAAAGAAAACGTTTGGAATACCGTTGAAAACAGTGACTTGAAGACCGAGATTCATTAACTTCTTTTTAGCGTAGGTACCTTACCTGGTAGGGTACAAATGTATGGATTTTGACATACGGGTGTTTGAACTTAAACTAAAAAAACATCTCTGAATTTCGACCTTAGAACAAATTGTGACTTAACGTTATTAATAACCATTTTTTTTATTTCGTTGGCATAGGCAACTTCAACACAATGCAGCTAAAATGTGGGCCGCCGTATTGTAGAATGTATCACAGTGACAATCTGGCTAAACGTTGAATCGCCGAAGTGTAAAAAGGCTAGCCGTTATGTAATGAGGCGATTTCTGCAATTTGGTTGCAACACATACTTATCTTACATGTACCTAAATTACGCACGGTGTAGAATTAAATGCGTAACATATCGAACCATGCTTCAGATCATCAAACTGAACAACATTCACTTGGGAGCCTGCATCGAAATCGCAAAAAAAATCTGATTAGGTACCTATCGAAAAGATACATAGAAAATGTCAATAGCTACTACTCGACCAAAGTGTATGGAACAGCTAATGTTTTCGCGATTTCACAGTTGTTTCCATAGTAAAAGTTGTTCAATTTGATGGTCTGAAGCACCCTGTATAATATGTAACGCATTTAATTTTACAACCTGTATAGGGTCCCACTGAAAACCTTTAATCCTGCGCCTGCGGAATGGTACCTCGATAATCGTTTTATCGCGCCTGCTAACTCGTTCGTTCGCACCCGAAAAGAAAGGGGACTAAGGCGCGATACCGCTTTATCATGCCGCGGGTGCTGAAGTCGCTGTAAAATCTGTATTAAATCCTAGAAGACTTCCTTCCTAAAGTTGAACCCAAACTGATCACACTTGACCCTCAGTATCCTGGCCAGTTGTGGAGGTCCGCAGTAGAACACTGTGACCTTTCCCTTGTGCTGCTCCTGGAGCTGCTGGAACACTTTGTCCCAGTTCGGTCTGCCTGCGTTCGTCCGGGTCTTCAGGCCGGTGATCAGGTCACGTTTCTCCTGGAAGTGAAATAAACAGAAATGTTTATAAAGTGGCGTTTTGCGGCGAGCAGGAAGCGCGTTGCATAAAGTTTCAATCATGTTCCTCAACATTGAAAGTCCAAGATCCTCATGATTGTATATCGGATTTTAAAATTTGGTTCAATGGATTGTATTCGTCTTACACTATACACTCTGTATACGTCCCATTGCAGGGCACAGGCATACCCTCAAGGATAAAAGCGTGGGCGTTATGCCCAATGCGGATTGGTGGACTACATGTTTTTGGAATGAAAAGTTGCTTTTACACGCTGAACGTGGTTACTGGCCACACAATAAGAATGCATTACAAGGTCCGAAACCGACGAACATGCATGAAGAGACTAAGAATATGAAGGAAGCAAAAAAAAAGAGTTTATCAGAATCGTAGCCGGTGGAGACTGATACGGCGGCGTTCCTTTGCCTTTTCCAGTGGGAGACAGGCGTGAGAATATAACTTTTATTACAGAACAACCATGCCACAGCATAAATAGTTGCGTCTATCACAGAGGGTTGCTCATCATTAAAGGTACTATCAAATACCTTCTCGTGCAGGAGGTCTAAAGCGAGCTGCAATCCGACAGCCTTCATGTCGGTCTTCTGCAGCGCACTAGTGATGTACATGTGCATCTCCAGGAACCTCTCAACGGCGCCTCCCAGCTCCGCCTGCTCTATCTCCAGCTGAGACAGCAGGGAGACGAACCACTCGAACGATCGTTGTTCGCGGTTTATCCAGAAGAAGTCTACCTGTTGGGTTTAGTAAGGTTTATGATAAGCTTGATTTTTTTTTAAATTGCCGTGGTGGTCCAGTGTTGAGTAACCTTGCCTGCCATGCAGGAGGCGATGGTTCGATCCCCGTCCAGGCCGACTCGTACCAATGAGTTTCTCGGAATTTATGTACGATTTGTAACACCACTGGCTTTTCGGTGAAGGAAAACATCGTGAGGAAACCTGCATGCTTCAATTTCGAGGCATGTATTGTACCCACTGTCCATTATAAGTGGCGACGGGCTCACTCCCCGTCACACTGGACAGAGATTCGGTACTACTGGTGAAACGTGGATGTTCTGAGTTTTCAGAATATCTCTGACTACCCCCTCGGGGAATATAGTCGAGAGCATATGCTTATGCATTCTCCAACATCGATTGGTTTAGATTACGTGATTTATCGTGGCCGATATTGACTACAGCCACTATTTTATAAAAAAAAGGTTCAGAGCGTTATTAACTCGTCCATGGGTTCCGTAGCCATTGTATAAGTAATGGCTGCTCAATCAACCATTTTGGTTGAGAAACGGGCGATTCGGATGATCTGATGGAATGTAGCAAGATTAACATGAATTATACAGAAAAATTGGTTTCAAACAGCTTAGATTTGAATTTTGAAAACCAAACGATACTAAGATTTCTGTTTTTGGGTTACAGTTGTCTGTCTTCATACGAAATTTCGATCCGATAGGTGCAAAATTGAGGAAGTAATTGATGCAGACAGACAGACGGATAAACAGAATGGACAAAAGTATAAGGGTTCCTTGTTTGACTACAGAACCTTAAAATAGTCAGGTACATAGAATATTATTTGGTGCATAATAGTGTGTGCACTAAAACATAAACTCGCACCTCACCTCATACTGAGTTATTTTACTACTAAATATTACCACTGTATTCTGACCCCTCCACGCCGCTGTGAAGTTTGTCAGTTTTACACTCCTCACCTTTCTCAGACTCATGTTATGCTGCGGCAGTTTATTGGCCCACGTGTGGCTGCACTTCGGGCAGACGTTCCTGGCGCTCCAGTACCGGTACATGATGGACTGCAGGATGGAGGCGAAGGGAGTGACTCCTATACCGGCGGCTATGAGCGCCGCGTGCTGCGCGCGGAATATGTGCGAGGAGGCCGCTCCGTAGGGACCGTCCAGGTAGATCTGCGGGTGTTGTTGAAATAAAAGTCGTCATCATCTTTTGACCCGATGACTTCCACTGCTAAACGAACATACATCTTCCCCAAGGATCGGGAATCGAGATCACGATGAATGTTGCAGGAACTCATTGAAAATTGTCTTAAAATCTGTAAGGACTAACTAAGAGCCTGCTGGCATTGTTTACTGATTCGGAAAGGTCTTCATTTATTTATTTTAACACTTTATCGTACTCACGGAAATACAGATGAATACAACATAATAGACAAGTACAAAGGACGAGCTTATCTCTGAAGAGTTTTCTTCATGACTCGCCCCCATTTGATATTTTCTAAATTCGTTCGCGATGCTCCCATACATTGGTGGACGCATAATTATAATGCGGTCTGGGTAACGCTACAAAATATCTGAGATGAGTTCAATCTGAGATGTGGTTTAAAAATCGACAGGGAAGTCTTGAAATCTGTAATTAATTGGTCAAATAGACTCGCAAATGAAATAAAGAGGTCAATGGACTAACTAGCCAAATCATAGACAAATAAACATGTAACCCATACGATGAAAGCATCAGAGATGTTAACGATAGTCACTGAGACAGACTCTCGTCTGAGTGCAGTTCTTTCGAATTCGAAGACGGACACCACATAGCAATAGCTGAAATACTTTATGTTATGCTAATTTATGCAAGATCCAAAACTTACAACGGCGTTAACATCAAGTGATCCTTACCTCTAAAGGTTTGCCGACAGGATAGTTGGCAAACGATGGCTCCCCGGTGGAAGCTTCGGAAGGACTGAGCACGTTGATAGTCGGCATGTCGTGCTGGTTCTCCGTGTCCTTGTCAGGGGATAAACTTTTTGAGAGACGCCTTCGAGCTGTGGAGACAGGATTGATTTTAGCAGCGTGATGATAACATCAAAATAATTCGTGGAAATGCAAAGGTAAAATACGTTGTGATAAAATAAGTATCCTTATCTCGTAGTCAATTAACGGGATACGACACCCATCCACGGGAAGAAATGAATACCTAATAAAAATTCAAGAAACATGTTCCAAATACATATATACAATACACGACCGTAATCCCTTTCTCTTGTATTTTTACCCGACTGCGACAGAAGGAGGGTTATGTTTTTCGAGCGTATGTATGTATGTATGTATCTATGTATGTATGTATGTATGTATGTTTGTATGTCTATTTCTTTGGCACGGCCTACAGCCTAAACGGCTTGATGGATTTTAACGTATCAGGTGTCATTGGATTCGTAACAATCGTGAAAGTGACATAGGATATATTATTTTAAGATGGCGTCTACAAATTAAAAAAGAGAGAGGGAATAAACAATTTTTTTTGGTTAAAAATTACAATATGGGTATCAAATGAAAGCTAGTGATCAGACGATTCCAAATATATAAATATTATAGTACTTTTATGTTACCGTTTCGACACAAGACTAAAAAGTATGAAATAAACTAAATTATTAAGATAAACAAAAAACCCGACTGCATAAAAAACCTATTAACTGAAAAGAGAAAAACAAGCACACCTGAATTTAAGCTAATATAATTTGAATGTTATTAGGTAGGTATCGCAAACGGGGACAAAGGAGATTTTTGATTGGTTATTTTTGACCCCGCCTGCAATACCTACCTAATAACATTCAAATTATATTAGCTTAAATTCAGGTGTTATAGCTGATTAGTGATTTTGGAGCTTGTTTTTCTCTTTTCAGTTAATTTCCATAGCATTTTATAGCACAGAAATTCTTTATCCATCTCGGTACGAAAGAAGAATGATATTTTCAATTGACTTATCTTTCAATATTTAACCCCATCCATAATACCGACTGCTCTCAAACGGTGACAGAAAACATATTGAGGAAACCTGGCATACGCTAAATAAGAATTTGCGATGCTGATGTCGCCCATACACCCTCCCTGAGAGCCCGTGCCCTGCAGTGGGACGTATATACGCTAGAGATGATAATGACCAGTATACACACATACAAACAAAAACTCGCACTTTCTCTGGAGGGGTAGGCGAGATCGATCTCACCTCTCCAACCAGATCATCAACACAGAAGAACTAAACTCACCCATAGTAAGTATACTGTCGTTACTCCGCCTCCGCTCGCAGTCCTCCATGCTGGGAGTCTTGAAGGCGATGATGGTGGGCTTGGTGCGCATGTACCGGAAGCTGTGCGCGAGCGACCTGTTCTGCGGGCTGCGGTACGCGAGCCCGAGCGCGCGCACGTGCGCCCGCCGCATCTCGCACTGGTCGAAGCTGTTCTCGGATTCTGATCGCATGTAGTCCCTGAGGCTAGAGGTGGGAGAGTACCAGATAGTTAGGATTTGCCAGGAAAAATGTCCACTGGTCAAAGCTGTTCTCTAATTCTCTAAGCAGCAGCATCTTAGGTGTAAAATTAACCGATCGGGTGCGAAACACAGACCTGCTCTCCAAAACTGGTATAGCGGACGTAGGCCAAAAAACAACTCTGCTGAAGTAGGACTGGGCGGGACATATCTGCCGTATGCACCCGGAGAGGTCGACCAAGATAACCACAGAATGGGTTCCACAAGACGGTTGCCGACGTCGAGGAAGACCCAAGAGAATATGGAGCGACGATTTGTATACCTTCCTGAACGGTTCCCCGATTTCGCGTTGCACAGGGAGGATTGGAGAAAAAGAGGGGAGGTCCTTGCCTAGCAGTGGGACACAAAATAGGCTATAAAAAATGTATTCTCTGAAGCTGGCGGGGAGGGAATACCAGGTAGTTTGGGTTTGCCAGCAAATTGACGCAAGGCTGGGCATAAGCATTAAATAAGTGGTTCGTTTGTTGCAAGGTCGGACATGAGTTGCGTAGTTATTTTGGCAAATTTTCGATTGGTCGAAGCTGTTCTCTGATTCTGATCGCTTGTAGTCTCTGAGGCTAGAGGTGAGAGAATATCAGATAGTAAAGATTTGCTAGAGGATTGAGGTAAGGCTGGGCATAAGCATTGAATAAATGGGATATTTGCGTTGCAGGGCCGTACATGAGTGCGTATTTTGGCAAACCATGGGGGGAGAGTATACCAGATAGTTAGAGTTGCCAAGTGATTTTTCCGAAAATCCGAACAAAATTCGGACATTTAGGCACAAATTACTAGTTTCGTTCCAGGCCACGTCCAGACGCGCGAAAATGTATCCAATGAAGCTTGACTCAGCGTTGTTATTACTTCATACCGCGCGACGTATGCGATGTTCCCTTCTGACGCGAGTGGCAGAAATCTAGCAAGCACCGCTTACGATTCGTCAAAGTGTAGGTGCTTATCTCGGTAATTACGGCTGTAATCAGAAATCCAGAGGCCTGATTTGGATTTCAAGACCGGAAATGAGTAGAGATTTTGCAGGACGTGGGAGCTAGATCTATTTTCCCTCCCGTTAAAACTGTAAATTTAATAAAAATCGGTTGATCCACGCGACTTGGTACCCAATTGGATTGTCCAATCTGACTAGAGGGAAATGTTGACTTCTGATCCTCGGTTCTGTAAGTGACTGTAGAAATATGAACTGAATTCCACCTATGAATTCGTAGCAAAGTTCACTTTCATCATGTTTAGGGTTTGTAGATCCTGTAGGACGTTCATACTGACCAACCCGATTAGCCGCACCTTACCTTTCTGTGTAGGACATACAGAAAGGTGAGTTGCGTACTCGAAACCAGGTAAAACCGTATATTTATTACTTACGCTATAAGCCGTTGTTTCTTCTTGACATTCCTGTGTACATCGGGCATGGAACGAGACTTCTCAAGGAGTCGCAGCGGAGAGAACGGGTTTAGGAGGACGGGGTTACGTGTTCGGGGAGGTGATATTGCTGGAAAAAAGTATTGTCAAAGTTACTGCAAAAGTTTATCTTAGCAATAAGCCTACAAAAAAAAGCTTTTAATCCAACATAGTGCTGTCAGAGTCGCGTTGGCTACATGGCGCGATGCTTTGTCATTCCATACTAAATTCTATTAAATCACTCAGAACCTTTCCCATATACACATGCGCTTTACGCGCTTAAAACTATCCAAAGACTCATTCCACACATAAAGGCAATAGCGTGGTAAAACTGAAGAACTGCGAATTTGGAATGAAAACACCTTATTATTTTGGTGGGTGGTTATCGCTAGCTATAGATCAAACTATAGCTTTTGTTCCAGTTTCGCACATGAAGTTAATCTCTTGAGTGTCGAGCTTGTTTTGGAGGAAGAAGCATGCATGCATAAGCATATGCTCTCGACTATATTCCCCGAGGGGGTAGTCAGAGATATTCTGAAACCTCAGAACATCCACGCTTCAGCAGTAGTACCGAAACTCTGTCCAGTGTGACGGGGGGAGAGCCCGTCGCCACTTATAATGGATAGTGGGTACAATACATGCCTCGAAATTGAAGCATGCAGGTTTCCTCACGATGTTTTCCTTCACCGAAAAGCCAGTGGTGTTACAAATCGTACATGTATTCCGAAAAACTCATTGGTACGAGTCGGTCTGGACGGGGATCGAACCATCGCCTCCTGCACGGCAGGCAAGGTTACTCTCCTCTGGACCACCACGGCTTTTTGGTGGACGAAGTTTTAATAATACGAGTATTCGTTGCCGATTCATTTGTATAAGTTCAGTGGTTAAGGCTGTTAATCAAGATCATACATCTTGAACAATAAAAGTAGAAATTACAGTGAAGGGCCAATGTTCTTAAACAAGAGTACAGTTACCTACTTAAAATGACCCTACAAACTCCATAGTTCAAAGCTGACCTTTAAAATTTCCATGGGTGCGTTCCTCCTCGATGCTGAAAGCCTCGTTGGTATATCCAGGCGGAGTGAAATCCACTGAACGCTTCTTGCCGTTGCCGGAGGATCCTTTACGCTTGCTTTTGTTGCTCTGGTTTGAACTCGTACGAGCTAGTTTTCTGGGAACAAAAATCGTGTATTTGTTTAGAAACTGAAGGAAAATGTTGTAGTACAACCGGGTTTCATGTATACAGGTAAGTGACAGCCTAGAAAATACTGAAACGGTGGACTCAGACCATCAAACTGAACAACTTTCACGATGCGGCCACCCTCAGGAAACGTGACAACTGGTTCAAACATTTGAGTCGAGTAGGCTCACACAGTACAGCTGTTTTTTATCGAGCAGCTGGTTTTTTTTTTACTTTTCCTGATGATGGCTCCATACTGAAAGTTGTTCAGTTTGATGGTCTGTATTCACCGTTTCAGTATTTGCCAGGCTGTCGCTTACACCCTGTAGCATTAATAGATTGTAATTTCAGAGTTACTAGATATCTCTTGTAAATGAAATTATGAAATGAATGAAAGAAGACTCACGAATGAAATATAGCAACAAGCAAAGTTGAGCGGAAGTGTTGGGAGAGGCCGTCCGAGGAAAACGTACCATGATCAAATCAATGATCTTTTCCAAAAAGGACAAGTGCGTAGCACCCTCAATCGACGGAAGTTCATGAAAAGATGTAATGTGAATGAGGCTAAAGTGGTGTGTCAGAGTCGTAGCATGTGGCGGTCCATGGTCTCTGCCTACCCCCATGGGGCAAAGGCGTGAGCTTATGTATGTAGATATATCTTCAAACGACACTCACTCATGATCTCCACCGGCTTGATGCGGCATCACTTCACCAGCGTGGAGCCTCGCGTGCTCCATCTCGAAGTATGAGTAGAGGCGGTTAGTCCACTGACCCACCCCACGAATATGCAGCCAAATGTAGTCTGTAAAGATATAGGAAAAGGGTTCATTTTTGTTGTACTGATGTAAACTGGTATTCTAAAGGAGCTCTCTGGTTTTCTTGTAGAGGGCGTTAAATGTCAACAAGATATTTCTGAAGAAGCCAATAGTGGGAATATAATATAGGCCAATACACAAGGCCAGGAAGTGGGTGTGTTATTTTTCGGATAATTAAATTTCACAGCATTTGCTTACGACTATAATCCACAAGAGTCAGAGATATTTTGAAAACTACGTTTTACAAGTAGTGCCGAAACTCTGTCCAGTGTGACGAGAAGTGAGCCCGTCGCCACTTACAATGGACAGTGGGTACAATATATGCCTTGAATTTGAATCATACAGGTTTCCTCATTACGTTTTCCAGACTGAAAAGCCAGTGGGTAATCAAACAGGGTACCTAATAAAATAAATGTTACTCTAAATTGAAAAACTCAATTATTCTTTTAATACTTTTTTGTTCAATTAATACTATATACTTATGACTAATAATAACTATGACAAACAGATGCATAAATTCATAACAATGTTAGGTAGGTAGACTTCTGGTAGACAAAAAGATTTCTATAATCACCGATCTGGTACCACTGATAGTTTGACAGTGCTGGACCACTAACTTCCACCAATCCACAATGAGCTCAGGTGGTATAATATGCCAATACTGGAAGCCAATGCCTTGCATTGTGGATGCAAGCTGATCTGATGATGAACATCCCGATGTTCACAGCTCTTATAAAACATACCTTCCTGATCTGGCGCGCTGCTGATGGTGAAGGGATGCCACTCGTAGGTGGCGATGTCCGGCACACAGACGAACACGTAGTCGCCGGCGCGGAACTCGAAGTGCGCTGGACGCTTGATCACCAGGTGCGTCACGCGCGAGGGCAGCAGGATACCCGACGAGATGTACGTCTTGCCACGCTCTGATCTGTACAAGGGAAATAGTTCACATTTAGACACAGAATAGGCAATATTGTATAGTTCTATGTATATACAGAACGCTCACTCACTCACTCCGCGCCCCCCTCTGACTTCAGATCCCCCACCTCACCTCACACTTTCTGGGAAACTTGAGGGAAGCCGAGCAAGGGAATGCAGTCAGCCGCGCACACCCGTTGAATTTGACTACATAAAATTGTGTCTTTTCAGTGCATAAAAAACGTTGAAAAATAACGCTAAATTCACATTTTCAATAATTCTTTAGCTCAAATACTATTTTTAATAATAGAACGAACAAATAAAAGTATTGAAATATCGATGACGTTAAATGCAAAGCGTGGCTTTCAATCCTACACGCAATGTCATGGACGGTTTGCACAAAGTGCGCATGTGCAGACGCCATTTCGAAATTCAAAAACGTTCTTTAGAGTGCCGGACCTGTGATTTAGATTAAACACGCTCGCGCACACATACTCACAGAAACACGCACACACACACACACAATTAGGGCACTACTAGTGAAATGTGTAAATTTCGGAATTTCTACTATAATTATTTTCAATATCTATAACAGGTTGTTAGTTCGCCTTTGTGATAGCACCTTTACTCACTTTTACCTAAAGGGGATCCTGGTGAACTGATGCGGTTCACCAGGGTCCCCTGGGGATCGGGCTAGGGGATCCTGGTGGCCTAAACCGTTTAAATAGGTACTGCAAATGGATCAAGCATAATAAGGCATAATGTTTAAATGACTAAGGTATATTTTTGAAATCTCTTGAAATAATTTATGTATTGATACGGGGTCTTTCTCTTCGAATCCGTTACTACGCCTTTCCATTCAAAACCGAGATAAAATCTGATTAAGTCTCCGATTAATGATTAGTTTTTACTGCGGACCACCAATCATTAACCTAAGGATCAAGTATTATTCATTTCACCTAAAAAAAACTCACGTATCTATCGGTGGTGGGAACAAAGTCCGCCGCGTGATGTAATTCGGAACTTCTATATTTCGCCGAATCCTTCTTCGCCAAAAGAATCACTCGTCCAAAAACACACTCAAAGGAATACAACGACAGATAATCACATAATACAAAAACTTTGACTATTTATATGTGGACTGGTTAAGCGTGTAATTCTACTAACAAACATTTCTGCCACTTTTTGCTGGGGGCGAGGTAACATGAAATCCGCAACTTTGGATTTTATTCCCCATAACTTTAGATTATAATTTTGAATGTTAAAAATCATGAAACGTAGTCTCGTGTGAACCCCAAACGTTCTAAGTTCGAAGTTATTATTTCGCAATTATAGGCTGTCTCGTTTAGTGATAAGGTGTAAAATTGAATATAAATGCACAAGATCAATTGTGTTTATACCGTGGCAGAGGGGTAATGCTACCGCAAGGCTAGTCCTTATAATAATTAGTCAAAGTACAGAGATAATCTCTCTGCTTTGCTTACCTCGTCCAAGCCAGTCTTAGAATTCGTTCCACCACATATATAGTGCCTGGCACAACGAACCACTTCCAGAAGTTAGGGGCGTGGAATATTAGCAGCAACCAGAACGGGACGTAGAGTAAGTGGGTCCAGTAGAACACCTGGAATAGAATTTATTGATTTAGAAGCTGTACTTGTATTATCATCAACTTGCCACAGATGTCAACACCCACAAGTTATAGCAACGAAGCTAACAGATGGCGCTACGGTCGCACTCGAAAATGTGTACGTAAGACAACTTGCGACGTCACATTGGTAACCCATTAGCCGCTACACATAAGGTTCACAATCGTATACAAGACATGAATCGCGCAAGAGATATAATCACAGAGATTCGATATATATACAAGGTCCAACTAAGTTCTGTCGGACCACGGCCGATCCCCAGGCTTCACACCTAGACTGGCGGAAGATCCACAATCGTCATCATTAGCTTTTGTACGTCTAATTATAAGGCGAATCTTAACGGAGTGAGTAAGCCAATACTCTGCCACACGCACTCAGTATGGATTTGCCTTTTCTCCTGGAGGTCTGTGGATCTGGCTTCGAATAGGGTATTTGACAGGTTTATAAAAACTGTTCTACGTTAATCACTGATGTCTCGACGGGCCCTACGTTAAAGTCCGAAAGTGGCAGTTACGAAGTTATACTACTATTGCATTTTCGGAATCTACACATCCTAATCAATAAGATAAAAAAACAAAAAAATTAAAAAGTTAGTATTTGATAGGTTTTTACCAATCGTATAATGTCGTATATGCAAAACGCCTAAAAAACACACGGCGTATAGGTATGAATCTGTCTCTTTCGCACTATTACTCTGTCGCGGCGGGGCGCCCCCGCACGCAACTGTCAGTTCCGCATTTATTCGCTGGAGATTGCGGCGGATTGAACTTACGCGGTAAAAAGAGAATTTTAATTTTTAAATGTACTAAAATGGCTAGTAGAAGACAAAACTTTATGAATAAGTTGAAAGGCAAAGCTCAAATTGAAGTGAAAAAACCAATTAAGAAGAAAAAGAGGCGCCATTCAGTTAAAGGTGAGTAAATATTGGTTGACGTTATTGCATTATTTAGTTGTTTTACCTATTCTTTATCGTTCAAATTCGTCATTACATAAACACTGCTTAAAACTAATAAATGATTGAAAATACTAAGCTGTAGTTTTAGTAACTTTTTTGCCTATAATTTAATTTAAAGTAGTTTCCGTTGTATAAATACGTAGGTGACTAGTTACGAAATTGTACATCGGAATTGTTATAAAAAATGTATTGTGTCTTCCATATACGTAGTTATACAACGGAGACTAATTAAATTCTTTTTTTGTATCTGTAAAGTTCCTTACTATTGGAAATCTTAGTTACTTTTAGGTATTTATTTTTTACGAAAAAAACATACAGAGTGTAACAAAAAGGAGGTAACAAACCGAAACAGAACAATAGGGCTCATGAAAGTGAACAACTTTTCCCAAGGAACATGAACAGAAATGTGAAAATAAATGTACTAAATGGGTCAACAACTAAATCGAAAAATTTGTATGAGAATCCAATATAACTGTCATATTTTGAGCTGTGCTGCTTGGGGAAAGTTGTTAAATTTTATGAGTACTGATGCTGTGTTTCGGCTTGTTACTTACCCCCTTTTTGTTACATTTTGTACAAAAAGAAAAAAAATTTTAACACCTTTGCGACAGTAGGTACTATTATCTTTTTCATAATTTTTTTTTTGTTAGTTAGTACCAATTTCATGTACCTAAAAGAAATATTAAAGTTTATTCATTTTTATTGCAGCTGAGTCGCCTATTCCTCGTCGATATAAATAACGGAGAGTTAGAAATGTACAATGAAATAATTGAAGATAGTTCTGAAGAATCCATGCCTCCTAAGAAAAAGTATAAGAATCCAATAAACATTGATACGACTGAAATTCAAACTGATTCCAGCCCATCTATAATAAACTGTGAATTACAAAACAAGCAGCAATCTATTCCACCGCAACGTGCACAATCACCAAGTCCTAAAAAGATTTAATTGACAATCAAATTGACACGATACCTTCTTCTAAAAGGCGAAACCAGCTTTCGTCTTTGTCGCAGGAATGTTCCATTCGATCAGAATTATATCACCCGTTGAGTATCACCAGCTATTGTCGCGACCATGATGGACCACCATAAAAACATAGGTTACGATTCACCAAATTTTTCGCCATATAATGTATCAGAAAAATACGTCAAATTGGCAGTGATTTCATGATCACTTCATATCCAGGAAAACCTATAAAGTCAGCTTCTGTCGTTGCGTCTTCTCCAGCACTACCTGAAGAAATAGAATCGAACTCGCAACTAAAAAATAATAGCTCGCGGTCACCATCTCCACGGTTTTTAGCTAAAAAAAAGAGAATAGTAAGAAACAATAAGGATAAAGGAAGAATTAGGAAAGTGCACAAAAACAAGTGGAAGAATGTTGAGAGAAAAAATAATGAAAATTCAGGGAAAGAGTATAAGAGTAGAAATGGAGTAAGGTCAGAAAAGAAAAAGAAATGGGTCCTTCCTGTAAGGATTCATGTACATTTTAATGCAGTACTAAGTTCAGCGCGGATTTAAGACAAAAATTATTTGAAGAATTTTGGAAACTAGGAGAATTGATGAGACATTGGCACTACATAACAAAGTTCAGTGATAAAATTACTAAACGCCGAATCACAACTGAAACCGATTCTAGACGCCAGTATACTATTAGGTACTATTTGCCAGATCCGGAAGATATCAATAAAAAAAATAAAGTTTGTAAGACTATGTTCTTGAACACTTTTGGTATGGGAGAGGGTCTTGTAAACTCTGCTCTCAATAAATTGAATTTAGAAGGAACTGTTGGAAAAGATCTACGAGGAAGTCACACAAAGCACAGAAAGGTTATTACCGAAGAAAAGAAAACAAGTGTTTGTGATCATATCAAAAGTTTTTCGCTTATAGAGTCGCATTATGTAAGAAGTCAATCTACAAAAGTCTACTTGGATAGCTCATTGTCTGTAGCCCGGATGTTCTTATTGTACCAGGAGTGGGATGACGATGAAATCCGACATAAAGTTGGAACAGTCAGACAGTATCGAGATATTTAAATGACAATTTTAATCTTGGATTTTATTGCCCTAAAAAGGACCAATGCGATGTCTGCCATGAGTCAAACGACGAACGAAGCGACAAACATTCTGAGAAACCACTTACTAAAGAAGAACATGAACAGTATTCTGCACACATAAGAAATAAAACGATTGCCAGACAATTAAAGAACAAAGATAAGGAAATTGCGAAAATAAACAAAAATTACACTTTAACAGCTGTTTACGACTTTGAAAAGGTACACGGATTACCGCATGCATTACAAGTATTCTGTACTACAAACGGAAACTTACAGTATTCAATTTTACTGTGTATGATATGGGAAACAGTGTTGGAACTTGCTATGTATGGGATGAAAGCACAGCTAAAAGAGGCTCAATAGAAGTATCTAGTTGCATTTACGATTTTGTCGAAACCCATGCTCAAAAAGGAATAAAAAAAATCCACTTTTATTCCGTTAACTGCGGTGAACAAAATCGGAATCACATTGTTTTTGCGGCATAAGGATAGCAAGAGATTTTAAAGTTTCTATCACTCACAAATATCTAGAAAAGGGCCATACTCAAAATGAAGGGGATAGCGTTCATTCCCTAATGGAGAGGACAGCCAACAATAAAATGATTTATACACCCGAACAAAGGTACACAATGATTCGTTGGGCCAAACAGGACAATAAACCCTATATTGTCAAGGAGATGGATACTACAGAATTTATGTATTTTAAAATTCTTCAGCCAAATTGCAATTGGACGCTTGATTCTGATAACGAAACAGTTTATTGGTCTCAAATAAGGCAATTGGAAATTATGCCAGATGAGAGCAACAAGATATTTTTTAAGACAGATTTCTGCAGCCACTATAATTTAAATGTATTGTTGTTGACAAAGGCGCGCGAGGAGCTAAAAAAATTCGCGGACGTGGTAAATCGAAAGATACATCAAGTATTCCAGAAGGATACAACAAGCTTACGAAACCAAGTTGCCGAAAGCCAAAAAAGTGGATCTGAAATATTTAAGCGATCATAAAATCATACAACGTCAGTACCATAGTTTTTATGAGAACTTAACAGCTGGTGAAGTTGAAATTGTGAATGATGACGAAGAAGAATTAGTGTAAGAAGAGACAGAACATTTTATTTCGATGTTTTAAGAACTTCGATTCTAATTATATTTCCTTTTACTTCTAATTATACTTCCGTTTACGTACTGAGTTTAAGTTCCTAATAGTAGACTTACTTAGTACCTATATTAAATGTCTAGAGGTGGAAGAACCATTTTGTCTTGAATTTTATTAATAAAAGAATTTTAATTATTTTTATTTTTATTTCTAGTCCCATTTTTTACAAATTAAGAACTTTAGATACAAACTAAGGTATTTGGAATACACTCTCTCTTTGATTATCCGGGAAGTAGGGTATTGAACTAATTTAGAGAAATCATATTACGCTACCAGAAACTCGAACTTTTCCAGGTAAAATTACATAAGAGGTACATATTGACTCATTGTTGAACCATAATAAAAAGCTGTAACAGGCATATACATGACTAAAAAAAAATAGAACATCCAAGTAAAATGCCGTAAGGGCCACTTCCGATTTTGAGGTTTAACCAACTGCAATACATAAGTCCGTAAATACCAGTTCCGTAAAACTTTAATAGTAAATTCCACACGTATCTGCATTTTTTTCAAAACTAATAGTATTTATTTAAATTCAAACATTCCAAATTAAACTTTACCTTTTTTACGAGTAGAATGCCGATTTTCAAATCTGTAATATTAATAGAAGCGGAGAAATGACGCGACCAACTTATCATAACTTTGTAATCGTTCTCCTGTAAAATTTGCGTTTTGCAGATACGGACTTTAACGTAGGGCCCGTCGGTCTAAGGGCTATATAGAAAATTTTTATTTTACGTTCCATTACATACAGGGTCCTTCTTAATATGCTGACACTTTTTTAAGGGGATGATCAGACCATCAAACTGAATAATTTTCTCTATGGGACCAACATCGAAATCGCGAAAAAAAAATCTGCTGTCCCACATTTGGCTCGAGTAGGTTTGCAGTTTTGTATACAAGAGCAGATTTTTTTTTTGCGATTTCGTTGTTGGTGCCCTAGAGGAAGTTGTACAGTCTGACGGTCTGATCATCCCCTTAAAAAAGTGTCAGCATATTTAGAAGGGCCCTATATAGTGCAAGAAAAAACGTAAACAAAAAACGTTATTTAAATATCCCGCGAAAACACTTTTCCTGACAATACACGTGGCAACAAGCAGGTGATGTCACGATGACGTAAACTTTGTACGACACTCACACTCTACACGCA
The DNA here is from genome assembly GCA_963924505.1 of Agonopterix alstromeriana. Taxonomy (NCBI): domain Eukaryota; kingdom Metazoa; phylum Arthropoda; class Insecta; order Lepidoptera; family Depressariidae; genus Agonopterix; species Agonopterix alstromeriana. The sequence continues at coordinate 12,605,465 of OZ004684.1, forward strand.
ACTGTTTACAAGCAGTTGACGTCATCAACCGTTCGGCTAATCACAGTCGTTTACATAAAAATATGTTCTTTAAATTTCGGTTACTTTTGATCTGTCATTTTCTAAAGACGTCTCCAATTCTGTCGAGATACGTTATCCGGTGCATTTCAACCTAATCCCAAGTTGCCCATCACAAAAATACAACTGAATCTCAAATTTATTGAATCCCAAATCGAATAAATCCCAAATCGATTGAATTCCAAATCGATTGAATTTCAAATTGACTGAATTCTAGCAGTTACGGGCATCTCTATGATGATGATGACTGCCAACCTTCAGTAATGGATAAGAACCTAAAGAAGAAGACAATATCGTGTAAAAGAACGGAACAGTCACAAACCTGGAAGCTGCCGGCCCTCCTGATGAAGGGCTGTGAGCACACGAACATGACGGCGAGCACGACGACCAGCGCGGCGCCGGTGGGGTTGGCGCACCCCGCGCGCAGCCCGAACGTGCGCGGCCGCTCTGTGAGCAGCCACTCGTACACCGTGTAGTTACCCTCGTTGAGGACTGGGTCGTGCACTACTATTAAACCTGCGGGAAAAGAAGCTGTTACTAGTACATACATACATATACCTGTGTCCCATTAGGGTAGGCAGAGACAATTGATCGCCATCTGCTACGATCCTGACATACCTCTTTTGCCTCTTCCACAGTCATAAGTCGTTTCATACACGCATGTCGGTTTCGGGTACATTTGATCTGACCCTTTTTAAGTAAGCTATCGATTTCCTAGATTTACCACAGAATAAATACTAGTACTACCCGTATAGAAGAATCACTTCGAAAACAAATTTTAAATAAATAGCAACTCTCTGTACGGCAATAAGGTGCAAAGTTATTCGCACCTTTCTTATCGTACAATGCGCGAATAACCTACCAACAGTCAGTGGCGCGCGTGCAAACAAAAATGAACCGTGTCATTAGACATGAAAGCATATTCATAGTCTCCCTTTTTTATTCTTTCACGTGCTGGCAGCGTGAAATCGCTAGGGTTTTCAAGTCTCACACTGAGTACTCACAATATGGCAGAAATCTAATGAGATTTGGCCAAGATGTTTACACGGTATACCTAACTTATTGCGATTCACCGCTCGGTGGGGAGCAGCTGTGGAGTGAGGCAGGCCTGCAAGTACACAAGGAGACACATCAAGCTATATAAAACCATAATAAGCTGGCTGCGCGTAGGTTGAGTAACGTATAACGTCGCGCGGACAGCTTATGTTGGCTAGCTTGATGTGTCGCCGAGTGTACATTAAAAGAACACTTATGTTCTTTTAACCAGCAGTAAACGTTTATCAGCTGATATCATTTAACAACTTATTGTTAAATGATATCAGCTGATAAACGTTTACTGCTGGTTACAGGTCTTCCCCAAGGATCGCTACAACGACCGGTCCAGCGCTGCCCTCATCCAACATGTTCCCTCCGCCTTCACCAGGTCTCGGTCCACCTTGTTGGGGTCTACCTACGCTACGCTTTCCGGTACGCGGTCGCCACCCGAGAATTCTACAGCACTTCAGTTTAGCAATTCTTTGGGCTATGTCGGCTACTCTGATTTTAGGCTGGACCTACATAACTGGATAGTTTGTCCCAAACATAATCGTTGACAACTTCGAGCGTAGTCTCCAGTGTAGGTACCAATAGTACTTACTAAAGTTGCACAGATGCATGGCGGTATGCAGCAGGCTGTATCCGACTATTAATGCGCCGGTGAGCTTGTGCAGGTAGATGTGGTGGTCGAGCGGCAGCACGGCGCCGAGCCCGCGCACGCGCAGCTGCGTGATGCACGCGCGCAGCATCAGCACCAGCACCCACGCGCAGTTGAAGTTCAGACACTGGCCTGTTGGATTCACAGAGTTAAAGCAAGGAACTTTGCGTTTCCCTGGTTTTAATGTTTATATCTGTATTTTTTCTACTACAGAAGTCTACGTCAGAAGAGCGTCAGAGATAGAATTTCATACGAAAAACCAAAATCAAATTCGCACGACGAGATGACATCTAGCAATGAGTGAGTACATCAGTCGTGAGAACGATTAAGGCTGATGATGAAATAGAACTACAGAGGCGAAAATTTCAGAACATATAGCTGGGATATATTATGTTCATCTTGGAGCGGAGACTCTTGGGCCATGGGCGCAAATCAACTTGCCAGACAGTTGTCTACGCGGCAAATAGAGGCTACGGGTGACTCGACAGCTGGTAGATTTCTTCCACACTTTTTGAAGTGTGCAGTTGAATTGTAGCAATGTTTACAAGCTTAACTATAATGGTTTTTTCTAACAGTACGTGCTCTTGATATTTCTCTTTCAGAGTAACCACAGAAAACCTCGAGGTGTCGAGGAATCTCACGAAAGTTTAGAATAGAGAATCAAAGTAAAAGTAAATAGCAAAGATAAGGTGCCAGTATAACATTGAATAAGAATCCTTAACCCTGTTCAATATAGATTAAATAAAGAAAATCCACTTACCGCACCCTCTTGCTAAAATAACGAATCCATTCGACTCCTTATACTGGAAACATCTCGAAACAAACAGGCTTATATTGACCAAGAAGAACAAGCCTAAGTATATAAGGAAGACGTAGTTGTTCCTGAAGTAGGGTAGAGAGAGCTGGTAGGGCTTCAACTTGGCGATCTGATGAAGGAAGCTGGTGGGCGACGGGTCTGGCTTGGGAGGGACGAGCCAGCGGTCTATGCTGGAATAGGAAATTTAAAAGCTTAGTGTCTTATATAGGGTCCAAACAAAAATCCGGACCTAAAATAAAAAAATATAAGTCAATGTGATGAGATATATTTATATATTTATATTTATATTGTAAGTCGTGTTGTTGTAGATTTTCTGGCCGCATCTTCTCTACAGCTACAACACATTCCGACGCGGTGGTAGCTTAAAAAAGAATTGACGTGTAATAAGTGTGCTTCAAACTCATATATTGAATAAATTATATTGACTTGACTTGACTATGTACGCTATGTGGCTAGCTCTTCTCTGGTTGCAGCCGTAGACGTTCCATCAGATTCATTATTCAGCACACTTACTTGACTGCTCTTGTAACTGTTGCTTTAGTTGAAATGATCTAACAATCATTATATCTCCATCACCATCATGAGTTATCATGCTTTTAGTAGCCCATATCTATTTAATTTTATCAACTTAATTTAATTTATTTAATTGGTAGGTAATAATTTATAACAACAGCATAACTTAATTCGCATTAAAAATATTATTTCCATTTCCATATAAAGACTACCATGGTCTCCTGATATTCTCCTCATAAAGCTGCCCAATTGTGTCCAAGCTCCTCACCTGATACTCAGATTCTCCAACAGCCCCCCGTGGTTGTTCAGCTGCGTCTTCAGCGCTTCATACGTGATGGCCCCTCGCTGTTCCACGTCCGCATCCTCGAACATGGCGGTGGTGAGCTCCTGGAGCTGATCGTCTGAGAACTGCATGCCGTTCTCCTCCATGCACGCACGCATCACGTGCTGGAGCTCTCGGTGCTGGATAAGGCCGTCACCTGGGGGAAATAAGAGATTCAGGATCAACCACAAGAGATTCACAGCTGGATACTTGTAAGAGTGCATTAGACAAAATCAGAGACCCGCGACATGGGAAGTGTCTTTTGAATTTAAAGAGTTATTCAAAGGCAAAACGATAAATCTAGGGGTGACCAGATCACCTGCTAGAGAGACGTACTTACTGAATCCCCTATACGTCCAAAGCATCCTGGAAAATCATCAAGGGTAATAATTGTTGGCAAATTTCTTTGCCACGATGGCAAAGTCAATTTTATCATCAATCATCGACTCGACCAAAGAAGAAAAGACTAACTGAATATTGTAGTAATTATAGTACTCTGCGATTTTAGTATGGGTATGTATGTATGGATTGTAGTATGGGTTATACACGGAATAGGTAAAGATTTCCAAGATGCGAAGTAGTTGTAAGGAGTATCGAATTAAAGGGTTCCTCTTAATATCCTGATGATTTTTTGAAGGGATGATCAGACCATCAAACTGAACACAACAAAAAAACATCTGTTTCATACAAAGCTCGACACAAAAGTATAGGAAAGCCGTTTTTTCCTCGCGATTTCCATGTTGGTCTCGTAGAGAACGTAATTCGGTTTTAAGGTCTGATCATCTCCTTATAAACCATCAGCATAATTAAGAAAAAGCCTACATAAGTAATTCAAAAAAGGCATTTCCTAAAACCAGTGAAAACTCACCATCCAAATCATAGACCTTGAACAGAAACCTGAGCTTATCGTCAGGGGTCTTCCCGGCGAACCTGTGGACAGCTGCTATGAACTCCTGCAGGGAGATGGTGCCGGAGTCATCCTCGTCGAAGATCTGGAACACTCGCTCCGTGAAGAATGGCTGTGGGAAGAAAATATTTGATGTTTGTAGTTGCATAAGAGTATTTTATTCCAGTGCAGCGTCAAGCACGTATCCAGAGCTTTGACCATATAATTATGGATCAGCCTTGCGTTAGCATTCCCATCTGCCAAGTTACATGGCCAATTTGACCATGACCAATTTTATACGTTATCATTTGGGATTCTCACGAGACTATTATTAATAATCAAAATTAGAACCTAAAGTAATGGAATAAAATCCAAAGTGGCGGATTTCATGCAAGTTCGTTACCTAATAGAATTACCTGCGTAACACGTCTATAGTTATATGGTCTAAGATCCAAAGGGGTAGTTGCATTAGAAAACATTGCATTAGAAATCTCATCCCTTAGTCGTCTCATACGAATTTTAATCGGGTGAGCTATTCTATGCTGGTAAAATTAAATAAATATGCGTTATGTTCATAGGCCCTAAAGCTAAAGTATGTAATGTATGTAATAAAAGATGTGAATAGAAATAGATTTCAAATGTGAATAGATTACAAAGAGTGTAATATTATATATATATAATGATTAAAAAAAGTTAAATGCATTACATACTTTTGGGGGATGTTCAGACTATAAGACTGAACAACTTTCACCGTCAACCTACATAGTAATCGCGAGAAACAATTCCGCTGTTCCATACAGTCGGATCGAACACCCATAAAAATTTTCTATAGAACAGTCCCCTCAAGTTTGGGATGTTCTATTCACATTGATAATTATCATCTTACGTTTTTAGAGACGACGATCCTCTGGAACTGTTCTCTGGTGATCTCTTGCTGGTCTCCCACAGTTCTTTTGAAGAGATCCTCGAGCCAGTCCACGCTGTGTCGGTCGAACCCGGCGCGGGACCTGAACGATTATTCATCTTTGTATTGTATAACAATCATAAAATATTCTAGCTGCGAAAACTATTGATGTTTGTTGCTTTATTTAAACCTAACCTAACCTCGGCTGGCGCACCCTGGGCAGTCAGCCTCGACAAGACCGTTTTTCAAAAATATTCAACGGACTTCTTGCTTGTGCGTTAGCACGGTATTTCCGCCAGTGTCAAGTGGTTTGAGGGAGTATCTATCCAATCTCGAGGATTGTTTTTGAGTAAGAACACAACTGAGAAGGATTTCGGAGCCTCGTGGCAGACTGAGACACGAACCGCGCGACCACCACGCGAAAGACAAGTGTTCGGGGCAAACCCGATATCTTTACACTATAGCGATATACATCATGCTGACACGAAAGAATAAGAAGTTTCAAGAGCAATTCAAAATTGGTGATTGGCCCAGATTTTAAAAATTCACTAAGTAATTAAGTTATTCTCCACTTTACGCCAATTTCATACAGGCAAAGATGTTACCATTAGGTGTGACCAGCTCCATTTGATGCCATTAAACCATCAGGCTAGCTATCCACCAGCCTGGTCATAATCACCACGCCGGCGCCGTGGTGGTCCAGTGGAGAGTAACCTTGCCTGCTGTGCAGGAGCCGTTGATTCGATCCCCGTCCACGCTGACTCATACCAATGAGTTTTTCGTAATTTATGTACGATTTGTAACACCACTGGCTTTTCGATGAAGGAAAACATCGTGAGGAAACCTGCATGCTTCAATTTCGAGGCATGTATTGTACCCACTGTCCATTACAAGTGGCGACGGGCTCACTCCCAGTCACACTGTACAGAGTTTCGGTACTAGTGAAACGTGGATGTTCTGTGGTTTTACAATATCTCTGACTGCCCCTTCGGGGAATATAGTCGTGAGCATATGCATGCATGCATGATCATAATCGGCCTCTAAAGTCCCTACTGCTGGGACTCATGATGAGGGTGATGTCCACTACGAATAATATACCTAATGCGGATTGGTAGACTATTCACATATCCATCAGAATTTCTTTTAGCGTATCCCGGTTTCATAATCTGTTTTCCTTCACCGTTTGAGAGCAGTCAGTATTAAATAAATAAGTTGGAACAACTCAATTAGTCTAGGAAAAATAAGGTTTGAGATTGCATTAAAGACACTTTAGTAAATTGTGTTTGAAATAATATTACTGTTAGTTTGTAACATTTTTGTCGAGATTTCGTGGTTATATTGGCTCAGGAACCTGAGAAATACCTTAAAATCGATATAAATGTACAAAGGGCAAGCTTATTTCGAAAGATATTTCTTCCAGCATACTAGCAAAAGAGACAGTTAATTATAACAAGGCAAATTTAATGATTACAAACCAACAGTCAATAATTTAGTTTTGAGGTTATAAGTTTTGAAGATTTACAAAATATTAAATATCTACTCAAATTTACGATATTAACCGGGGATTATTATTGTTATAAATAAAACGTATTGAATGAAGCCATCCTGTACAAAATCACCAGTTTTCCATTTTTTGTTCATACCTAAATTTAATGTTTTGTAAATGTCTTAATTATTCAATAATAAACACTAAAAAATCGGGGATAATTGAGAATTTATGTTTTTCAGGTATTTATCTACTATATTCCAAATTATCACCAAAAGTGCAATTAATGCAACCTTCTCCATACAAAAATCCGTAGATTTCCCCGACTAAATGGTGCATAGCATGTCGTGCGTGGATTCAAAACCGTAGTTTAATTTATAATTAGCTGGTTGATCGCAAGTGAAAACGTACTTTCTCCATCAGCTTAGTGTCGCTATAACATCTTTACCTACTACTAGTGACGGTGGAGAGGAATTCCATGACGTCATCGGCGGTCGTGTACCCGTCGCCGTCCTTGTCTACCAGCCGGAACAACTTGTTCGTCACCTAAAACCAACAAACATGAGAGATAGAACTCATGCCCATCATGTAACTCCTCATTCTTCTTCCTCTTATCGTGTGGGCAGAAAGCCCTCATCTCACTCTTCTCAATCTCCTCATTGAACCCGCTTTATGAAAAAGGGTTCTTCGTAATAATAAAATGCTGACGGTTTTTTAAAGGGGATGATCAGACCATCAAAATGAACAACTTTCGAATGAAAAAGATCTTCTGTCCCATGCATTTGGGTCGAATATGTTTTGGATGGAACAGTAGATTTATTTTGCCATTTCGATGTTGGTCCCACAGAGAAATTTAGAGAAAGAGAAGTTCAGTTAACTAAATAGATATGAATTAGTCTTAAGGGGATGATCAGATCATCAAACTGACCAACTTTTTCTATAGGACAAACAACGGAATCGCGAAAAAATAATACGCTGTCACATGCATTTGGTTCTTGGGTTGACTAAATTTGCAGTTTTGTATGGAACAGCATATATTTTTTGAGAATTCGATGTTAGTCCCACAGAGAAAATGGGTCAGTTTGATTGTCTGATCATCCTCTTAAAAACCGTCAGCATATAAGAAAGACCTTGTATTTGAATTTGCGTAAAGTTCGATTTCGGAAAAAGTGTTTGCATTAAACTTTAATGCACAGTTCTTTAAAGCTTTTTATAATTATACTAGCAGCCCGTCCCGGCTTCGCACAGGGTAGACATTTAAAGACTCATTTTTCTACACCTTCGGTTACATTGTTCAAATTTTACCAAGGATCCCTAGTTTTTTTCAAAATGAAATGTAGCCTATGTCAAATTGGAAGAATGTAGCATTCTATTGGTGAAAGAATTTTTTAAATCGGCCCAGTACTTTTTGAGCCTATTCATTACAAACATACAAAAATAGGTACAAATCTTTCCTCTTTATAATATTAGTGTAGATTTAAAAAGTATGTAACACGAACCACTTTATTCTGCAGTATGTGCTGGAACGTGTCTAGTGTGATCACTCCGCTGCCACAGAGCACGTAAGCGACGCTCTCCACCTGCTCCACAAAGTCTATCTGCTTGTCTTCACTGTAATACAGAAAACATGAATATTACTATGATACATGACAGTAAGATAAGGCTTTAGCCCTTCAGTGGGAGCCTACAGGCTATATCATAACTTATTTTTTTTCTTTTTTTTTTTTTTTTATTGTGTCAAGTAGGCATTGTACAGGGTGTCCGGTGGCAGATTTAGGATTTAAATTTCGAATTTCTCCGTAACCGTTGCACGGAGGAGCGGGGAGGGGGCCGCGTTGGCTTCGTCATTCGTGCGGGTTTTTTAGTCGCAATGTCGCAGTGGACGGGTGAACAACGTGCGTTCGCAATCGAAGCGTATTTTAAAGCCAATGATTCGTGTGCAATTTCTCGTCGAAGATTTTGTTCACGTTACAATATTCGACGGTTACGTGACGCCCCAAGTGAAGATTTGATTCGATCATGGGTGCGAAGGTTCCGGGCAACAAGTTCAGCAGAAAATAACCCACGACCGGGGCCCAGCCGGACGTCGAGAACAAATGAAAACATCGAACTCGTCGCGTCCAGTTTGAGCGATAATCCGCGTCAGTCCGTTCGCAAGAGAGCGGCTGCCTTGGGGCTTCCAAAAACTATAGTGCACGAGATATTGAAGAAGGATCTTAAACTTCATCCATTTAAAATTCAAATTGTGCAAGCGCTTAAGCCTAATGATTACAACTTGCGTAAAAATTACTGTGAGACAATGTTGGAGCGATTTCGCACGGTGAACACTATTTTTTGGAGTGATGAAGCCCACTTTCACTTAAATGGCAGTGTAAACAAGCAGAATTGTCGTTATTGGTCTCCTAAAGGACAAAACCCCCACTTAAAACACCAAAAGCCACTTCACAGTCCCAAAGTGACGGTTTGGTGTGCATTATCAAGCAGGGGAATAATTGGACCCTATTTTTTTGAAAATGGTCAAGGGCACGCAATTTCTGTGACTGGTGTTGCTTATCGGCGAATGCTCAATGATTTTTTTTTTCCAACATTGAGAGACCATCCTTCCTACACTTCACGGACATGGTTTCAGCAAGATGGCGCCACCCCGCACACTGCTAGGGAGACCATGGCGCTACTGCGTGATTTCTTCCCCAACCAACTGATAAGTCGTTTCGGTGACATCCCCTGGCCACCCAGGTCACCGGATCTTACACCCATGGACTTTTTTCTGTGGGGATATCTCAAAAATAAAGTCTACGAAACAAACCCGGCGACTATCTCATCATTAAAAGAAAATATCGTTCGCGAAGTTCATGGCATCTCGGCGGCACTTCTCCAGCGAGTGGCAAGAAATACTGAAGCCAGATTCCATGAATGTATCCGACGTGACGGTCAACATTTAGACGACATAATTTTTAAGAAATAAAACCCGCATTTGTCTTCTTTATAATGATTAAAAATATAAATGTATATTTCACGTAGTTTTTTTGTTATTTATATTTTAAATCCTAATTCTGCCACCGGACACCCTGTAGTTTCATTGAACAGCTGATTTCATTTTGCTCCCGTAGTAAAAGTTGATCAGTTTGATGGTCTGAACTACCCCTGAAATTGTACCCCAGTTTGAAAAGTCTTTACTTAATCACCTAGTATATTATATTATAGTCCATTATAAACTTGACATTATACAAGGTGTTACAAAAGTAAAAATAAACAATTAACTTTCACTATGGAACCAACATCGAAATCACAAAAAAAAATATCTGCTGTTCCATACATTTAGCTCGAGTAGAATTGTAATTTAGTATAGAACATCCTTTTTTTTTTCACGATTTCGAAAATGGTCCAATAGTGAAAGTTGTTCAGTTTGATGGTCTGAACTACCCCCTTTAATGTTTATTTGTATTTTTGTAACACCTTGTATAGGGGTCCTCCTTAAGGGGTCATAGGTTCAGAGCCGAATATTTTCTGAGAAACGCGATTGCGCAGCCCTCCGAAAAGACCCTCTTTTGTGCCGTATTTTCGATTAAAAAGAAATAACAAAAGTCGTCATCATAAATCACGTCATCTTTGTGACGATTTTCTATCGAGTGAAGTATAAGAGAAAGTTGTTCAGTTTGTTCGTCTGATCATAAGTAGGTAGGTATACAAAATATACAATAACATACGTGAGCCTCTCCTTCAGGAACTCGATCCAGTCATCCTGCACCAAGTGATCCTGCCTGTTCACATCGAAGAGACGGAATATTCTCTCCAGTAGGTCCTGCAAAGAATAGAGAGTTTGATTAAAATGGTCACCAGTCTCTCAAAGGTGACCAATATGTACACAACACGACAAACTGAGATTTAAAAAAGTAAGTAAGTTGTAGTCTGTAGAATCTTACTGCAGGGCAAAGGCCACCTCTCAAATAAAGGTGAGAGGGAGTGGGCCATACTCCACCACCACGCGGGCCCAGTGCGTGTTGGTGGAGGCAAGTTAGTGGTCAACTTGCTGTTAGAGAATTTTCAAGCCACCTTAATAGGCCTCTGATCTGGCTTAACTAATAGTTAAAACGCCATCTGACGGAACTTTCCGAGACCAGCTGCTTAACGTGCCTCCCGAAGCACGGAAACGCTCGAGATGAAATACCACTAAACGGTCACCTAAGCGCTTCGCAATCTGAGATTATTTCAAAAGAACTGGCCAAGTACGAATCGGATTACTCACACACCGAGGGTTCCGCAACACCACACAGAATATTAATGTTTACCCAACCAAAAAAAAAACGTTTTTTTTTTCGGGATTAGCACAAAACTGACTCGTGATGGGATTTTATTATTTGTTGTTATACTGTAGAGTTTAGAATATAATCACACCAAGTTTGACGCTTGTATGTATTACCGTTTTCACGATAGAGCGAGAAGAAAAACTTAGATAAAACTATCTCCTTATATGGGGACCCCCCTTAATTTCAAATCCAATAGAATAATACATATTTTGAAAAAAAATCTACCAGCTACCTATTACGGTTTACTACATACAGCTCTCTTAACCGCTTGCATCCCGGCTTTAAAATAACAATTTAAAACAATGGGAGGTTGCATGAAATCGTGTCCGTGGGAGTTCAAGGGTTAAGTTAGGACGGACGGACGGACAGGTTAGGGTCAGTTCACACCGAGACGCGACGCGGCGCGACGCTGCGCGCACATTTTTCATAGAATATACTTTATTCACTACACGAAAAGATACACATTACATTGTGAGAATTCAGATTACGTTGCACCACGCAGCACTGCGCCTCGAGGTATTTGAGTATCGTCGCGTCGCGTCTCGGTGTGAATTGACCCTTAGGCTTATGAATAGGGTCCCGTTTTCACCCTTTGGGTACGGAACCCTAAAAATTCGACCTTTGTATCGAGAAAAATAAAGGATTAGTAATAATTATTACTAATTAACACTTTTAATACTCAACATAAATAATACAAATTCTCAGCATTTATCATCTTCAGCTCATATCCACTCATAATATTTAACTAATTTCTATTTGATAATAAATTAGCATAGCATAGCATATGCTCACGAATATATTCCCCGAGGGGGTAGTCAGAGGTATTCTGAAACCTCAGAACATTCACGTTTCACTAGTAGTACCGATACTCTGTCCAGTGTGACGGGGGTGAGCCCGTCGCCACTTATAATGGACAGTGGGTACAATACATGCCTCGAAATTGAAGCATGCCGGTTTCCTCACGATGTTTTCCTTCACCGGCACAAGCCAGTGGTGTTACATTCCACATATACATTTTTACATTATAATTTTGCACAATACGTTTTTAAGTCTCGTTTACCTTAATGTTTCTTTGTAAGTTACTCTTAGTTTAGATTAACACATGTATTTCGAGCTGTTTGCTTCTATAACAATAGTCGAATGTCTTTCACAACTGTTTCTAATTTTATAACCATCTAAATAAATATTTGTATGGTATTGACAGTCAATTTGTTTCTACCCTCCAATGTATTTTTATTAATCCTATATATTGGTAATGAGTTGGAAAGACATGGTGAGATGACCATGCAGCCAGCCAATTTTATATTGAAACAAATAAAAAATTTATTTAATATTTACTTGATATCATTTACTAAAATAAAAAAATAACTGACTTAAATATAACTTACTAAAATATTACTAACCAAAATATAACTAACTAAAATAAAACTAACTTATTAAAATATTTACACTCAGTCAAAAAACCCTCCCCGGGCCATACCAGATGCAAAGGTGCCCATAACGCTCGTCGCGTTTCCGCGTTGGATGACGATGGACAACCTTTGCATCAAGTAGTACCCGGAGCGAGCGTCGTTCGAAGAGGGAAGAGGGGGTCTTCTGGAGTCGACGGCCGAGCTCTTTAACAAAGCTCAAAGCTTCCGACCCCCAGCAGCCCGTGGTCTCAAAGGTCAGTGGCACAAAATAGTAATTTTGCAGGGCTGAGTAAATGTCGCACTTTTTGTCAGCCGCTACTTCAGCGGCGGCCCTGGCCGACCGAACCGTGCGGCTTAGGTGGGTAAAAATAAGTGTAGATAAAAGTTTAACTCTTTAAGGTAATTTTCCGCACATTTTTAGTTGTCTATGTTATTTTAATACTGTGTTTATTATGTTAATATGCTAATTATACATAGCAGATAGCTCGGAGATAGCGCTAATTGCGGCGTGAAATGCAATTACTTTACGATATACCCACTTATATCATGAAGTAGTGAAGTGTTTAGAATATATACATATTGGTTGCTCTCATCGATCTACCAGATTTTCTAATATGCACATCTGGAAATAATCAGCCAAATTATAAAATGGTGGCTTATCTTGAAATGCCCAGGGTGATAACGATCTGCCCAATTCTACGATTGGACTACGTCATATACATTCCAATTTCAACATAGCTGAGTATCAGATGTTCTTCTATTGTCAATAATTTATCCATTATGTCTGGATTTTATGTCCGTTTTTGATACCAAACAACTCAATTCTGTAAAACATTCTTGTCGAGTCATTGATCATTTTCATTATACCTACTTAATTCAAATTTTTTATGCAAATTACGACTTCTTTTTGTCTTGTAATAACATTTAATTTTTTAACCTGCGTTTGGGGGAGAACTTTGCTCAGCAGTGGGATAAAACTGTTTTTTAATACACGGGTAAAATAATGTATTACAATTTATAACTGCAATCTTAAAAGTGGGTTCGTGGTTGTAGAAAAGCGTCTGTCCACCCCGAAGGGCGGTACGGTCGTGACTTTATGTATGTTCTTCTTATTCGTACCTAAGTATTATTTTGTGCAAACAAATGGCTTTAGTTTTTACGTTAGTTTTAATTTAGAATCTCTTAATCTCTGCTCTATCCTACATTTTAAAATATAAGTATTATGATTCAAACAAGCATCTTTAACTACTCCTACTGCAATCAATACTAAACCTTACACCACACAAACACGTTCCAAAATTGCCAAACTATTCTTAACCCTTTTATAACTAGACGCTACGTCATGAACCACTTTATCACGCTCCAGACCACGTGGACAGAGTTCAGCGATTTAAAACTAGATGGCGCTGTAAAAATTCAACAAGCATCTTACAACGCGCTGTTAAGATTCGCCCGCGTTTAATGACCTGCTTGCGGCAGCCGAGTTTCGATAAGACCTTACTTCATAGGATCATTTCTATAGTAAGCTCTTCAAGCGACTTTCACACTATGTGAGGTTCCACTAGCCGCGTTGATGAGGCGTGGCGCGGTGCCCTGAGCGTGAGATTGGCGATGACAGATGTCATCAGCCTTCGATGATCGTTCACTTTCCTGGGGAAGAGTGGGGCACCGTCGCTTTCTGAGCGGCTAGTTTTTGAACAAATTTTAAATAGGAAAAAATTAAGTGGTCATCCCCCAACTTGATGTATCCCCCATCCTCTGTCAAAGGGTTAAAATCACTACTAAATTTTAATATTAAATTTGTTACATGGTAAATAAAATGTTTGATTTATTTTGCAAACAGAAAAAAGAAATGATTTAAAAATAGGTTGGTATTTTCCGTTACGGCTTGGAATTGGAAATAGACCACAAAATCAAGATCACTTCTTGCCAAAATGCATTTATTTATTTATTTATTACTTATTTTAAGTCTGTAAGCATATTAATTTCACCAAATCTTCATTTATAAGGGAATTTAGAAAAAGGGACATTTTGAGAAACGGGACGTTTTGCGAAAGGGACATTTTGAGAAAGGGACGTTTTGCGAAAGGGACGTTTTGCGAACCTGGGACATTTTGCGAAAGGGGCATTCTGCGACTGAACGACTTCGTGAAACCTTATCTCTTAGTGTTTCGCAAGATACCCATGAGGTTGGTCCATTCTGAGCTGGAACCACATGACTTTTTAGTTATATCTGTCCTGGTGGTTCCTAACTTAGAATACTCTAACCTACCTCTTCAGGTAACTGGGCAGTGTTTCGGTACTACTGGTGAAACGTGGATGCTCTGAGGTTTCGGAATGTCTCTGACTACCCCCTCGGGGAATATAGTCGTGAGCATATGCATGCATGTAATTAAAGGTAAAGGTAATTTTGATGAATTTTATTGGTTTTTATGGAGTTATCCCTTAGTCTTCTCGTAAGACACTCACTAGACTTCTAGTGAAAAGAAGTAGTCGTAGTAGTAGTAGACGTGTAGTAAAGGGGTAGTCTTCTAAGCCGGGATCCTTCATACAGCAATTGTCATTTTCTATAGAACTACCATTTTTTGCGATTTCAATGTTTGTTGGTCCCATAGTGAAAGTTGTTCAGTTTGATGGTCTGAATCACTACGTTTAATAAGTACCACATTTAAGATTGCACAATGTATACTAGACTTAAAATACCTCAAAATTTTTGATAAATTCTATATGATTCTTTGACTAATTATTATAAGGTAAGGCCTTGCGGTAGCATTTCCCCTCTGCCACGGTATAAGCACAATTGATCTTGTACATTTACATTCAATTTTACACCTTATCACTAAACGAGACAGCCTATAATTGCGAAATAATAACTTCGAACTTAGAACGTTTGGGGTTCACACGAGACTACTTTTCATGATTTTTAACATTCAAAATTAGAATCTAAAGTTATGGGGAATAAAATCCAAAGTTGCGGATTTCATGTTACCTCGCCCCCCGCAAAATGTTTGTTAGTAGAATTACACTCGTAACCAGTCCACATATAAATAGTCAAAGATTTGATTTAGAAATCTCCATACAAAAGAGTTCAATGACATCGAAACTCAATGAAGTCTTAAAAATGATATTCCTAAATCGTATACCTAATAGGTCTTTCTTATGCCGACGTTTTTTAAAAGCATTGTGCAAACTTAAATGTGTTACTTATTGAACTGAACAACTTTCTCTATGCTACTAAACAACAAAATCGAAAAATAAAATCTACAGTCCCATTGTCTCATATATTAGTCGGGGAAATCTACGGATTTTTGTATGGAGAAGGTTGCATTAATTGCACTTTTGGTGATAATTTGGAATATAGTAGATACGTACCTGAAAAACATAAATTCTCAATAATCCCCGATTTTTTATTGTGTATTATTGAATAATTAAGACATTTACAAAACATTAAATCTAGGAACGAACAAAAAATGAAAAACTGGTGATTTTGTACAAGATGGCTTCATTCAATACTCTTTAATTTGAACAATAATAATCCCCGGTTAATATCGTAAATTTGAGTAGATATTTAATATTTTGTGAGTCTTCAAAAATTATAACCTCAAAACTAAATTATTTACTGTTGGTTTGTACACATTAAATTTGCCTTGTAATAATTAACTGCCTCTTTTGCTAGTATGCTGGAAGAAATATCTTTCGAAATAAGCTTGCCCTTTGTACATTTATATCGATTTTAAGGTATTTCTCAGGTTCCTGAGCCAATATAACCACGAAATCTCAACAAAAATGTTATAAACTAACAGTAATATTATTTCAAACACCATTTAATAAAGTGTCTTTAATGCAATCTCAAACCTTATTTTTCCTCGACTATATTTGGATCGAGCAGGTTTGCAGTTCGAGCCGATTATTTTTGAAATTTCCCTGTTTGTCCCATAGATAAAGTTGTTATGTTTAATGGTCTGGTCATCGCTTTAAAAAAGTGTCAGCATATTAAGAATGACCCTGTGTAATAAACAATGGCTCAATAATAATTATCATTTCTGTGGGATCTTAAGGGTTAAAAAATGATGAAAAAATGATTTGGCACAAAACTCTGACTTACTCAGTCTGCAGTTTTGTATGGAACAGAAGATTTTTATTTCGCGATTTCGATGTTGGTCCCATAGAGAAAGTTGTTCAGTTTGATGGTCTGATCATCCCCCTAAAAAGTGTCAGCATATTAAGAAGGACCCTATATTGTTTGTATTCTGTTTGCAAGCGGTTAAAAAAAACCCTGTATACAGGGTGTAAAAAAAACCCTTTTGGAACCTTTAGGGGGTGCTTCAGACCATCAAACTGAACAACTTTCACTATAGAGCCAACTTCGAAATCGCGAAAACAATCAGCTGTCCCATACATTTGAGTCGAGTTGGTATTGCAGTTTTGTATGAAAATTGTGTTTTTTTATCGCGATTTCGAAGTTGATTATAAAATGATTTCATTCAAAGTATTAATTAGGCGACACTCAATTGATCTAATTACTCTTAATCTTGCATCTCCCTCGCGTCGGGTCCACGTCACCGCCCACACCTGTCAACTGTCAATATGACAGCTTTGATAGTTGGGGCCCAATTAACATATCTGATTGGGACCAAATTGTGGTTAATTAGAGATGAAATGTTGACTTGAAAGATGATAAGCCGTGGTGGTTCAGTTGCTAGTAACCTTGCCTGCCGTGCAGGAGGCGATGGTTCGATCCCCGTCCAGGCCGACTCGCACCATTGAGTTTTTCGGAATTTATGTACGATTTGTAACACCACTGGCTTTTCGGTGAAGGAAAACATCGTGAGGAAACCTGCATGCTTCAATTTCGAGGCATGGATTATACCCACTGTCCAATATAAGTGGCGACGGGCTCACCCCCCGTCACACTGGACAGAGTTTCGGTACTACTGGTGAAACGTGGATGCTCTGAGGTTTCAGAACATCTCTGACTACCCCCTCAGGGAATATAGTCGTGAGCATATAAATATACATACAAATGTTGACTTTCTCTGCATTGTGGTTATTAATTAATAATTAAGGTTCCGCACCTTAACAGGAAAAACAGAACCCTTATAGGATCATTTTGTCCGTCACTTTCTGATTAAAGTCAATGATTTTTTTTACATGATCTAGAATTTCCGTTAAAATATGAAGTTTCAATGCTAGGATTAATTCAAGATTTAAATAGAAACTGTGAAAAATCTGACAATTGTAAAGCACAGAAATATTGGTTTCTAGATGGTCTAAAAATGTCATTGAAAATATAATTAAAATTCGTTTGTATGGTCTGCTCCCATAGTAAAAGTTGTTCAGTTTGATGGGTACACTCTTAGTTTAAAAGGATGTTAATGATATCAATTTAACCATGTATGTATTTAACCTACACGTCTAATAATATAGTGCTGACTGTATTGTATAACACGTATGATATGATCACATCACCTTGAGTGCGAGATCACGCGCGATCGGCCCACATGACCTGCGTGTGGACACGCCTTAGTCGTGACATGTTTATTATACCTAAACCTTTACCTATTATCAATTACAGTATTTTAGTTACAATACACTAACTAAGCAGTAGTGATACTGAATTAATTAAATGCAAAGTCAAAGTCAACGTCAAAATTGTTTCTTTAAAATAATATCACATAAAGTCAGTCGCGCTGCAATTCTGGCGGAGTACGGACGCGTGCGTATCGGCCCGTTGGGATTGCACGTGGCTCCATCATTTTGTGAACTCTTTTGTGTTTTAACCTTAAAACAATCACTTGAGATTATAAATTTACTTACATTGGCAAAACTGCCACGCTAGACTTAATTAATACTACTGATCATTTTCCTTCGTGTACTCTCCACATAACGAGACATTGGCTGAATTGTGATAACACATCGGATGCCACTAAACAAAAATTGAATTGAATTGAACTTTCTGACGTCATGTTGTTGAATCTACCACCGCGTCGGAAGGTGTTCCGTTGTAGAGAAGATGCGGCCAGAAACTCTACAACACACTTCTTTTAAACACAACAAAATGTACACTGTACAATTACAAAAATTCAGTATTAAATTACATAGTGTAACATTGTCAAGACCAGACATTTTGGTCATTCAAATAATCATCTAGTTTATAGTAACCTTTTTTTACAGAGGACTTGTTTAACATGGGACTTAAACTTGTTGTCTGGCAAGTTTAGAATATCCTCTCGTAGCTCGTTATTATAATAGTGTATACAGTGCCCCATGAAAGATGTGTTGACCTTATAAAAGTCGAAAATGCTCATAGCCGATTTTGACTATAGCGAGGGGAGTCGCATATGGGTCTGCTATTGGGTCGTCGGTTGCTCCCCCTCCCCGGCCTACAACGAAGCTCCAGTGGTGGCTCAGGATAGTGTTCTTTTAGAAAAACAACCCTTGAAGTCACCATAATTCATTAATACCGTACAACGTTAATCACTTTTTAATTTATAGCAGTTTTTTAAATTTCGACAATTAGTTTTCGTTAGTTCAAAAAAAAAACTTAATTATTTCCGACAAATTTTGCTGAAACATTATTTTAAATGTCTTAAATGGAAGTAACGCCGTAAAAGTGCTAGCGTATATTTATTATGTGTTTCGTATGTTAGTATTTTGTTTAATAAAATCGCCCCATAGACTTATGAAGATCCTGGGTGAAAGAATAATCAAAATCGGTCCAGTTGTTTTGGAGTAAATCGCACAACTTACACACCTAACCTCCTTTATTTTAACGTCGGTTTAAGGAATAAATTGTCTTGAGCAAGTAAAATTAGCTATGTAAACAAAACTAATGATAGACTATGAAAGGCCACCCAATTACCGGTTCAAATGACAAGTCCATAACCGAATATCATTAAATTTATTCTGTGTCAATAACGTAATTTTAGTAATTCATATAATCGTTGTTTAACCGTTATTGAACTCTAAGTATACACATTTAGATTCTAAAAAAACCGGTTACTAGTAGGGACTTCTATCGAATTTCATATTTAAAAGTAGCAAGGAAATTTTAAAGGCTGTTTTGCATTACAGAAACAGAGATTTGAAACACTTCCTCTCACTTATTCTTAGAACAGCTTTAGTAGCGTCCAAGATGTGTCTGTATGTATGTATGTATATGCTCACGACTATATTCCCCGAGGGGGTAGTCAGAGATGTTCTGAAATCTCAGAGCATCCACGTTTCACCAGACCGTTCGACCGACCGTTCCGACCGTTTCGTTTCGTAAGATGTGTCTGATAGTATATTAATCCAATAAATTAATTACATTTGGTAATCAGAATTGGCCAGAAAGCTAAATAGTAATCGGAAAATCTCGACGTCCTTATTTGGAATGAAGTATAGTAAATCGGCAGATGGCAATATTAAAAGTTCAGAAAAACCTGTCACATTGACAGTAAAAAGTGCTGTTTGTCTATGGTTTGCATCATTAAAATTACGTTTGATAGTGGTGGTGTTGCCAATGAATAATTTTTCACTGCCATAAACTGAACATATTCGTTTGCTGTACATAAACGAACATTAAATGCACAAAAAGTTAATCAATTTAAAGTATTAAAATGTCTCTCAAATTATAACCATAATAATTTTATTAATAAATCAAAAAATTTCTCCCTAAAATTAGGGAATCGAGAAAAACACGTAACACTTTCGATCTGACAGCTGAATTGGCACGATTATAACGCCATCCTCGAGAGTCACGTTGCAGGGTTTGCCCCGAACACTTGTCTTTTGCGTGGTGTTCGCGCGGTTCGCGTCTCAGCCTGCCACGAGGCTCCGCAATCCTTCTCAGTTGTGTTCTTACTCAAAACAATCCTCGAGATTGAAAAGATACTTCCTCAAACCACTTGACACTGGCGGAAATGCGGTGCTAACGCACAAGCAAGAAGTCCATTAATAATAAATAAAAAAAAACGCCATCCTCAGAATGTCTTTGTTAGTTTTTGTTAGTAAGCCACATTGCCAAATATGTAATGCTCATAAACAAGATGAAAATGTACGCCCAGATAAAATTTGGGCGTTCCAACCTCTGAACACCCTGAAGCAAGTTATTATTAATGGCTACCATATTTTGACAAGGCCTCTTAATAAATAAAGCAGTAATTAAATGTTACTCTAACCGGATATTGTGACAAACATACGCACTATACTTCATTCCAAATAAGGACGACGAGATTTTCTGATTCCTATTTAGCTGTCTGACCAATTCTGATTACCAAATGTAATTAATTTATTGGATACATAAACTATCCGACATATCTTCGACGTCACTAAAGCTGTTTTAAAAATAAGTGAGAGGAAGTGTTTCAAATTTCGTTGCTATTTTGAATGGAGTACAGGTCCGTCAGGATGTAATAAATCTTATTGCAATATAATTTTATCTTATCAAAAGTTGTAATAAAGTTTCGTGTTTTGTTTTCTGAATCATAAATATAGAGTCCAACTTAATATGCTGACACTTTTTTAAGGGGATGATCAGACCATCAAACTGAACAACTTTCTCTATGGCACAAACATCGAAATCGTGGAAAAAATCAGCTGTCCCATACATTTGGCTCGAGTCGGTTCAGTTTTGTATGACCAGCAGATTTTTTTTCGAGATTTCGAAGTGGGTCCCATGGAGAAAGTTGTTCAGTTTGATGGTCTGATCATCCCCTTAAAAAAGTGTCAGCATATTAAGAAGGACCATGATATGTAGAAGTCTTGAAAAAACATAATCCTATTCATATTCCATTCAAACAAATTCTAAAGTTTCATAACGCCGCGTAGTCCCAGCAACGTCCTATGCCGAGGTCCGTACCCCGCTCGGTACCCTTGGTTCGGTCACGGCACGGCAGACCATTCGTGGTCCCTTCAATAGTCCGCAGTGGGTGGTTCCTGACCAAAGCAGTGATGCGGCGTTTTCCAAGACTAGTGAAACGAAGAAACCGGAAACCTGTCACATATTTTTGATAGTAAAAAGTGCTGTTTGTCTATGGTTTTCATTTTTTTTTAATAGTTTATCCTTTCGGAAAGGCAATGGGAACTAGCCCTTACAGCCTGGTCTTTAGTGATATTTTTCTTTGTACTTAATACCTAACTCTTGAAATGCTAGGGTGGTACACACATTCCAATGTTGAGGGAACTTTACGCAAGGATCAATCCGAATCAAACGGAAGCGCCTTCTTTATTTCTCACTTTTACTATATTGTTCTCCATTAATGGCACATTATTAAACAAATCTACCACATTAACAAAATAATAGCCACGAAAAACTAATTTAGAAAATTATGAAACAAAGCCCGTCCTTTTCTTCCCGATTCCCGTGCAAAACTCTCCTGATGATGATGGGATGATAGATGAAAGATGACGATGAAATTGTGGTCGATTTTGTAAGCTCGCGCGTTGCCGCCAAAATCACCAGTACGAGTAAACTTGCACCAAAACTTTAGTTCTTTCTTCGTATATATTTGAGATTCCTGTTATGTTGGTCGATTTACGCAACTTTTTGGTTCACAATCCGCACGAAATTATGTCACTAAAACCAATTTTTCAAGAATATCAAATACAACACCGACCGAACAGATTAATGGCGGCAAGCGACCCCCGGTTTTCATCATGTCTGACAGGTGGTGTTGCCAATGGATAAATTGTTCACTACCAATAAATACGCAATAGCACCGAAAATGATAGTTTGGTAAACGAACATTGACACACAAAGTTATGATAGTTTGTTGTACATAAACGGACAATGACTACACACAAAGTTGATCAATTAAAAGTATCAAAACGTTTCTTTATATTAAAACCATAATAATCTTTATAAATAATAAAAAAATTGCTTCCTGAAATTAGGAAATCGAGAAATATACGGAACACCTAGATTCATGCAGAACACTTTCGATCTGACAGCAAAATTGGCACAATTGTAACCTTTCTTCCAGTGTCTTTGAAACAATTTTTTTCAATGAAAATGGCATATTGTTCTACTCTCCTTCTTTTGGTCTACTGATTTGAAAAAGCGTTAACTCGCCATGTGGCGAGAGTTTTTGTAGGTAACAAAGTTTCACACCGTTCCGTCTCTGAATAAAAGACCATGTTCGCAAAACACCACATTCTCTAAACATCACGTTCACAAATTATCATATTCTCAAAATATCACATTCGCAAGATTCTCTAAACATTATACAGGGTCCTTCTTAATATGCTGACACTTTTTTAAGGGGATGATCAGACCATTAACCTGAACAACTTTCTCTATAGGACCAACATCGAAATCGCGAAAAAAAAATCTGCTATCACATACATTTAGGCTCGATCCCAAATTGAGCCTTAGTTTCTAATCACCCCAAAATGAGTTCCAATCTTGAACATGTGCAAGCATACTCCGTTCAAAGTTGAATTAAAGTACCTATAAAAACTCATAAAAAATCAAAAGCTTAAAGCTCAAAAAAGTTACCTCTCAAAAAGAACAAAAGTTAATCTTGCAGTCACGAATGCATTAGTATGATGCTATACTATACGTATGTCATGATCTATGCCATAGTGATACGTTGTGCAATGCGATCTAGATCCAGAGGTCGTGTGACAATGTCGTATAGTGCGCTGTAGATCCTTAATCTTTATTGATGGCGGATTGTGTGACAGTTTGCAGTTGAATTTGTTACTTTAAAGAGGAAAAGAAATAAATTCGTTATTTCATCTTAAAACACATACATACATAAAATCATAAAACCAAAATTCCTCACGGAGTGCTGCGAATATAAAATTTTGCCATAGGGTCCTTTTTAATATGCTGACATTTTTGAAGGGGATGATCAAACCGTCAAAATGAACAACTTTCTCTATAGCACCAACATCCAAATCGCGAAAAGTGTTCTAAACTGTTCTATACAAAACTGCAAACCTACTCGAATCAAATGTATGGGACAGTAGATTTATTTCGCGATTTCGATATTGGTTCCATAATAAAAGTTGTTCGGTTTGATGGTCTAATTATCCCCGTTAAAAACCGTCGGAAGGACCTGGTATAATATACGTCCCATTGTATGGCACAACAAGCAACGCCTACACTCCTCTCATCAAAAAGCGGAGCTCCCAAAAGTTACCCTTTATAAGAACATTTCTATAATATATCTTATAGAAACACCGTCTATACGAAACAAATTAAATTAAGACAAATATCAGAACAGACCTGTCGTTCCAAGATAAATTGGAAGAGGAAGACGTCTAATTACAAAATTACCATCGCAAATAGTTCGAATCCGTTTGTACGCCTTATATGGGCACCGACTGACTGGCAAATATCCGATCGAACTAGTGTTGCCAGACTATCGATAGTCAAACTATCGATATAAAAGTAAATCAACAGAAAAATGTAATCCATATTGACATAATTTTTGATGTGAAACACCTGTTGCACGCCTTGGCAGTAAAACCGACTCGTATGCCGTGACGGAAACGGATCTCACGCCATTTGAAAGCTGCGGAAGTACACAATTTTCGAAAAAAGAGTGAAAAATCGGGGGAGTGAGGTATTTCGTTGATTCACATCTGCCGGGTGACGGCCACTTTTTTTATACCCGCTTGTAGTGTTGACCCTGGCCAATTAGCTGCTTCTAAACCTGACAAATCTCTTTCACCGCAATGGCAAGTCGAACTTCGACTCGACTAAACTCAACCTTTAAATTCGCAGTTTACTAGGTAAAAACGAAAAATACTACTTATGAACACGGTGACACATCAAGCTATACAAAACCAACATTGTGTAGAGTTAATAACGTATAACGCCGTGCAGCCAGCTTATTTTGGCTTTGTATAGCTTGATATGTCGCCATATATACTTTGATTTAAACCTAATTTGTAATATCTGATTTGAAGTGATATATTCTGATCTGACTTACTGTCTAATGAACAAATAAAGAATTCTTTAATTGAAACCGGCTCGATAGAAGAAAAAGAATAACTGTCGATACTCTTTCAATTCCTCGACTATCGATAGTCGAAAATCAAACAACACTAGATCGAATCGAGGTAATGAACAAAAACCTAGTGAATGAAGTCAAAGCGCAGCGGGATGCCATGTTGGTAGTAATGATGTGGTTTTTTGTTGGAATTCGTCTTTTAGTCGTGGGATTATGTTTTTATTAGCAATAGTTGGTATTTCGCATCGCAGAATGCATTTTTAGTTTCGTCGTCCAAAAATGGATAAACTATCTCTGAAATGGCAGCAGTAAAATATTCGCAGTGACACTTTTATCGAATTCTTTTTAATATCAAAGAATATTAACTATTACTCCATATAGAAACGACACGCAACTTCCCCTGCAAAGACGTCACCGTGCCGCATACAATCGGAATACACGCATAATTACGTATGTACGCAAAATAACACATAGGTACACATATGTTATGGATTCGATGATAGACTCTGTAATAGCAGCACACTTTTATCGCATTCTTTTTAATATCAAAGAATATTAACTATTACTCCATATAGAAACGATACGCAACTCCCCCTGCAAAGACGTCACCGTGCCTCTTACAAACGGAATACACGCATAATTACGTATGTACGCAAAATAACACATTGGTACACATATGTTATGGATTCGATGATAGACTCTGTAATGGCAGCAAACTTTTATCGCGTTCTTTTTAATATCAAAGAAGATTAACTATTACTCCATATAGAAACGACACGCAACTCCCCCTGCAAAGACGTCACCGTGCCGCATACAATCGGAATACACGCATAATTATGTATGTACGCAAAATAACACATAGTTATGTATTTATGTTATGTATTTGATGATAAACTCTGTAATGGCAGCAAACTTTTATCGCATTCTTTTGATCACTAGCTTATAGTTTATTTACTTTACTGTATAGTATCAATTATTTTATTAAATAGACTATTTATTATTGTATACATAACTTTAGCTTAAGAATTTATATTGTAATAGTTATTAAGTCGTGTTATGTTGTAGAGTTTCTGGCCGCATCTTCTCTACAGCGACAACACGTTCCGACGCGGTGGTAGCTTTAAAAAAGATTTGACGTTTGATAAGTGTGCTGTAAGCTCCTATATTGAATAAATTATATTGACTTTGACTTTGACCTACCAAATAATTCCTCCATTGTTTGTTTTATTCCGTACACTAAAGACCTAGACTTAAAATAGGTACTAACACCTAATGACGAAATTATAACAGTGGGACGCCATGTTAGACCGATAATGATGTTATTTTAAACTTTGTTTTTCTCTAACTTCACGGCGTCGATCATTGGTGTATTTTTTAACTCAACAGATTTGTTCACAAATCATTTTGATATTATTTCTTTTTTTGGCGATGCTAGTTGGTTTTGCGGTGAAGTAACTTTATCTTTATTTCGAAGTTGATTTATTAAGTAGAATTTTTCTGATCATTTTAGATCTGAATAGATAAAAATGCGTTTTTGATATGAAACATCTATTGGCGCGCCTTGGCAGTAAAACGGACTCGTATGTCATGACAATAAATTATGGTATGACGCCGTCACGCTACATTTGACAGCTGCGATTGTGGCTTGTTGCTGCGCAAAGTTTGAAATTTTCGAAAAAAGCGCGCGTATTTGGGTGAGTGCGATATTTCGATGTTTCTGCCGGACGTCCCAAGACGGCATCTTTTTTCTTCATACTGAATTTAGTATGTCAAGTCCAATTTTTTCAAATTTCCTATCAGTTCCTTTGGGTAAATTGCTGAGAATTATGAGTACTTAGTTACAAGTAGTATATGCAACTGTTTACACTTTACACCGTGTATATTATGTTTGCATGTATGTATGTGCCGAATCAAGAAGATTCAATGTATACGCTATTATAATAAGATACCGGAGGATATTCTAAACTTGCCAGACAAAAAGTTTAAGTCCCATGTTAAGCAAGTCCTCTGTAAAAAAGGTTACTATAAACTCGATGATTATATGAGTGACCAAAATGTCTGGTCTTGACAATGTTACAATATGTAATTCAATAATGTATTTTGGATATCTATTTGTTTTTAAATATGTGTGTTGTAGAGTTTCTGGCCGCATCTTCTCTACAGTGGAACACCTTCTGACAAGGTGGTAGAGTCAAAAATGACGTCAGAAAGCTATCCGTGCGATATTATTTAGAATAAAACATTTTGAGTTTGAGTTTCAAGAACATTTTTACGCAATTAGATTCTGAATGAAGTAATGTAGACTACAGTCCAATAACCCAGATATCTTATTAATAAAATACAATAATAAATCAAGATCGACTTACTCTATCGATACCTACAACTAGCCTTGCATTTATATTTTGTTTCGCCACATGTGATTCATATAACTCCCAAACTGATAACTAGAGAAATATTTATTGTGGTGGACGTGAGGCAAAACGAGGTAAGTCTGTTTTTTCAAATCTTTTTTATGATTTAGAGACAGAGTTTAGGCAGGACTCGTGCAATTTAGATTGTTAAACTTATATCAATATTTGCTTAATCAATACAAACAAAAAAAATTGCCGTGTCTATATTTTTAGAATTTTTTCGATTTCAATACTTATTTCCTTCTAGTAAATTCGATTTTATCAGTAACAAATCGGCATAGTTGTTTTTAACAGTTCTTGCCGATTCTGCCTCTTAATATTTAAGATGATTAATATCAGACAATGAACACGACGATAGGAGAAATAAAAAACAAAATTACTTACTTAAAATTGTCCAGTACAGTCATAATTAATATCGATCTCGTATCGATAAATTTTTATTCTTTCATATATTTGAGTGATATTTACTACAGTATATAGGGTCCTTCTTAATATGCTGACACTTTTTAAGGGGATGATCAAACCGTCAAACTGCACTAGGTACTTTCTCTATGGGACCAACATCGAATCGCGAATAAAAAATCAGCTGTCCCAAACATTTGGCTCAAGTAGGTTTGCAGTTTTGTAAGGAAGAGCAGATTTTTTTTCGCGATTTCGTTTTTGGTGCCTATGGCATGGTGTTCAGTTTGACGGTCTGATCACCCACTTAAAAAAGTGTCAGCATATTAAAAAGGAGCCTGTAGACTTAAATTTCACAGGCCTTACTTTTTGTTTTTCTCAAGTTACTACACTTGGCCACACCACCTTACTATTATTGTCCTCGATACACATCTGACTTTCGAACGCAATTATAACTATACCCACATTTCACATCTAAGAACTTAGCTCTTTATAACCCTTAATTTAACTCAGTAAGGTCGAAAATGGCTTGATTACCAGGCCTTTGTGTTCACACATAATAAGTCCCTCATTATAACCGTTATTCCTGCGTACTAAGATCGAAAATGCTTTCCTTTTTGGGCCTTTATGGGCCTACGTTGATAGTTAAGGCGCGGCGTAGATCGGCCGTTTGTCAAAATATTCATTCATATGATAATGACCGGGTAATGATTGATGGCGCGACTCTTGCGCAAGTGTGAAGGTTCCTTTATTTCGTTTGATAGTCATTTGTTTTATTGTGACTACCTGTTTTAGAAAATTAATTGGTTTTACGACAATACTATTAGGCCGGTCAAACTCAAACTCAAAAATGTATTTATTCGAAATAGGATAACAATGTACCTCTTTTCGAACGTCACAATCTAAAAAGTCATAGTTTTTCAAATTCTAATACAGTATGTAAACTAACAATAGGCAAACCTTTCAACCACGTACTCTACCCATCAACCTGAACAACTTTTACTATGGAAGCAAATCTGTCAAAACAAAGAAATATGCATGCATGCATATGCTTACATGCATGCATATGCTCACGACTATATTCCCCGAGGGGGTAGTCAGAGATATTCTGAAACCTCAGAACATCCACGTTTCACCAGCAGTACCAAAACTCTGTCCAGTGAGACGGGGGGTGAGCCCGTCGCCACATAATAACCAGTGGGTACAATACATGCCTCGAAATTGAAGCATGCAGGTTTCCTCACGATGTTTTCTTTCACCGAAAAGCCAGTGGTGTTACAAATCGTACATAAATTCCGAAAAACTTATTGGTACGGTTCGGCCTGGACGGGGATCGAACCATCGCCTCCAGCACGGCAGGCAGGGTTACTCGCCACTGGACCACCACGGCTCACGTAACCATGTGTTGACGTCACCTTGTCAATCATCGTCGGACCACCACGTCAATTCAATTTTTGTTTAGTGGCATCCGATGTGTTATCACAATTCAGCCAATGTCTCGTTATGTGGATAGTATATGAAGGAAAATGATCAGTAGTATTTATTAAGTCTAGAGTGGCAGTTTTGCCAATGTAAGTAGGTTATAATCTCAAGTGATAGTTTTAAGGTTAAAACACAAAAGAGTTCACAAAATGGTGGAGCCACGTGCAAACCCAACGCGCCGATACGCACGCGTCCGTACTCCGCCAGAATTGCAGCGCGACTTGACCACCACGTCTCTCCTAAAGGCACAGATCCGGCACTTCAAACAACGTTTTGGATTTGACATGATGACATTCGCACATGCGCAGTTGGTGCAAATTGTCTTTGACATAAGTGTAGGGTTGACTTACCACGCATCGTTTGAACATCATCTACATTTCGTTACGTTTAATTGTTCGTTCTGTTATTCAAAATAGTATTTGAGCTAAAGAACTTTTTTTATGCACGTATAAGACTCAATTTTATGTAGTCAAATCCAACGGGTGCGCGCGCCTGACTGCATTCCCTTGCTCGGCTTCCCTCAAGTTTCCCAGAAAGTGTGAGGGGAGGTGGGATATCTGAAGTCAGAGGGCGGCGAGGAGTGGCCGTTCTGTATGTAGAACTATATACTATTACCTGTTCTGTGCTAAAGACGTAACATAATATACCACATAAGGCAATGTTTATTTAGCAATTATTAAACAGCCTATTCAATAAACGTAAGTATCATATAGAGATATAATATAATAATTAATTAACCGGCTACGCGTAAGCACCTGCGTGCATTGATATTAATGGCCGTCGTGTCGGTTATTAACTGTTTACTGACGCTTTGATACTGAGCAATGTTCCCAGACGTGCGATAATTATTCTATATCCACGATATTTTCGAGTGGCATGCGATAGAAAATAAAAGTCTGGTATCGCACGATAATTCGTAAAAATTCCACGATAATCAGTGTATCCAATCACTATTGTCAACTATATTTTCCGTTAAATTCCAATGAAACATCATACTCACGTATAGTATTGGCTACATTGTTCAAATATTACTAAAATTTAAGTTCAAATGAGAAAAGTTGAGGTACTAAATATTTACTCATCGTGTCGTTTTAATCAAAAGTTGTACTAAGATTCCATAAACACTACCTTTAAATATATAACTAGCACGTAATGTAGGTAAGAATGATTGAAATTCGTACATCATTTGGTTCTCACTCTCTTTTAGACTGGTAAGAGACACTCCAAATTCCCAAAAACACGATAAAAACACGATAATTTTGCGGCCTATCTGGGATAATTGTTAATCATGGATCTGGGTTTACCAGACTGAGGAGTAGAGAGCTGTAATGTTGTGACATGGTTTTCATCGAGGGCTTGGACGGGGATTGAACTATCGCCTCCTGCATGGTTACTCTACATGGTTACACTAGACCACCAAGGCTATTTGAAGTAAAGATAGGTACTTCCAAAATCCATTCGACGTTAGCAGAATTAACTGGACTAAAAAGGGAGAAGCCGGATTTAGGTACAAAGGAGTGGACATCAAATTAGATTTACTAAGAATGAGCGTTTTTCTTTTAGTTTTCTAGTCGATCATTAGATGGCGCTACGGTCAAAATTTCAAAATGTGTTTCTTTTAAATAACAAAGAGGGTTAAAAAAAGATGCCAACACGTCTTTTAATGGAATATTTCATTATTTACGAATTATTTAAATCGAAAATTTGAAAATGTTTACGTCTCACATGGCTGTATGGGCACGATCCCTTGGCCTTTAAAAAAAATCAGACACGCTGTTGACATGATCTCGCGAAAATCTGTGAGTTTTTTAGGAACTGAATTTAAAAAAGAAAAGAAAAACGGTCATTTATAAAATATTCATTTATAATTTCTCGCACTTTTTGTTCATTACTAGAACTTAGTATCTAATTGTCTTATTATCGAATATAATTTTTTTTTTTGTATGATTTCTTTCTTTCTATAAGTGTAAAAAGCCTCAGATCCGTTCCCGGTATCATTATGAGATTGCAAACTAAATAATATTTATTACCAGCGGACCCGCCTCGGCTTAGCATTTCCCCTCTGCCAACGTGCAAGATCAAAAAATCTTACGCATTTACATTTAATATTATACCTTATCACTAAACGCGACAGCCTATAATTGTGGAACAATAATTTCGAACTTATGACGTTTGGGGTTCACACGACACTGTTTTTCATGATTTTGAACATTCAAAATTAGAATCTAAACGAATGGAATAAAATGCAAAGTTGCGTATCTCGTGCTCCCTCGCCCCCCGCAAATAGTGGCAGAAAATGTTGTTAAAGTCCGGCCGCTGAAAGATTGCGTTTGACAGTTACCATAAAATTGTAAAAAACTGAATGAAAACTATAAATGCCGATCATTATTTAGTAGCTTTTTGAACTTAAAAGGGCAGCTAGTGCCCTGTGTACTAGAGTGAGCACAGGTAAACAATATTTTCTTTCAGTTTTTTACAATTTTATGGTAACTGTCAAACGCAATCTTTCAGCGGCCGGACTTTAGTGGAATTACACGCGTAACTAGTCCTCATTTAAGTAGTGTAAAGTAATTTCGCATAGTAGAATTGCAAACCACGAACTTTCTATAAACCTTTTCCTTTGCCAATTTAATCATTGGCATTACATACTATTATCTCCATATTATTTCATCTGTACACTGGTGGCCTATGTTTCTTTTAAAACCTGGCATTGTCTTTTGGACTTGCATACAAAATACAATCAGCCAAAATTTTTTGCGAATTTCCTATAGGTTTTTAGGGAAAGTTGTTCAGTATCATGTCTACAATCACCCCTTAAAGTAATGCAACTGTTTACCCTAACACCCTGTATAGGCACAAATCGACAGTCGATTATCGAACGGCAGCAAATACATATCTACATGAAGCTATAAATCAGCTGCAAACACCCTTCACACCTGATCAGCAAACACGTATGATCAGCATGACCTTACGTTCACCGAAGTGACGCCATTGGTCAGTCGAACGCCGATGACAGCTGAGGTCAACCTCGACCAATCATTGCTTTGTGCTGTGATAACTGGGTGGATTACTTTGATTAGATTTTATTTTAAATCCGGGTCTATCTAGCATTGATACGTATGCTATACAACGTGTTAATGAATAAGCGCAAAACCTCATACACCTAAACTGATTTATAACAAAATATATAGGGACACTCAACTCTGACACCAGGGCTTGCTGCCCACACGATAAGAAGATCACGCCAATTGATGATAACTAATAATCTTTGATTAATTATTATAAGGACTAGCCTTGCAGTAGCATTTCCCCTCTGCCACGGTATAAGCACAATTGATCTTGTGCATTTACATTCAATTTTACACCTTATCACTAAACGAGACAGCCTATAATTGCGAAATAATAACTTCGAACTTAGAACGTTTGGGGTTCACACGAGGCTACTTTTCATGATTTTTAACATTCAAAATTAGAATTTCATGTTCATGTGGATGTTCTGAGGTTTCAGAATATCTCTGACTACCCCCTCGGGGAATATAGTCGTGAGTGTATACTACTACTACTACTAAAATTAGAATTTAAAATTATGGGGAATAAAATCCAAAGTTGCGGATTTCATGTTACCTCGCCCCCGCAAAAAGTGGCAGAAATGTTTGTTAGTAGAATTACACGCGTAACCAGTCCACATATAAATAGTCAAAGGGTCCAACTTAATATGCAAGGATGAACTGAACAACTTTCTCTATGGGACCAGCATCGAAATCGAGAAAAAAAAATCTGTTCTTCCATACAGAACTGCAAACCTACTCGAGCCAAATGTATGGGACAGCAGATTTTTTTTTCGCGATTTCGATGTTGGTCCCACAGAGAAAGTTGTTCAGTTTGACGGTCTGATCGTCCCCTTAAAAAAGTGTCAAAATATTAAGAAGGACCCTGTATATAGAATGAAACAATTATTTCATTATTTTGATAGTTAAAATTTAAAGTTATTCGCATTTTAAGTTTTGAGGCAAAAATGGTTTGTTATCATTTCAAAAATTAATGAAAGCTAACATGCTCATGGATACATTTTAAGAATCTTGTTTTGGTAGTAAGTAGGGTGAATGTGTCCATGCGGAGAGGTGAGATCGACTTCAGTCAATTTTAAATTTTACAAACAATATATTTAATATTTTGAAAAAAATTACCTATGTTGAAAACATGATAATTAGATTCTGCTCTCGATTCTAAACAAACTACTTTCTAGTTTTGCGTTAATTCATTAACACGTTGTATAGGTCCTAATGCAAAATATGATGATGATATAGGGTGTAAAATTAGATATTTAATTTTGAGTATTAACAAGGTGCTTCAGGCCATCAACAGACAATGTCAATAGATAAGTGTTGCTCGTCTGTAAGAGCCCTAACTCACCCACAGAAATACACAAAACCAAAAGCCCATTCCATCACGTCAAATTAAATCACATTCCGATCTAACCGGCCACCACAGATTAGGACCACACAATGGTGGTTTCATTCAGTATGGTGATTAGTATCGTTGATTGATGATGGTTGTGTAACGGTGACTTATTGCTGATTTGGAAGAATGGACCGATCTGATATGTGCAGAGGATTGCATTGAGTTTGTTTTTATGATATCTACTCTTCTTATTATCATGTGGCCAACAAGCCCAGATGTTTTTCAGACCGTCTTACAGTCTCTGACGTGGTTTTTATGACTACTACCAACGGAGATACTAGCCGGAACCAACGGCTTAACCTGCCATCCGAAGCACGGAATCATCTTTCTTTTCAGACAGTCAGATGATTCGGCATGCAATGTCGTAACCAACTAGGGAAAAACGCACAAAGTGATAAACATATCACTAGGTGTGCCCGTGAGAATCGAACCCACGACCTCCGTGTCAAGAGTCCAATGCTCTTAACCATTAGACCACGGAGCCTACCTATTGATGTGGTGAAATTGAAATTAACCTAATAGGTTATGGAGGGCATCGGTAAGGAGAGGAGAACTCCTATAAATGAGGATAATAGAATGAAGGGTCCAACTTAATTTGCTGATGGGGATGATCAACCATCAAACTGAACAACTTTCTCTATGGGACCAAAATCAAAAACGCGAAAAAAAAGCAGCTGTCCCATATCCAGGGTGAAATTGATATCATTACCATCCTTTTAAACTAAGAGCCTACCCATCAAAATGAGCAACTTTTATTATGGGAGCAAATCGATCGGAGCAAAAACAAAATCGGCTGCTGTATACATTTGTAAAAGTTGTTCAGTTTGATAGGTAGACTCTTAGTTTAAATGGATGCTACTGATATCAATTTCACCATGTATATAGGCCGAGTAGGATTGCAGTTTGGTATGAAACGGCTGTTTTTGTTATCGCGATTCTGATGTTGAATGTAGTTCAGTTCGATGGTCTGATAATCCCCTTAAAATTATCAGCATGTTTAGAAGGACCCCATACAGTAGGTATGTAAAAGTAAAAGTAAAGTAGAATTAAAGTGGAGGGGCAGGGAAGGAGTGGTCATTCTGTATGTAGATACAGAATGGATACTCCCTGCCCCTCACTAACTTCAGATACCGCACCTCACCTCGCAATTCGAGAGCAAAAAGCACGTGCGCGCGTCCGAATGGAAGGATATTATTTCTGTTGCAGTCATCATCTCAGCCGATGGACGTCCACTGCTGGACATAGGCCTCCCCCAAGGATCTCCATAACGACCGGTCCTGCGCTGTCCGCATCCAACGGGTTCCCGCCACCTTCACCAGATCGTCGGTCCACTGTGTGGGGGGCCTGCGTTCGCCACTCGAGAACTTTTTGGCCCCATCGGCCATCGGTTCTGCGAGCAATATGCCCCGCCCACTGCCACTTTAGTTTAACAATTCTTTGGGCTGTGTCAGCTACTCTGGTTCTTCTGCGGACCTCTTCATTTCTGATTCGATCTGGCAGGGAAACTCCGAGCATAGCCCTCTCAACCATACCATTGTAATTTTGGTTACTTTCAGCCCTTTTATGAGGCCTTGAGTGAACGACCACGTCTCTGTTCCATATGTCATCACTGGCAACACAAACTGATCGAAGACTTTTGTTTTAAGACACAAAAGCCCAAAAGCCGTGGTGGTCCAGTGGCGAGTAACCTTGCCTGCCGTGCAGGAGGCGATGGTTCGATCCCCGTCCAGGCCGACTCATACCAATGAGTTTTTCTGAATTTATGTACGATTTGTAACACCACTGGCTTTTCGGTGAAGGACAACCTCGGGAGGAAACCTGCATGCTTCAACTTCGAGGCATGTATTGTACCCACTGTCCATTATAAGTGGCGACGAGCTCACCCCCCATCACACTGAACAGAGTTTCGGTACTACTGGTGAAACGTAGATGTTCTGAGGTTTCAGAATATCTCTGACTACCCCCTCGGGGAATATAGTCGTGAGCATATGCTTATGCTTATGCTTATGTTTTAAGACACTGAAGTATTTGGGACGTGAAGATACTACGTAGCTTCCCGAACGCTACCCAGCCGAGTTGGATTCGACGGTTGCATTACTATTGAAGAAACGTGAGCTCGTCGTATGGAGTACAAGGGGTGTGACACAGTATTCAGTCAAAGCAGCTGTTGTAATCGAAATGGACTATGAGAAATGTTTAAACTTTCCTTGCAGCGTTTAATAACATTGCATGAGCATTTAAACCAATTACCCTATCAACTGTATTTACCCTGCAATCTACATGTATCCAGTCGTAAGCCCCAAGCGACGCGACGTATGCGCCGCATTAATTAAATACAAAGATTAATAACACGTGCGTCCGCGCACGTTGCATAACTCTGTCCGACTTGATTTTAGATTTACTGGTTACCTAGTCTATGTTGCGTTACTAGGGATTGCCACTGGATTCTCCCTTTATTCTCAATAACTCATAAGATTCTCGCCCTGTACATACAAGTTGACAAAATTTTATTTGATAAAAGAAGTGAAAAAAGTTGGATGTTATTTTTGGTTTAGATTTTTAATAATGTTTGAATCGGAAAGACAGCAGAATAATATTTATCTTTTATGATTGAGGAAACAGATTGTGTGATCAAATAAAAATGTTACATTACTCCAAGATAAGCTCTAGGTTTTTCTGAAAACTACATCTAAATGGGATAAGTAGTTTTTACATAATGCGTGCAAATCAATAAATTATACATAGAAATAAAAATTTAAAAATTTTCTTGACTCTTTACGAATTCTTTCACTTATAACTGCAGCCGTAATATAGCAGCATAATATATCGCTATCGCGCCTTCGCTCTCTTTCTCTTTGCGCGCGAACGAATGAGATATATGGCGTGATATAGATTTATAGATTATTATTAGACATGACATAGCTATAGATGCGTTAGTAATTTAGAAGTACGCGTATGGAAAAACTCGTGAAGTAGGAAAGAAGTGAGAATAAAATGAGTAACAAATGGTACCTCCACAACTAGGTCTGCACTTTAACCGACTGTCAAACGGATAAGTAATGTTATTGCCTCTGATATAGAGGTTGAAAACTGTCGCTAAATATTACATGGAAATTATTATTCGTCCTACACGAGATGTCCCACGAATCAAGGCATTTTCTTACTTAGGTTATGGGCTTAAGAGTTACGTTATAGGTCTTGATGTATAAGCAGGATGTTATTTTAAGTCCTAAATAAGAAGTCCTGCTAATCAAGGTATTTTCTGACCTATACTGAGGAGTTAAGAGTTTTGAGACGGGTCTTGATGTGTGGGCAGGATATTCCATGTAAGAGATTAAAATTTAAGACTTGTAAAATGGTTGCGTGGAAGCTTTTAGTAGGAGATAAGAAACGTTTTGTAGATAAGTATGTTGTAGTATAAATATTGGATTTAATTACTATTGAATTGAAGTTAAGTCGTGGTCTAGTCACAGGTCCGGCACTCTAAAGAACGTTTTTTAATTTCAAAATGGCGTCTGCACATGCGCACTTTGTGCAAACCGTTGACATTGCGTGTAGGGTTGAAAGCCGCGCTTTGCATTTAACGTCATCGACATTTCAATACTTCCAATTGTTCGTTCTATTATTAAAAACAGTATTTGAGCTAAAGAATTAATGAAAATGTGAATTTCGCGTTTTTTTCAACGTTTTTATGCACTGAAAAGACAAAATTTTATGTAGTCAAATCCAACGGGTGCGTGCGGCAGACTGCATTCCCTTGCTCGGCTTCCCTCAAGTTTCCCAGAAAGTGTGAGGTGAGGTGGGGTATCTGAAGTCAGTGGGGGCGGGGAGTGGCAGTTCTGTATATGGAACTATATATTATTACCTATTCTGTGGTCTAGTACCAATAAACGCTAAGGAAGCTAAGATTCGTGTTTTCCTTCATCGAAAAGCTGGTGGTGTTAAAAATCATATACAAGGTACTTCTTAATATGCTGACACTTTTTTAAGGGGATGCTCAGCCATCATACTGAAAAACTTTCTCTATGGCACCAACATCGAAATAGCGAAAAAAAATCAGCTGTTCTATACAAAACTGCAAACTTACTTGAGGTAAATGTATGGGACAGATGTTGTTTTTTCGCGATTTCGATGTTGGTGCCAAAGAGAAGGTTGTTCAGTTTGATGGTCTGATCATCCCCTTAAAAAGTGTCATCATATCAGGAAGGGCCCTGTATACACTGTGTTACTGAGGATATGCATTAACTTTGGCCTGTTGTTCAGACCATTAAATTGATAATTTTTCACTACGGGACCAACATTGAAATCAGGAAAAAAACGAATAGGTTCCTATCTTCATATGCTGACAGTTTTTAAAGAGGATGATCAGACCAATAAACGGAACTTTCAGTATGGGACCAAAACCGATATTGCAAAAAAATCTGCTGTTCCAAACATTTGGGTCGAGTAGGTTTGCAGTTTTGTATGGAGCACCAGATTTTCTTTTTTGCGATTTCTATGTTGGTCCCGTGGAGAAAGTTGTTCAGTTTGATGGTCTGATCATCCTGTTCAAAAACCGTCAGCAAATTAAGAAGGATCCTATAATATTGTTCGTGATTTTAATGTCACGAACCTGAAAAACAGGCCAAAGTTAGTGCATATCCTCAGGAACATGGTCTAGGAACAGGGTATAGGGTCAATCTTAATATGCTGACGGCTTTTAAGGGGACGATAAGACCATCAAGCTGAACAACTTTCTCTATGGGTCCAAAATAGAAATCGCGGACAAAAATTAGCTCGGTTCGTTTTGCTGCCCGTTTTGTGTGGCATTCTAAAATGTCATAAACTACACTAAAGTCCATCCATACTGGACCGAATGACAGCTTACATAGTATTTATTTAATTTTGATTGATCATTATTATTCATAATTATTACTTGCATAATTTTGAAACAGATTTAAAAATCTTGTTAGCTAATGATTAAAGACATGATTCAAATTTACATCGAAGTTAAGGTGGATTTCCGATGCCAGCGGCCGGCCGATGCGTCTAACGCGCGCGGCTTGCGGCCGACGGCCGATGCGACAATATTAGTTACAATGACGTGCGTCAGACGCGCGCGGCCGATGCGATAGACATATGGCATATGACAGAACCACGCGTCAGACGCGCGCGTCTGTCGCATCGGCCGCTAGCATCGGAAGTGCACCTTTAGTTGCTAGCTTCTTTCGTCGTAGGATAGATAAAGAATACACCTTTCTCTCTTTCTAACAAAAAAAAACCGTGGTAGTCCAGTGGCGAGTTACCTTGCCTGCCGTGCAGGAGGCGATGGTTCGATCCCCTTCCAGATCGACTCGTACCAATGAGTTTTTTGGAATTTATGTACGATTTGTAACACCACTGGCTTTTCGATGAAGGATAACATTGTGAGGAAACCTGCATGCTTCAATTTTGAGGCATGTATTGTACCCACTGTCCATTACAAGTGGCGACGGGCTCACCCCCCGTCACACTGGACAAAGTTTCGGTACTACTAGTGAAACGTTGATGTTCTGACGTTTCAGAATATCTCTGACTACTCCCTCAGGGAATATAGTCGTAAGCATATGCTCTCTTTCTAACTCTATGCTGAAAACAGAGACGGCTAACATCAAATGTCAAAATTCTGATATTGTAAAAAATTTTTTTTTCTCATTTTTTAAAGATTTTATTTAGGTACATTTAAAATTATCTCTAAACGGGTATTGATTAAGCCCTACAAAAACGACGTTATTCTATTTCCGACGGCCCGGTAGCTCAGTCGGTAGTGAACCTGCCTGCTATGCCGAGAGTCGCGGGTTCGAATCCCGTAAGGGACAAATATTAAATGATGAATATGAATATTTGTACTCGAGTCATGGATGTTTGTATCTATATATTATGTATTCTATATCATTGTCTAGTCATCATAATACAAGTCCAGGCTAGATTCTGGTACTTAAATTGTGACTAGATAATATGTGTGGCAATGTAAAAAAAAAAATGTGTTATAAGGTTTATATTGTGTTATTTAGATTATCCGCCACCGCCACACGTCTCTTCTGTATAAACCGTGGCTAACATATCAAATTATGATTATTATTATATTTTTAATATTATTTTTAAGTATTTACGAATGATCAAATTATTATAAATTATCCTGGTTATTGTGGGAGGCCTATCTACAGCAGTGGAAATCTATCGGCTGAGATGATGATGATATGATTATTAATTCAAAACACAATAACACGGAACATATGTTAATAAACAGGTAAAACAACTTATGTAACGTCTGCATTGTACCTACAAGATCTATATGTAAATTGTGGCTACCAGCCGGTGTACAGACGGACAGACATAGTGTTATATTGTATTGTATTGTTAATTGTTTGATACAGTTGTTATTGCGTTACAACTTTTATTCGAAAGCTGTTTGCAAAAATCGTGAATCATCAGGGTGAAATTGATATCATTAGCATCCTTTTAAACTAAGAGTCTATATAACCATCAAACTGAACAACTTTTACTATGAGGGCAAACCGATCCGAGCAAAAAAAAATCTGCTATTGCGCATACATTTGAGTCGAAAAAGCATTGCAGTTTAGTATGGAATAGCAGAATTTTTTGTTGCTCCGATCGGTTCGCTTCTATAGTAAAAGTTGTTCAGTTTGATGGGTAGACTCTAAGTTTAAAAGGATGCTAACGATTTAAATTTCACCCTGTAGACTAAGATCCCACTGCAAGTTTAGGCAGTGACACATACAAGGTCCTTCTTAATATGATGACACCTTTTTAAGGGGATGATCAGACCGTCAAACTGAACAACTTTCTCTATGGCATCAACATCGAAATCGCAA
Source organism: Agonopterix alstromeriana (assembly GCA_963924505.1). Lineage (NCBI taxonomy): Eukaryota > Metazoa > Arthropoda > Insecta > Lepidoptera > Depressariidae > Agonopterix > Agonopterix alstromeriana. Next base: position 12,645,414 of record OZ004684.1, read on the forward strand.
AAAAATGTGCCTATACAACGTGTTAATGAAATAACGCAAAACTAGAAAGTAGTTTGTTTGGAATCGAGAGCAGAATTGAATTATCATGGTTTCAACATAGGTTTTTTTTTCAAAATATTAAATAATTTGTTTGTAAAATAAAAAATTTACTGAACTCGATCTCAACCTACCGCTCGGGCACTCTCAACCAACTTACTACCAAAACAAGATTCTTAAAATGTATTCATGAGCACGGTAGCGCTTTCATTAATTGCTGAAATGATAACAAATCATTTTTACCTCAAAACTTAAAATGCGAATAACTTTAAATTTTAACTATCAAAATAATGAAATTATTGTTTCAATCTAATTATTTTGTTATTAAATCAGTTGGGGTGTATGAGGTTTTGTGCTTATTCATTAACACGTTGTATATTAAGAAGGAACCTACATACCAGTGGAAATTACGAACTTCATGGATACTGAAAAATAGGGGTACCATTCTAAAGACTGTCGTGACCCCCTGGCAGCCGAATGTGAATACTAAACTGCAATACCTACTCGATTCAAATTTATGGAACAACCGATATTTTTTTTGTTCTGACAGGTTTGCTCCCATAGTAAAAGTTGTTCAGTTTGATGGGTAGAGTATGTGGTTTAAAATGATACTTTTCCTTACACCCTGTATAAGTAGTCTAAGATTAAGGCTGACAATGCTTCTAACGATCCCTGGGCAGTCAGCAAAATATCTGAAACTAGCAGCCCGTCCCGGCTTCGCACGGGGTAGACAAATAAATTTTAAGACTCATTATTCTACACCTTCGGTTACATTGTTCAAATTTTACCAAGGATCCCTAATTTTTTTCAAAATGAAATGTAGCCTATGTCAAATTGGAAGAATGTAGCATTCTATTGGTGAAAGAATTTTTTAAATCGGCCCAGTACTTTTTGAGCCTATTCATTACAAACATACAAACATACAAAAATAGGTACAAATCTTTCCTCTTTATAATATTAGTGTAGATCTGAAATTACGTCAGTCCATCGGTTAACAAAAGGTTTGCACTAGCTGACCTAATAGGTTATCCTATAATCTAGGTCAGGGCTTCTCAAACTTATAGCCTACAAGTACCCCTATTAGACATTCAAGACAACGGCAAACCTCTTTTTTAAAAAAACGCACTAGAAAAATAAGGTATTTTGTTACAAAATAAATACAAAATTCAATTCAATTCAATTCAATTCGATCTTAATTATAGATTCAGCGTTCAGTCGATTTCAGTATTTCGTCTTTAACATGACCAGTAGGCCTCGCATGCCACCCCCGAGAAAACGATAAAATTCGAGATGTGCCTCCATCTTTATTATTTTACGTATGCAAGAACGAGCGCGCATGACGGTTTTCTCGTTTAAACTCTTTGTCGTGGGTGGCATGCTAGCTGTGCTGCACGTCTAGTATGATTTCTCTACACGCACGGACGCGCCTTAACTGTATAGAAATTATAATCTATTCTCGCGCTTTTCGGAGAGCGAAATCCGCGCTTGCCGCGACTTGTAGTATGGGAAAAAGTCGAGTCGCGCGGAAGTAGAGAAAGCATGCTAGCCGTGCAGGTGTGTATACCCACTCTCACATAAAGTAAGTATGTCACGAAGGCAAAATGAATTTAACCGCCTCCGGATATTCTTCCAGTCTTACTGCCTAAACAAATCAGCCACCGACTTTACGTAAATTTTGTCGCGTAACCTTTACGATTAACTGGCGTACCCCAAGTGGTATGCGCTCCCCACTTTGAGAAACCCTGATCTAAGTAGTCTAGGCACGCTACCCTGCCCAATAACTAACACACGTGGCCTACTTTACATCACGACTTAATACATACCTTTACATAATGGCTACTTGTGTTTGGTTTAAAATACATAAATTTTATAATCAATTAACTTGTTAGGAACTTAGATGAAGCCAAAAAGAGGAAAATCTAGTGCCAACACAAAAAATATAGTACCGTAAACTGAGGTTACTATAGCCCTAGGGGGTAACAACGGCCCAAATCGGGAAAAGGCCCACGAATGCGCAGCAGCCACCAAACCTAATTTAACTCGAACTACGTCAATACTTAGGTACTGCTAACACGTGACGGCGGGAGGTTTAAACTTTTTCTCGTTTTGGGCCATTGTTATCCCTTAGGGCTAACCTAAACTTAGTAACCTCAGTTTACGGTATCTTGTTTTGTATTTATGCATCGATTGAAACTTAAAACTTCGGCCTGAAATCATGTTTGTTCGAAATATTAAATACATAATAAATAATCTCATTTCATCTCAAAGTCAAAGTCAATATAATTTATTCAATATAGGAGCCTGAAGCACACTTATCAAACGTCAAATCTTTTTTAAAGCTACCACCGAGAAGATGCGGTCAGAAACTCAACAACATAACACGACTTAATAACTATTACAATATCAATATAAATATAATAAATACATAAATATAAATATATCTCATCACATTGACTTAGTAACTTATTTGAAAGTGTTTGACGATGTTTGTATATTTGTGTCTCATTCAAGCATAAACGTCTGAACAAATTGGAATGAAATTTGGCACGCAGATAGAATATGTTCTGAATGAACACATGGGATACTTTTTAAGGTCCACGCAGACGGAGTCGCGGGCAACAGCTAATATTAAATATAAACAACTAGATTCATCTACATTGGTTTAAAAAAAGCATTTGATGTGTTAGAGTTCATAATAACCATATTATTATATACAACGTGTTAATGAATAAGCGCAAAACCTCATACACCCCAACTGATTTATAACAAAATAAATAGATTGAAACAATAATTTCATTATTTTGATACTTAAAGTTTAAAGTTATTCACATTTTAAGTTTTCAGGCAAAAATGGTTTGTTATCATTTCAGCAATGAATGAAAGCTCGTGGCGTGGATACATTTAAAGAATCTTGTTTTAATAGTAAGTAGGGCGAGTGTGCCCGTGCGGTGGGTTGAGACCTTCAGTAAATTTTAAATTTTACAAACAAATTATTTAATATTTGGAAAAAAATTACCTATGTTGAAAACATGATAATTTAATTCTGCTCTCAATTCCAAACAAACTACTTTCTAGTTTTGCGTTAATTCATTAACACGTTGTATAGGCGTGGGAACATCCTCCATGAGGGTAGGCCTGTGCCCTGCAGTGGGACAAATATAGGGTCCTTCTTAATATGGTGACACTTTTTAAGGGGATGATCAGACCATCAAACTGAACAATTTTCTCTATGGCACCAACATCGAAATCGCAAAAAAAAATTGCTTATCCATACAAAACTCCAAACCTACTTGAGCCAAATGTATGGGACAGCAGATATTTTTTTCGCTAATTCGATGTTGGTCCCATACAGAAAGTTGTTCAGTTTCGTGGTTTGATCATCCTTAAAAAAGTTTCAGCATATTAAGTTGGAAGTCAAAGTGAAAGTCAATATAATTTATTCAATATAGGAGCTTGCAGCACACTTATCAAACGTCAAATCTTTTTTAAAGCCACCACCGCGTCGGACCCTGGACCCTGTATAAGCTGATGATGACGATGATAATAATTCTATCTCCTAATATAATTCTGTTTCTTTGAACACAGGTTTCGTTTAGTATTTTATAAAAAAATATGAAATGTACAAAATAAAGCAGAGATGTTGAAGATCATTGCTATATTTTTCATTAATTTGTGAGACTCGGGGTTTTCAGGGGCGGCATGTTGGGTCGCCAGCGATCCCCTCACTTCCCCCCTGAGTTCTTCAATGGCTGTTCTTAGAGGCGCTGCCGTTTCCACTGTGACGTCGCCGATGGCAGAGACCTCCCTTCGGAGCCCTTCCACTGCCGCCCTCAAGCCCTGATCCGGCGCGGCAGGGGTGCTGAGAACCACCGCTTCCAGCCTCTTCAACTTCAAATAACGAAAAGATGAATGTATGTATGTATATGCTCACGACTATATTCCCCGAGGAGGTAGTCAGAGATGTTCTGAAACCTCAGAGCATCCACGTTTCACCAGTAGTACCGAAACTCTGTCCAGTGTGACGGGGGGTGAGCCCGTCGCCACTTATAATGGACAGTGGATACAATACATGCCTCGAAATTGAAGCATGCAGGTTTCCTCACGATGTTTTCCTTCACCGAAAAGCCAGTGGTGTTACAAATCGTACATAAATTCCGAAAAACTCATTGGTACGAGTCGGCCTGGACGGGGATCGAACCATCGTCTCCTGCACGGCAGGCAAGGTTACTCGCCACTGGACCACCACGGCTTAACGAGAAGATAGCTTCTAAAAACAAGCAAAATATGTCTCAGCCCTGCGTTTACATAGAGGGAGCGTCTAAAATAGAAAATGGTGGCCACGTGCAAGCCGGAGAGTACCCGATACGCGACCCTACCCAATAACGACTCCATCGTAGCTTTAAATCATAATAATTATTTACTTAATCATTAATTTTCCCAACGACAACTACGTACGAACTAATGCGTTCTGTATGAGCAATAATATAATTTTATGAATGTTTTATGAAATCCAATTACGTACTTTATTTATCAGAGTGTACCTTAATCGGACTATCGAGAACTTTGACGACTAAATCCGACGTTACGAAACTTGTTTCCGAGAATTCTTATGTTTATGTGCACGGTAGTTGAGACAGCCAAGTTATTTTATATTAAAACTAGATGTGCCTGGCATGTGTTGCAATGTCCCTTTTTACCCGACACACACTTGGCCATTTTTTTTACCGTGTGAACGTTCCCTGGATATACAAAACCGTATGTCAAGCACTTTTGCTATTTAAACTAAACATTGGCAAAATCATCAACACCACGATGAGGGCCACAATTTAAAGATTAGAATACAATTATAAAATAAATGCTGTCCAGTTTGACAGGTAGTGAGCTCGTTGCCAGTTTAAATGGACAATACATGTCTTCAAAGTCAAAGTCAAAGTCAATATAATTTATTCAATATAGGAGCTTGCAGCACACTTATCAAACGTCAAATTGAAACATACTCGTACAGGTTTCCTCACGATATTTTCTCTAAATAAAATTCGTTGTCAAGATGAACTGTCACTGGGATCCAACTGCCGCCTTCTACACTGGACTACCACAAGCGAAGCGAGACTATCCATTGAATAATCCCTTTAGGCTCATAAGGACCACTTCCCATAAGGACCACTTCCCAAAAGGACCACTTCCCAAAATGACTACTCCCAAAAGGGCCACTTCCCAAAAGGCCAACTGCCCAAAAGGACCACTTCCCATAAGGACCACTCCCAAAAGGAACACTTCCCAAAAGCCCTCCGGAAACACAGGTGATGGGGACCGGGTGGTCCTATCCAAGCACGGGACCACACAGGCGAAACTTGGCTATTTTTTACAAAAAAACGTTAACAAAAAATATTTTATAATTAAAATCGTGTACCTAAGTAGAATGTAACAGACAGAATGATTGATCGTTTTAATTATCTACTTTTTACGGAAACCTGCGCCGGAGTCGATCTAGTTAGTTATACTGGCGCGGGATAGTGATCTACGATCTACGCAGGCACGATCTATAGATCTGGATCAATGATTTACGCCCACGCTGGCCACATGTTTATTCAGGTAGCCCTTACGGCTTAGTTGGAGAGAAAGTTTAAATAACTTACATACTTACAGAAACTCTGGACTATAATAGTTTTATGTGCGTATGGATTGAGGAGCCACATTTGCTATGTGGTGGTCCAGTGGCGAGTAACATTGCCTGCCGTGCAGGAGGCGATGGTTCGATCCCCGTCCAGACCGACTCGTACCAATGAGTTTTTCGGAATTTATGTACGATTTGTAACACCACTGGCTTTTCGGTGAAGGAAAACATCGTGAGGAAACCTGCATGCTTCAATTTCGAGGCATGTATTGTACCCACTGTCCATTATGTGGCGACGGGCTCACCGTCACACTGGACAGAATTTTGGTACTAGTGAAACGTGGATGTTCTGGGGTTTCAGAATATATCTGACTACCCCCTCAGGGAATATAGCCGTGAGCATACGCTTATATGCTTGTAGGCCCAATTCTGGAATTTGTAGCAAAAGTATAGAGAAGTTACATAAAAAAAAAAGGTGGCTCCTCACACCAGATGCATCTGGTGAACTTGGGTTGACTTACCACGCATCGTATGAACATCATCTACATTTCGTTACTTTTAATAATTTATTATGTTATTAAAAATAGTATAAAAGCGAAAGAATCGCTGAAAATGTGAATTTACCGTTTTTTTTTCAATGTTTATTTTTACTGAGAGGATAAAAATAAAATATATTTTATGTAGTTAAATCCAACGGGTGCGTGCGCCTCACTGCATTCCCTTGCTCGGCTCCCCTCAAGTTTCCCCTCAAGTGTGAGGTGAGGTGGGGTATCTGAAGTCAGAGGGGGGCGGGGAGTGTCTGTTCTGTATGTAGAACTATACAGGGTCCTTCTTAATATTCCGACACTTTTTTGAGGGGATGATCAGACCGTCAAACTGAACAACTTTCTCTATGGGACCAACATTGAAATCGCGAAAAAAAACAGCTGTCCCATATGTTTGACTCGAGTAAGTTTGCAGTTTTGTATGGAAGAGCTGATTTTTTTTCGTTATTTCGATGTTGGTGAATAAAGAAAGTTGTTCAGTTTGACGGTCTAATCATCCCCATAAAAAAGTGTCGGCATATTAAGAAAGACCCTGTTCTATTACCTATTCTGTGCTTTCGCCCACAAAAGCTGAAGAAGAAACTCGAATCCTTAGTCGCCTCATACGACACCCACTGAAAGAAACGGTGTGGTCCGTTGAAAGCCGAAACCACACAGCGCACGAGCCACGCACAGCATAATTCTACAATTACTAAGTCTTGAATATAGTATTTTACATTCAAAAGTACCAACAAAACGGCAGTTAAAAATAATTATTAATCTAAATTAATTCAATCACCTAATTCAGTCATAAGTATAAATGTTTCTATGTATAAATGAATAGTTTGAACGCAAGACACTAATCAAACAGTATGGACAGTAACTCAAATCGCACGAGATAGCCTTAACTCTGACAGGGCTCCCACTCGTTGGCAGAGTGCTAGTACGTAGCAGGTGGGGCATATGGCAATGTATATAATAGATATACAGGTTCCAACTTAATATGCTGACGATTTTTTAAGGAGATGATCAGACCATCTAACTGAACAACTTTCCCTCTGGGACCAAGGTCGAGATTGCGAAAAATAATCAGCGGTTTCATATAAAGATGCATCTGCTATGAACATGTCTGGGACAGCCTGTTTCCTTTTCGCGATTTCTATGTTGGTCCCATAGAGAAGAGAAAGTTTTCTAGTTTTATGGTCTGATCATCCTCTTTAAAAACCGTCAGCTTATACAGGGTGTTGTCTAGTTTTTTTTTATTTTATTTTGAAGTATTTTGATGTACCTATACTAATATATTTTGATGTGCTCGTATAATTTTAATGTCTTCTGTCTTTTTATACTTTTCATGTTTTAATGCTGTGCTGTCCTATAATTTAAGTATATATTTAATACGATTATACTTTTGAATGTGATTTAAATTGAATGTGTAATATATATTTAGTTGGAAAGCCTTAAATATACAGGGTGTTACATAATTAACCAAAAAAAATAAAATCCTTCATCGAAGCCATTTACTAAAAAATCCCAACTCTAGTGATCAGCTGATAAGGTCATTCAATCTGAAGTTGACCTCTGAAACATAGACTTTTTTTTTTTCAGAAGGGTAATGTTTGTACGTCATTTGTACCTAAATTTCAGTAAGAGCCGAAGATACTTTTTTGCCGAAAAAAAAAATTGTAAGAAGCTTAAATTATCTAACATGAAGACAAATGTGAATATTTTTTTGAAATTATTCTTTATTGTTTATTTTTGTAACAATGATTTAACATTTTTGAAAATCTGTTATTTATTGTTTTATGGGCTTAATATTCAAGTTAGTTTAGTATTAAAGATAACTTCGAGAATAATTATCTTTTAAGTTAAGCACTTACAAGATAGTGGTTAGTAGTGGAGACAACGCAGTGACTTTACGACATATCTGCTGCCGTTTAGTCTTTGAACTACCAGGCAGCCAGAATTTTGGCGCCATTTGCTAAAAATAATTATGCGGGTTCCGCACGTGTAATTTTTTAAATTAAAAATTTTGCGTACGTTGTCGTGCGTCTTCATAGAATACAGTGGCCGGCAAACAATGGATGAGCAAAATTAAAATAAACATCCATTTTACAGCTGAGATCCCCATGATCTTCGAATCGGCTGACCTGATCTTCATGAAAATCATCACTGTTAAACTAGCTTTCTAATAAAACCGATAAAAAACGCCGCCGCCACGATAGCGCCCAAATGTTCTGTACCATATGGCCGGTTAGTTACACCCTGGCGATAAGAACGGGTTCGATTCTTACGCTACACAATTTCAAGAGAAAAAGATAAAAAGTTTATCTGGTTTGTAGATAAAGTCTTCTTCTTATCGTGTGGGCAGCAAGCCCTGATGTCAGAGTTTTTCAGACCCCTTACGGCCTCTGACGTGGATTTTATGACTACCACCAGAGAAAATGGCCCGTACCAACGGCTTAATGTGCCATCCGAAGCACGGATTCGTCTTTATTTTCAGACAATCAAGTGATTCAACCTGCAATGCCCTAACCAACTGGGGAAAAACGCACAAAGTAACATATCACTAGGTGTCCCCCGTGGAAATCGGACCCACGACCTCCGTGTCAAGAGCCCAATGCTCTTAACCATTAGACCACGGAGGCAGTTGTAGATAAAGTGAAACTACTTTAGTAGTGTGTAAACTACTAGTACTAGGAGACTAGAGGAGAGGAGAGATACAGGGATTTCAAGCTTCATATTTGTTTGTGACGGGACCCTAATTGTAAGACAAAGATAGGTGATCATTTCTCTATGTGACATTGATGCACAACATTTTTTGAAAATGTTGTTTTTAATTCTCGTTCCAAAAAACCGGCACATTATGACTGCAAGATTATCACTAAGTATCTATTAATTATTCGTAAAAGTCTTGCAAGTACCTACGTAAAAAGACAATAATCAGTTATTATTTTTTAACCATATCAGTGCGAGCTAGCTGCCGGCGCGGCTGTTTTGGATGCCAGCACTAGCAGAATCCTACAAGCCCCCCGTCAGCGGCCGCCATTTTTGGTGCCGGCCGTGGCAGCCGTTGTTTAAAATCTTGGCTGCCGGCAGTATTACCTATCGCTTGTTCCCAATGGCGTTATTTTTGGTTGCCAGCGCTCCAACAGCGGAGGCACTCCCTATTTTTTAATATTTCATTCAACAAATACCTACCTACCTATTATCAATAATGGGTAACATAAAAAAAGAACTGCAGAAAAATAAAACTAATGCACTGAATTTGAAATCTATGATGTAGGTATTTACCGACTGATTTGCCGAATATGTGAATAATGTGCAAATAATGTAATGAAAAAAAAATAAGACGGCGCCTGCGACGACACAGGGTGAAATGGTTGCCAACCCCGGGACTACGATGGTAGTTCCTTTCGCGCGCAAACCGCGGACGACTTCCTACGCTCTTATTGGCTGATTGATGACCAATATGGCTACCGCTACCGATATACCTACCTTTAGATATCGCCGCGCCGCCTTGTCGGGGTTTCTTTGAAATTTGCACTCAGTGTTGCCGGATTGGGGATTTTTCCACAATTTTGGGGAATAATTCCGTTCTATGAATAGAATCACTGGGAAAAATTTAATCACAATGGGTAAATTTAGGGACATTATTTGGACAAATACAATACAATACAACTATTCTTTACGTAATACCAGTTACCAAGTTAGTGTCGTACTGATCCGGGGAGTGTCATAGGGTATATCACGTGTAGATAAATCTTTAGGTAGCTGTCATTTTGTGTAATATTAAATTTTGGGTTTGCATTTTTTCTTTTACCTATTTATTTGTGTATTTCCGTTAAATAAACCTTAGGGAACAAAACGTATCATCCTGGAGGAAAATAAACTGAGGAAATGTAAGAAATAGTATTTGGCAACCCTGGTTGCACTTGCATATGAATCAGTCGATCATTACGCTTTCGCTTGTTTGTTTTGTTTTGATTTGATTGATGCTTTATCGTAATTTGAGAAAATGACTCTGTAGCTATTCTAACATGGAATATGACGATATGATACTATGTGTAGGCCATGAGGATAGTAATTAAAATCGTGCCCGCGAACTGTATCGTCAACGGTTTATCGATGGCAGGCCACCTGCTGAACAGCGGCGGTTACCATCATACCAATGCTTCCTGGATACAGCAAGACGCTTGCATTCTACCGGATCATTTCATTGATCCAGTGGCAGTGGTCGCCCGAGCACTGTCGAACCCGGGCAGGTCGAGAAGGTGTTAGAGCAAGTAAGGCGTAGGCAGTTGGAATAAAACTCTAACACCAGGGCTTGCTGCCCACACGATAAGAAGAAAAGTTGGTTGTGTAAAATGTGAAGTTGTGTGTGTGTGTTGAATTGAGATCGCCCGAAGAGACAGTTTGAGTCCCGGATATCACGTGTTCTCCACGAAAAAGAATAAGTGGTGAGTAGATTGATGCTAGAATGTTACCTATTTGATTGAGTCGTGATATTTTAAAAATTAAATTATGGTAGGTACCTACATACTCTGCCTAAAACCTCACCATTTCTCACGTAAACAACAGGTCAGTTAAGTTCAAAGTTAAAAATACAAACTATTTAGTTAAGAAACATTTTAGTTAGCTCCTGGTACCAGCCTGGTAGTACCAGGAGGTAACATTTTTAGTAAGAGGTAGCGGATAATTACTCCTGGTAAGGTTAATGAACTTAAAATAGTGCTGCGCTTCTACGATGCCGATTTAATTTTTTTATTATCGATGGTTAATTTTTCGATAAATAATTATCTTGCACTACGGTTGTCATACATTGTCAATAGACTCTTTACAAGGGACCCTTCAACACCTTTTTTTCTTTAGGGGTATTTTTGTAACACCCTGTATAAAAAAAAAAGGAAAAGTATAATTAACCTTTAAACCCATCAAACTGAAAAACTTTTACTATGGGAGCAAACCTGTTAGAGCAAAATATGCATTGCGCACACCCTACCCGAGGGTAGGCCTGTGTCCTGCAGTGGGAATACCGATGCCTGAATTACGTAAGCATAAGCATATGCTCACGACTATATTCCCCGAGGGGATAGTCAGAGATATTCTGAAACCTCAGAACATCCACGTTTCACTAGTAGTACCGAAACTCTATCCAGTGTGATGGGGGGTGAGCCCGTCGCCACTTATAATGGACAGTGGGTACAATACATGCCTCGAAATTGAAGCATGCAGGTTTCCTCACGATGTTTTCCTTCACCGAAAAGCCAGTGGTGTTACAAATCGTACATAAATTCCGAAAAACTCATTGGTACGAGTCGGCCTGGACGGGGATCGAACCACCGCCTCCTGCACGGCAGGCAATGTTACTCGCCACTGGACCACCACGGCTTCATTAATTCTTGCCTGAATTACTTCTCGGGACAATGAGGCTAGTGTTAGTTATTTTTATAGTAATGTATTCTCGCTACTGTTTTATGGATGTATTGCGGCTTAAGCTCACGTTTATAATTAAGTACCGCTTAAGTGTTGCATTAGCGAAGCCTTCATAACGTTAGCATGTGTGGAGTTAGGGCCAGTACATACTGGGGCGACCTTTGACTGTTTATATGTGGACTGGTTACGCGTGTAATTCTACTAACAAACATTTCTGCCACTTTTTGCGGGGGGCGAGGTAACATGAAATCCGCAACTTTAGATTTTATTCCCCATAACTTTAGATTCTAATTTTGAATGTCAAAAATCATGAAAAGTAGTCTCGTGTGAACTTTGATGTGAATTTGACTCGTGTTAATTATTTTGTTATAAATCAGTTGGGGTGTATGAGGTTTTGCGCTTATTCATTAACACGTTGTATATATGTATTCTGTATCGTTGTCTAGTCATCATAATACAAGTCCAGGCTAGATTCTGGTACTTTAAATGTTACTAGATAATTTGTATGACCACGTCCCAGATACTTACTTAATTAGGTACCTACTACTAGTGGTACTCGGTCGTGTAATTGGGGAATAAACAGGGGCCAACTTAAGGTGGACGCATATTTATCCGCGGCGAACGAGCCGAAGAAGGCGAAGGAATCGAATTTTAGAATTCTTTGTATGAAATTCTATGACACCTCGCACACTTATCCGCGGCGCGGCATATCGGACGAATCGTCAGAAGAATTAAAAGAAAAATGAAATCTGCTGATCTATACATTTGTATTGCTACATTACAGTTTTGTGTGGCACCGCTGTTTTTTTTGTTTGCGCTTTCTATGTTAGTTCCGTAAACAAAGTTGTTCAGTTTGATGGTCTTATCATTCTCTTAAAAATCGTCAGCATAATGATTGTAAAACTGTAACTAAAGTGTGTCTGTACATTGAAGATATTTACATGAAAAAGCTTACGATATGGTTTTTAGGTATGCCGGACTCCAAATCAACCTTTTTTAGAATTTTTGTCTGTCTGTTTGTTTGTTTGTATGTTTGTAACAGCATCACGCAAAAACTACTGAACCGATTTAGATGAAACTTTTTTGTTTGATTGCTTATGATCTGACTTAAAATCTGGTATATAATTTGTAAGGACGAAGTCGCGGGTAAACTCTAGTGACCTAATAAATTTAGACATCACTACTTATCAGTTCCACAGATTACTTAATAGTTACAATCGTTACAGATAGTTCACTTAACCCGATTTTTCGAAATTCAAACTTTGCGCTTCAGGAACGAAAAATAAAATGCACATTATGTCAATGATCGGTCACCCCCTCGGTGGGGATCGGCTGTCAGCGTACCTGAGCGTGTAGTGACCCAGGCCTGAAAGTTCTTAGAAAATTTCAATCTAATAATGATCAATGTAAATACACCCTTACAGATTTGTATCGATTTGAATGTAATCGATAACCGGTTGTATTTTAATCGATCTACTTTCGATTGCTTCGGATATGAGGGCGGCGTGATGTGGTCCGAGATCATAACAAAAATTGTTCTCTCACCGATCTCTATCTGGTTATTTTGACAATAATTCGACAAGTTAGTTTGTTGATATCGATCAGATCTAGATTAATTTATAAAAAACCGGCCAAGTGCGTGTCGGGCCACGCGCAGGCTAGGGTTCCGTAGTTGCCCGTCACAATATACGGATTTAAAAGGGGGCTCTACACTGGACTCTAACAAATTTTTTTACCTTAAAGCTTAATATTTCGCTAACGGATCCCTAAATCGAAAAATGGTGTTCCCACACCCACAATATTTTTAAAAGACCTATACAACAATACCCCACACCATGGGATAGACGAGAAAAAAAATTGCATCCCCACTTTTCGTGTAGGGGAGGTACCCTAAAAAAATATTTTTTTAATTTAATTTTACCACTTTGTCGGCGTGATAAATATGTATACCCATGTCAAATTACAGCTATCTAGTACTAAGCGTCTCTGAGCGAAGCCGCGGACAGACGAACAGACGGACAGACGGACGGACATGGCGAAACTATAAGGGTTCCTTGTTGACTACGGAACCCTAAAAAATATGATGAGATGGTAGTCAGAGGTATTCTAAATTATAGCATAGTATAGCATATGCTCACGACTATACAGGGTCCTTCTTAATATGCTGACACTTTTTTAAGGGGATGATCAGACCATCAAACTGAACTACTTTCTCTATAGGACCCACATCGAAATCGCGCAAAAAAACAGCTGTCCCATACATTTGGCTAGAGTAGGCTTGCAGTTTTGTATGTTGATTTTTTTTCGCGATTTCGATGTTGGTGCCATAGAGAAAGTTGTTCAGTGTGACGGTCTGATCATCCCCTTAAAAAGTGTCAGCATTTAAGAAAGACCCTGTATTGTGTGGTGGTACGGAATCCTCGGTGCGCGAGTAGTCCGACTCGCACTTAGCCAGTTTTTTATCGAGTTGTTGTCAAGCAAGTGCTATCAAGTACTATGTAAAATTATTTATATGGAACTAATGAGGTATTACGTCATCGAAAATACAGGAGACCGATTCCCTTTTAAAATTAACTTCATTAAAAATTCAGTTAATACTTAATATTCAATCAGGTGAAGGTAAAGTTAATGAAATATTATTTTAAAATGAAATTACACCAAAACACACTCGTGGGAGCCATTAAGAAAAACATTTAAAGTACTCTACATGGCAATTGATCTCAATTTGTTTATAATTATAATGAAATTCGTTATTTTATTGCCCTTAGTTTGTTTATTATTATTTTAGGTCATTTTTAAAAGGTTGTCATAAAAGGTAATGCTTTATTAATGTACAAATTATCTGAACGTAATAATTACCGTGATGGTCCAGAAAAAAGCCGTGGTGGTCCAGTGGCGAGTAACCTTGCCTGCCGTGCAGGAGGCGATGGTTCGATCCCCGTCTAGACCGACTCGTACCAATGAGTTTTTCGGAATTTATGTACGATTTGTAACACCACTGAGTTTTTGGTGAAGGAAAACATCGTGAGGAAACCTGCATGCTTGAATTTCGAGGCATGTATTGTACCCACTGTCCATTATAAGTGGCGACGGGCTTACCCCCCGTCACACTGGACAGAGTTTTGGTACTACTGGTGAAACGTGGGTGTTCTGAGGTTTCAGAATATTTCTGACTACCCCCTCGGAGAATATAGTCATGAGCATATGCTTATGCTTATGCATACATAATAATTACAAAACGTGAGCAAGCCTACATGCTTCAATTTCGAGGCGTATTGTCGTTCTGAAGAAAAATTTTGGTTAATGTAATAATGGAACGAGATCCGACCGTAAAACTATGTACCTATTTGTTTAGTGAACGAAACGTGATTTGAGTGAATGTTAATACAGAGGTTCAAACAACGCCGCCGGGATGCCTAGCAAAATCTGGCTGCAAGTACCTTTACCATGATGATTTATGTTATCATTTTTTCCACCGATCGATGCGTTCTAAGTGGTCGCCGCTGTTGTAGAATAAACATAAGCATAAGCCTATGCTCACGACTATATTCCCTGAAGGGGTAGTCAGAGATATTCTGAAACCTCAGAACATCCACGTTTCACCAGTAGTACCGAAACTCTGTCCAGTGTGTCGGGGGGTGAGCCCGTCGCCAGATAATGGACAGCATGCAGGTTTCCTCACGATGTTTTCCTTCACCGGAAAGCCAGTGGTGTTAGAAATCGTACATAAATTCCGAAAAACTCATTGGTACGAGTCAGCCTGGACGGGGATCGAAAAATCGCCTCCTGTACGGCAGTACACGGCTCCAAATTTTTTAAAGTTTAATAAACGCTCGTTATTACAGTACGATCAGGAACATAATTCCGCTCGGCAATCTTCGTTTGCGCAGAGCAGACTCGAGTCTCCGTCAAAACCCGAAGTCATTTAGTAATCAAAGGGTGCAAAGTCCTTTGACTAATTATTATAAGGACTAGCCTTGCGGTAGCATTTCCCCTCTGCCACCGTATAAGCACAATTGATCTTGAGCATTTACATTCAATTTTACACCTTATCACTAAACGAGACAGCCTATAATTGCGAAATAATAACTTCGAACTTAGAACGTTTGGGGTTCACACGAGACTACTTGTCATGATTGTTAACATTCAAAATTAGAATCTAAAGTTATGGGGAATAAAATCCAAAGTTGCGGATTTCATGTTACCTCGCCCCCCGCAAAAAGTGGCAGAAATGTTTGTTAGTAGAATTACACGCGTAACCAGTCCACATATAAATAGTCAAAGGCAAAGTCGGATTGCAGCTAAAAGGGCGCGAAAACAATTAGCCAATGACAGCAAGATATTGAAGGTAGCACATCCTGATTGGTCAATATAATTTCCCGCGCTGTTAAAGTTTGTCAACTGCGCAGTTACATCGGTAAGACTTATAAATCTGAGTACTACTGTATCTATTGCATTCCAGTTCACACCTATAACAACCTTCAAACAATTTTTCATCACACTATAGTGAATGTTCCATCGATCATTTCTCACCGTGACGCGCGCCGATAATTATATCATTTCTGTCTGCGCATGATTGATTGATCATCGCAACTTCGTACCAGTCAACATGACCCGATGCATGACTGTTATTAATAAGGTTTAAGGGTGAAAATCGGTTGATTTATGAGACTTGATATAAGTGGGTGGGTAGGATCTATAGCAAACTTGTGCTTAGTATTGTTTTAGAATAGTTATTTGTGTTTTCACATTGATTAATAGTTCATTTCGATTCGGTTGTTTTTGCAATGAGATGCGAATAGTTTTTATAAAAGATGTTTTAGAAAAGTGTGGCCAAATGAGAACATGCGTCCATGTATGGGCCGTTCGCTTAAATTGTGATATGCATGTGATAGCTTTGCTATACGCATTATAACAAAGACGAATATGATGATCCAGTTCCAGATGAATCCAGTTGCAAAAATAGCCCCAAATAAAGTAGTTTTGTGTTACAAAATATTCAAAGTAATATTATGACAACTCGAAGCTTATAGTTTATTTACTGTACTGTATAGTATCAATTATTTTATTAAATATACTATGTATTATTGTATACATAACTTTAGATTAAGAATTTATATTGTAATAGTTATTAAGTCGTGTTTTGTTGTAGAGTTTCTGGCCGCATCTTCTCTACAGCGACAACACGTTCCGACGCGGTGGTAGCTTTAAAAAAAGATTTGACGTTTGATAAGTGTGCTGCAAGCTCCTATATTGAATAAATTATATTGACTTTGACTTTGAAGTAATTACAAATAGCGCAGTTAGCGATGCAAAAAACGATCTTTCCACTAAATTCGTTAAATTTTTTCCCGTCATTTTTGCACAATTTAAACAAAAATATCCATCATGAAATTCAAGAAATCTCGCTTGAACGACAAAATGTATCGTTGAAATATAAACTTTTAATATTACAGTTTTTGAGAGTTACGCGGTTATTATTTAATCTAGAATTAAAAATTTTAACGGGTTCTTACCACGTTTAGGTATATTTGAGTTCCCGATATTTCGGCAGTGTTACAACTGCCATGATCACGGGATGACTGAGATTCATCAATATCGGGAACTCAAATATACCTAAACGCGGTAAGAACCCGTTAAATTGTTTAATTACCCGACTGCGCCAGAAGGAGGGTTATGTTTTTCGAGCGTATGTATGTATGTTTGTATGTCTATTTCTTTGGCACGGCCTACAGCCTAAACGGCTTGATGGATTTTAACGTGTGAGGTGTCATTGGATTTGTAAAAATCGTGAGAGTGACATAGGGTATATTATTTCAAGATGGCGTCTACGAATTAAAAAACAGAGGGGGAATAAACAATTTTTTTTTGTTAAAAATTACAATATGGATATCAAATGATAGCTAGTAATCAGACGATTCCAAATACATAAATATTATAGTACTTTTATGTTTTCGATTCGACACAAGACTAAAAAGTATGAAATAAATTATTAAGATAAACAAAAAACCCGACTGTATAAAAACCTATTAACTGAAAAGAGAAAAACAAGGTCTATAATCACTAATCAGCTATAACAACTTTGTTTGAGCAAATATAATTTGATTGTTATTAGGTAGGTATTGCAGGCGGGGACAAACCAATCAATAACCAACCAAAAATATTCGTTGTCCCCGTTTGCGATACCTACCTAATAAGAATCAAATTATTTTTGCTCAAACAAAGTTGTTACAGCTGATTAGTGATTATAGAGCTTGTTTTTCTCTTTTCAGTTAATAGGTTTTTATGCAGTCGGGTTTTTTGTTTATCTTAATAATTTAGTTTATTTCAGTAACATGTTTATGCAAACTATTTTACCATATTTTTATGACGCCGTACATAACATTCGGTAGTACAAAAATGGCCCATTTTGGAGGTTGTCTTTTAAATGGGTTCATCCGTCAAACTGAACATCTGTTGAAGCTGACATCAAAATCGCGAGATAAATCAGCTGTTACATCCTTTAGAGTTGACTAGGTTGTAATTTTGTATGGACCACCTATCCAGACAAGGTTGTACATCTCTCTTTTTGGGTGGACAGACCCATTACTACAACAATGTAAGTAAAGTTAACTTTTAGTTATATTTCAAGATGGTTCGTGACAACTAAATAAACAAAAAAAGCCGTGGTGGTCCAGTAGCGAGTAACCTTGCCTGCCGTGCAGGAGGCGATGGTTCGATCCCCGTCCAGGGCTGCAATCTCGTTAAATATTCGGTGATTGAACCGTGACTGGACTACATACGAACCATACCTTTTGACACATTTGGTATTGCGCTAATCGCGGTACAGCTCATGACAGCCGTTAGAGCCGTTTTGACAGATCGCTTAGACGTTAAATAGTTGAATAGTAATTGGATTGCAATGTGATTAGAACTGAAATTGGATAAGAATAGAACTTCGATGTTTTAAATTAGCGCAATCGGTCTCCTGGCCAACTCGTACCAATGAGTTTTTCGGTATTTATGTACGAAAAAAAACATCGTGAGGAAACTTGCATGCTTCAATTTCGAAGCATGTATTGTACCCACTGTCCATTTACAAGTTGTGACGGGTTCACTTCCCGTCACACTGGACAAAGTTTTGGTACTAGTGAAACGTGGATTTCCTGAGGTTTCAGAATATCTCTGACTATCCCTCGGGAAATATAGTCGTGAGCATATGCTATGCTAGACTACACAAATTATTATACATTGGAAAACTTCAATTCGCGATTAATATTCAGTACTTCAACGCGTTGATGTCTTTATGTTCTACAAGCTTTGCAGTACCTACATAAGACATCAACGCGAGCTGCAAACAGTTTGCAGTATAAAATATAGCGTTAAGCATAGCATATGCTCACGACTGTATTCCCCGAGGGGGTAGTCAGAGATATTCTGAAACCTCAGAACATCCACGTTTCACTCTGTCCAGTGTGACGGGGGTGAGCCCGTCGCCACATAATGGACAGTGGGTACAATACATGCCTCGAAATTGAAGCATGCAGGTTTCCTCCATATAGCGTTAAATTTTATTGATTTTCTCCTTCAGTAATAGGAATCGTGACAACTGGTGATGGCTGGTGACTAGCATTGGGCTCACGAAAACAAACCACTCGTTAAGAATGTTGGTCTTCTAATCATACTCTACAAAAAACCTTATACCTTATCCTTCTTCTTAAGGGGATATAATTCGGAGCGCGCTCCATACAAACGTACTATGGTGATATTTTCAATACTAACCAATTAAAGTCATTGAAATTTTGCTGAAACAATCTTGAAACAAATATCTATGCTTGTGCGGAGTTAGATTTTCGTTAAAATATACAGTTTCAATGCTAGGATTAATTTAAGATTTGTATGGAAATCTTTGAGGCACTGTAACTTTAAAACTACACATTTTAACGAAAATCTGACTCTATACAAGCATAGAGATTCGTTTTTAGATTGATTCTGAAAAATGTCATTGAGTTTAATTGGTAAGTATTGAAAATATCACCATAGTACGTTTGTATGGAGCGCGCTCCGAATTATATCCTCTTAAAAGACATCCTACGAGACCCATGGGTAGAACAGGGGTGGTCTAGAACTTACACGAAGTACCACACGGCAACATTATATTATAACTGTCATCAGAAACCTCTAACAAGATCATAGACTAAGATCTCGTTTCAAGTTTTCTTCATACATATGTTTAGGCAACGATACATAGTCCAATGTCATAGTTTAAAGATCATAAAAAATAAGGTTTTCAACCTTCGGTCTGTAACGGCCCGTCGCTAGGACTTGACAATCCACTTCAAAAATATCTTAGTGGGAGAAGGCAAATATTATAATAATAATCGATAAACGTTTTATCGCGCCTGTTATCTCGTTCGTTCGCGCGCAAAAAGAAATGGCCTTTGCTCTAGTTAAAAACAGTTAAGAATAGATGTAACGTCTTGGCGAGGATGCTACCGTGCCCCCAGATTTATGGATTAAATAATAGTGTATAGATAATCAAAGGGAATCATTGTTGACTCCAGCTGCCAGGGAATTGCGACTTTTGCAATAGCCCTAATGGTCGAGTTTTTTAAGATTTATAAAACTGTCTGGAATAAATAACTTTTAGTGATAAGGCAAAAGAAATTGTGTACTTTGGTGTGCAAATAAAGAATAGATTTATCTTATCTTACCCGAACGTGAACTTGGAGAGAATGGAGGGAGATCTTTGGCCAACAGTGGGACAACCAAGAACACGATAAGTGTCCTTAGCTGTGCAGCGGGGAAATGCCGCCAGCATAATGGGGACTTTTGGTCCAAGTTCGGCCAGAGGCGTCCTTTTAGAATATTTTTTTTTCCGTAAGTTAGTTATTTTGTTATAGTCATATTTTAGTTTTAGGATATTATGTTGTATTGTTGTATATTGTTGTAAATTATAAAATTGAACTATGTATTGCCTACGCAGGTATGGGTGTAGAAAATTAGCAACGGGATCTTAGAGTATGAGATCCGAGTCTATTAAACGATGAATGACTTTTAACTGGAATCAAAGTTTTTGCAGCGCATTTATTTCTAAATACGCTGCCAATTACGCTTCCATATCAAATGATAACTTTTTTGTGTAGTTTCTAAACTCACTAATTATGATTTCCGTCTGTCGATGCGCAGTAGATCAAAGTACAGTAGCGAAACTGAACCATTTAAGTCCTAGATAGAAAAGCTCAAGGAAAGTGTGTGCATGCGGTGAATGCCATAGTCAATAAATAAATCGTTATTCAAGGTGTTACAAAACATCCTAGTCATATTGAAAGGTGTGTTTTAGACCATAAAAACTGAACAACTTTTATTAAACAGACGAAGTCATGCATGCCTCAATTTCGAGGCTTGTATTGGACCCACTGTCCATTTGAAGTGGCGATGGACTCACTCCTCGTCACATGGGACAGATATTCGGTACTAATGGTGAAACGTCGATGTTCTGAGTTTTTACAATATCTCTGACTACCCCCTTCGGGGAATATAGTCGTGAGCATATGCTTATGGTTATGCTTCGAAAAAAGTAAACAAGAAACGTCGATATTTATTTAAAAAAAACAATGTAAATTTTACAATTCAGTTGTAAAAATCTGTTTTTCAAATGTCTAAAACATCATTCGCCATATTGGATTCCGACGTGACGTCACTCCGATAGTACACAATCTAGAGTATTGTCATGCTCTATGTTATGTCGAACTCATTATTTTCAATTGTTACTTGGTCTTTCGCAGTCGTATTGTTTACTAACGAAGTGACGTCACGAGCAGAAACAGCATGGCAAAAAGGTTTTATAAAAATTAAAAAACCTCCGGTTCATTTCGATCTCAGGATTACTTTAAAACAGTAATACCCTATTAAGGAAATAACTTTACAGTACAGGAGTTTGGCAACTGCGCACTCGAGTCAACTGTGACAGTGGAATGAAGAATGCTTGGAGCGCGACAAAAAAGTCGTAAAATCGCGAAGGTGTGCGCTTGTGGTCGAGAGACGCGTCTGGCACGCCACCCCATTATAGTGCAGGGTTGATGCTAAAACACGAATTATAGTAAAATTTTAAAAGTTGTGTATAATTTTATAATTAATGATAGCGGCTTAACTTATAAATGGGGGATAATAAAACGGACGAATATAAACATTTTTAGCGACTGATGATGATAATACTGGTTTAATAATTCGAGCGGCATGAATTTATGTTAGCGAAAAATTTACTAAACTGATGACTAATATTTCATAATTAATGAATCCAAAACCAGCATTTAAAAGTGGGTTGCGAATAATCCATTTAGGATATTCAAATAAAATTTCGTTTTTTTTAATTTTTTTTATTTTCAACAACTACAAAGGGTACAAATTACTTTACATTTCGCCAAACTGCAGTACAGTTTGTTGGCAAAAGACATTTACACTCAAGTTAAAACAAAAAGTCTATAATCTTACCCACACCCAGTTTAGTAAATAAAAATAAGATAAAGTATTATTTGAAAGTGCATAGATAATATCACAAAACCAGAGCACAAAGTTTGTGATATCACATACAACGTGTTAATGAATTAACGCAAAACTAGAAATGCAGAGAGGCGACTTCAATATTAAGATAGAGACGATTTTTTCACCTGAGGTTTCACCAATGACATTCTGGTTTCACAAAACAACCTACTGTGCCCATGTATGGTTTGCCTCCGTCATTTGGTTAGACCACAGATAAATTAAAGTCTAGACTAGGGGTTAGACCTAATATAGCCACAGTATAAGAAAGAGTATCTAATATCAACTATTATTGATTATAAACATGTTACAGTCATTTTGTACTATTACGAATCAAATAACAGCTTGAAAAATGTGTCTCGGGCGGGACTTGAATCCGCACTCTTCCAAACCGGGGAAGCGCGTTATCCAATTTCGCTAACGAGTCCACTAGCCAGAGAAAGAGATGGCGCTCACGTCCCCTTAAGACGCAATAGATTAAAAATTTCGTTCTCTGGCTAGTGGACTCGGTAGCGGAATTGGATAACGCACTTCCCCGGTTTGGATGAGTGCGGGTTCAAGTCCCGCCCCAGACAATATTTTCAATCTTTAATTTGAGTATCTAGTACTCCATAGTATAGCCTCGCCTTTTGTACAAGTGGCATATCAATATCAGACCTGCTGGGACTGAGATTGATGTTGCGGCCGTAGTATGGTGGCGCGTGATAAGGCTATTATCACGTGTTTCATCTCGTTTGTTCGTGTGTAAATAGACAGAGAGCTAATTCGCGATAGCTCTTACTACGGCCGTAGTATTGATTCTACTTTATATCGAAGCATGTAGGTTTCCTCACTATGTTTTCCTTCACCGAAATACAAATCGTTCAAAGTTTCTATAACATTTTAGTAAGTTTGCACAAAAGGCGACACTGCACTAGAACACTACGTATATGTATGTATGTATATGCTCACGACTATATTCACCCAGGGGTAGTTAGAGATGTTCTGAAACCTCAGAGCATCCACATTTCACCAGTAGTACCGAAACTCTGTCTCTCTGTCTGTTGACTACGTGTTTTTAAATAATGTATGACTTATATATTATAAACCAGGTGGCAGCCCTGAATAATAGTCAGTACAGTTCTAGTTATTGGCAAACCCCTCACGTATCGATACACATTCCAAAAATATAGAGTAGCTTCTACAAGGTGAAATTGATATCATTAGCATCCTTTTAAACTAAGAACAGCAGCAGATTTTTTTTTTGCTTTGTTAGGTTTTTAGTAGAAAGTTGTTCAGTTTGATGGGTGGAAAATGTTACAAAGGGGAAAGGGTGGACTGTATAAAGGCAGGATCGGCTTAGTATAAAGCGTTTAATAGTGAAAGGGAAAACAGGAATCCACAGAAATAAATAAAAAGCAAAAAAACAGAAACCAACAGAAAAGCACCGACAAAAGCCACTCGACCCGAGCGCGCCAGTCAAAACCACAGCGCATAAAAAAGTATTTACATCCGGCCTGATGGCCAATTCGTAACACCTACCCATCAAACTGAACAACTTTCTACTAAAAACCGATCAA